>CM060368.1:180029026-181259075 GCA_030545235.1 Helianthus tuberosus
TTTGGTCATTTATAGATACTTACTGTTTGTTTCCCTGTTATAGGATTAGGCACAATGAAACAAACATGAATATTAATTACTTATTGATCCTTCATATGTTGAGACTTTAGCCACATGTACCTTTTATATTTTTTTGAGATACTGTTTGTTTGTTTCTAAAGTATGTGCTTTCACTTATTTGTCATGGCCGTAAGATTCAGGCAGGGATTAAGGCTCCATTGATACCTGTGTTTATCTCACAGCTTCATGAGGATGAAGTTGTTATTCTCTCCAGATTTGGTGTTGGAGAAAACACTGATGCTTACAAAGTTATTAATCATGGTTACAAGATTAACTTTTACCGATGTACGGTTGTTACACGTGCGAATGGTTGGAAAGGTGTTGATTACGGATTTAATTTCATCGCACATTCACACGTTCTTAATGGAGATGGAAAGGATCTGCTCACGTGCGGTATGACTGTTTCTGATAATCTGATATATGTTTTGCCTCCCTTTTCAATGTCAATAATTTCTGTTGCTATGTTTACCATTTTAGATGTTGCTGGAATTGTTGTCTCGTGTGGAGATATGGAAATCTTTCCTAACGAAAGAAAAAAGATGAATTTGGATCTTCAAGATGTCCAGTAAATTCTAATTTGCCATTTATATAAATTTTTTTGTGTGTTATGATTGTATTTAATACAATACCAATGATTAGTTTATTTTATATAAAAGTTAATTAAATGGTTGTTCTTATTTAATACAATACCAATGATTAGATTATTTTATATATAAGATTCTTTATTGCATTTAATGGTATATTCATAGTAAATGATTAGTAAATCATATACTATATTCACAGTAAATGAGTGTATGAACTTTCAATGCTGTTCTTTGAGTTAAATCATCTACTATATGCTGTTCTTATAAGTTGGCTATTTGGTCGCGTTATAATAACTTTATTGTTGTAACCAATAGATTGGTAAAACCTAACAACCTTTAACCACTGTTATAATGATCCATGGCAGTATCTTTGTGTTGCTCCCCCATCTAACAACCTTTAACCACTGTTACATATACCTACTGCTAGCTAAGGTCTGATACTATTACAACAGACAAAGTAAACAACTGTTTCTTCATTCCACTGCTTCATTCCAAGCAGGGCTTTGGTCTTTAGCAGCACTTGACTTAGGGCAGTAGATTAAATAGCAGCACTTTGTCTTCAGCTGTTGTTGTACACAAGCAGTACATAATGGAGTATGGACAGCAGTTGTAGTATACAAACAGTGATGAGGGCCATCAGATGTTATAACCACTTTAAAGGGGAAAGTCTAATGCAAACAGCTGCTTAAGAGATATACACTGATGTGAACCAGTTTTGGCTCTTATTATCTGTTTCTCACAAGAACGCAAATGATTGTATTAACTTTTAATGCTGTTCTTTTATCTTTTTCTTTTAGGGGAGAGGTAGTCCGTTGTACTTTGTGGAATGCGTATGCACAAGAATTTAATGATTTTTTGTCTCAAAACTCTCCGAATGAGACTGTGATGGCTGTCATTCAGCATGCGAGGATTAGGAAGTGGCAGGGTAATTTATATTTGACTGATTTATTTCGTTTAGTTTTCCCAATCTCCATTTTGTTACATTTTTTAAGAATATTTTTTTTTATTTCTTTAGTGATTTGTAATGAATTGTTGGATATGTATATTGTTTCTTGCAGGTCAATATACTGTTCAGAGTGATAAGTTTGGAAGTCGTCTATTTCTCAACCAAGAAATTGATGAGATTAATGAACTTCGCAAGAGGTACTATCCGTGATTTATATTTCATATTTTTCATGTTTTTATTAACATAAGTGTGAGTATTAACTCTAATTGTGTTTTTATTTTTATAGTCTTTTAGTGAAACAATTTGAAGCTGGTGCTTCTTCTTCTCAAACCATTCTTTCATCTCAGAGTGTATTTCCAGTCCGTCAAGAATTTCTAATTGAGACTCCTAAGAGACATGTTGATGAAATTATTGAGATTGATAGTGTACGAATAATTCTATATACATTCATAGGCATTTTAATTTTGTTAATGTTTTCTATGTTTTATCAATTGAGCATGTTAATAAAGCTTTATCTGTGATATTGTAGGGAATGTCATGTGTGGTAGTTGCAACGATCAAAATTGTTCAACAAAACTATGGATGGTTTTATCCGGCATGTCGAGACTGTAACAAGAAGGTGTTGACCAAAATTGAGTACTTACAATATGCTAAAACCATTTCTGATGAGGTCATGAATCTGTCACCTGCTTCATTGGTTTGTCCGAAATGCGATAAAGAATGCACATCGATAACCATAAAGTAAGTTAACGTCCGATCTTTTTATGTCCAGAACTGCTATGGTTTTTGCTGTAATTTACTTGGCATTTATTACAGGTTCAAAGTACATCTGAGAATGCAAGATGAAACTGGCAGCGTTTCTTTTGTGATGTTTGATAAAGATGTAATGAAGCTTATTGGTTCAACTGCGAATGATATAAGGGAACGCCAAGTGAAGCTCGATGATACTGAAACTTTTCCCCATGAAATATCACGGTTGGTCGAAAAGAAGTTGGCGTTTAAAATTGAAGTTTCTGATTACAACCTTAACCATAACTACCACGTCTACACTATCCAAAAAGCATGTGATGATCCGGACATAATTGCTGAATTGGTTGGTGGTAATGGAAATGCTCTTGAGGTTGCTGATGAGGTAAGAGTTTTTGTATATCTTATATTGATTTATTTTTTTCTTCCCAATTTTTGTAGTTTAAATATCTTAATTAAATTCCCTTTTGGTAATATTTTGATATTAGGTGTTTAGTCAAGAAGGTTCAGAAATTAAAGCTGTTCAATTATCTGAATCCTCACAGATGGCCGGTGCTGATATTTCAAAGTGAATAAGAATTCTACAGTTTTGTTTTTTGGTTTAGTATAGATTATATTACATTATTTGATACCTTAGTAGTTGTTTTGTGATTTAATTGAAGGATGTTGTATCTGTTATGGCCGACTCTTCCGTTGTCGAAGCCGAGAAGGATTCGGCCACCAGTCCTAATGGTAAACGTTCGTTGCAGGATGTGGAAGGTCAAAATGTTGGGGAACTCTCTTCTAACAACAAAAGGAGCCGGAGGAAGCCATCTAGGCTTAACACTTAGCTTCTTTCACGTCGTTATATTTTGATGTTTAAGCAAACCTATGTTTTTGGTATGTACTTAAGTACGTGGTTGTTTGAAGTTTGGTTGTCATTGGTAAGTGTTAAACTACTCAAACAGTTGTTTTCTATGTTTTAGATGTTGGTAACTTATGAACTTGGAACATGTGGTAAACCATTATGTGGTTTACTTTTTTGTATTATGCTGGGAAATATAATCTTTGCTTATAATGTGTGTTTTGATTTGTGAATATAGTATATGAGATGTCTAAATTAGTTTGACATAGTCTAAATTCTACTTTTTTAATATAGAATTTGAATGTATCTTCAGCAGTTGTTGTACACAAGCAGTACTTAAGGGACAGCAGTTGTAGTATACAAACAGTGGATGAGGGCCATCAGATGTTATAACCATTTTAAAGGGGAAAGTCTAATGCAAACAGCTGCTTATGATGAATCCACTGATGTGAACCAGTTTTGGCTCTTTTTAGTTGTTCCTGTTTAACCACTGTTACATATAACTACTGCTAGCTAAACATTGATACTATTACAATAGACAAAGTAAACAACTGTTTCTTCATTCCACTGCTTCAGTCCAAGCAGGGCTTTGGTCTTTAGCAGCACTTGAGTTAGGGCAGTAGATTAAATAGCAGGACTTTGTCTTGAGCAGTTGTTGTACACAAGCAGTGCTTAATGGACAGCAGTTGTAGTGTACAAACAGTGGATGAGGCCCATCAGATGTTATAAACACTTTAAAGGGGAAAGTCTAATGCAAACAGCTGCTTATGATGAATCCACTGATGTGAACCATATTGTTTGGCTCTTATGAATCAACAGTGAATAAGCTTTTGACAAATGTTTTGAGCATCTGCGGTTCTGATGAAAGGAATGATTTAAAGTCTAATGCAAACAGCTGCTTATGATGAATCCACTGATGTGAACCAGTTTGGCTCTTATTATCGTTCCTCTTTAACCACTGTTACATATAACTACGGCTAGCTAAACACTGATACTGTTACAATAGACAAAGTAAACCACTGTTTCTTCATTCCACTGCTTCAGTCCAAGCCGGGCTTTGGTCTTTAGCAGCACTTGACTTAGGGCAGTAGATTAAATAGCAGCACTTTGTCTTCAGTTTTCGTTATATTTTTTGAGTTAAATCGATTTTCGTTATGATAGGATATAATTCATAAATATAATTCTTTGAGTTAAACTTCAAGTTTAAATAAGTTGGCTATTTGGTCGCGTTATAGTAACTTCATTGTAGTAACCAATACATTGGTCAAACCAAGACAAGGATGATTAAAAAATATGTAGTATTTAAATCCATATAAATTATGATGTTTCTAAGGGGTCCAACGAATTCCTAATAAAACCAAGACAAAAATGTTTAGAAACATGTAGTAGTTAAATCCATATAAATTTCTTGGTGCATATAAATTATCGGACAATGTGACTCGGTAAAAATCTATCATTAAACTTCAACTCCAAAATATAAATCTTGTGGATCGCGTTGTAATAACTTTATTGTAGGAACCAATATATTGGTAAAACCAAGACAAGGATGATAAAAAAAATATGTACTATTTAAATCCATATAAATTATGGATTTTTCAGTTTCACTTGGTTATATTTTTATACAAAACCAAAGGGCCCCAAATTTGGCTTAAATTTGCAATTAAATGGTCTAATTCTTTCAATAATTTCTGGCCCATAAGTTGTGAACCATAAAATCCTGTCAAAGGCCCACAAAATGAATCAGGTATGTTAAATCACCATTTCATATTGTCCGCTATGTTTATAGCTTCTTTTTCGAATGAATCAAAGTGAAGATTAAAAATTAGCGTAAAAAACTCAACCTATAATTCAAGACACTCTTAGTTTGGAAGCAATCGATGAACACTAAATGGTAGGTTTTTCTATCTCATTTGTTTAAATCTATTCTCAATATTTGATGTGATCATCCACTTATTTAGGTAGGTTTTAAATAGGGATCTTCAGTCACCACTAGTTGTTGAGAATAAATGTTTTTTTGGACAGTGATTACAATAATCACCTATAGCTAGCCCTAAATCACACATATGTGCTCAATTCTTATGTACAGTTATGGAGAGTAAAAAGAATTTGATACCAAGACATAGAGAGTATTTTCCACAGTGCAGTCCCCAACAGTCCAAAGAATCAAGGAAGATAAGAAAGTCTATCTTGAATAAGCGTAGAAACAGGGGTGTGGTTCAATTTGTACAGACACCTCCTATTATTGATACACTTCTGGGCAATGTTACTATCACAAAAAAAGATAATGGAGGTATGTTTTTGATGGTCATTTTTTTAAATAAATATATATATGTAATGTTATATTAGCTGAAATCAGTTTCTTGATATATATCAACAAGTATTATCAAAAGGTGTCTACGAAGCTTCAACTCTACATTACACGTCATGCAGTGTAAATCAGAAACAAAGGGTAATGTCGTTGGAATGCTCTTCTAAAAAAATGGGTAAACAACTCTTGTGCTACTTTTCTAATTATCTTACAACATGATTGTTGTTGTTTATTGAATATGTCTATGTAAAATATGTGAAAATTATAAGTGTTTGTAGCATAAATTAACCAAATCTCTTCATGTACAGCATTAGTACAATCCCTCTGACTTCATCGAGTCTTGGTAAGGTTATAAATCTTATTTTTTTAAGGTATGCTATCCGATTTGACCTTGTCCCTTTGTTTGAATTTTAGGACAATCTGGAAAGGCTAATTATGGTGTTTATGACTCTAGAAAGAGGAAACAAAGTTTGAAAACCATGGATATAAGTAAATTTGATTTATCCATTGTAGCTGATTTAAGCAGGACATCTTCAATGGTCACTCCTCTTCAACCATCAAATCATAAAATTGATAGAAGTCCATTAACAGATATTACAAACTGTATGCTATATACACTTTTGTTATTACTGTTAATCATTTATTGAATGTTAATGTAAGTTTGATAACATTTATAAATTTTGTCTTGCAAGTGGATCGTGTTACAGTAAGGTCCCGTCGAAGTGATATTCTAACTCCTCAGAATATTGACATTAGAACTTCTCGACAGTTGCCAAAATGTTCCGTAGTAGCGTTTAGTGGTATGTGTTTTACTTTTAATGCAAAACTAAATATAGGTTTCTGAGTCACTATATTTGTCGAATATATTGCTTATCTTCCTATCTGTTGTAAGCGATGTTAATTTGCCTTTTCCAAAATGAAACGGCAGGAAAAGAAAATTCCTACCCTGGTGAAAGGTCTAACTTTGATGATCCCGATTCGGAGGATTGTTTACCATCTTCTATCGTAAAAAATATTTACGGAATTACAAGAGGTAACTCCCCTCCTTAAACTTATCAAAGTATCTTTCCAAATAACAGTTTAATCTCCTAATATTTCACTTATATAATCGTTTTTTTATCTGCCTATATAATTTTGTAGAATACGTTGATCATGGAGATGCTATTTTTGTATGTTCTTACTGTCATGCAATGATTTGGAAAGATGAAATGCTTAGGGGTAATTTGCATTCTAAGAAATCTTCTTTTTCTCTTTGTTGTTCGAACGGAGACGTTGAATTGCCTTCCTCACCTGCTCCTCCTCCACTGCTCGAAAGATTTTACAAAAGAGTTACTCCTGAAAGCCGCAATTTCATGAATAACATTCGAGCATATAACATGATGTTTTCCTTCACATCCCTTGGTGGCAAGGTTTCTAAAACTTTTCAAAAAACCAAAGGTCCTTATGTTTTTGGACTGCAAGGACAAAATTACCATCGCATTGGTAGTCTGCTACCGAATGATGGTGAAGAGCCCAAATTTTCACAACTTTATATTTATGATTCCCAAAATGAGGATTTTAATCGTCAAAAGGCTGTAAGGTAAATTAAGCATTCAGAAAATTCTGATTTATGTCAACTGTTTTATATATATCTGATCTATACAATAATGTCGTTTTTTACACAGTGTCGAGCAAGGTTCGAAGACAGACACTAAACAACAACTTGATCTTGCCATCATATCGAGTCTTAAAAAATGTTGGATTCATGCAATCCACTTGTGAAGTCATTTAGAATGGTACGAGATTGTTTTAAACAAAATGATTGGCAAAATGTAAGACTCAAGCTCATTGGAGTAAGGGATAAGGGTGGTAGAATTTTTAACTTGCCTACTGCTGAAGAAATTGCTGCCTTAATAATTGGTGATTTTGATGGAGCATTTGATAAAAGGGATATCATAGTTCAAACAAAATCAGGCGATCTTCAGAGAATCAGTGAGCTTCATCCCTCTTATCTTGCATTGCAATATCCACTTATCTTCCCATATGCAGAAGATGGATTTAGACTTGGTATTAAACATCGAGGTGTTTCAGTTGATTGTGATATACTTAGAACCAGCACCACAATGAGAGAGTACTTTAGTTACAGAATACAAGACAGAGCCAACCAATTTTCGTTGTTACTCAATGCCCAAAAGCTATTCCAACAGTTTGTAGTTGATGCGTATACAATGATAGAATCTGCACGGTTAGCTTACATAAAGACACAACAACCCAAACTTAGAAGTCAAACATTTAAGAATTTAAATCAAAGTGTTCAAAGTGGCCAAAGCGATGCGTCAAATTGTGGAAAACGAATTTTGTTGCCATCTTCATTTACCGGTGGAGCGAGATATATGATGCAAAAGTATCTAGATGCTATGGCAATCTGCAAAGCTGTAGGATATCCGGATCTCTTTATAACAGTCACTTGTAATCCCAATTGGCCTGAGATTTATAGATGTTTAAAAGACAAACGGTTGAACCCTCAAGATAGACCGGATATTATCGCACGGTTATTCAAAATTAAAATCAATCATCTAATTCAAGATTTCAAGAAACATAAATTCTTTGGTGAGATACAAGCAAGTAAGTCATTGTAAATTGTTTTAATTAATTTCTCAAATAATACTTTTACTAACACTTTTTTTGATGTAATATTTCAGTTATTTATACAATCGAATTTCAGAAACGTGGTCTACCTCATGCTCATATATGTTTGTTCTTAAGTGCCGAGAGCAAATTTCCAACGGCTAAAGAAATCGATTTGGTTATTAGTGCTGAAATACCTGACAAAGAAATGGATGCTTCACTGTATGAACTTGTCAAAAAATTTATGATCCATGGTCCTTGTGGTACAGACAATCCTCATTCTCCATGCATGGTTAATTTAAAATGTTCGAAGAAGTTTCCGAAAAAATATGTAGATGAGACTTGTGTTGATTCTGAAGGATATCATGTCTACCGACGTCGTCAATCATGCAACACAGTAGAAAAAAATGGCGTCTTACTTGACAATAGGTTTGTGGTTCCGTACAATGCTATGCTACTCAAAAAGTATCAGTGCCACATAAATGTTGAGTGGTGTAACCAAACAGGATCCATCAAATATCTCTTCAAATACATTAATAAGGGTCCGGATAGAGTGACAACTTCTGTTTACGAAAGTACCACCACTGCTAATGTGAACCCTCAAAACAAGGAAATGACAAATAATGAAAATCTCTCAAACGAAACAGAAGTAGATGAAGTTAAAGCATATCTTGATTGTAGATATATTTCAGCGTGTGAAGCTGCTTGGAGAATCTTTAAGTTTGACATACACTATCGGCTTCCATCTGTTGAAATATTACCTTTTCACTGTGAAGATGGTCAGGCTATTGTTTATGACGATAATTCAAACTTGTGTGACGTGGTCAGTAACCCAACTGTGAAAATGTCTATGTTCACAGAATGGATGAAATGTAATCAAACGGATGCATTTGCTAGAACTTTGAAGTATATAGAGTCCCCCAGATACTTTGTATGGATACGCAAAACACGAAAGTGGGTACGTAGAAAAAAACCTTTTGGTGCAGTTGGTAGGATACATTATGTACCTCCATCACTTGGTGATTGTTATTTCTTGAGAATTTTATTGAATCACATTATAGGACCAATGAGTTTCAATGATATAAAAACAGTTGATGGAAAAATATATCATACTTTTAAAGATGTATGTTTCGCTCGCGGTCTGTTGGACGATGATAAGGAGTATTTAATGGCCATTAATGAAGCAAGTACATGGGCTACTTCTGATTTCTTGCGTACATTTTTTGTAATGCTCTTGATGTCAAACTCCATTTCTAGGCCAGGTATTTTCTGGATGGAAACAAAATCTCTATTATGTAAAGATATATTATATCAGCAACGGAGGATTACTGGTATTCCTGATAATTTTAAAAACTTAAATAAAATTTCAGATTCCATTTTACTTTAATCAAGTGTTTAAAAAATCTAATTACTAAACATCTGTTATATTTTTTAGATTTGGTTCTTAAAGAGGAAGAGATTGAAAACATTTGCTTAGCACATATCGAAAAACTGTTACTTGGTTATGGAAGTACGTTAAGCAACTTTACTGACATGCCAAATGTTCCTGACAACTACACTTCAGCATTGGACAATCAATTGATAATGAAGGAACTTTCGTATGATCGGGCTATCTTAAAAAAGGAACTTGCAGCTTCCCTAAAATCTTTAACTGATGAACAGCGAAAAGTGTATGAAACCGTCATGAATGCAGTTGTTAAAGGAAGTGGAGGAGTTTTCTTTCTATATGGTTACGGTGGAACTGGTAAAACATTTATGTGGAAAACATTTGCAGCTGCGTTACGTTCCAATGGTGAAGTTGTGTTGAATGTTGCATCCAGTGGTATTGCATCACTTCTATTAGATGGTGGTTGAACGGCTCATTCCAGGTTTGTAATTCCGATAAATGTTAATGAGGATTCTATATGCTCTATTGAACCAAACAGTGAGCTAGGAGGCTTAATCAAACAAACTAAGATGATAATCTGGGATGAAGCGCCAATGACACATAAGCATTGTTTTGAAGCTCTGGATAGAACAATGAGAGATATAGCCCGTTCCAGTAATCCGTCCTTGCAGAACAAACCTTTTGGTGGAAAGATTGTGCTTTTTGGCGGTGATTTTAGACAAATCCTTCCAGTCATTCCAAAAGGTACCAGAAGCATGATTGTAAATTCTTCATTGAATTCTTCTTATATATGGCAGGATTGTCAGTTACTCAAGTTAACTGAAAACATGAGGTTAAAAATGGGTACCAAATCAAGTAATTTTAACGAGACCAAGGAATTTGCTGAATGGATTTTAAGGCTTGGTGATGGTCTACTTGGTGGTCCAAATGATGGAGAAGTGGAAATTGAAATTCCAGATGATTTACTTATACTCGATGCAGTCAATCCTATATCTTCATTGATCGCTTTCACATATCCGGATATGCAAAAGTTTTTATGCAATTCAAATTACTTCCAACAAAGAACCATTCTTGCACCCACAAATGAAGTTGTGGATTCAATAAATACAGAACTGTTAAATAGTATGCCTGGTGAAGAAAAGATATATCTCAGTTCAGATACTTTATGTGAGTCTGAGGATCAAACCGACCTTAACATGGCATTGTTTCCTCCGAATGTATTAAACAAATTGCATCTGTCAGGATTACCTAACCATAAATTGGTTCTCAAAGTTGGGGCTCCGGTAATGTTACTTAGAAACATTGATCAAACAAATGGCCTGTGTAACGGTACACGACTTCAAGTAACAAAACTTGGAAAACTTGTAATCGAAGCAAAGATTATTACTGGAAATAATATAGGTCAGCATACTTTGATTTCAAGATTGAAAATGACACCGTCCGATAAAAGATTACCGGTGAAAATTGCACGAAGATAGTTCCCATTATCTCTATGCTTTGCAATGACCATCAACAAAAGCCAGGGACAATCACTTGAACGTGTAGGCTTGTATCTTCCAAGGCCGGTTTTTAGTCACGGACAACTATACGTTGCTGTATCACGAGTAAAGAGCTGGAAGGGTTTGAATATCTTGATATGTGACAAGGGAAAACAAGTGTGTAAAACCACAACTAACGTGGTCTACAAAGAAGTTCTACAAAATCTATAGTCGTTGTAGAAATAGCATTTTGAAGAAAAGTCTTTTAATGTTTGAAGTTATTTGGTATTATGTTTTTGCACATCCTATTAACATGTTTCTTTTATCTAATAATAATGGATGTTATTTTACAGAATTGTTTTAAAATATAGTATACATTTTTAAAAAATGATACCTTTAACAATTATAAAATAATGAAAGATAAATAACAATAACATATATCTAAAAGACAAGAAATAACTAATACAAGTAATACTTTCAACCGTTTGTTTGTGGTTCAGTAACATATGAATTAAAAACTTTTCAGTAGCTAACCCTTCGTACCACCAACATCAAAACTAAACTACCAACCTTTACAAAAGTGTTTTGAGCAAACCAGCAACCACAAACAAAAAACATTATTTCCATACAAAATAACATTATCTGAAAAAACCCCACAACCATTCAGTCAAACAAGAAAATACCTTTACCCATAACGAACTTAAGGGTAAACTCTTCACGAGGAACCAAGTTTTTATCCTTCACAAACTGTTTCATGTTTTTTATGTAAAACCGATCATCAGGAGACTCGATACCAACTCGAACATCCCAAACATTTCCAGCAGCATCTACAATCTTTAAAGTTCTTTTCCTATCCAAGCCCAGTTTTTTACCGAGAACTTTTTTAATGCGCTGTAACAAACAAAAAATAATGTTAAGAAACAAAGTATTATAATATGGTTAACACAATGTAAGGTCCTGTTAGTACTTTTTGGTTACAGAAACTTACAAAATGATTGTCCACACGGAAAACTACTGGAATAGTTTCGTTGTTCGTAGTTACAGCGAGCATTTCAGTTTCATTGTCCTTAGTTATGTCATCCACATCTTCACCATCAGAGATACTGATAACCTCTTCTACCACTTCTTCATTAATAGCAGCATATAATTCCGGTGGCAACATTAAATCAGCATCCTTGGAACAATTGAAAACAGACATATCAAAAGTGTGAAGATCAATCATTTCAAACACAAGAAGATGTTCATCACTTAGTGAAAATTTCTTCTTAATCCGATCCCATCCAGTTGTTATGTAAAGCTGATTGTCACTAACATCCATTCGAACAAAAAAATTATGCTTCCCAGGACCTCTAATAACAACCGGATAATTTGGAATGGTATTGTCCATCTTGTGATGTACAAATAAACGATTGATATGCTACAACGAGAAAAAAAATATTAGTAGTTTCATATACGGAACCATAATAAATAAGAAACAATAATAAATATACCGAACCCAGATTGCGAACTACATACCATAGCATCAGGTTTATCAAAATCGCCATTGGGTCTGTAGTAAAAATAATCAGATGGAGCAAATGCAATATTGTCATAGAAATAAAATATCCGGAAACTTTGTAATGCTTCTTCATACTGAAATACGAGCCATGATCCAGATTGTAGTTTCAAAGTTTGAACTACGGAATACCACCCATTGTAGAGATAATAGAAGTTTCCTATATCATATATCTTGACTTCAAAGACTTGCCCATTAGTTGTCCGTACTTTGACAAACTCAACAGGATAGTTAAACTCTTTTATCCATTGTTTATATTTTTTTGGCAGAACCTATGTATAAGTATATTAAAATCCGAACTGTCTAACATGATGTTGTTATAAAGAAAATAAATTTGCCATAACTGAGATTAAAATACTAACCAAAGATTTCCTTTGGTTGTCGGTCATGTAAGAAGCAAAACCATACATCTTTCTATAAAAAGAGAAAAACGTTAAAAGATGGTAAGTAACTGAGAGAACATGATGAAAGGAAATAGCATTAGTATGCAACTACTGTTTCACCAAAGTCAAACCACTATTTTTAAAAAAAATCTGTTTGACCAAAGTCAAACCACTATTTGCAAAACTATGACTCTTAGTGGTTCAAAAGTCTGCTTGACCATGGTCAAACCACTGTTTGTCCAATGACAAACCACTGTTTTCTCCTCAAAACACTGTTTAACCCAACAGTGATTTTAAACATATATTTTCATCCATCTGTTAACCAAAGGCAACAGATGTATCAACAACAATGATTTTAAGTTGATGAGCATTATTTATGAAAAACGTTAAAAGATTATTCTAATTAATGCAATTAAAAAGAGTATAACTAATAGACTAAAATATTATATAACGTTAAAAGGTTATTTGGGTATATTCAATGTCAACAATGTGAAATACCAAATGTTATTTTCGATGCCGAGAGTTTCTAAGGCTTATTAATATGTTTCTATTTTTGACAGTGTCATACAAAACCCCAAACATGTGAAATATAATCTGATAAAATCTGTCAAGAACACCAACTAAAAGTTTACTAAACATCATAATCTTAAAAAATCTTTATACAACAACTGATAAACAATCATTTTTAACATAGCCCTAAATATATAAACCTCAATCGAACATCCATACAAAAGTATAAACTTCAATCGAACATCAATACGAACATTCATATGATGGAATCTGAAGTATAACAAATCAAATAAACAAACATGAACACAAATTACAGTTCATATAAAATAACAAACCTAAGATCAAAAATCATACATGCAAGCGTGGTATAAAAAATTACATGAACCAAAGATTTCAGAAAAACAAAATCGAATCAATACGTTTTCGATTAACCTTTGCTGATAAGGAAAAATCTTTAACACTCCCTGTCGTTGGTTTGTCGCCCTTCGAAGAACGGAGATGGAAATGGAACGGTAGATGAGTGATTAGAATTTGGGGCCGGATTTGATATAAGGATTTTAACGGGCCTACAAAATCTAATCCATTATTAAGCTTAATTGGATCAAATATAAGGGGCTTTATTGAACTGTTCAATAACATTTGATTATTTGAATTAAATACAAACAATTTAAATGATGTATTATAATCTATTTCGATGGTTATTAAAGCTACCCGTGTGGTCACACATACTGTCTTTAACATTACTTTATAAAGATATATATAACTAAAGACCAAAATTTAAATGATATATTATAATCTGTTTTTTAGTATTTGATTTCGATCATTACTAAACCTACCCGTGTGGTTACACGGGTGCTACACCTAGTAGTTCATGATAATTGATTAATTTTCATTTATTTTTTTATTACTATTATTTTTCCATTTAAGAAGTGTTGTATTATTATATACTATTTTTCCTACCTTTAGCGTAGTAGTACACAGTTGAATATTTTATGGGTTTTCATATTTGTTTACATCTTATCAATACAAATTTTATATGGGTTTTCTATATACTTTTAGAAGAACAAATCTTAATTCTAATACAAGATTTCAAAGAATGTTATGTGTCAACATCATATCATACCTAAAAATCGTTTCTAATCAAAATTGATTTTTTTTTCTTTTTTAAATCATGTTAATATCATATAATGATAATATTGCTTCTTTTAAAATAAAATCGTTACCTTAATATTCGCTCCTACTTCAAATATATTTTTAATTTATAATATCATATAATGATAATATTGTTTCTTTTAAAATCGTTACCTTAATATCCGTTCCTACTTCAAATATATTTATAATTTATAAAAAGAATGATATTTTTGTACTAAAACTTGCTAAAAAGAATTAAATACTATTATATTTATAATAGTAATAATAATGATACTTTTGAATTGAATTGCTGAAAAAATGCAGAATCTATGGATTTTTAAGCATTATGATAGACAACATTATATATTTGAAACAAACTTTGAGTTGCTATGGAGAATAATCAAATGTAAACCTAAGTATGAGTTTAAATATTTTTTAAATTTAACCATATTACGTTATTTAACAATTTAATCTTTTATTAAAAAACTTTTACGTTTATCAATATAGTTTACAGTTTATTAACATAGTCTAACAGCCTTTTAAATTATATGTGAGGCAAGATAGGCTAATTTGTATTACAAAATAAAGGAAAATAAACTTATGAGTTGTAAAAATATTCTTTCAGTGTTTAACTACACGATGTAAAAATAAGTACAAAGCTTCCTAAAGAATTGATGATTAAGCACTTTAGAAGCATGATGGGCATTGATTACTATGAGCAAAAGATAATAAGTTTGTGAGATGATTATATAGTACATCTACTTGTCTTTTATCATTATTTAAATCGTATAATACACATGACTATAATCTAGTATATAATAATTATAATTGTTTGTGTAAAAAAATAGAAGACAATATTAAATTAAAATGGGATTATGGACTGGAACATTATTTCCACATAGGACCATTAATTAAATGGTACACCACCCCCCCCCCCCTCCTTGATTGATGGTGGTTCCCATGGATTAAACCACGATTACCACGACCCTCCCATTTGATAATTTTAAGACAAAAATAAATTAAAAAAATAAAGGGGATAGTGGTTTAGGTCATGACCACACCCTTAGGGTAGTGGTTTTGAGTGGTGGATTAAAGATGGATCACATGGCACCTATATGGAGGGTTATGAGAGTCATGACCACACCCTATAGACTAAAGGCAAAAGAATTATACCATTTGAAAGATCAGATAAACGAGTTTTTTTTGCACATCTAACTAAAAAATATATGTCATCGCATAAGATTTATAATTTTGTTATCGTACGACATAAACATCTTATACTTGAAAACATTAAACAGTAATAGATAAAAAAAAAGAGTAAACTGCCAAAATGGTCCCTGGTGTTTGGTCACTTTTGCCACTTTAGTCCAAAACTCAAACATTTTGACTCTAGGTCCCTGTGGTTTCAATTTTGTTGTCATATTTCTCCAAAATCAAAATATGGTCAGATTTTTCAGTTAACATACAATTTTTTTCTTCCTTTTAATGAAGGGCAAAATGGTATTTTAACGTTTTATTATAACAAACTAAAAAAATCTGACCATTTTGCCCTTTATTAAAAGAGAGGAAAGACAAAAAAAAATTGGATGTTAACCGAAAAATTTGACCAGATTTTGCTTTTGGATGAACATGGTAATAAACCGGAAACCACAGAGACCCAGATTCAAAATGTTTGAGTTTTGGACTAAAGCGGCAAAAGTGACCAAACCTCAGGGACCATTTGGGCAGTTTACTCTAATAAAAATCCTATACTTGAAAACATAAAGAGTAAACTGCCAAAATGGTCCCCGAGGTTTGGTTACTTTTGCCACTTTAGTCCAAAACTCAAAACTTTTTAATCTGCGTCCATGCGGTTTCAATTCTGTTGCCATTTTCATAAAAAATCAAAATCTGTTCAAATGTTTGAGTTAACATCCAATTTTTTTTTTGTCTTTTTCCTCTCTTTTAACGAAGGAGAAAATGGTCTTTTAACGTTTTATTATAACAAATTAAAAAAAAATCAGACCATTTTGCCTTTATTAAAAGGAGGGGAAAGACAAAAAAAAAAAAAAAACTGGATATTAACCGAAAAATCTGACTAGATTTTGACTTTGGATGAAAATGATAATAAAATTGAAACCACAGGAACCTAGATTAAAAAAGTTTGAGTTTTGAACTAAAATGGTAAAAGTGACCGAACCTCGCGTACCATTTTGGCAGTTAACTCAAACATAAAACAATAATAGATAATAAAAATCCTATACTTGAAAACATAAAACAATAATAGATAATAAAAATTCTATACTTAAAAACATAAAACAATAAGACTGTGTTATCATAAGCTCGAGGCTTTGTTGGTATGCCACATCAGCAAACAAAGCCCAAATACACCATAACACCTTGGAGCAAGTTAGGGCTTTGGGCAAAATAGTTGGGGCTAGCCACGACATTGTTTGTGCTGCAAAATAAATAAAGTTGGTTGTTGATTGGTGACATAAAGAAACTTTTATGAATTTGACTTTGGAAACAAAAAGAAGGGTAATTTTTTATTTATATACTCAATAAAAATAAAAATAAATTTAATTTTAAACACTTATCTAAACCCCACATTTTGTAATTCAAACCCCACCACTCTAAAATATTCTTCTCCTCTCAAACTTTTTATACTTTTCAACTTCAAACTTTATAAAAATTATGGATCAAAGAGGTGATTACCGACCCTCATTTGAGTTCGATTCATACGAACAATACAGGGCCGGTGGTTGGGATTTACCTGATTCACAAACAGAACGGGTACCCGAAACACAAGCCCCTTTACAACAATCGTTCTTTCCATTGACCCTACCCGAACCCCAACCAGAAATAGCTCACACGAGAATAAACAAGTCGGTGAGTCATCGGGATCCCAACAACGAAGGGCTAAGCGTTAGACGGTCGAGGAAGAATGCGCGTTAGTGTGAGCTTGGGTTGACGTCTCGGAAGATCAACGTGTTGGTAATTTTTATTTATTTATTCTAACATGTTTATTCATTTTTTTACACTAGCTGATTCAAATAGAAAAAACTTATACTTCTATATATGAAAATAAAGCTAGTTAATTCGAACGGTTAACTACAAATTTGGCCGAAATCGTCACCGTTAAGAAAAACTGACAAAGATATCCGGATATGAAAACTTTGGCTATGAATGTCTAACACCTTAACGAAGAAGATCGCAAGTTGGCCGAGATGACTAAGAACGAAATCCGCGCGGAGTATTGTAAGAAACGAAACAACAATAGTTATTTGATATTTTTTTATTTCAAGTTATTTGTGTTCTTTTAGTTATTTGTATTTTTTTATTTGAAGTTATTTGTAATTTTTTGAATTAGCTATTGCATTTTTCCGCTAGAACTTTTTAAAACTTGAACATTAAGGTGATGTTTGTTTTTGAAGAGGTAAAAGGTCTGGAGTCTGCGGACCACATCTGCAGGAGAAGAGGTGGACCAAAGGTCTGCAGTCTGCAAGAAGAAGAGTGTTTGTTTAATTCTACAAAAACCTCTTCTCTCCTCATTTATCACACAAAGACAGACCACTCCTCTCTCTCTCTCTCTCTCTGTCTTCATCTTCACCAGTTTATTTAAAAACCCTAACTCATTTCATCAGACTCTCATCCAAACACGCACACCATGAACATCTGCCTTCTCCCCCATCTTCTCTCTGCAATCTAATCCAAACACATACAAATAGAATTGAAAACTTATAATTTCATCATCTCCTCCATCTTTCACATACACACACAAGATCCATCCTACCTACACCACCTCTACCCCCCTTCGGTTAATCACTCTGTCCAGAAACGACCGACCAGACTCCGACCGGCGAAGCCGGCAACGGTTTACGGCGGTGGCAGGGGATTATCACGACGGTTCTTCGGCGAAGCTCAGAGCGGCGGTAGAGAGAGGGAGAGGCTAGAGAGATCGATGAGAGAGGAAGACACGGGAGAGAGAGAGGGATGGAGGGAGAACGATGGCGGAGACGCCGTTTTCCGGTAACGATCCACCACCGTGCGGCGGAGCCGTGGCGTCGGTGGTGGAGCTTTTCTGTTCGACAAGTTTCCGGTAAGTGCACGTCTCTGTTTCCCCGATTTCTTTTATTTTTTCTGAAAAAGATTAATGATGATGATGAATTGCTGATTGTGAGGATGATAATGAACTATTGTTGCTGATGATGATGAAGAGGAGAGGAGAGGAGAGGTTTGAAGAGGTTAGAAGACATGGGTTGATGTCTGCATCAAGAAGAGGTCTCGCAGACCTTTTTTAATGAAAGGTCTGCGAGAAAACAAACAAGCTGCAGGACCCAAAGGTCTGCGCGCGTCTGTGCGACGCAGACATAAGTGCTCAGAAGAGCTTTTGCCCAAAAAACAAACACCACCTAAGTTGTTGCATTAGCTGTTGCCTTTATTTTTTGAAAGTTGTTGCATTCTATCGATGGTAACAATAAGTTATTTTTTTTTTCAATTTGAAAATCTATTTAAACTCATACCTCTCAGGGTTAGGATATAATAGGAAGTTTTTTTTGCTAGGAAGACTAAGAAATAATCTTGAACATCAATTGATTTAATCAATGGCTAAGATTAAATGAGTGAAATTGAAGAGAAAAAAAAAGCGCGTGGATTTGTGGAAGGGCATTCTAGTCAATCCAGGACAATAGTTTCTCTCTCCTCTAATTCCCCCCCCCCCCCATTTTTTAAACGTTAATAACTTTTTCATACGACATTATTTTTTTATAAAAATCGCACCCAAAAAACGAGCGTTTTTTTATCTTTAAAACGAGTATATTATTGTTATATTTTCGAATTTTTTTTTTCGAAAACCCAGTTGCGTAAAACGCAATGGACAAAAAACGTAAAAAATGATTTTTTTTCTAAAACGCAATGCACAAAAAACACAAAGAAATGTCTTATTTCTAAAACGCAATGGCCAAAAAACACAAAAAAAAATGTTTTTTCTAAAACGCAATGGATTGAAAACACATAAAAATGTATTTTACCTAAAACGCAATAGACTAAAAACATTTCAAAATGTGTTTTTCTAAAACGCATTGGAACAAAAAACACATAAAGATGTGTTTTCCTAAAACGCAATAGATAAAAACACAAAAGAAAGTGTTTTTTCTAAAATGTAATGGACTAAAAACACAAAAGAAAGTGTTCTTTCTAAAAAGCAATGGACTAAAATCACAAAGAAATGTGTTGTTTTTAAAACGCAATGGACTAAAAAGATAAAGAAATGTGTTGTATTATAAAACACAATGAAATTAAAACACAAAAATGTGTTTTTTCATTGTGTTTTATGAATTATTAGTTTTTCGATCAAATACACCAATTGAAATTGATATTAAAATACACCATCATACCCACAGTTCAACAAATTAATAAAATGCAATGAAAGTGTTCATAAATTTGAATGATGAAATTTGAAAATTATAGCACATTTTCAACTACTACAATCACAAGTGTCGGCGCCGACACGGCAATAGTTCTGGCCCTTTATTGGGCTAAATGGGCGGCAAAAAAATAGTGCCAGGCAGCTGCCTGACACTTTCCTATTGGCTCAACAAAATTACGATTTTACCCCGCTTTAAAATTACGATTTTGCCATCAGTGTAAAATTATTTTTTCCCCACTTAAAAATAAAATTACGCGTTTGCTCCCAGCTAAAAATTTCAATTTTGCCCTAGGTTCAAAATTACGACCTCGCCCCGTTTAAATTTACAGTTTTGCCATTAATTTTTCCCCCTTATAATTACGACTTTGCCATCAGTTCAAAGTTATGTTTCTACCCCGACTTAAAAATAAATTTACGCTTTTGCTCCCACCAAAAAAATTAACTTTTGCCCTCGGTTCAAAATTACGATTTTGCCCCGTTTAAATTTACAGTTTTCCCATTAGTTTTTTTCCCTCATACCCACGTTACGATTTTGCCCTCAAATTAAATTTACATTGTTAAATTACAATTTTCCCCCAGTGTAAAATTACAGTCATGCCGGCAGCTGCCTTACACTCCCCCATCTGTCCATTTAATTTACGATTTTATCCCTGAATAAAAATTATGATTTCGCCCTCGGTTCAAATTACGTTTTCCCATCGTTTTAGTTTTTTCGCAAAAGTAGAAAACTTTTTTTTAGGTTGACTCGGTTTAATTTTTTTTCCGTGTCAAGGAGCTGCCTAACACTAGCTCATTAGTCCTGAAAAAGTGCAGTTTTGCCCTGAGCCGAACAAACGGTCTTATCATCGTTTTAGTTTATTTACTGACAAAAGTATAGTAGCGTTTTTTTAATTGATTGAGAATTATTCGGTCATCGCCCCGCAACGCGAGCGGGGCATCACCTAGTATTAAACAATTGTTCATGCAGTATAATATTTTATAAATGAATAAATGACACCTGTTAGAGCATTCACATCCAATCCACTAAAAATATACATACATTCCACTAAAAACAACTCATATATCAATATATTTCCACTAAAAACAAATACTTTTTCTCTCTTCTTTTCAATATATATTACATTTTCTCTCTCCTCCACTCACAACCACTTTCAATATATATTAAAAAAGTATAGGGGGTGAACAGTGTCCCCCCAAATATACAGATGAACAGTAATATTTTCTCTCTCCTCCACTCACAACCACTTTTTATACTTCTTATATTTTAAAAACCCCCCACACAGATTTTGGTGGTTTGGATGAGAATGCTCTTATACATAATAAATAAAACTAAATACAACCAATAGTCTTTCAACTCCATCTGCAAATGACTTCGAATCAGCTTATCCATAAAACGCAATGAGGAATAAAGAAACAATAAAGTGAAAACCACTTTTATGAATTCATTGCATTTTACAGATTCTAAGTAAACAAATAAACATAAAGCTCAATAAACACAATTGCGTTTTACATAAAAAAAATTATAATAACTCGTCTCTTCTTCTCCACCAAGTCAACAGGTAAACGACTTCGTTCCAATTCTGATCACTATCATAAGAAAACAACTCACACCAGTTACCTTCATTATATCCTTTAGTTGACGGCGTTAATCTGGTTGTTCGGAGGTGGTACTGGTGCCGGCACCTGTAGGACATCGTCGGAGATGACATATTCGCCGGTTTTCTTCGTCGTGGCAACCAGAATAATGTCGTTTGGTTGATCTAATCGAAATCATGTGGAACTCCAGCGCACACCGCACCAGAAATTGTTCACTGGTGTTCGGTGGTGTTGGTGAAAGTGGGATGAAGTATCATCTGGGTTTTTTTAGATCTAGGGTTATAAGTTATATGAGACTAATTAGTGTTTGACTAAAATACCCCTTCTAATATATTTTTATGTTTGCCACGTGTCAATTTGTTATTGCTTCCTACACTTCCTACCGAAACTAAACTTCCTATTTGATCTTTTCCCTCACATAAAATATTAAACAACATTTCACTTTTTTTTTAACAAGAAACGAATCCAATTTTTTTTCTTTTCTTTTCTCACAGTTCACCTCTCCATGGCTTCACCAGCAGTTGTTTCCCTCTCAGCCTTAACCCACTTCCATGTCATCCTCATGAACGGTAATTTTTCTGTTTGGCGAAAACACGTTCATTCCACTCTTATTGGCATGGATCTCGTTCACTTTCTTACCGGAACCAAACCAATCCCATCACTGTTCCTTAACCCGGAAAAAACTAAGCCAAATCCCGACTTTCATGCTTGGCATCGCCAAGACCAGGCCATTCTGGCCGCCCTAATTGGTAGCTGCTCACCGACTATCCAGTCGATGATTGCCTCTACTGACACCTCCCAACAGGATTGGGAACGACTCCTTACGAGCTATGCAAATACATCTCGATCTCGGATTATCTTTCTCAAATCCCAACTTGCTTCGAACCCAAAAGGAAACCGCACTGTTACCGACTATCTACGTGACATGAAATCAATTGCCGATGAACTCGCCTTAGTGCAAAACCCGGTCAAGGATGAGAATCTTCTGGTTCATATTCTTTGCCAACTGGGTGATGCCTTTAAACCCATTGCAACCTCCCTTCGCTTACTTGACTCAAAAATTACCTTCCCGGAACTATTCGAGAAACTCATGGATTATGAACGGGAACTCAATCAAACAGTTGTTTCACCCCAACCTACCATAATTACTGTCAACTATACCCATCGATAGAATCGTTCCAACTTCCGACCTGCACCAGATCGTCACAACGATCAAGGAAACTTCAACAACAGAAACTCACGCTCTCAATTGTCCACTAACTCCAATGGTGGTACCCGCGAGAGTCGTTCTAATGTTTATTGTCAGTTTTGTCATTTTGCAGAAATGAAGCGAAAGCGTGTAAGAAGCTTGCTAAGTTTCTTCGCGAGAATCAAGTTCAAACATGAAGTTTTGTGAACTCCCAAAAGGCCTCACCAACTGCTAATGTCACGACCTCGTCTTACATGTTTGATACCGTTGCCTCAAACCATGTTGATCCAGACCATGCGTCTTTCCACCCCGTCTCTGAATATGGCAGACCCGATGAAATTGCTCTTGGTAATGGTAATACTCTTACCATAACTCATATTAGTCAATCATATCTTCCGATGTCACATGGTTCTCTTTCTTTAAAAGATGTCTTATGCGTTCCTCATTTAAAAAATAAACTTATATCCGTTGCTAAATTATGCAAAACTAAAACATGGTTCTCTTTCTTTAAAAGATGTCTTATGCGGGGAGAGAACTACCTTGATTTCTATTATGCAAACCTTCCTTCGTCGCCTCAAATAAATACGGTGTCCACCACATCGCCTCTTGATTGGCACCACAAGCTTGGACACCCGTCTATTCGGATTTTCAAGAAAATAGCTAAATGCTTACGTTTAAATTTCAATTTCCAAAATTTTCATTGTAATTCATGTTCTATTAATAAAAGTCATAGAGCTCCTTTTGGCATGAATTCGTTTACAACTACTAAACCGTTACAATTAATCTACTCGGATGTTTGGGGACCAGTGGAAAAATCTATTGACGGTTTCACTTACTATGTGATCTTTGTTGATTTTCATAAATCCGATGTGTCCATCTTGTTTCCGCAATTCAAAATGCTTGTTGAAAAATTATTTCAAACACCTTTAATCTCGCTTTTTACTGATAATGGTGGCGAATATATTGGGTTAACTACCTATCTTCAATCCCAAGGAATCTCCCACTTTACTACCCCGCCTCATACTCCGGAACAAAATGGTGTTGCCGAACGAAAACACCGGCATATTGTAGAAACCGGATTATCTCTCCTCCACCATGCACAACTCCCAATTATTTTTTGGACACATGCTTTCCAAACCGTTGTTTATTTAATAAACTGTTTACCCACTCCTATCCTTGATTTCAACAACCCTTATACTCTTCTCTTCCATAAAAATCCAACCTACACCAAACTAAAACCTTTTGGATGTCTATGCCACCCGTGGCTTCGCCCATATGCAAAATACAAACTCCACCCCCGCTCCGAGCAATGCATTTTTTTGGGTTACTTGCCTTCCAAATCAGCCTATAAATGCTATGCTCCTACAACTCATTGCCTTTATCATTCCCATCATGTCGAGTTTGTGGAGACCAAATTTCCATTCATACTCAACAAAACCCCTCCCCTCCCATTCCTATTGTGGATTCCTTTTTAGGAGTTCCCTCCTCTATGACTATTCCAAAAACTCACTGCCCTACTGTGTAACACCCCAATCGCGTAATATACAACAACACGCGGCGGAAAATATTGGGGAGTCACGTTACAAATTGTTTCATAACACATGACTCTTAAAGTTTTGTTTTATTAAGATAAATGTTTACATTGTTTATTGCACAACAATTTTCTTGTAGGTTTTAAAGTCACTAAGGCCCAAGTCCGCCCTATGTGAAGCATACTCATAGACAAAAGTAAACACCTGAAACACATGTGAAAATAGGTACGTCAGCATAAAAATACCTGTGAGTAACATAGGTTTTGTTGTTGAGGATTCATGGCCGTGATTCTGTTAAAAGAAATGTTTAACTCAAAAGTTGCCATGAACCCTTGTAAAAATGTTCTCTTTTGTAAAACCATATGAAAATCGATGTGAAAATCAAATGATTTAAAAGAAATAATACATGGTTAAATAAATAACCAAGTGATGGCTTTTGTAAAAAGATATCATGTTTTTGTGTAAAATGTGTCATGTCTTTTGTATAGAAGTATCATGTTCTTGTTCAAAATATGTTATATGTAAGACAATGCCCTGTGAAAAATGTTTCATGTCTCTGTATAGAATGTATCATGTTTCTGTCTTTGTTGAAGTGGTTTAAATAACGCTACGTTATGTAATATCATAAAAGCACTTATATATAGGAAGTACCTGCGGCGTATTCACCATGCTTTTATCATCTTACACACGCCTCGTTTAAATCACTTACCAAATAAACACCAAAAATGTCTTGTTTAAACAAATGTCAAAATGTTATGTGTAAACAATGTTCAATGTCATGTGTAAACTGTTTCATGTATAATCAAATGTAATGTATGGAAAGTAGAGAGTATCTACTCAAACCATATGTAAAATGTTAATGTATAACCAAATATCATGTACGGTGAATAAAAAGAATTTACTCAACCCCGTATGTAAAATGTACGAAACAAAGTCTTTGACTAAACCTAAGTTTAAATCAAAAGTTATGTTTTGCAGAAGACGATGCTTTTATTGATATGAACATTTATATGGTTTGTTAACGAATACATTCAAGCCTAAATGTCTGTCAGATAAACCCTTATAAAGGTAAAGGTTCATCCATGTTCATCAGGTTCTGTCATTCCCTAGATGGATACTTCCAAACAAACTAGGAAGCGGGAATGAGGTTATCAAACCTATGGTAAACCATACATACTACCCTTCGGCGGGATATTGTTAATGAATGTATTATTGTCCCGTTAAACATACCAAATGTCATAACCAATGTAAGCATGTTATGAGAAAACCGTGTACTAAGTATGCTAAGTAAACACACGAAGTAGGAAATGTTCATGCAATTCAAGGTGCTAGATATGCTAAGTCACATAGGAAGCATAATGGATCCTTGAAAACAATGTGCTAGCATGCTAAGTCAAAATACATAGTATTACATAATTGAAATCATGTACTACATGTGTACTAGTTGAACATAGCATGTTTATGTCATGAAAAGCACGAAAACATGAAAATAACAAGTAGGCACATGTGTATCACCCCAAAATATTTGAAAACGGTAAAAGTGGGGACTATGTACTCACTTGGGATTGCTTATTAGTCTTGGGATTAAGACCAAATTAAGCTCCAAGGATCACAGAATCAACAAGGCACCTAATATAGGTAACTACGTTAATTAACGGATCCTAAATCGAGGGATAGGATAGAATGAGGTTCTATAAATCAAATGAGTATTTGAACTCATATGGCATGATTTAATAGACCTAACATTCTGATTTGAAACTTAACCCTAGTGCTTTTGACCCGTTTCGACCCGTTATGGTAGTTTAAGCTACTATAACACGTCGTTTGTGTAAACCTAAGGTCGGATGGTTATCTATGTCCTAAGTTAAGTCTTACATGCCCAATTATGCCTAAACATGTTACTAAATCAGTTTATATGTCAAAAACTTGATCACATATGCAAAATATGAATTTATGCTTCAAAAGGGCATTTTGGTCATTTTCTATGGGCATGTAAACTACTTAACAATAACTAACCAACCTAAGTGATCATACGGTATAACCTCAGTAGGTTATTCCCTATGCAACTATGATCACTAAACATGCTTGGTCGGATCCTAATGATCGACCAAACGGGTCGGGTTCGAAAGTCTAAGCGGTTGTCGAGACCGCTTAACTTACGACCCTAAACAAGCACTAAACTAGTAGTGACGAGTTAAACATGTCAAAACATGTTTAACTAACTTAGAAAACTGATTTGGTATCAAAACAAAGTGTTTTGATACCTAAAAGTAGTTCTGTTGCAAAATGCGCGCAAATACGCATTTTGACCGAAACTTTGACTCGTCACTACGCCTAGTCAATGTGGTAATCAGTAGGTATAATCGCTAAGGATTATAACCATTGTGATTACAATCACGTTGCAAAGTTCAATTGAACTTTGACTTGACCAATTGATGGTCAAAATCGAAAGTCAAACTGTTGGTCAAACTGTTTGACTTTCAGCTCTAATGGCTGAAAAATAACTACTAAGCTATGAAAGAACACTTACAAGGTGTTCAAAGGCTAGAAGGATGATATTAGAACTCAGGTAGGTGGCTCCTTAGTAGGAATTCCTCCACTTAGAGTTCAAATATGAGAAATGAGCAATGAACAAGGAAGAGATGAGGGGTATTTATAGTTGTAGAGGACTTGTAGGATCACTCCAAGTGTTTGTGTAGCTTCCAAGCAATAAATCTGGTCCATACAAGTGTCTAGGACAGCTAGCTTTTGCTTGGAGAGGTGTTAACTTGGCTACCACACAAACAAATTGCAAGAACAGCCCCTGAAAATCAAGCTGGAGCTGAAAAATGGACCTGCTGTCAAAATGGTGAGGTCGCGTGCCATGACAAAAGGGCCATTAGGCCGTCGCGCGACGCGAGCTTAGGTACAGAAGTTTCAAAAGTGGCAGAAACAGTCCCTGCACACACTAACTTGTATTTTTGATGTATTTAACCTCCGTTAAGCCATTTTCAAGGCTCTACAAGGTCGTTAAAGTGTAGGGGACTCAAAATATGCTCGGAAATATCACGGATGTCGGTTTGTTTGGTCGTACGGTCACGTTGTTTGGTTATTTACGACGAAACTCTAACGGACGCGAAAACGATCCAAATTAAGCGACGAATGGTATTTTTGCATTCCGATCGCTAAAATAAAATATTTTAGTGACTACAAAAATTTTTGGATGTCCAGATGTGGTCAGAACGTAAGATTTTGCGTGTAAATACAAACTTACGCCGTTTTTTACGCTTTTAGTCCCTGTATGATCAAATAAGCATATTTTCGCACACCGAACCACTTAAAGCTTATTTCTAAGCTATGTTTAGGTTATTTATGGTATGTTTAGCTTATGATCATATTCCGGAATGTACGTTGCCATACAAAACGGCAGACTTTTGCAGTTTGACGCAAATAGTCCCTGTGAGCGAATAAACTTGTTTTTGCCATACCAGACCCTTTAAAACTTATTTCTAAGTTATGTAAAGGTTATTTAAGGTATGTTAAGCTTATGTTGCTGTTCCGGAGTGTTTGTCGCACTAAACTGATTACGTTTATGCATCAGTTTGCGTATAACTTTTCAGAAAATGTTTAAGTGTTTAAATTTGAACAGGGATTGATATGTGCAAATATCATAGATAATTACGCAATCCACTAAACAAAACACAAGGTTTTATTGCTTACGGAGTTGTTCGGGATTGGTTGGTGATAACTGTAGGCACAGTTGTCACAGTCTCCCCTACTTTAGGAAATTTCGTCCCGAAATTTATTCGTAGGAGCTTGTGAATAAGTTGTGTCAAGCAAATGACTTGTGCAGAAATCTAGAGTATTATCTATTTGCATAGAATAACTCATCAAGGATTTCCACGTAAAGCATAACTTTATTATTCCCTAATGGATGCTTCCTCAGACAGTGCGGGAAGTGGGAATAGGCTGTTATACCTATGGTGCTCATCCCTAATGGATACTCCCTCGATTAATGCAGGAAATGGGGATGAGGGATTTGATTAATGGTCAAACCCAAATCAACTAATAGTTATGTGGGTATCCTTTAAGAGTCTAACTACCAAGGCAGAAAGATCTCAGTAAGGATTTAGCTCTTCGTTTCTGTATCTTGTAAAGTATTCTTAGAAATCCAGTAAAGGATTTGAAAGTAGCACTTCAAGTGTCCCTTTAAGAATCTAACTATTAAGATAGGAAGATTCCATAAGGATTTGTGTTTCATTTCCCCAATGGGTATTCTGCAGAAGCGAAAATGAATGGATAATTCATTTTCCTCAATGGATTCTTCATCAGAAGTGGAAATGAAAGATGAATGGGTTATTCATTTCCTATGGACATTTCTTTAAAAGCGAAAATGAATGGATAATTCATTTTCTTCATTGGATACTTTTATCAGAAATGGAAATGATAGGATGTATAAGCTGTTCATTTCTAAATGGTTAATTCTTCAGAAGCGAAAATGAATGGATAATTCATTTTCCTCAATGGATACTTCGTCAGAAGTAGAAATGAAGGACAACTGTAAAGAATATTCATTTTCCTGATGGATATTTCTTCAGAAGCGAAAATGAATGGATAATTCATTTTTCTCAATGGATACTTCATCAGAAGTGGAAATGAAGGATAATTGAAAAGAATATTCATTTCCCCGATGGATATTTCTTCAGAAGCGAAAATTAATTGATAATTCATTTTTCTCAATGGATACTTCAGCAGAAGTGGAAATGAAAGATTATTGAAAAGAATATTCATTTCCCCGATGGATATTTCTTTAGAAGCGAAAATGAATGGATAATTCATTTTCCTCAATGGATACTTCATCAGAAGTGGAAATGAAAGATAATTTGTAGAGATTATTCATTTCCCCGATGGATATTTCTTCAGAAGCGAAAATGAATGGATAATTCATTTTCCTCAATGGATACTTCGTCAGAAGTGGAAATGAAGAATCAATATAGGATTATTCATTCCCGATGGATATTTCTTCAGCAGCGAACATGAACGGATAATTCATTTTCCTCAATGGATACTTCGTCAGAAGTGGAAATGAAGAATCAATACAGGATTATTCATTCCCCAATGGATATTTCTTCAGAAACGAAAATGAACGGATAATTCATTTTCCTTAATGGATACTTCATCGGAAGCGAAATGAATTTATTCATTTTCCTCAGTGGATATTCCTTTAGAAGTAAAAACATGAACGGATAATTCATTTTCCTCAATGGATACTTCATCGGAAGCGGAATGAATTTATTCATTTTCCTCAGTGGATATTCCTTTAGAAGCAAAAACGAACGGATAGTTCATTTTCCTCAATGGGTACTTCATCAGAAACGAAAATGAACATAGTTTTTGAATGGATTATTCATTTCCCAATGGATATCTCTTTCAGAAGCGAAAAATGAGTAGCTAGTTCATTTTTCCTCAATGGATACTTCATCAGAGATGGAAATGAATGTAGATGGTTTTAGGTTAACACACAAGGGTATAAAATCCTCAGGTGAGTTGGATAACGCTACATCCGATAATACAATAAGAACACTTATATATAGGAAGTACCAACGGCGTATCCACCGTGTTCTTACTGTATTACATTCGTCTCGTTATCTAATCACCCTAGATCACACTTAGCAGGACTCACTATGATTTCCATGCATCGAGTCGCATAATTATGTGTGCACCCATAATTACTTAACTCGTTGCATAGTCTGCATAGTTTATCTTGCCAAGTGACAAATTATGGACATGGTCAAAGAATGGTGTTTTGTTTCAAAGATTGTAACAATGTGTGCATCTTACGTGTTTTCCACTAGTCATTAAGACTGTACAGGTTTCACGGATAGACGGAGTCATAGGTTTGGTAGGAAATGTGCAAAGCACAAATGGAATGTATCACGAAAGTTGGTTTGATTCTGTAAAGAATGAGAACTTTGTGTTTTGATATATAGTCAATGTAACACCTCGTAAAATCACGACCAATGTAAATATGTAAGTAAAGGAATCCAAAATGTCAACATGCCATTCATGTGCCTCTGATTGACCTCACACGACGTTCGTATTCTTTAACGAATAATTTATCGAACATGGAAAGTCGTTTGTGCTTAAAATAAGGATCTTACGAAGCATAGGGGTTAAAAGTGTCAACATGTTGAAAGTAACCTCTGAGTGACCTTTTAACGAGCCCAAAAACATTGTAACAATTATATATTTTGATCTCAAGAAGATCGGATATTAATTTTGTGGAGTTTCGACGAATACAAGACTTTTCGGGTAATCGTTCAACTAACCGGGAGCTTAACGGAGTTAGTTAATGACCCAAGGTCCTTAAAAGTTAACTATGGGGGTCCAAAATGCAATAAATGGAACTTAAATAAAGTTTATTTGGACCAGGGACCAAAACTGCAAAGTCAGCAAACTGTTTACCGGATGTAGCCCTTTACGCGGGCCGCGTAGACATTGGGACAACTCTTACGCGGGCCGCGTAAGAGTGTCAGATGCAAAAAAATCTGCACATCTGCAGGTCAGCCTGTTGCACCGCCTTTGCATGCCTTGTTTTCGATTCCAGGGACTGAGCCAACAGTATTTCATGCATAGGGACACCTGGAATCATCAGAAATCAGTTGTAGACTTGTGTGGAGTGATCTTGTGAAGTATATTTGGCTATATAAGCACTTCTTGTTTGCTAGTTCATTTGCTCATTCACAAAAATTATTCTCAACTCATCTCTGGAGCTTCCTGGAGCTCAAGCAAGTTTTCTTAAGTTCCAAATTCGTGCTAAGGACCATTGTAAGTGTTCTTAGCCTCCTAAGTTCAGGTTTTATTAGTCTAATGACCAAAAGTCAAAGCCGTCGTAATTAAGCTTTGACTTAGTGATTAATCACTAATGGTCCAGCCATTATTCGAATTGAATGCTGCTATGAGTTGGTAATTATGTGGGTAATAAACCCTTAAAAGGGCACCCACAGATTATCACTCTAACTTGGTCAATTGTCGGGTCAAACTTAATATTAAAAAGTCAACTGAAGCTATTTTTACAAATAAATTCATAACTGATAATGTAGAAGTTATGGAACATGTTTTAACACTAAAATGACTTGGTAAATAATGTAAGAACATGTCTAAGCATGTTCAACCCGACACTTCTGAGTTTAGGCTCGGTTCGAAACCGAAAGTCGCAAAAGTAGACTTTTGCTTTGACTTTCAGTTCTGACCCGATTTAGCTTGTTTTAGATATGCCATAGGGTTCCTTTGGGACAATAATATAGGTTAGTATAACCCTCTGAGGTTATACAACTTGGTCCCTGATTAATCCGATTCATTTGTATGTTTCCGTTAATTGCTTAAATGTTGACCATTATGCCCTTTTGACATTAAAACGAGATTTTTGAAAATGTGAGAGGACAAAAACCTTTATTACTGATTTATAAACATGTACTAAAAATTTGACATCAGTTTGAGGTCTAAATTAGGAGTTATGCTCAATATCGTAAATTGAAGCCTTTTTATTAATTAAACGGCATTTTTGGCATAGAACCTAGTTAAGCCCAAATTTTGACACCAAAACTTTTACCCAGTGATGTAATATAATATTTTGAGATTTTTGGAGATTTTTATTAATTTTTAAACTAATCACAACATGGTGTTCTTGCCTTGATTCGTTAATTGACGGTTATACACTTTTTGCTAATAAAATGAGTTTTACATAACATTTTGATACCAAATCTTTTTCTACTGATTTCTTATGTTAAATAAAATATTTTAAGCCTTCTGGACTGATAAAAATCTCAGCTTTCCTTATATAACCTGAAAATCGCTTAAAACCGACTTTTTACGCTTTTTAAACACATAGTATGGGTTAAAACTATTTTTGACACACAAGACTTATTGCCTACTGATATTAAAAGTAAATTTTTATACTTTAACAGTAAGTAAAAGTTTTGAACTCAGATTTCCAAATTTGACCTTTAAAGCTTGTGTGAAATGACCAAAATGCCCCTACGGTGCATAGTTTGGTTATAAATGATAAATTTCACATATATGCAATACTTTACTGATATGACTTGCAAAAATAAACATTTTTACTGATCGTTTTAGACCAAAACCTCATATTTTCATTTAATCTCTTTTATAATCTTTAAAATGACCAAAATACCCCTACGGGGCTTAAATTGATTTTAAATCCGTTTTGGGCATAATGGAAGGTATCCTACTGATATCACAACATATTTAAGAAATATTAACTTGTGAAACCTGTATATGACTCTTTTGGTTACCGTTATGCATTATTCGCGTTCGGTGCGGTTTATGTAACTAGTTTGCATAAATTGACCGAAACGGGCCAAACCTTATCATTTTTGCTTCAAAATCCAGAATGTGTTTAGTTTACCCATATTATACAAGTCTTCATACTTGTCGGGTCTAACCCACATTCTAATCCGGTCTTCGCTTAATCTTGCGTTTTGAACCGTAAACCTTTCTTTAAAACTAACCGATCTAAGTTAAGACTTAAAGAAGACCCGTTAGGATTCTAACAGGTTATTAAAAACCTTCGTTCCAGATTAGGAGCCCGGTAAAAGCTATCTGTACTTGCTTAATTGATTTACGGCTGGGAATAAATTTATATTTTTGCTCAGGTAAATACTTTTAACTTATTTTCCGTTATACGGGCTTGGGATACGGTATTATAATAATACCGCTTGGTCGGGTATGTAGTTATTGAAGCCGGATTGTGATTAATATATTTACATAACCCGTTTTAATCTGTTTTGTTTGGTGCAATGCCTTTAGGGGGTTAATGACCATGTCCTGGATATCCTCGGCTCATTCATTGAAATGGCCACAACTTAAGCACGGGGTGTAGGCATACACCTGACAGTTGCGTATGTATAAAAGGTATCCCATAATAAGGAGTTTTCCTTGTGGGCATTATACTTGTGGTGTGTTAGTTAATCTTGTCCGGCTCTTCTAACCGGCCCTGATGAACGACAAACATATAAAACTGTATACAAGATTATTTTTATAATAGTTGTCCCAAGTTATAAAAGATTATTTGTGCCTTGTGCATTTAAATCAATTTTCTTAAATATTTTCAAAAGAGTCTGTTAATTGTATTTACCTGTGTAAACTGACATATTTTCCAAAAAGGTTAAGTGCAGGTACTATGCGGAATAGGCCGGCTACTCCCGAGTGAATAAATAAAGAGTCTTGCAAGCTTTGTCACTTAAAAATCTGATGAACAATATTTCCTTTGTATTGATCCGCCTGTAGATCCTTTTACATTCCGTTTGTAATACTTATGTTACTTTCATTCGGTTTGTAATATATTTTACTTTAGACTTCCGCTGTGCATTAAACTGTGACAAATTGACTATGATGATATCAACTACGTCACGATACTCCCCACCGGGCCCACCGGTAATACGTGGAAATATCGGGGTGTGACAAGTCGCACATTTTACATATATGAACAAGCATGTCCAATTTTGAAATTTTGTTATATGAATACTGATATTATTGCAAACGAACTGAAAAATGTACATGAGTCTTGGATAACAAAAGAAATGGAAATGCAAAATCCTAGTTGTTGGTAACTGCTTTGTTGTTGGAACGATCCTCATTAACTCTAGCGTTTAGAGTACGTCCTTAAGCAGGGTTGTTAACAACTTGATTTTGTGTAGTCGCAGCTCGGCAAACCCTAGCTGTATGGCCAATGAGCCCACTGTTTAGGCATTTGCGGCATTGCACACTAGCATGATGATGAAGGTTACATTGGTTGCACAGAGGTGCAGTTCCATTGTATGGTTTTCTAGCAGGTGTAACACCCTTCTTACTTTTATATTCGAATTTATTAAAATATGCGTATTTATAAAAATAAAGGCTTCACTTCATTAAAAGTACCAAAATAAAAGTGTTCATAGTGATCACCTACTAGTTAACTACCAACTAGTTTAAGCATTCAAAACATGGTTAGTTAAATTGATTACAACATAAACATTGTCTAAACAAAGTTAAATCAACGCGGAAGCTTCAAAAGTTCGTGTTCGGTTCTTCAATCGTGCTTGATCACCATCCTGAAGGTCCCCCTTTACCACCTAAGGTCAAAACCACATAAAATATTAGTTTTGATAATGTTGGAATGGCTATAACAAGTTTCATGAGTCAAAACAACAAAAAATAAACAATTTCGGAATTGGGGGGGGGGGGCGTCGCGCTCCACCTAGCCCCCTTTTTGATAGCAAGTTGTTTATTTGTTGCTGCACTTTCCCAGCTCAACCTTTTATCAAGTCCAAACTTAAAACCACCATAACTTTTGATCCGTAAGTCCGTTTTAGGTGATTCTTTTTCCTACGCGTCCGTAATTAAATTACCAATGCATCTATCAAGATTATTATATCAAAAATTGGATGTACGGGCTGAAAGTCTATAAATGCCTTATGTATTTATTTGACCCGTTTAGCTTTGCGTTAACTTAACCACTAACAAATTTTATGTCCGCAAGTCGTATTTACCCAACATCTGGGGCATATGATCACCGGCGTTTCATTACCAAATCTATGGTTTCACGCTCTTGTAATCCATCATTGCCAAATGCTATTCTAAACACACCCTTACTACTTACTAAACAATTATTCGACCAGTTTGGCTCATTTATGGAATCCTCCATTTCTAATGACTACCAAACGCTTTCTAATCTAATTTTAACTCATTAAATCAAGTAGTGAACATTTTCACTTCAACTAATACCAATCTTTATTCTAAAACACAACTTTGAACGATTACAATATCTAATTTGCGTAATGTAACGAAACAAGTTACATACTTGCATAATTCATCAACATTAGTTTCTAACCATAATTACCCATTCCCGGGCTTGTCAACCTTAGCGTATCACGTCCATTCCATGGTTTACGCTTTTATAACTCAATTTTTAATGAGTGACGTTTTAGTCACTTTAACACTACAAATTCAACTATTGTTCGACCCGTTTGGTTGTTTAATGGAAACCACCATTTACAACACACCAAACTTATTCTAACCAATATTTGACCCATTTATTTATCTAGTGATCTCCGTCACTTCAACTAAATACCAACTTCATATATTATGCTACTTTTAAAGTCTACTAACAAAAATACATAATTGAGCATAACGTAACGAAACTGTAGTTACGTACCTTTCGAGCACACCCTTCAAACGCGTATCTCCTCCGGCTTGTCCACTCGACGATCCGAATTCCTTGCCTAAAGAGTTCAATTCACAATGAATTTAGAACCCTTTCGCAATTATTAACGCATAATTTGCTATAACAATCAAATATGCGTTTTCACCCGATTTTTAACATATTAATCCTCACTTAGGCATTTTAACAAACACCTAGCGGGTCTGATTTTTATCTAACTAGAATCAAGTTCACAACTTGTTATTTTTGCTAAATTAACAACAATCGGACTATCTCATATAAGAGTTAACATCAATAAATGTGAAATCACTTCACAAATATCTGATAACACTAGAACAATAACCAAAATCCTAGTGTTTATCTAGTTCTACAAAAACCCATTAATCACCTTCAATGGTGTTCATGGATTTTACTAGAATTAAGCATGATTTCAACATATACTTGCCTAGGGTTTACTCCTAGACACTACAATGTTCCTATTTCATCCATATAACAATCATGCATTAACGATTTTCGAATTTTATAAATTCATCCAGAAATCAAAGTAAAGATTTCCTTCAAGATTCACATACCTTATGACCCCCTTGCAGTGGAGATCACCAATCTAAGCTTTAATTTCATTTTGGAACTGATCTTTGCCTTCAATTCTTGAGTTTTTATGTAACTTAGGGTTTGAAGATGAGCTTGGGTCTCCCCCTTCTCTGATGATCGACTAGACACACCTTTTTGTGTGTGTTTGGTGTGAGTTATTTGTTTTAATTAAATTAAGTTTCAAGTTTTACAACACAAGCCCCTCAACTTTTGCTTAGTTCTTACATTTAGTGTTTTAACCCATTTATACATCACTACAAGACTTTTATCTAACTAGGTTATTTTTAATCCTAGTTAGTTCACTTGTTTGTTCACCGACATTATATTTTAATAATTGATTTACATTTTCGGGGTGTTACAAGTCTACCCCCCTTAAAAGAGGTTTCGTCCCTGAAATCTTCCTTAAGTAGTTCTTTGATTTGGACCAAACTAACTTAGTTTCATTTTTAAGTCATTGTTTCTTCTAGTCAAAAGTTATCATACGCATGCGTCTTTCACGAGTAAGTCCTCGTGGACTGTAACTTGTATCTTGTATTTCTTATTTTGTCACCTATTTGACCCAATTGTCATTTGACCACTCAATAGTATGAGTTCATCGACATGTGTGCCCCGTACTAATCTTATATTGACAAGTGTTTTGTATAAATCACGTCACTATTTTGACTCTGGATGGTCTTGTCGGCTAGATTGATTAAGCACGGTCATTTCATGCCCCGTTATTCGGGTCTTTCATATTGCCATATTTGGCCTCACATGAGTAAATGATCTCTTATCCCGTAACTCACGTTACGACATGATTATTTTCTGCATTTCTATATCACTCTTGTGACTATGATTACATCACATCACATTATGTTTAAGTTTTTATAAACTTTTCATTATCACGAATCTTCTCTCGAACATAGCGTCTCACACCTATCGATGTTGAGACCTATATTCTTTAACATTAACTATTTTCTAATCTCTCTATAATATTCATATTTGTTAAACGCCACTTCGTACTAAAACTAAATTTTAGTTTAACGTCTATCTCTTTAACTTATGTCAATTACTCATATCCGGGAATTGACAACAAGAATTTATTCTTTTCCGTTATTATATTGCACGGGGAATCGTAACCAGTCCCCATGCTTAACCCCAAGTGACCCGTAGATTCCTTCACTTTGCCTCGTAAGCTATTTTATTAGATCTTTACCTTTTTAAGGTGAGACCCTATAATTTGTTTCTTTGTATTTGTGACCCGAGGGTCATTTTGGTCCCGTAGACCTTTATATTGATTATAACCCGAAGGTTATAGGGATCCCGTGGATCACCTTCTACTCGTGTCTTTATTTAATTGTATATATATATATACATATGGCGTCAAGGCACCCCCTTTTATGTTTAGAATAATTTATTTTTGATTTTGAAATTCATTTGACCTTAACCGTAGTCTAAGGCTACACTCATTTTCTTTTGGCTTATGTTTCCGACTCTATGACTTCTTACGTCGTTTTCGCATCGGTTTATCCCACTCGTTCCTTTATTTGGTTTATGCCCCTAATTCCTTTCAACTAGTTACCCGCGTTCTTTATCTTAATGTTTTTAACACTTCGGTTTCATTGGTTTTACATTTTCCTTCCCATACAATTTTACGACCTATCGCATAGATTCAGTAATATTTCGCACTCGAATCGAATAAAATTTGTGTTAAAATTAAATTCACAAGAAACATACCCGAAACGACATCAGGTTCTATCTTTACTTCGGTTGCGGTTAATTGGAAGGATCTGGCCCTTGCCTTTTGTGCCTCCATCTGCACATCCTTCTCATTCCTTTTCCCGTCCAATTCCGGGCACTTCGACTTTTTGTGGCCCGACTGATAGCACTTATAGCACACCAAAACTTTCCCGGGACATAGCACGGCCGTATGCCCTGTCTTTCCGCATATGGGGCATGGTTTGTCTTTAAAGCGGCATTCGCCCTTGTGCCCCTTTCCACAAACTTTGCAACTCGGTGTTCCACCCTTCGCATCTGTCTCCTTTACCGTCTCAGTTGTTCGAGCCTTCTTTATAGGGCTCGAGTTGACATCCATCGCCCTTCGTTCGCCTCGTTCAATTTGCTTCTTGAGTTCAATTTCTCTTTCTCGAGCCGTATTTATGATCTCGGTGAGCGTGTCTCATACTTGGAAGGAGTCATAAACTCCCGATATTCTGCACTTAACATATTATAATAATAATATATTTTCTGCTCCTCGGTAGTTACTAGCTCATCGCAGAATCTCAGCTTATCCATGAAAATACCCGTGATTTTATCAATCGTTTCACCCTTTTGCCTTAACTGGATGAATCCCTCCTTGATTCTGTTGATGAGCGCCTTGGGACTGTGGTGTTTAAGGAATGGTACCTTAAACTCGTCCCACGTCATAACCCTTGCCGCTTCGGCTCCAATCTCCTTCTTTTTGTTATCCCACCAATCCTTGGCTTGACCCCTTAATTGACCCGTTCCGTAAGCCACATAATCGCTTACGTCACAGCGGGTCCTTTCAAATAACCCTTCTACATCACTTAGCCATCTTTGGCATATTATCGGGTCGACCTCCTCGTTGTAAATTGGCGGCTTACACGCCATAAACTCCTTATACGAACACCCTTTGCGTTCTCCGGATTTTTCTCTCATAAGGTTGACATTATCGTCCAACCTTTTAACTCGTTCTTCAACTAATGATAACACCGTGTTTTGAATTTTGTCTACTACCCTCAATTGCCTTCCCCACTTCTTCGGCAATTAACTCTTTCATTTGTTCGGTGCTTGTCGGCACCGGATCATCATCGTTTCTTTCTGTCACCTTGAAACTAAAATGTTTACATCAATTATTAAACATTTCATTTATAACATAGGTTTATTTGCTTCGGTTTAGCCAAGTTCGTAACTTGCTTTAACCGTTCACATTTAGTGCACTTTCCGGGTTTGAGTGTGTTAACACGCTCTTCCCATGCACATTAATTCACATCTTGTTTCTTACATAAGATAAAATCCACTAAAATAATTAATTATTTCTTACCGGACGATCAATCAAGCTTGAACTGAACACACTTTGTTGACAACCTTGAGCTCTGATACCAACTTGTAACACCCTTCTTACTTTTATATTCGAATTTATTAAAATATGCGTATTTATAAAAATAAAGGCTTCACTTCATTAAAAGTACCAAAATAAAAGTGTTCATAGTGATCACCTACTAGTTAACTACCAACTAGTTTAAGCATTCAAAACATGGTTAGTTAAATTGATTACAACATAAACATTGTCTAAACAAAGTTAAATCAACGCGGAAGCTTCAAAAGTTCATGTTCGGTTCTTCAATCGTGCTTGATCGCCATCCGGAAGGTCCCCCTTTACCACCTAAGGTCAAAACCACATAAAATATTAGTTTTGATAATGTTGGAATGGCTATAACAAGTTTCATGAGTCAAAACAACAAAAATTAAACAATTTCGGATTTGGGGGGGGGGGCGTCGAGCTACACCTAAGGGCGTCGCGCTACACCTAGCCCCCTTTTTGACAGGAAGTTGTTTATTTGTTGCTGCACTTTCCCAACTCAACCTATTATCAAGTCCAAACTTAAAACCACCATAACTTTTGATCCGTAAGTCCGTTTTAGGTGATTCTTTTTCCTACGCGTCCGTAATTAAATTACCAATGCATCTATCAAGATTATTATATCAAAAATTAGATGTACGGGCTGTAAGTCTATAAATTCCTTATGTATTTATTTGACCCGTTTAGCTTTTGCGTTAACTTAACCACTAACAAATTTTATGTCTGCAAGTCGTATTTACCCAACATCTGGGCTTATGATCACCGGCGATTCATTACCAAATCTATGGTTTCACGCTCTTGTAATCCATCATTGCCAAATGCTATTCTAAACACACCCTTACTACTTACTAAACAATTATTCGACCCGTTTGGCTCATTTATGGAATCCTCCATTTCTAATGACTACCAAACGCTTTCTAATCTAATTTTAACTCATTAAATCAAGTAGTGAACATTGTCACTTCAACTAATACCAATCTTTATTCTAAAACACAACTTTGAACTATTACAATATCTAATTTGCGTAATGTAACGAAACAAGTTACATACTTGCATAATTCATCAACATTAGTTTCTAACCATAATTACCCATTCCCGGGCTTGTCAACCTTAGCGTATCACGTCCATTCCATGGTTTACGCTTTTATAACTCAATTTTTAATGAGTGACATTTTAGTCACTTTAACACTACAAATTCAACTATTGTTCGACCCGTTTGGTTGTTTAATGGAAACCACCATTTACAACACACCAAACTTATTCTAACCAATATTTGACCCATTTATTTATCTAGTGATCTCCGTCACTTCAACTAAATACCAACTTCATATATTATGCTAATTTTAAAGTCTACTAACGAAAATACATAATTGAGCATAACGTAACGAAACCGTAGTTATGTACCTTTAGAGCACACCCTTCAAACGCGTATCTCCTCCGGCTTGTCCACTCGACGATCCGGATTCCTTGCCTAAAGAGTTCAATTCACAATGAATTTAGAACCCTTTTCGCAATTATTAACGCATAATTTGCTATAACAATCAAATATGCGTTTTCACCCGATTTTTAACATATTAATCCTCACTTAGGCATTTTAACAAACACCTAGCGGGTCTGATTTTTATCTAACTAGAATCAAGTTCACAACTTGTTATTTTTGCTAAATTAACATCAATCGGACTATCTCATATAAGAGTTAACATCAATAAATGTGAAATCACTTCACAAATATCTGAATACACTAGAACAATAACCAAAATCCTAGTGTTTATCTAGTTCTACAAAAACCCATTAATCACCTTCAATGGTGTTCATGGATTTTACTAGAATTAAGCATGATTTCAACATATACTTACCTAGGGTTTACTCCCAGACACTACAATGTTCCTATTTCATCCATATAACAATCATGCATTAACGATTTTCAAATTTTATAAATTCATCCAGAAATCAAAGTAGAGATTTCCTTCAAGATTCACATACCATATGACCCCCTTGCAGTGGAGATCACCAATCTAAGCTTTAGTTTCGTTTTGGAACTGATCTTTGCCTTCAATTCTTGAGTTTTTATGTAACTTAGGGTTTGAAGATGAGCTTGGGTCGCCCCCTTCTTTAATGATCGACCAGACACACCTTTTTGTGTGTGTTTGGTGTGAGTTATTTGTTTTAATTAAATTAAGTTTCAAGTTTTACAACACAAGCCCCTCAACTTTTGTTTAGTTCTTACATTTAGTGTTTTAAACCACATATACATCACTACAAGACTTTTATCTAACTAGGTTATTTTTAATCCTAGTTAGTTCACTTGTTTGTTCACCGACATTATATTTTTAATAATTGATTTACATTTTCGGGGTGTTACAGCAGGAGGTTGAGCTGGTTGATTGAGAACAGCTTGGTTAGGTCGAGTAACCACATCAAGGTTTTGTGAAGCCTTACGCTTCCTAGATTTCTTGGAAGGTTCAGCTTTGGTTTCCTTGGGTTTCTCTTGTGTAGTTTTAGCAGTCTGTTCTTTGTCGCCCTTGCGAAATAGTTTCCCTTTCCTGATTTGAGATTCAGTCAGGGTAGCTGCTAACTCGATAGCTTGTCTAACTGTTGCAGGGTTGTTACCAGTGATATATCCTGAACCAGGTCAGGAAGGCCATCAATGTATTTTTCGATTGCCTTATCCAAAGGCGTAACCATCATAGGGCATAATAAGCTCAACTCCTCGTAACGATCGGTGTAGGCACGATGTTCTCCACTATCTTGTTTTAGATCGTGGAATTCATTCTCGAGTGCCCGTAATTCATGACAAGGACAAAACTCCTTCATCATTAGAGCGCGAAGCTCTTCCCATGTTTGTGCCATTGCAACATCTGCACCCCTATCCCTTATAATTCCGTTCCACCACGTAAGTGCTCTGTTTTGGAACACACTTGATGAAAATTCTACTTTGCGCTCATTTGGACATTGGACATGGCGAAATGTGTTTTCAATACTCTCAAACCATTGCAGGAGCCCAGTTGCTCCCTCAGAACCACTGAACTTGAGTGGTTTAGCTGAGTTAAATTGTTTATAGTTGCACGGAACAGGTGCATTGTTGTTGTTGTTGGCTTGGTTTATTTGAGTTATGAGATTAGGTAGCACAGCAGTAATTTGCTGAGCTATTATGGTAGCTATTTCGGTGTCCTGAGCAGCATTTCGACGGGGAGGCATTCTAAGAGAGAAGGAAATGAGAGAAGATAAGTGAGATGCTAAGAATATCGACGAGCATAATGATTGTGATCATTTGTTCGTTACCAAGAACAACAAATGACACGGTGACTAATCAAAGTAAATGGGTCTTTATAATGTATCGCGAAGATATGCTTTAGCCTATAGGTGGACACTCACCCCAAGAGTTCCCAGGTAAGAATGACTGGTCCGTTGATGCGGATTTGTACGAACACTCTAGCCTTAGACAGAAAACTCAGTGTACAGGCACCCACGCTTCCGGATTGCACATGTTCACATTTTAAAGCCCAAACTTTGACGAGATTTTGAAAATTTGAAAGGCATGAAGCCCGAAATACCATCTAAGGATAGATGATTGATTTTCAAAAAATGAACTTGTGGAATTGTTTTGGTAATCTCCTAAGGATAGGTGATGGTATTGTTTTAAACACAAGATTACTTGTGTTAGGGTCCTAGGAAGGTTATAGTCTAGGTCAGAAGCATTACTAATAACCTAATTCTCTATAACCATGGCTCTGATACCAATCTGTAACACCCCAATCGCGTAATATACAACAACACGCGGCAGAAAATATTGGGGAGTCACGTTACAAATTGTTTCATAACACATGGCTCATAAAGTTTTGTTTTATTAAGATAAATGTTTACATTGTTTATTGCACAAAAATTGTCTTGTAGGTTTTAAAGTCACTAAGGCCTAAGTCCGCCCTATGTAAAGCATGCTCATAGACAAAAGTAAACACCTGAAACACATGTGAAAATAGGTACGTCAGCATAAAAATGCCTATGAGTAACATAGGTTTTGTTGTTGAGGATTCATGGCCTTGATTTTGTTAAAAGAAATGTTTAACTCAAAAGTAGCCATGAACCCTTGTAAAAATGTTCTCTTTTGTAAAACCATATGAAAATCGATGTGAAAATCAAATGATTTAAAAGAAATAATACATGGTTAAATAAATAACCAAGTGATGGCTTTTGTAAAAAGATATCATGTTTTTGTGTAAAATGTGTCATGTCTTTTGTATAGAAGTATCATCTTCTTGTTCAAAATATGTTATATGTAAGACAATGCCCTGTGAAAAATGTTTCATGTCTCTGTATAGAATGTATCATGTTTCTGTCTTTGTCGAAGTGGTTTAAATAATGCTACGTTATGTAATATCATAAAAGCACTTATATATAGGAAGTACCATCTGCGTATCCACCATGCTTTTATCATATTACACACGCCTCGTTATTTAAATCACTTACCAAATAAACACCAAAAATGTCTTGTTTAAACAAATGTCAAAATGTTATGTGTAAACAATGTTCAATGTCATGTGTAAACTGTTCCATGTAAAATCAAATGTAATGTATGACAAGTAGAGAGTATCTACTCAAACCATATGTAAAATGTTAATGTATAACCAAATATCATGTACGGTGAATAAAAAGAATTTACTCAACCCCGTATGTAAAATGTACGAAACAAAGTCTTTGAATAAACCTAAGTTTAAATCAAAAGTTATGTTTTGCAGAAGACAATGCTTTTATTGATATGAACATTTATATGGTTTGTTAACGAATACATTCAAGCCTAAATGTCTGTCAGATAAACCCTTATAAAGGCAAAGGTTCATCCATGTTCATCGGGTTCTGTCATTCCCTAGATGGATACTTCCAAACAAACTAGGAAGCGGGAATGAGGTTATCAAACCTATGGTAAACCATACATACTACCCCTCGGCGAGATATTGTTAATGAATCTATTATTGTCCCGTTAAACATACCAAATGTCATAACCAATGTAAGCATGTTATGAGAAAACCGTGTACTAAGTATGCTAAGTAAACACACGAAGTAGGAAATGTTCATGCAATTCAAGGTGCTAGATATGCTAAGTCACATATGAAGCATAATGGATCCTTGAAAACAATGTGCTAGCATGCTAAGTCAAAATACATAGTATTACATAATTGAAATCATGTACTACATGTGTACTAGTTGAACATAGCATGTTTATGTCATGAAAAGCATGAAAACATGAAAATAACAAGTAGGCACATGTGTATCACCCCAAAATATTTGAAAACGGTAAAAGTGGGGACTATGTACTCACTTACTTGGGATTGCTTATTAGTCTTGGGATTAAGACCAAATTAAGCTCCAAGGATCACGGAATCAACAAGGCACCCAATATAGGTAACTACGTTAATTAACGGATCCTAAATCGAGGGATAGGATAGAATGAGGTTCTATAAATCAAATGAGTATTTGAACTCATATGGCATGATTTAATAGACCTAACATTCTGATTTGAAACTTAACCCTAGTGCTTTTGACCCGTTTCGACCCGTTATGGTAGTTTAAGCTACTATAACGCGTCGTTTGTGTAAACCTAAGGTCGGATGGTTATCTATGTCCTAAGTTAAGTCTTACATGCCCAATTATGCCTAAACATGTTACTAAATCAGTTTATATGTCAAAAACTTGATCACATATGCAAAATATGAATTTATGCTTCAAAAGGGCATTTTGGTCATTTTCTATGGGCATGTAAACTACTTAACAATAACTAACCAACCTAAGTGATTATAAGGTATAACCTCAGTAGGTTATTCCCTATGCAACTATGATCACTAAACATGCTTGGACGGATCCTAATAATCGACCAAACGGGTCGGGTTCGAAAGTCTAAGCGGTTGTCGAGACCGCTTAACTTACGACCCTAAACAAGCACTAAACTAGTAGTGACGAGTTAAACATGTCAAAACATGTTTAACTAACTTAGAAAACTGATTTGGTATCAAAACAAAGTGTTTTGATACCTAAAAGTAGTTCCGTTGTAAAATGCGCGCAAATACGCATTTTGACCGAAACTTTGACTCGTCACTACACCTAGTCAATGTGGTAATCAGTAGGTATAATCGCTAAGGATTATAACCATTGTGATTACAATCACGTTGCAAAGTTCAATTGAACTTTGACTTGACCAATTGATGGTCAAAACCGAAAGTCAAACTGTCGGTCAAACTGTTTGACTTTTAGCTCTAATGGCTGAAAAATAACTACTAAGCCATGAAAGAACACTTACAATGTGTTCAAAGGCTAGAAGGATGATATTAGATCTCAGGTAGGTGGCTCCTTAGCAGGAATTCCTCCACTTAGAGTTCAAATATGAGAAATGAGCAATGAACAAGGAGGAGATGAGGGGTATTTATAGTTGTAGAGGACTTGTAGGATCACTCCAAGTGTTTGTGTAGCCTCCAAGCAATAAATCTGGTCCATACAAGTGTCTAGGATAGCTAGCTTTTGCTTGGAGAGGTGTTAACTTGGCTACCACACAAAGAAATTGCAAGAACAGCTCCTGAAAATCAAGCTGGAGCTGAAAAATGGACCTTCTGTCAAAATGGTGAGGTCGCGTGCCGCGACAGAAGGCCCATTAGGCCGTCGCACGACACGAGCTTAGGTACAGAAGTTTCAAAAGTGGCAGAAACAGTCCCTGCACACACTAACTTGTATTTTTGACGTATTTAACCTCCGTTAAGCCATTTTCAAGGCTTTACAAGGTCGTCAAAGTGTAGGGGACTCAAAATATGCCTGGAAATATCACGGATGTCGGTTCGTTTGGTCGCACGGTCACGTTGTTTGGTTATTTACGACGAAACTCGAACGGACGCGAAAACGATCCAAATTAAGTGACGAATGGTATTTTTTGCATTCAGATCGCAAAATAAAATATTTTAGTGACTACAAAAATTTTTGGATGTCCGGATGTGGTCAGAACGTAAGACATGCGCGTAAATGCAAACTTACGCCGTTTTTGACGCTTTTAGTCCCTGTATAATCAAATAAGCATATTTTCGCACACCGAACCACTCAAAGCTTATTTCTAAGCTATGTTTAGGTTATTTATGGTATGTTTAGCTTATGATCATATTCCGGAATGTACGTTGCCATACAAAATGGCAGACTTTTGCAGTTTGACGTAAATAGTCCCTGTGAGCGAATAAACTTGTTTTTGCCATACCAAACCCTTTAAAACTTATTTTTAAGTTATGTAAAGGTTATTTAAGGTATGCTAAGATTATGTTGCTATTCCGAAGTGTTTGTCGCACTAAACTGATTACGTTTACGCATCAGTTTGTGTATAACTTTCCAGAAAACGTTTAAGGGTTTGAATTTGAACAGGGATTGATATGTGCAAATATCATAGATAAATACACAATCCACTAAACAAAACACAAGGTTTTACTGCTTACGGAGTTGTTCGGGATTGGTTGGTGATAACTGTAGGCACAGTTGTCACATACTTCTCCTTCCACACAACAACCTCACCCTCGTCCTCCTATTCCACTACCCTCTTCTGGGCTTGAATCTGAGCCTAATAGCCCGGCTGATCCCAATCCAGCTACCTCTCCCTCAGCCCCATCGCACTCACCATCATTCCCCAACCCAAACTCACCAGCCCACTCGATTCCACTCCAACAGGAGCCTAATGCTCCACCTTTTTTCCCCACACCCTCAACCAATCAATCTACTCCATCTACTCCTCCCTCAACCAACTCCACAACTAATCCCTCCTCTGTTTCATCCTCACCACCTAATTCCCACACTTTACCTTCCAATCCTCCTCCTTGCCAACGCAAACCTAACCCAAAATATTTCAATTCGAAATTCGTTAACACCACCAAACTTCACCCGATTCCACTATTAGTTGAACCCACCACCCACACTCAAGCCTTGAAAGACCCGAATGGCGTAAAGCCATGGATTGTGAATTCAATGCACTCCTTTAAAATGCCACGTGGGAACTTGTTCCTCCATTGCATCACAAACCGATTTGATGCAAGTGGGTGTTTCGTATCAAACGTCGTCCGGATGGATCCATTGACAAATACAAAGCTCATCTCGTTGCCAAGAGATTCCTCCAAGAATATGGAAAAGACTACTTTGAAACCTTCAGTCCAGGCCCCAAACCTGTAACTATTCTTACAGTCCTTACCATTGCTTTGTCTCAAACTTGGTCTCTCCGACAACTTGATGGTACCAATGCCTTTTGCATGGTACCTTGGATGAGGAAGTGTACATGTCCCAACCACCGGGATACGTTCACCCATATTTTCCCAACCACATTTGTCGTCTTCAAAAATCTCTATGGCCTCAAACAAGCACCTCGTGCTTGGTACTTAGAACTCACTAAGTTCCTTTTTCACCATGGTTTTAAAAATTCCCTGGCTGATCCATCCTTGTTTATCTATAAGCACGGGGGCATTGTTTGTAACTTCCTAGTTTATGTTGATGATATCGTTATTACTGGCAACACAAACTCTTTCGTTCAACAGGTCATTGGTGCATTATCCGACAAATTCTACATTAAAGACCTTTGTATGTTGCATCACTTTCTTGGGATAAAAGTCATTCCCACTGTAAATGGCATCTTCCTATCTCAACATGCTTATATTCAGAATCTCCTTACCAAGTTCCACATGGATGGTGCAAACTCTGTTGTGTAACACCCCGAAAACGGATTTGATAGTCAAACCACGTTAATAATAATGAACGGGTAAAATACCGTTAGTGGTAAAAATTAACCCGGTAAATATTAGGATTTAAATAATTAAACCTAATATTAAATAAAAAGAGAATAAAAGCTTTTGAGAAAACAAAGTTTATAAAAAAACCCGAGTCAACGGGACTTAAAATAAACTGGGTTATAACTTCCCCAAACCCACTAAGTTAACTAGGTACATTTAAACCTAGTTATGAGAATTGGTTAATTGCTAGTAAGTGTTATATGGGGGTTTAAATATTTAGACAAACTAGAGGGGCCAAAAAGGAAAAAGAGTGAAACTTAGGTTTATTAATAAACAAAATAAAGCATAACACACATTAAGTGTGTGTGAGAGTAACGATAAGAGAAGAAGAACAAGGAACAAACCCTTGTTCAACCTTAATCCATCAAATTGGAGGATGAATTAGGGCTAAATCACACGCATGAACATAAATTCGTGATCATCTAAGCTTGGAGATCATAAGGTATGTTGTAATTTATGCTTTGGTGATGATGAGTATGTGGATGAACTTGAAGGCGATAACTTTGAGTTCAATATTTTAAGTACCATGATGAAATTGATGATGTATTTATGTTTATGATCATCATACTAGTAAGTATTTGAGAAATACTTGAATAATTTGAGACTAGGTCAAGTGTTCATACATTACATGAAATGGGTTTTGTATGAAATGATGAAATTTATGTATTATTGATCTTAATAGGTTCTTGAAATCATCATGTCTACTAGTTTGTATGGAGAATTTGATTTTATTATGTGTTCGGATGAATGTCTAGTAATTTGATGAAATGGGTTTTCACATAGAGATGAAAACCCTTAGTTCTAGCATAGCATGATAAATGGGTGAACTAGTATTGATAACTCAAAGCTAAGTTAACTTGATGTTAACTATTACATGAACTTGTTAAAGTGAAAGAAATGATACGAACTGTGTTGGGAATTTAGTTAAAACGGTGGCCTAAAAATAATGCCTCCCAAGTATTTGATGAAATGCCTAAATGAGTTTGTTAAACTTAATTGTGCATTTGCATATGTTAATAGGCAGTTGACTTTTAAAAGTCAAACTGACCTATAATAGGATCAAATGGTAATTTTGATATAAAGTCCGTGAGGTGGAATAGTCGTGATAAATGATGACTAATCTAACCATCTTGCGAATGATAAAAGGTAGTTTGACGCTCGACAAGCTAGGTGGAAGCTTGGTAAGAAGCGGGTCAAGAAGATCAAATACGTGGGAAAAACATAATCGGATGCAATGTAAGTAAAGCTTACATCTTTTAAGTAGAACATCTACTTATGTATTGGTTAATAACAAAGTAATCTAGTAATTGAAATGAGTCTTTGAATTATGACGTTCCGACGCGAACCAATACGGGTCGGAACAAGTAAAAATGGTAAGAAACCATATTTGATGGTAAAACGGTAATTTGTTCTCGTGTTGACGAATAAACAATGAGTTTTGAAAAGTTACCTTATGGTGTAAGCCATAATGGGTAAAATGGTCATATAGACCAAACTGGTCAAATGGTTGTTTGTCGAGTTTTGTGCTCACAGAAAGAATAGCGTATGGCTTGCATTGCTTTTAATTAGTAACTAATAATGTAAGGTATTAAAACGGGTCAATGCTTTGACCCGAGCCAGGTATGTGTAATGGGTCATTTTTGTAAAAATGTCAAATTCGAGGGTAGGATAGTAGTATAATGAATTTCTCTATCATAATACATCACAACTGAAGTTGTGATGATATATGAATAAAGATCATTAAGCGGGAATAAAAAGATATGAAGGGTTGTTGATAATTTAAGCTTAAAGTGCTTAAATCTCATAACGGGTCAAAATAATAATGCTTATTAACCCAGTAATGGTTGTGTAAATCATAAAATTTATGAATCCAGGTTAAAGATTAGGGGTTAACAATGTAGGCAAATGTATTACGATCAATTAGAAACAAGTTTCAAGCTAAACGAACAAACATCAGAGAAGTTACGCAACATTTACTAAAAAGGGAAAAATGGCCAAGTTCTGTAACCTAGAATTGTTAAATATATATCTGGGTTATCAGTTGCCATAACCCATACGAGTTATCTGTTCAACTGGGTTATCAGTTGCCATAACCCAGACAAGTTATCTGTTCATCTGGGTTATCAGTTGCCATAACCCAGACAAGTTATTTGGTCATCCGGGTTATCAGTTGCCATAACCCATACAAGTTATCTGTTCATCTGGGTTATCAGTTGCCATAACCCAGACAAGTTATCTGTTCATCGGGGTTATCAGTTGCCATAACCCAGACAAGTTATTTGGTCATCCATCTATCAGTTGCCATAACCCAGACAAGTTATTTGGTCATCTGGGTTATCAGTTGCCATAACCCATACGAGTTATCTGGTCATCTGGGTTATCAGTTGCCATAATCCAGACAAGTTATCTACTCATCTAGGTTATCAGTCGCCATAACCCATACGAGTTACCTGGTCATCGTATTGAGTTTTCGGGCTTAGCTAGATTAGTTATAGATTTCATATAACTAACGTATATCATGATTTATGATATGTATGTAATAATTGGAGTACCGGATGACGATCAAGCTCAATGAAGAACCGAACACGATCAAGTTACAAGCTTCCGCACATTGTTTCGTCGTCATTTTTAAATGACGAACTTATACATATTATGTTGTATTGTTTTTATTGAGAAAAGTTTTAATAAACCCGTATTTTTATAAGTATGTGTAGTCATAAATACACATTTAGTTGTCGATATTTATATGTAAATCGTTCAATATTAGTAAGGGTGTGACAAGTTGGTAATCAGAGCTCAAGGTTAAAGACTGAGTGTGGTCGGTTCATGGCTTGATCAAGAAATCCGGTAAGCTATTACGAATATTAACGGTCTTGAATGGTTAAAAGTGTTGTAAACAACACATGGGGTTATCGTGTGAACCCACGTTACCTCAAATAAATTGGTAAAAGACCGGTATAAGTAGTGAATTACTTGTGTTAACAAGTATCGTAGAAAACCCTGTATTCTAGTACGGGTGCTTATTAGTTTCAACGTTACTAATATTTTGTGAATGTTTTAGTTGAAGGACACTGGCATCTGAAGATGGCGAGAGTTTAATGATTTATGGATATGAAGATGGAACGGTCTGAAGCATGACAAGTAGAGCATGCTTACCAAGGACCTAAATCGCGTAACAATCGCGAATAAGAGTAATGACAAGGAAAGCCCATTAGGGCAAGCATTACAGGTGCACGTTTTAAATTATTGCACAAATAGTAATATTGCATATGTAGGATAAAAACTTGGAAAAACTTGAATATGATACATATCCAGGATGATGTTTCCAAGAGCAATTAAGTAGAAATAAGTGTTATACACGATTATGAATAACAAGATATTAACAGAATTAGTTTACATAGAAACTTGGACGGAAGTAATCATCCAAGTAAATAATTCTCAATATAATACTATTGAGAAAAGTAGCGATCACATTAACGAAGGTGGTGGTATAACAGTTTGATAAAAGGAAAACATTATAGATGTTCAAGAATAAAACGGGTAAAACTAATGATCGTTAAATAACAATTAAATAAAGTTTTACTGATTGAAACCATGAATATGGAAATTATTAGAAGAGTTACTTACATGGGGCGTGATGCGAAAATTATAAAAAGGTCATGTGTGTCATGTGTTGATCGCTTACTCAGGCCAAGTAAGTAGTGAACATATGATACCATGAACTTCTTATAATGGACACGTTTACGTCCGATATGGTAAGGATGGGTGAATGGGACGAATTAAAAAGGTACCCAAAACGGATCAAATAAGTAAAATATTTGATAATAAATGTAAATGCAAGCCGGGTAACGGAAGCGTATTACATTAGAATAACGAGCCCGAGGGAAGGGACAGGAATCAAGGTAAATAAGAATATGGACCGACTAATGAGGATGCTAAGGCATAGGGGATAAAGTTTGAGCGTCATAAGTGATGAAATTCACACAGATAAGTCAAGCGGATTAAATAAAAAAATAAATAAAGGACTTGGTTGAATAAAAGCAATGAATTTCACTAAGACGACCAAATAAATTAAAACGAAGTCTAAATGCAAACCATAATGGTTCCTTTGATGATGACTTCGGTAAAATACCCGAAAGATGGGTAGGATTTTGAGTATATGCGTAAACCAAGAGACGGGAACACGGATTAGAAAGTCAAAAGACTCGGATTATGAATTATGACTAAAAGACGATAAGATTCTGCAAATGGAATTTTTGATAATTACGTTCAACTATTTTAAAGTTGAACGGGTTGAACAAAGAATGAAGTTTGACATTCATAAGTGATGAAATCTCACACGAACAAGTCAAACGAGATAAATAAAGAATAACGCTTGAAAATGCAATTAAGCGCAAAATGTTAATAAACCTATGTAATGGGTAATGAGAGAATATAAAAAGGAAAACGCAAACTAGCGAAACAAGACTGTTAAAAACATAAAGATAAAGAATCCGGGTAATGGGTTGTAAAGAAGTATAAGTATGAACCGGGTAACGGTAAGCGTAGAACAAACCGATGTGTAAATGACGTAAGGAATCGTAAAGTCGGAAGATTAATAAAAAAAAAAAACGAATGTAGCCTTAGGCTACGGTCAAGGTCAATAGAATTCAAGAATGAAAATGAATGATTGCTAAACTTAAAAAAAAGGTGCTTTGACACCGAAAATATATTTTTAGAAAGAAATAAGTAAGGGGATGACCTATGAGACAACCAAAACCTTTGGTAGTAAACAGTGTGAAGGTCTACGAGACCGAATGACCCTCGGGTCACGGATAAAAGAAACGAACTATATGGGTCTCACCTTAAAAAGGTGAAAGCCTAAGGAAATAGCCTACCAAACTAAGTGAAAGAACCTACGGGTCACTTGGGGTAAAGCGTGGGAACTAGTTATGATTCCCCGCATAAAATAATAACATAAAAGAATAATTCTTGTCGTCAATTTCTCGATATGATTAATTGACATGTGTTAAAAAAAAACGTTAAACTAAAAATTCAGTTTTAATGAGAAACAACGTTTTAACAAATATGAATATTATGTGAGAAATTAGAAAATGGTTAATATTAAAGGATATAGTTCTTAACACGATAGTTATAAGACAATACATTCGAAAGAAAGATTTTTGATAATTAACAGGTCGACATAAACTTAAATATGACGTGATGTGATCACGCACACAAAAAGTGATATAGAATATAACCACGTTGCAATGTGATTATGAGATATGAAATCATAAACACGTAAAAGGCCGATGATGGCAATATAGTATACCCGAATGACTAGGTATGAGGTAACCGACGACTAGAAAGTCTAACCGGGAAGACCGTGTAAGGTCAAAATAGTAATTATAACTTAACGAAAGCATTTGTCTTGATAGGATTAGCATAGGATAATATGTTGACTACATCAGATAACTGAGTGGCCAAATGGGCGACTCGTTATAATAAGTAATAAAGACAAGGAATATTAGATGAAACTAACGGCCCACGAGGCCTTATACATGAAAGGCACATACGACGTGGCTTATAATAATCCTTGACCGGAGGAACAAGGGTGTTAACCAAAAGAAGGATGCAAGATTGGAGCATCAGAAAGGAGTCGGACACCACTTGGAGCCCGAAAGATATTACCATACACTCCCGGTAAGATTATTGAAATTATTAAAAGCGAGCAATGCTCAAATGAAAACAAAACTAAGTTCGTTTGGTCTAAACCGATGAACTACGTAAGAAAGGTTTCGGGGACGAAACCTCTTTAAGGGGGATAGACTTGTAACACCCCAAAAACGGGTTTGATAGTCAAACCACGTTAATAATAATGAACGGGTAAAATACCGTTAGTGGTAAAAATTAACCCGGTAAATATTAGGATTTAAATAATTAAACCTAATATTAAATAAAAAGAGAATAAAAGTTTTTGAGAAAACAAAGTTTATAAAAAGCCCGAGTTAACGGGACTTAAAATAAACTGGGTTATAACTTCCCCAAACCCACTAAGTTAACTAGGTACATTTAAACCTAGTTATGAGAATTGGTTAATTGCTAGTAAGTGTTATATGGGGGTTTAAACATTTAGACAAACTAGATGGGCCAAAAAGGAAAAGGAGTGAAACTTAGGTTTATTAATAAACAAAATAAAGCATAACACACATTAAGTATGTGTGAGAGTAACGATCAGAGAAGAAGAACAAGGAACAAACCCTTGTTCAACCTTAATCCATCAAATTGGAGGATGAATTAGGGCTAAATCACATGCATGAACATAAATTCGTGATCATCTAAGCTTGGGGATCATAAGGTATGTTGTAATTTATGCTTTGATGATGATGAGTATGTGGATGAACTTGAAGGCGATAACTTTGAGTTCAATATTTTAAGTACCATGATGAAATTGATGATGTATTTATGTTTATGATCATCATACTAGTTAGTATTTGAGAAATACTTGAATAATTTGAGACTAGGTCAAGTGTTCATACATTACATGAAATGGGTTTTGTATGAAATGATGAAATTTATGTATTATTGATCTTAATAGGTGCTTGAAATCATCATGTCTACTAGTTTGTATGGAGAATTTGATTTTATTAGGTGTTCGGATGAATGTCTAGTAATATGATGAAATGGGTTTTCACATAGAGATGAAAGCCCTTAGTTCTAGCATAGCATGATAAATGGGTGAACTAGTATTGATAACTCAAAGCTAAGTTAACTTGATGTTAATTATTACACGAACTTGTTAAAGTGAAAGAAATGATACGAACTGGGTTGGGAATTTAGTTAAAACGGTGGCTAAAAATAATGCCTACCAAGTATTTGATGAAATGCCTAAATGAGTTTGTTAAACTTAATTGTGCATTTGCATATGTTAATAGGCAGTTGACTTTTAAAAGTCAAACTGACCTATAATAGGATCAAATGGTAATTTTGATATAAAGTCCGTGAGGTGGAATAGTCGTGATAAATGATGACTAATCTAACCATCTTGCGAATGATAAAAGGTAGTTTGACGCTTGACAAGCTAGGTGGAAGCTTGGGAAGAAGCTGGTCAAGAAGATCAAATACGTGGGAAAAACATAATCGGATGCAATGTAAGTAAAGCTTACATCTTTTAAGTAGAACATCTACTTATGTATTGGTTAATAACAAAGTAATATAGTAATTGAAATGAGTCTTTGAATTATGATGTTCCGACGCGAACCAATACGGGTCGGAACAAGTAAAAATGGTAAGAAACCATATTTGATGGTAAAAAGGGTAAAACGGTAATTTGGTCTTGTATTGACGAATAAACAATGAGGTTTGAAAAGTTACCTTATGGTGTAAGCCATAATGGGTAAAATGGTCATATAGACAAAACTGGTCAAATGGTGATGTTATCACCATTGACAATAATGACTAATGGTTGCTTGTCGAGTTTTGTGCTCACAGGAAGAATAGCGTATGACTTGCATTGCTTTTAATTAGTAACTAATAATGTAAGGTATTAAAACGGGTCAATGCTTTGACCCGAGCCAGGTATGTGTAATGGGTCATTTTTGTAAAAATGTCAAATTCGAGGGTAGGATAGTACTATAATGAATTTCTCTATCATAATACATCACAAACATCACAACTGAAGTTGTGATGATATATGAATAAAGATCATTAAGCGGGAATAAAAGATATGAAGGGTTGTTGATAATTTAAGCTTAAAGTGCTTAAATCTCATAACGGGTCAAAACAATAATGCGCATAAGCCCGGTAATGGTTGTGTAAATCATAAAATTTATGAATCCGGGTTAAAGATTAGGGGTTAACAATGTAGGCAAATGTATTACGATCAATTAGAAACAAGTTTTAAGCTAAACGAACAAACATCAGAGAAGTTACGCAATATTTACTAAAAAGGAAAAAATAGCCAAGTTCTGTAACCCTGAATTATTAAATATATATCTGGGTTATCAGTTGCCATAACCCATACGAGTTATCTGTTCATCTGGGTTATCAGTTTCCATAACCCATACGAGTTATCTGTTCATCTGGGTTATCAGTTGCCATAACCCAGACAAGTTATTTGGTTATCCGGGTTATCAGTTGCCATAACCCATACAAGTTATCTGTTCATCTGGGTTATCAGTTTCCATAACCCAGACAAGTTATCTGTTCATCCGGGTTATCATTTGCCATAACCAAGACAAGTTATCTGTTCATCCGGGTCATCAGTTGCCATAACCCAGACAAGTTATTTGGTCATCCGGGTTATCAGTTGCCATAACCCAGACAAGTTATGTGGTCATCTGGGTTATCAGTTGCCATAACCCATACGAGTTATCTAGTCATCTGGGTTATCAGTTGCCATAATCCAGACAAGTTATCTACTCATCTAGGTTATCAGTCGCCATAAGCCATACGAGTTACCTGGTCATCGTATTGAGCTTTCGGGCTTAGCTAGATTAGTTATAGATTTCATATAACTAACGTATATCATGATTTATGATATGTAGGTAATAATTGGAGTACCGGATGACGATCAAGCTCAACGAAGAACCAAACACGATCAAGTTACAAGCTTCCGCACATTGTTTCGTCGTCATTTTTAAATGGCGAACTTATACATATTATGTTGTATTGTTTTTATTGAGAAAAGTTTTAATAAACCCGTATTTTCATAAGTATGTGTAGTCGTAAATACACATTTAATTGTCGATATTTATACGTAAATCATTCAATATTAGTAAGGGTGTGACATGTTGCTACACCTCTTAGCTCTACTGAGACACTAACTCTTGTTGACGGGTCGTCAAAAATTGATCCTACGCCATATAGACAACTTGTAGGCTCTCTTCAATACCTTGCCTTTACACGACCCGTTGTCTCCTTTGCTGTCAACAAGCTCTCCTAATATACGCATGCTCCTACTGAGCTTCATTGGCAAGCACTAAAACGTGTCCTTCGGTATCTCAAAGGTACAATACATCACGGTTTGTTTCTTAACCGTGGCACTCGGCTTGATCTTCAGGCATTCACTAATTCTGATTGGGGTGGTATTGCGGATCGGGGTCGATCCACCACTGCCTACATCATCTATCTCGGGTCAAACATCCTCTCATGGCGTTCCTCGTGTCAAAAATCTGTCTCTCGTTCCTCCACCGAAGCCGAGTACAAAGCATTAGCAAATGGTGCAGTTGAACTTTCGTGGGTTCAAAACTTACTGTTGGAACTTGGTCTCTCTATGTCAAGATCACCTACACTTTTTTGTGATAATGAGGGCGCTACCTACTTGTGTGCCAATCCAGTCTACCACTCGCGTATGAAACATGTAGCACTAGATTATCATTTTGTTCGCGAAAAAATTGCAAATGGTTCCTTACGTGTTCAGCACATCCAATCTGAAGACCAACTAGCGGATGTTCTTACGAAACCTCTAGGCCGTGGCCCGTTTCTTCATCTACGATCCAAGATTGGAGTATCCGATGGCTCCTCCATCTTGCGCGGGCATGTTAACGAAAATAATATTGTATAATAATAATCAATGTATTTGTTAGTTTCCTTATCTATGTATATTTTTAGATAACATTGTAGTTGATATTGACCACCGCATTCTCTGCCACAAGACCTCTAGTCATTGATTATTGGTTGTTGTATCTTGGCCTATTTAAGCCAATGTAGTTGTTAATGAAATCATGCTTTTCAATCATTCACTACAATTCTTATACCTTCAATATTTTTTACGACCAACAAATTCTTCAAATGGGCTACTGGCGAATTCATCACATTGGGATGCACTCGCCTTCCGAACCGGGGAAAACTCTCACCTAGGACCGAAGCCCGTGAACACTCGCCCGAAGGCACGACAGTGCGGTGAGGTAAAACACGCTCAGTTCAAGGATCGAACTAGCGATCACCGCCTACTCGCTTAGTCTCCCATCATCACCAGGTGCCGCAGAAACTAAATGTTAAGGGCATGACTAAAAAATCTTATATATGTCTTCGTTGATGAACAATACTGATATCGTAGGCATTTTAAACATTGATATTGCCTAAAGAATAAAATTAATAAATTAAGCTTAGTATAAAAGTTTACATATAAATAAAGTAAATTTAAAAATATATAGATAGTAATAATTGATAAACCTTTGTGTGTGTGAAAGCTACCAAACTGAATAATAAGTTCTACGTGAACTTTTTTCTGATTTTGTGCAGAATTATTACACGTGTTCACAATATTTTTCACACAAACATGCACGGAGCTTTATCGAGGTCGGGGTGCCTGGTCTCCATTGATTTTTCGTTCGTAATGTTAGTTTTACCAAAAAATTTCTAATTTTAATTTTTTGTATAAAATATTAAATTTTTAAGAGTACAACTCTTACTAATTTGGTTTTAATAGACCGACCCTTACCGAATTTTCGTTTAAGCTTTGCCCACAAAGTTAAGGTCACATCAAGGCCCGTGAAAATTATTTAAATTCATTAAAACTAAATAATAGGATAATTGAATATTTAGCAACATAATCAATAACGTCTAAAACAAAAGGAAAACAATATGTTAAAAAATAATGAATATATCATTAGAAAGAAAACAAATTCTTGACTTTTCATAAACGTGACCATCTAATAGACTGAAAGGTAGAAAAGTACCCTATACGGACCGTTGACCCTTTTTTTTAAGGTTGTATTATAATTCAAGCATAGTATATTATCATTATCTAAATGCTAAAATTTTGATTGCTTTTCAACAAGTTGTGACTTATGAATGAAATAACATTCACTTTCATATAGATGTTATTCACGCTTTTTAAATTGTTTGTTCTACACGATGGCCTAAATGTACATACTCACCCATCTTTCAATACAATATGTCTTGTCTTATCTTGTGAACATTTGGCTTCCTAAGGGTGTTGCTTTGTACATACTCACCCATCATTTCAATACAATATGTCTCAAATGTCGGAACAAATTTTATTGTCCACTGAGTCAAACTATAATTAATTATGATAGATAAGGGTGTTCAAAGAAAATAGACTATGATGCAATGAGAAAAACCCAACTTATAATTTATCTATATCAAATCAAATTTATAATAAGTAATTCAAGTTAATATCACGTAGCATACTCTCATTCAACCTCACATTTTTTATTTATATATTATTTAGTGTTAATATTTTAATAGTTAGTAATGGATTTTACTAAACATTATATCAATATAATATTCTTTATTTGTTTTTAAATTAGGTAAACATTGCTTGAAAACTAAAACAGTATAATGTGATACTAATCGTATTTTTCTAATGATTTACAACAACAAATTAGTGATTACTTTAATATTAAGTCATTATTTTTAGTTATTAGAGTTCAACCGTTATCAACGGTTCAACCTTTTTATAAGCTTATACATTTATTAATATAGCCCAAAAGTTTATTATTATAGCACAACAATTTTTGAAATTATATGTGTTGCAAGTGGATTAATTGTATAACAAGCAGTGGCGGATCTTGCCCGTTGAACCTGCCAGGGCCGAAAGACACGTGCACTAAAATTAGCACTACGGCTGAAAAACTTGCCAGGGCCGAACATAGTATATATACAAAATTTCGATCGAAATGCGGAAAATTAGCACTACGGCCGAAAAACTTGTCAGGGCCGTGGCCCTGCCACGGCTCTACTAAGATCCGCCAATGATAACAAGGGCGGATAAAGTTATCGGTTATCTGAAATTTTTTTTTATACGATTTAAAAATAACTAAGAAGTTTCATAAAGATTGATGGTTAAGCACTTTGGAAGTAGACATTAATTACTATGAGCAAAATATTACAAGTTTGTGGGACAATTATTAGGCACACCTACTTATCTTATTATGTTCTGCGAACAAAACTTTTTTATTCTAAAAATCCATAAAAATCTACGAGTATTACAATTCGTTCAAATTACGCTATCTTATGAGAACATTACAATGCATTAAAAATTGCTTAATGATCACACGAGTTTCATAAAAACTATTATGTTGGATTATAGTCATCATCTTGGTGATAAAAAAAATTATGAACTAACATATGAAAATCTATCTCCGTCTTGGTGATAGTTTGTCCGGTGTTTTGGGTTTAATGAAAGTTATTTTTCAAAAAAAAAAAAAAAAACTAACATATGAAAATATTCAAACAAATACCCTCCACATATGAGGTCAAAGTTGTTCAAACTTTAAAAGTCTCTTTAGCTTCCAAGCCACTCAATTTCAAGTGTGAAATCGACCAATATGAATATCAGTTCGTGAGTGAAGATGAGGGGTGATTATTGAAATTTTCAAGCTAATAGAATTGGTTTGCTTGAAGTTTCATTTTAACCCCCTAGACGCTTTTCATAATGCACTTTGGGTGTTATTTGGATAACTAGATTTTGCCCCGCCCGCGTTGCGGGTCACTAAACCGAATATTTTTTTCTTATAACATGTACGTCTGTGTTTCGGTTACTTGTACATACTACTCATAACACGATCTCAAAAAAATTACATTGAGTCAACCAATTAAACTAAAACACTATCATACTTTTGCTTAAGGAAAACAAAAACGATAGGAAAACTATAATTTTAAACTGGGACAAAATTATAATTTTTCAGGATAAATGAGGGTGCGCCAGGCAGCCGTCTGGCACGAATAAAAATTATATCGAGTCAAACAATTAAAACAAAGCACTGCCACAGTTTTGTCAAAAAAAAAAAAAAGACAACATGACTGCAATTTTACACTGGGGGCACAATCGTAATTTGACTGGGAAAGCAAAGAAAAATGATGGCAAAAATGTAAATTTATATTGAGGGCAAAATCGTAGTTTGGCTGGGAAGGAAAAAAACCAAAATTAATGGCAAAACTTTAAATTAGACGGGTCAAATTCGTAATTTTGAACCAAGGGCAAAATTGTAATTTTTAGTTGTGGGCAAAAGCATAAGTTTATTTTGAATTGTGGGCAAAAACGTAATTTTGAACTGATGGCAAAATAATAATTTTAAAGCGGGGAGAAAATCATAAATTGGTTGGGCCAATGGGGAAGTGCCAGCCAGCTGCCTGACACTATTCCCCTATCTTGTGTCTGTAGTTATACACCGGGGGCAAATCGTAATTTGACTGGGAAAGCAAAGAAAAACGACGAAAAAATGTAAATTTAAAGTGAGTGCAAAATCGTAATTTACCTGGGAGGAAGTAAACAAAACTAATGGTGAAACTGTAAATTTAAACGGGACAAAATCGTAATTTTGAACTAAGGGTAAAATTGTAATTTTTAACTGGGGCAAAAGAATAATTTTATTTTGAACTAAAGGTAAAAACGTAATTTTAAAATGATGGCAAAATCATAATTTTAAAACGGGGGCGAAATCGTAAATTGGTTAGGTGAAATATTGGGCATGTTTGGCTAAGCTTATTATAGTTAAAAAGGACTTTTGGGAAAAGGACTTTTGAGAAAATGACTTTTTGAAAAAGAGTTTTTAAAAAAAGTGTTTGGATTAACTTATTGATGTAAAATGACTAAAATAGGCATTCTTTTAGATATAAGGGGGTAAAGAATGGGTATATTGGTAATTTGTAGTTTGAAAAGCCAAAAGCTGGCCAAGAAGTCACAATATTATGACTTCTTGAAACCTCTTTTTTCTTCTTTGCAAAAAGCCATTTCAAAAAGGACTTTTGGCTTAGCCAAACACAAAAACAACTTATTGGCTTCTTGATAAGTCAATAAGCCAATAAGTTGTTTTGAAAAGCTTAGCCAAACATGCCCATTGTTCACCAAAGTTGCAAAATGTTACAGGGTTAATAGGATCACTATTATATATACTTCTAACTAGAATTTATAACCGCTCTTCGCGGCGGGATAACTTTTTTTTTTTAAAGTTGCGCGTACGTCAAAACGTAACTTAAATTTATACCACTTGTAACTAAAGCTAAACACATAAAACTCGATTACAAAAGTATTTAGAAAGTTAAATAGTTGTCAGTGTCAATGGCGAAAGTTGAGAAAACACAAAAAAAAAATTATGTCGAAACGTAAATCAACTTAAGTTTATATCGACACGAAAATAAAAATAAAGACGTAAAACTCGATTAAAAAGTATTTAGAAAGTTGAGGATTGTAAGAGTCAATGCTGAAAATTAAAGGTTAAAAGTAAAAAAAAAAATTATGTCGAAACGTAAATCAACTTAAGTTTATATCGACACGTAAATAAAAATAAAGACGTAAAACTCATTTAAAAAGTATTTAGAAAGTTAAGGGGTCGTAAGAGTCAATACTGAAAGTTAAAGGTTAAAAGCAAAAAGAAAGAAAACCAAAAAAAGACAAAAAGAAGTTAGAGTATTTAGAAACCTAAGGGGTCGTAAGAGTCAATACTAAAAGTTTAAGGTTAAAAGTAAAAAGAAAGAAAAAAAAAGAAAGTTATTGTACCATTGTAGACGTAAAACTCGGTTAAAAAGTATTTAGAAAGTTAAGGGGTTGTAAGAGTCAATACTGAAAGCTAGAGGTCAAAAGTAAAAAAAAAAAAAAAAAACTAAAAATCGACAAAAAAAAAAGTTATAAGTATTTAGAAAGTTAAGGGGTCGTAAGAGTCAATACTGAAAGTGGTGGTGTCGGCTACAGTAGAGGCGAGGAAGAATGAGCGATGATGGTAATAGCAGAGACGAAAGCTTGAGGAAGTAAGGTTCTGAAAGATCTTCGGTGAGATTTCTGGTAAGCTTAGCTTAACTTGCATGTCTTCTTTTCGAATAGATCGGCTAATTTGGAGATGATAGAAACTAACTTAAACATTTCAGTTTCTTGCGAGGTTTCCAGCTAGCTCCGATGAGGTGGTTGAGTTACAATTGTTTCTTGATGCTAGGTGAATGTGAATACAAGTAAGTCAAGTTATTAATCGTCAATTTGAGAGAATTATTATGAATTTTGGGTACCCATTTTTCAATGGACAGTTGTTAATTGAATTGAATCGATGACACGCTACTAGAATGGATAGACAAGTTCTTATCCTACGAAGAACTAAAACTAAGAACTGATCTGAAATGTTAGTCGCTTTCTTTTTTTTACAGTGGTTTTGTATTTGTTTTAAGTTTTTTAAACATTGGTTGGGGATGAACCTCGACCCATTGAACTTTCGGTTTGTTTGTTGTGTTTTTTTATCGATACTGAAGGCCCAGGTAACATTTTTTTGTTTTTTTTTTTTTATATTTCTTGGGAACATTATGTCTGTTCATCTGAATGAATATACCTGGTTTGCAGCTGGAATACCATATGAGAATGGTGTTTTTCGCATGAAGTTGCTTATGTGTCGTCATTTCCCACACTCACCACCTAAAGGTCTGGTCACTGTTATTATGCAATGTTATGTAATTATGTTTATTTATAGGTGGAAACGGGGTAGGTCCAACGGGTTGGGTAATTAGTCAAATGAGTTGTTTTTAGAACGGGTCAATTGGATTAGATTTTTGTTAGTCTACCCTTAAACTTCAAACGAGCATACATGGCTCAGATCTAAATTCCTTTATTCAAAGTGTTAAGTGCTTTCTTCTTTAAACTGATGGCAGGCAAGTCGACAGAAAACATATAATCCAGTTCTAAGAGCTGTAATCATTAAAGTTCCAGAAACAACTATGTTGCAATACAAAAACCCATCCTCATATCAAATTCGTTGATTATTCAGACATAAACACCTGAGGCGAGGAGCAAGAACAACGATCCAAAGCCCTGTATCAATTCAACACAGTTAGTTATGTATAAGCTTGTTGATTTGATTATGTTATATCTCACTAACGGGTCAAACATGATAAGCTAGAAGACGAAGATCTAACTAAAATAAACATTGGTCAAACGAGTTTAAAGTCATTTAAGTATAAAAATGCACAAAATCTTCTACACCGCTTTATTATAAAAAGGTTATACAAAAAGGTCACATAAGCAAAGAGTGATCAAATTGCCCATTTTACAACGTACAATTACCGAGTTTTATATTGTAATAGTATAGAAAACTTAACCATTTTAACCAGAAAAACAAAATAAACAGAAAACGTGTTTGTGGGTCAATCCAGCAAAACCTAAACCACTCAGTTTTCCATCTACAAAATAGTAATAGTAATAGTAATAATAATAATAATAATAATAACAATAACGTGTGGCTTACCAAAAAGACCGATGCCACTGCTCCTGTTACAAGCTCTTTAGCAAGACTACGGTTTTTCCTAGAAGAAGTTGCCTCATAGCTGCATAAATAAATGCTTATGAGACACTATACCATATAAAAAGTTAACAAAAAATGGTGCTCACGTAGAAACTGTTAATGTTACAAAATCCAATTTCATGTTCAAATAGATGGTAAAACTGAAATTTTTGATACCCATGGGCCATGGCAATCATATATCATACATACCATTCATATTGGTTCCATACGTTTGGTTTCTTCAATAACTTTTTTTGAATGTTGGCTAAAATGTGATATCCACAATTAACTTAAATTACAAATAATTATTATAATTATAAAAGGGATGGATAATCTTTTAAGGTTCAATAAAGTTAACAGCAAGGCGACTTTTAGTACAAAGAGGTCAAAATGGGGTAAACGTGTGAAATATGAAAGCTAAAGATCAGGATTATAGGAGCAAATAAGAGGTGATAAGATATAGTTAGCAAAAACCGAGTACATGTCAAAATGATCCTTGAGGGGATTTTCTCTCTCTAAAACCTGTTTCTCTCTTTTTAAAATATTGGACAGTCAAGGTAAGACACAGTTTGCAAAAACCGAGTACGATCCTCTAATCTTTGGTGTCAATTCTAGATACTTGTCACACTTATTGTATGATAATTATAATTCATGTGGGTGCAAAAGTTAAGACTTATATGTTAGGCAAGGCCGCAAGAGTAGAGCTCTTTTACACATAACGGTAAGGTTTTTTACTAGCATCAATGCTACATGAAATGATCAAGACAACACTAGACTATGAATTAGCAGGACACATGCATTAGGGTCCTAAAAGGTAAAGTAATATATATGAAAATGAATTAAATCGACAGGACAATAAACACCATCATGGGTCCATCCCAACAAAAATTGTGGTATGGAGTCACATAGGTGGTGTCACATTGTATGCTTGCATGAACATACCAATGGCAAAACCGTGAGCATCAAGATTCAAGGTCAACAACAAGATACACGCTTAAACTACTAGCTCGCCAATCAACGATGGCCAACGAAAGTGGTGAACTGATTTTGTGTTCCTTCACTTAGATGGATGCAATGGGATTTCCCCGACACACAATAAGCTAAAAAGATTACTTATTCCAAGCTGATAATTCTTAAGAGGGTTCAAAATTAAAAGCTTATCCTAATGTAGTTCACTCTAAGCTGATTATATTGCTTTTGCTTTTTTTATAAGCGTAAGTCATTTTATGATACAATCCCAACCACTACCATAATATTCTCCAAAATGTTTACATCTACATATTTTTTCTTGGTCTTTGTTTTCTCGCAAACGAGAGTTCTACTATTCGCTAAAACAACAATAAGATGTTTCCCTATTCATTGAATAGCACTAGAACTTGTTAATCTTTGTAAAGAACCGTTTATTAGATGTGTGTGACATGACTCAACTGTTAACTTTTTAATCATCAATCCCAGTCCAAATAAAGCGTCAAAACCCAACAAGATGTGTGCAATAACTTCAAATAAACTATAGCTCTATGGTCATGTTTGACGAATTACAAATACAGTAATTTCATTTTCTAATACTTGATTATTTACTATAAAATTGGATGTAGTTGCAATCTTTTATAGAACAAATAGCGTTTATAGAACAAATAGCTTTCGTTTCATAGCAGTTGTAAGTCCAAAATATAAAAACAAAAATCCAATTCTTCAATTGAAACTGCAACCTTTTTTTTTTCAAAAACCACCAAATGGGGGTAATCAGTAATCTTAAGAAGGTAAGAATAACAAAGTCACTTTTAAATTTCAAATCTAAATTGTATCACTTCCCATAACAAAACAGAGGTTCAATAAGCAGTCATTATGATTTATTTCTCTAATTTCCTTAATTACCACATGCATTTTAACAAATTGGAAAATCATTTTTTCTTAGTCAACTAAATAATTCATCTAAAATTAAGAACAAATCCTAATAAACTAAATCAAACAAAATGAAATCAAACTACAAATTTGTGCAAATCTGCTATACATTTTCTCACAAAATTACAAAAACTCGACAGAAACAACCAAAGGCAATCAACTTATAGAAACTAAATCAACCAAAATGGAATCAACTTATAGAAACAACGATGATGAATCAATCCTCATAAACTAAATCAACCAAAATGCAATCAACTTGTAGAAACAATCATTGATCTAAAGGAATCGTCATCAAAATTATAGTAAATCGCCTACATAAATTTCAATATGCAGTCATCATTCCTCTATTTTCCTTTACCACCACATGAATTTTCAACAAATTGGAAATCCTCTACTTTCCTTTTTTTAAAAAGGTTAGTGGCGCAGCTTGTTGCCCATTTACCTTCTGTTTCAATGTAATTTCCCTTTGGGATTGACGCGGCTTTTTAAATTAAACTTTTAGGTTTGGTTTAAAATAATAATAACAATTCATCTAAAATGAAGAGCAAATCCTGATAAATTAAATCAAGCAAAATGCAATCAAAATATAAAAATAATCAATGAGCTAATAAATCATCATCAAAATTAAGGCAAATCACCTACATGAATCTCAATAAGCAAACATCATTTCTCTATTTTCCTCAATCACCGCATGAATTTCAACAAATTGGCAACTCTTTTATTCTTTTACAACTAACTAATTCATCGAAGATTAAAAAATAAATAAAAAAAAACAATTTAAATAAACCAAAACAAGCAAAATGCAATCAATTATAAAAAATAATCAACAAGCTAACGAGATCATCATTAAAATTAGAGCAAATCTTCTACATAAATCTCAATAAGCAGTCACCATTCCTCTATTTTCCTTGATCACCACATGAATTTCAAACAATCAAGAAATACTTTATTCTTTTACAACCAAATAATTCATCCAAGATGAAAAACCATTCCTAATAAACTAAATCAATCAAATGGCAATCAGATTATGAATGCAACCATTAATCTAAAGAATCATACCATTAAAATTAGAGCAAATCACCTACATGAATTTCAATAAGCAGTCATCATTTCTCTATTTTCCTTAATCACCACATGCATTTTAACTAGGCCTGTAAACGAACCAAACAAACACGAACATGGGCATGTTCGTGTTCGTTTATATTCGTTCTTTTAAAACCCAAACAAACATTTCACGAACGTAAACGAACATACTTAAACGAACACAAATGAACTTAACTGAACAAACAACAAACAAAGACAAATGAGCATACTGATAATAAGTAGTTTTGTGATTGTATATAAAGTAGTAATCAATTAAGATAAGCTCCACTGGGACGCCTAATTTTGATTATATTCATATAAGTGGTTAGAAAGCCCCTTTTTATGTTTATATTTAGATAAATATAACTGCTTATGTACTTATTAAAGTATAAACGAACGTATACGAATGTAAATAATCAAACATAAATGGATGTTTACGAACATAAATGAACGAACAAAACGTGTGTTCATGTTCGTTTATTTAATCGAAGAAGTTCAAGAACAGATCATGAGCGTTCTGTTCATTTACAGGCCTAATTTTAACAAACTGGAAACTCCTTTTTTTCTTAGTCAACTAAATAATTCATCTAAAATGAAGAACAAATCCTTATAAACAAAAATGCAATCAAACTACAAAATTAGGGCAAATCAGCTACATTTTCTCGCAAAATTACAACAAAAAGAAAAAAAAAAAAACTCAACAAACAGTAAAACAACAGTGAGATCCACTTACATGAAGAAAGAAGCGGTGATTACGAGGCCAACAGCGAGCAAAAGCACAGCTAACGATGGATAATAAGCGATCGGAACAGGGCTTGATATCGGTTTTGCTGATTGAGCCTTTCAAATTGAAATTGAAATCAAAAGGTAAAATTAATCGAGAATCAGATAAGGAGTTAACATTAACAGATAATGAAATCAAAATGTTGAAACCCTACGTACCATTTGGGGATTTAGAGGATGCTAGATCTTTGATCTGCCTTCGTTTGACGATACCGTCTGAACTGACGCGATGTCAACAAGACTCACTCTATTTATATGGCGAAATTAGGTTGACATTTTACGTCCCTCAAGTTTGTGGAATTTTCATTTTTAAGCTAATATACTTTGGCATGTGTGTTATAGCCTAAAGGGTGTACATGGTATTAATGAAATTGACTATCGTGAAGGAATAGAAAAATATGTGTTTGATTGGTCAATGTAATGGAATCACTTATTACATTAGGTATTGCATTTTTTTGAATTCATTTTATCCATCACCCTTGTTTTTTTTTTTTTCAGTTCATTATCTCTCTCACCCTTCATCACCAACACCACGCACCACCACCGAGACTGACTACCGGCGCCATCACCATCCTCTGCCATCGACCATAGGCGTCACCATCGACCACAACCACTCGTCGTCGCCGACCACTTTGCTGCCACTGCCACCTGCTAACGCTGACCACCACCAACTATGGCCGCCACCCTCCGCCATCAACCACCGACGCCACCGCCACTACCACCACAACTGACCCCCACTATGTTATGCCCTTTCCTATGCTAGTGAGTTTCCTCTTTGATGAGTCAGGTCTAGAGCCTTAAAATCATTAGAGACGGTTGACATCTAATTTAACTGAAGCTCACTCAAATACCGGGATTAGTTTCAAAAACCGTAAAAAAAGAAAATAAAAAGGTAAAACTTGGGGTGTGAATCACAATTTATTGAGTTAAATGTAATTTTAGTCCCTATGGTTTAGTCCAAATTTTCATTTTTCGCCTGTGGGTCCAAAAAGGTTTCACCGTTGCCATTTTAGTCCACTAGGTTAACTTCATCCATTTCTTCTGTAAACGAGAATGGCAATTCGATCATTTTATGTGGCCGAATTGCCCTTCTAGTTAACAAAATTACATATAAAATGACCGAATTGCCCTTCTTGTTAACAGAAAAAATGGATGAAGTTAACCCAATAGACTAAAATGACAACAGTGAAACCTTTTGGAACCCACAGACGAAAAATAAAACCTTTGAACTAAACTGACAAAATGACCCAAAACACAAGCACTAAAATGACATTTAACTCTTTATAATTTTACACACAATGAGAGGAGGGTACAGTGTTTTCTTCGGGCCTGCACTATGCTTTCTTCGTGATTTGATAGGCTGGTTCCTTGTTCGGTTGGATGGCTGGGAGAGGTTTTGAGGAAGAAGAGTGGAGGGACGTTCCGGACCGCCGGAACCGAAAAGGAAGAAACATGGAGAAATTAGGTTGACATTTTACGTCCCTCAAGTTTATGGATTTTTCATTTTTAAGCTAATATACTTTGGCATGTGTGTTATAGCCAATGTTTTAAATACCGGTATGAACTGGCTGGTTATACCAGTTAAACCGGATATCGAGCACGAGTCCGGTATGATAAAGGCCGGTAAAACCTGAATACGGTATGTCTTATGTATCGGCGGCAAATCCAGTTCTACCGGTTCAAACCATTGAACCGGTTTGCATTATCTTAAGATTTGATTTCTTAATTTTAATAAAATATAATATTAAGGTAATATTGATCTTCCATATTTTAGGTAATTAACCTAGTGCCTTCTGTTCCAATATTTCGCCGTTGTTGAAATTGTTACTCACCTCATACAATGCAATATTGTTTATAAATAATAAAAATATTCTTAAAATGCTTAATAGTTTACAATAAAAATAGTTGTTTTTAGATAAAACTATGAGCAGTTACATAAAAGTTAAATAAATCCTAGTTGAGACTGGATTGTTTTTTGAGATTAATTTGTATTTTATGGAATTTATAGGGTTAACTAGTAACCCGGTTCAACCGTCCGATACAACCTGGTATGACTTAAAAACCGGTTTTTAAAACATTGGTTATAGCCTAAAGGGTGTACATGGTATTAATGAAATGAGTTAAATGCGTGGTTGGTCCATGTGGTTTGCAAATATTACAGACTTGGTCTTAGTGGTTAAATAATTACAAAATTTGTCCTAGTGGTTGCAAATTTTGCACTCGGGTAGTCCTTATCACTAACCTTTATTAACTTTCTCAGTTAAGTGTATGTAAAATGACTAGAATAGCCTTGAGCTATTAAAAAATAAAAGGGATATCCACCTTCACCTTCACCCCACCACCACCACCTCCACCATCCAAAACTTTCTCATTCATCACTAACTGAACCAACCTTTGTCAAATTTGGTATCTCAGAACCTTTCAACAACAAGAAAATCGATTTAAATCTTATTAAACTTCTTGAACAAATAGTCCGAAACAATTTACAACTCTCAGAACGAAGAGTACTCGACAACCTCTCCTAATGATCATTAAACTCAACGATCTACTGGAATTTACATAACATAAACCTAGATTGACAAACTCTACGGAGAGTTCTTGAAGAGAGAGTGAATATCTAGAAAAATAAACTGAGTCTACTAATGAACCAGCAAGCGTTCTTTATATCAGCTGCAAAGGCCTTAAGCCCATTTTCACAACATTGAAGGAATTTTCACAACATTGAAGGAGGAAGTCGTACAAGGTTTATCTCCGGAAAGATTATGTAACAACCCTCAGTAAAACCGACACCCTATTATATTTTAAATTGTCCCAATATGTCTTTAAATATATCCTGTATGTGAAAACCGAGCCTGAAATATATTAAATAGTATTAAAAATAAATAAATCTGATTTTTTTAAGTTGAGGCGGGCCGCGTAGGACCCCACCTCAACCTTACGCGGGCGGTATCAAGGCTCAAAGCATGAATTCGTTGAATTGTAAGTTTAGGCGGGCCGCGTAAGCCTTAGCTTAAACTTACGCGGGCCGCGTTAGATCAAGAAACATGGCGCAGCCCGGTGATGACACGTGTGATCATCGTGGCGAGGCTAGATCATGACCGGGACAAGCTATACGTTGACCCAGGGTTGACGCGGGCCGCGTAAGCCCTGGGCTTGTGTTACGCGGGCCGCGTGGGAACCCGTTTCAGCACCTATATAAGCAGGCAACGGGTTTTCGTTTTCGTCGTTCATTTCTTTCATTCTCAATCTCGAATTCTCACATTATAGGCATAATTTTCAAGTATTATACCCCCTAATTAGTGAGGTTCTGCTCCGTTGTAAGTATTATAACCCCACATTCGTAATAGATACGCTGCCCGATTGATTTAGGGTTCTGTAACAACTGTCGTGGTTCTGCCCGACTTAGTTGTTGGAATGCCGTCTCGGGGAGGGTATCATTAATATTTTCAAAGGGTTATGATACTAACCAATGTACATTTGTATAAATTATAGATTATATCCAGGAAACCCTTACGCGAAGTCTAAGATAGCAATGTGAGTTTATCCTCTTTTTGTTAATCTTTTTGTAATAATTTACAAAACCTTAATTGTTTTACAATGTGATTAAGCGGTGATTGAGTCTTTGTAGTTCTTCAATTACTGCCGGTATGTTGGGGTTTTGTATACAAAATTTACTACACTGTGAGTAGTAAGTCGGGGATGACAGTACGTTACCATTGGACAACGAGTTAGCCAATGTGTAATATGACCCACAAGTCAGGATTGACAGTACTGAATGAGTAATTGTGTAGAAATAAACAATGTGATCGCTCTCAATACTGTTTTAATTGATAAAAAGTTTCTTGATTAAACTGGGATTCACTCACCAGTATTTCCCACTGACAAATGTTTTTAAAACGCGTTTCAGGTAACACAATGTGACAGCCAATTAGTAAAAAGCCAGCTGGAGAGCACTGAAGGCTTGGGAAAAATGTGGCTATAAAAGTTACCTAAAAGACGATGTTTTAAATTCAATAAAATAGGGTTTATCCCTATAAACGTATTGTAATAAGAAACTTGGGTTTTGCCCATGTGATTATTAATATTAAATATGGTGGTTTTACTCTGATAAACATTTCCTAACTACGGTCCTGATGTAATTTCCGCTTCCAAATTAACAAACTGATACCACCGAAATTCTGAGTTCGCGTCCGCCCGTTCCCGGGATCAGGGATCGGGGGTTGCGACAGGAGGTGGTATCAGAGCCTAGCCACTGGTCTGAGCCAAAGAAGTGTTCTGCTGACACTTAAATTTTAAATTTTGTGTTAGGAAATAAATTACGGAAATATGTGGATAACTATATTTATTTGTTATGTGTTATTTGACTATTTGTTAGTTTACAGTATGAGTGATCAAGGACCCTCAGACATGTGTCGTCAGTTGTCTGATTCACCTAGGAGTGAAGGTACCTCATCACAGCCTGCCCTTTCTGGGTATTCTGCTGATCAGGAAGAAGGGATGTTTGCTTTTAAAGCTCAGTCAGAAGAGCCATTCCCTCATAAGAAACGAGGATGGTTCAGTAAGGAAGGCTTTGCACGTAGGAAAAGAATGCGAAAGTTGCAACAACAAAGAGTTTTAGCAGCCGCTAAGCGAGAGACAGATGCCCATACACAGGATATGCTTAATAGAAGCCTAGCCAATTTCCATATCCTAGCCACAACTGCTGCTGACCCAAATCTGGAGCAAACAATAGCACCCCAACCACAATTGCAAATCCCTGACCAACCTATGGAGATAGAAAACCCTGAAAACCAAGTGGAGATACATGACTTCAACAAAGAAGAAATCCCTAGGATACCTGCACCAAACCCCCTAGACCCAAATTATGACCCCTGGTGGGACGAGAATAGGGATTTTGTGCAACGTTACCCGATACATGAAGACACACCCATACAGAACATAGGAGCCTATCCAGGTATGGACCCTTTAGATCCCTATTACCACGATGAATATATTAGGGAGATCTTAGAAGATCCTTACCGATTTCAGGCACTTTCACCCCCATATCAGGAACCCGCACCCCAGATTCCGAACCCAGTCCTAGAACCTGCACCCCCAATGAGTGCAGAAAACGTCCAAGAACTTAGGACTTTTGGGGAGGAAATTTTAGAAAGCAGTGAGAGAATGAGACAGGTGGGAGAGCGTCTCGTATGGAAATACGATGAACGCAATATGGATTTTTGGATAAATCCATATCCGTGATATGATGGAGGAGTCGGTAATAGTAATAATAATAAAATATAATAAAATAAAATATGTGTGTACGGATGCCTATTACTATTAGTGTGATTCTATTTCTGTTGGTATTGTAATTTTTATTTCAGTACTAGTGTGTAATAGACGCATAGTATATGGAAATAGAGTACAAGTCGCAATGATCGACATTTTTGGCTAGATTTCGTGTCATGTGATTAACTATATTAAATATTATCTTGTGATATTAATATGGGATAAATGTTTAAAATTCAGATGGCCGACGAAGGAAATCAAGGAAATCTGAATAATGATAACCAGAGTAACATTAACGTGGTTAATGAGAATCCAAGCATCAATAACAATGAAAACCAAATGGATAATAGTGCTGTTCAACATATAGTGGCACAAGGAATCATAGATGCCATGCCATTTATTATTCAAAATATTCAAGAAGCGAATAATAAAAGTAAGCATAGCAGTAAGCGACCCATCGAACCCGAAAACAGCGTGAACAATGGACCTTTACTTCAAATGCCTATTCCCAAAAGGAGAAGAACCGTGTCTTACGGTTGTTCTTATAAAGAATTCTGGTATTGTAAACCAATGGAATTCTCGGGCAACAAAGGGGCTATTGCAACCCTACATTGGATAGAGAAAACTGAGGCAGTCTTAAGAATAAGCAAGTGTGCTGAAGAAGATAAGATACTGTTTGCTTCTAATCTGTTTAAGAATTCAGCGTTAGAATGGTGGAACACTATCCTCCAAACAAGAGGAAGTGATAGAACCTACAATATGGAATGGGAAGAATTTAAGAACAAGGTAGAAAGGAAATTATGCCCACCCAATGAGAAGGAACAGATAGCAAACAAATTCTTAAACCTTAGGATGACTGGTGTGGATAGTAAGGGATACACTAAAATATTCTTCGAATATGCTAGAATAGTGCCAACTCTTGCTTCACCAGAACCAGTGTTAATCTCCCGTTATATTTGGGGATTAATTGGAGAAATAAGACACGTAGTCAAGGCAACTAGACCTCAAACCATAGAAGAAGCTGTAGAACTAGCAAATACCTTGACAGATGAATTAGTTCGTACCCGAGAAGAGGATCAAAGGAGGAACCTAACCCAAAAGCTCACCCAAGAATTTCGTTCTGGAAATTCTAACCGTGGGAGAAATATAGGTTCTACCTCTGCACCTTACTGTAAGAATTGCAAAAGAAAGCATTCAGGAAGATGCTCTATATACTGTAACTTTTGCAAAATATCGGGACACAAGGAGGAAAATTGCAGGAAGAAAGCAAATAACAAGATATGTTACAACTGCGGAGAACAATGTCATATCAAGCTTAATTGCCCAAAATTAGCTCCAGCTATAAACAACAAGAATACTCAAAATGCTAGAGCATTTGTTCTGACTGCAGATGAAGCCAAGATGATTCCAGATGTCATAGCTGGTACGTTTTTAGTTAATGATGTTTTTGCTAAAGTATTATTTGACTCTGGTGCAAACCAAAGTTTTATTAATACATCATTTTGCAAATTTTTAAATCAGTCATTAACTAAACTACCACAAGAATGTTTAGTAGAGACAGCTAATGGAGAAACCGTTAGAATTTCTGAAATCTTGCAGGGAGCAAGAGTAGAAATTTTAAATCAGAAATTTATTGCAAATCTTTATCCCATGAATCTGGCAGGATTCGATGTTGTTTTAGGAATGGATTGGTTAATAGCCAATAGAGCCAGTATTTTATGTGATAAAAAATCAATTCAAGTAAATTCACCAATAGGTAGAACGATCACAATTAAAGGAGATAAACCATCTAGATCTACAAAATTCATCTTTGTGATGAAAACTGCAAGTTATATAAGAAAAGGTTCTATAGTGTATTTGATTTCTATAATCACTAACACTAAAGGAAAAGATTTAAAAGATATTCCAGTAGTATCCCAGTTTTCAGATGTATTTCCAGAAGAATTACTAGGACTACCGCCAGATAGAGAAGTTGAATTCAGAATTCACCTGCTACCAGGAACAACACCAATTGCCAAAGCACCTTACCGTTTGGCACCCGCCGAAATGCAGGAATTGAAGAAACAATTAGATGAATTGCTGGAAAAAGGATTCATACAGCCAAGTTCGTCGCCATGGGGAGCGCCGATACTGTTCGTTAAAAAGAAAGACGGATCAATGCATATGTGCATTGATTACCGTGAATTGAACAAAGTCACGATTAAGAATCGATACCCACTACCGAGAATCGATGATCTGTTTGATCAACTGCAAGGAGCTCGATTTTTCTCAAAAATTGATTTAAGGTCAGGATATCATCAATTAAAGGTACAGGAAGAGGACATTCCTAAGACCGCATTCAGAACGAGGTATGGCCATTATGAATTTACTGTCATGCCATTTGGTTTAACTAATGCCCCAGCCGCATTTATGGACATGATGAACCGAATATGTAAGCCATATTTGGATAAATTCATAATCGTTTTCATAGATGATATTCTAATTTATTCCAAGAATAGAGAGGATCATGCAAAGCATTTGCACACACTTTTAAGTTTATTAAGAAAGGAAAAGCTTTATGCTAAATTTTCCAAGTGCGAGTTTTGGTTAGAACATGTACAATTTCTTGGACACCTAGTCAATCATGAAGGAATTCATGTAGATCCCACAAAGATCGAAGCGATTACTAAATGGAAAACCCCTGAGTCACCAACCGAGGTTAGAAGTTTCTTAGGATTGGCCGGTTATTATAGAAGATTTATTCAAGATTTTTCTAGAATAGCCATTCCCTTAACTAAGCTAACCTGTAAATCTGTTAAGTTTGAATGGGGATTAAAACAAGAAGAAGCTTTTAGAATTCTTAAGCAAAGATTAACCCATACACCCATACTAGCATTACCCGAAGGAGCTGAAGACTTTGTAGTATATTGTGACGCTTCTAAATTAGGTTATGGATGTGTGTTGATGCAACGACAAAAGGTTATAGCTTACGCATCTAGACAACTTAAGAATCATGAAGAGAATTATTTAACCCATGATCTAGAATTAGGAGCTATAATTTTTGCTCTTAAGATTTGGAGACATTACCTTTATGGTAATAAGTTTACCATATTCACTAATCATAAGAGTTTAAGGTATATTTTCAAGCAAAAGGAATTGAATATGAGACAACGACGCTGGATGGAAATGCTTAGTGATTATGATTGTGATATCCAGTATCATGAAGGAAAAGCAAATGTAGTAGCAGATGCTTTAAGTCGAAAGTATCATGAAAAGCCAAAAAGGGTACGTTCTCTTAAATTAAATCTACAAGTAGATTTAAATGATCAGATAAGAGAAGCACAAGAATCAGTAATCAAGGATGATACTGAAAAATTAAAAGGTATGCTAAAAGAGTTAGAACAAGGAACATATGGAATTTGGAGATTCCATAAAAAGAGAATGTGGATACCTAAATTAGGAAACCTACGTTATCGTATTTTAGAAGAAGCCCATAAGTCTAAATATACGATGCATCCAGGAAATGATAAAATGTACCAGGATTTAAGGAAAAATTTCTGGTGGATAGGAATGAAAAAGGACATAGCAGCCTATGTTTCTAAATGTTTAACATGTTCACAAGTTAAAGCTGAACACCAGAAACCCTCAGGATTTCTACAACAGTTAGAAAAGGGGTGCAAACGAGCCAAGCCGAGCCCGAGCTTGACCAGGCTCGATCTCGAGCTCGTTTAACATATGAAAGCTCGAGCTCGAGCTCGGCTCGATTCGAGCTTTATTTCTAAAGCTCGAGCTCGGCTCGAAGGTAATTTTTGAAGCTCGAGCTCGGCTCGGGCTCGACTCTTTTAGTATTTATTAATTAATTTATATTAATTATAATTATTATTATACATATAATTAAGTTATTTTTTTATATTTATATAAATGGTAATTATTATTATATAAATATATGTTTAATATATTAATAAAAAGCATATAAACAGAAAGCTCGTTTAAGCTCGCGAGCCGGCTCGAGCTCGATAAGCGAAGCTCGGGCTCGGGCTCGTTTACTAAACGAGCTTGTTTTTTAGGCTCGGGCTCGGGCTCGAGCTCGTTTAAGCTCGGCTCGTTCGAGCTTTTTTTCGAGCCGAGCTCGAGTAGCTCGGCTCATTTGCACACTTAAGTCTAAATATACGATGCATCTAGGAAATGATAAAATGTACCAGGATTTAAGGAAAAATTTCTGGTGGATAGGAATGAAAAAGGACATAGCAGCCTATGTTTCTAAATGTTTAACCTGTTCACAAGTTAAAGCTGAACACCAGAAACCCTCAGGATTTCTACAACAGTTAGAAATGCCAGTATGGAAATGGGAATTAATAACAATGGATTTTGTTACTAATTTACCCAAAACAAAGAAAGGAAATGATACAATCTGGGTGATTGTAGATAGGCTAACCAAGTCAGCTCATTTCCTACCAATGAAAGAAACTTTCAGTATGGAACAGTTAGCTAAGTTGTATGTAAATGAAATAGTTTCATTACATGGTATACCTTTATCAATTGTTTCTGATAGAGATAGTCGTTTTACTTCTCATTTTTGGTCAAGTTTCCAAAAGGCAATGGGAACTAAGTTAAAGCTAAGCACAGCTTATCATCCTCAAACGGACGGACAAAGTGAAAGGACAATTCAGACGATGGAGGACATGCTAAGAGCTTGTGTAATCGACTTTGGAGGTAATTGGGACGATCACTTACCTTTAATAGAATTTTCTTATAATAATAGTTATCACACAAGTATCAATGCTGCACCATTCGAAGCACTTTATGGACGAAAGTGCCGAACCCCAGTCTGTTGGGCAGAAATTGGGGAAAAGCAACTATCTGGACCTGAGATAGTGCAAGAAACAACTGATAAGATTATTCAAGTCAAGGAACGACTGAAAGCAGCTCGTGATCGACAAAAGAGTTATGCTGATAACCGACGCAAGCCATTGGAATTTCAAACAGGAGATAAGGTGTTGTTAAAGGTCTCTCCTTGGAAAGGAGTGGTAAGATTCATCAAACGGGGAAAGCTAAGTCCCAGGTATATTGGACCTTTTGAGATTATTAGAAGAATAGGACATGTAGCCTATCAGCTACAACTGCCAGAAAAAATTACAGGAATACATGATGTATTTCATGTATCTAATCTCAAAAAGTGTTTAGCTGATGAATCATTGATAGTACCTCTTAAGGATATAGAGGTAAATGAACAACTCAAGTTTGTAGAAAGGCCTCTACAAATTGAAGATAGGAAAGTCAAGAATCTCAAGCATAAGAGACTAGTTCTGGTCAAAGTAAAGTGGGACTCCAAAAGAGGACCTGAGTATACATGGGAGCTTGAATCTGAAATGCAACGGAAATATCCGCACTTATTCCAGTAGATCTCGAAGACGAGCTCTAAAACAAGGTGGGGAGAATGTAACAACCCTCAGTAAAACCGACACTCTATTATATTTTAAAATGTCCCAATATGTCTTTAAATATATCCCGTATGTGAAAACCGAGCCTGAAATATATTAAATAGTATTAAAAATAAATAAATCTGATTTTTTTAAGTTGAGGCGGGCCGCGTAGGACCCCACCTCAACCTTACGCGGGCGGTATCAAGGCTCAAAGCATGAATTCGTTGAATTGTAAGTTTAGGCGGGCCGCGTAAGCCTTAGCTTAAACTTACGCGGGCCGCGTTAGATCAAGAAACATGACGCAGCCCGGTGATGACACGTGTCATCATCGTGGCGAGGCTAGATCATGACCGGGACAAGCTATACGTTGACCCAGGGTTGACGCGGGCCGCGTAAGCCCTGGGCTTGTGTTACGCGGGCCGCGTGGGAACCGGTTTCAGCACCTATATAAGCAGGCAACGGGTTTTCGTTTTCGTCGTTCATTTCTTTCATTCTCAATCTCGAATTCTCACATTATAGGCATAATTTTCAAGTATTATACCCCCTAATTAGCGAGGTTCTGCTCCGTTGTAAGTATTATAACCCCAGTTTCGTAATAGATACGCTGCCCGATTGATTTAGGGTTCCGTAAGAACTGTCGTGGTTCTGCCCGATGTAGTTGTTGGAATGCCGTCTCGGGGAGGGTATCATTAATATTTTCAAAGGGTTATGATACTAACCAATGTACATTTGTATAAATTATAGATTATATCCAGGAAACCCTTACGCGAAGTCTAAGATAGCAATGTGAGTTTATCCTCTTTTTGTTAACCTTTTTGTAATAATTTACAAAACCTTAATTGTTTTATAATGTGATTAAGCGGTGATTGAGTCTTTGTAGTTCTTCAATTACTGCCGGTATGTTGGGGTTTTGTATACAAAATTTACTACACTGTGAGTAGTAAGTCGGGGATGACAGTACGTTACCATTGGACAACGAGTTAGCCAATGTGTAATATGACCCACAAGTCAGGATTGACAGTACTGAATGAGTAATTGTGTAGAAATAAACAATGTGATCGCTCTCAATACTGTTTTAATTGATAAAAAGTTTCTTGATTAAACTGGGATTCACTCACCAGTATTTCCCACTGACAAATGTTTTTAAAACGCGTTTCAGGTAACACAATGTGACAGCCAATTAGTAAAAAGCCAGCTGGAGAGCACTGAAGGCTTGAGAAAAATGTGGCTATAAAGTTACCTAAAAGACGATGTTTTAAATTCAATAAAATAGGGTTTATCCCTATAAACGTATTGTAATAAGAAACTTGGGTTTTGCCCATGTGATTATTAATAGTAAATATGGTGGTTTTACTCTGATAAACATTTCCTAACTACGGTCCTGATGTAATTTCCGCTGCCAAATTAACAAACTGATACCACCGAAATTCTGAGTTCGCGTCCGCCCGTTCCCGGGATCAGGGATCGGGGGTTGCGACAGATCACGTCACCGGAGCCCCAAACAGGGTCGGAGCCGAAGTGGGTCACTGAATTCGGGTCTGTTAAGGAGAAGAAAAGGTCACCATAACTACCATTCCAATCCCCGAAGTGGATGTTGCCGGAAATTAGTCGGCGATGGAGAGGTTGGGGCACTGGATGAAGGGTCAGTTGTGTCGTGCTCCGGGTCGGGTTCAATGATAACAAATCCGTTAGTGTTTGGGATGGTGGAGGTGGTGGGTTGAAGGTGAAGGTGGAGGTGGTGGTGGTGGGTTGAAGGTGAAGGTGAAGGTGGTGGTGGGTTGACGATGGTAGAGGGTGTTCGGTGGTGGAGGTGTGGTGGTGGTAGGTGTTTTGTGTGGTGGTGCTTGTTTGAGAAGAGAGAGAGGGACCCATATATATTTATTTTAATTAAATTATTTTCTATTTATTGTTTTTTTAATAAGTAAGGGTATTTTGGTAATTTAATACAAACTTAACTGGATAACTTAACTTAGGTTACTGATAAGGACCACCCGAGTGCAAAAATTGCAACCACTAGGACTAACTTTGTAATTATTAAACCACTAGGACCAAGTCTGCAATATTTGCAAACCACAGGGACCAACCACGCATTTAACTATAATGAAATTGACTATCGTGAAGGAATAGAAAAATATGTGTTTGATTGGTCAATGTAATGGAATCACTCATTACATTAGGTATTGCATTTTTTTGAATTCATTTTATCCACTACCCTTGTTTTTTTTTCATTTCATTATCTCTCTCACCCTTCATCACCAACACCACGCACCACCATCGAGACTGACCACCGGCGCCACCACCATCCTCCGCCATCGACCACCACCAGCCGTCGTCGTCGACCACTGTTGCTGCCACTGCCACCTGCTAACACTGACCACCGCCAACTATGGCCGCCACCCTCCGCTATCGACCACCGGCGCCACCGCCACTACCACCCACCACCACAACTGACCCCCACTATGCTACGCCCTTTCCTATGCTAGTGAGTTTCCATTTTGACGAGTCTGGTCTAGAGCCTTAAAATCATTAGGGTATACGAAGTGGTCGGTAAAGGGGTGCGGTAAAGTGGGTTTGCCGAGCGGGAACACCGTCGCCAATCCCTTTATTGATCGGTGAACTTTAATGAGCGGTGAACATTTACCGAGCGAAGAAGGTGGCATTTTTTCGATGTTTATGGAATCTCAACGGTATATAGCCGTTTACAATTAAAAAAAAAATTTCACCTTTATAAAACAAACCAAATTCACTTACATTTTCACCAAACAAACCAAATTCACTTCTATTATTCACTGCCACTTTATAAACACACCTCATCTTTTCAAATCTTTTCAAACAAATGGAAGGCTCAAACAAAGGTGAAGGGAAGAAAAAAATTTAGGGTCCAGTTCGAAGGCGAGGGCTCAAGATAAACGGGGTGGTTCGGGTGGTTCCAGTGTGCCGTTTCATCCCCAACTTGGCTTTGCTCATCAAATCCAACCTCCATTTTTTAACCAAACCATGCAACTGAATTTTGGTTACGATAGCCAAGCCCACCAAAATTGGTTGCTACACGGTCCGACGATGGTTAGACCCGGTGTTTATGATTACCCCTAGACGCCCAAAACTCTTTTGACCCGTTTGCTTTTCAAACCCCATGCTCACAATCATTGAGAGACATACAAGATGACTTCGAAGAAGAAATCGTGCCCTATACTCAAGAGCAACAAAATGATGAGGATGAAGATGTTGCCGTAAAAGAAAATCCCGTGAACCAAAATGAAGCCGCAAAGGAAAGAAGAGGAAAAGCGAAACGTGAAAATTGGACATCTAATCAAGAAGAGGTGTTGGCAAAGGCTTATGTTCATTGCACTTTAAACAAAAGAAAAGGCAATCAACAAAAGTCGAATGGTTTTTGGAACCAAGTTCTTAAGCACTTCAATCAAACGGTTGGAGGAAGCAACCGAAACCACCATCAAGTTCGATCGAAATGGATGGCGATGAAAACAAAGTTGAACACATTCAACGGTTTTTATCATCAAGCTGTAAACTTTATTATTTATATACGGTTTATTTTTTAATGAAGTATGTGGATTAATTTGTTGTTGTTAATTTATTATTTTAGGATCGCTAACGTCCTAGCGGGTGCGAAAATGCTTTTGTAATGAAGCAAGCGCTTAAAGATTACAAAAACAAAGAAAAACATGACTTTCCTCATGTTGCGGCGTGGGAGGTCGTTAGAACAAATCAAAAGTGGTCACCGGTACCGTTGTTGGGTGAAGAAAGCTCCGACTCGTGTAAAAAAAGAAAGTCGTTGGATTCGGGAAATTATAAAGCGGATACACCTAATGCCGAAGTCTCGAGCGGTCTTCCCGAAATGAACGAGGATCCCTCGCCAAGACGACAAAAGAGAAAGGAGAAAAAGGACAAAGGGCCGAAGATCCAAGAGATATTACCGGTAGATTCGAATAATGCAAGGCCATGAAGAAAGAGTTGATGGATATTTAATGGTTACGAGAAGAAAAATACATGACGTTGGCGGATGAGCAACGAGAGGCGTTGCGACAAACTATGTTCGGCAAGGACTTGGAGACGTTTAACCGGCCTCACGACTATGTTCACCCTTCGATGTTGGAAATCACACTCGCTAGAAAACGCGAGAACGCAAAAAAATATGGTTGGCCTTGTAATTTTTTGTTGTTGCGTTGTTTTATCATTTTTTAACTTAGATTTTAATGTAATGCTTTTTATTTATTTATAAAAGTTTGATGTTTTATTTGTTTTATCTTAAGTTAAAAAAATAAAAAATAAGAAAATAGTTTACGTATTCCAAAGTGTTTAACCACCGCCAACGTTTTCGAGGAATAGGTAAACAAAATAGGTAAACTCACGTGGCACTGTTTGATTGGTCGATTTGAAAGTTACCTATTGAAAGTGTAACCACTCCTTATACCCTTAGAGACGGTTGACATCTAATTTAACTGAAGCTCACTCAAACACTGGGATTAGTTTCAAAAACCATAAAAAAGAAAATAAAAAGGAAAAACTTGGGGTGTGAATCACAATTTATTGAGTTAAATGTCATTTTAGTCCCTGTGGTTTAGTCCAAAGGTTTCATTTTTCGCCTGTGGGTCCAAAAAGGTTTCACCGTTGCCATTTTAGTCCACTGAGTTAACTTCATTCATTTCTTCTGTAAACGAGAATGACAATTCGATCATTTTATATGGCTGAATTGACCTTCTAGTTAACAGAATTACATATAAAATGACTGAATTGCCCTTCTTGTTAACAAAAAAATGGATGAAATTAACCCAATAAACTAAAATGGCAACAATGAAACCTTTTAAAACCCACAAACAAAAAATAAAAACTTTGAATTAAACTTATAAAATGGCCCAAAACACAAGCTCTAAAATGAAATTTAACTCTTTATAATTTTATTACACACAAGGAGAGGAGAGTAGAGTGCTTTCTTCAGGCCTGTACTATGCCAGTTTCTTGCTGGAAGTTGAATTAAATTTGTTTTTGTTGGTCTATCAAAAATAGCAAAGTCCACATTTAAAGGGGGAACAAAAAAGCAATTTGTCAGCATTGGCGTGCATAACATAGCAGATGGAGTCTTCATCTTTTTTTTTTTAACGGTAAATTTGGATCACTGACGAACCACTGGAGTATCATCGTGTTACTAGCAGAACCATCCGATCATATCAATCTCCTCTAGGCACTAATGCCTATACACCAATTCAGGAGGAAACCAATAAATCTGGGAAAACCCTCTTTGTGGGAATCGAACCCATGACCTAATGGTCATAAGCCTTATCCCACCTTTAAAATACCACTAAACTATAATACCATGGGTATGGAGTCTTCATCTTAATCACTACAACCCAACAAAAAGATTTCACCTTGAAAGCACCCCTTCATCTTTCAAATCTTTTCACAATTAGGGCTTCAAAACTAAAAGCAAAAGGCCTCTCAAGACACTTAACAAAGAAAGACACTAGTGCTTCCGTAATCTGTTCTGTGGGATTCTTTAAGAGACTGTGTAAGCACTGAGATTGGATGGTTTCTGCTTTTGAGTGGACACAGAATATGGAAAACACCTTGTTTTGTTCTAATCTAATCTAATCTAATCTAATCTAATCTAATCTCTGTCTTTGTGTATGTGTGTTGTTGTTTGGGTGGTGTTGTGGGGATAGCATACTGTTTGTTTTGTTGTCTCTTTACACAGTTACCCCCAAAAGCATCCATTTTTGAACTTCTCTCAAATGACTGTTCATGTGGGTGCTCTGATTTTTCCACAACATGGTCCAAAATATCATTTTTAGAGTTAATTGCACGGATAGTCCCTGTGGTTTTACTTTTTTTCACGTTTAGTCCCCAACTTTTGAAAATAGCATGCTTGCTCCCTGTGGTTTATTACTTTGTTACTCGGATAGTCCCCAGAATGGATCACCATTAGTTTACTCAGTTAAATCATTGTTAAATTACTAAATTGCCCTTAATGATTAAACAAATTAAATTAGATAATTATTAAATATATATATGTGTGTGTAGGGCCCACTCATTGTCTTCTCCATGAGCAGCCCCACCCTATTTTCTCCCGTCATCACCTCCATCTCCACCGCCTCTGTCACCGGCACCGCTCCCCACCACCACCGCCATCCCCTTCCACCACCACCACCACTGGTTATTACAACATTAACACGTGGGCCACATTAACCAACCCAATCTCTTCACCTCTTCTCTGGTTCTCCATTCGTTCCCGCCCGACAGAAAAATCGAAATCATCGCTGCTTCTACTGAAAAACCCTTGCCGGAAAACCGAAACATGCTATTGTGTCAATAAAAGCTATTTTTAATTCCCATCCTAATTCTTTTTGGTGTTGTAGACTTGTGATAGTTGGAATGTTGAGAAACAGAGCAATGAAATTATCTCCCTTTCTCAAGTTGAATACCATAATAAAATTCTAAAATTCTCAGTGTAGTTCTCATTGGTTGACTATGGTTTCTTTTTTGTGGTACATGATGTCTAAGAAGGATTTCCATCTCCGATTTTAATGATAGTAAGGTGGGGGCCGGTATTTTTAATGATTTGCAGGTGGTCAAAAAAATGAGGTTTTGGTTCCATTTTTACCTAATCGGTAGGGTGTCGGCAACTGAAAGAAAAAGAAGGTGGTGTCGGGGGGTTGCAATTGTTATATTGGGAAATAGATGGTGGTGTTGGGGTGCCGTGAATGTAGAATGATATAAGTGACTTTTAATAACAAGATCTTAAATGATTCCAGGTTGCTGAAAGTCGCCGGTAGACTGAGTTGCCGGAAAACCGAATACGGAGAAGAAAGAAGTTGCTGGTTCATATTTGGTGAAGAAGGAGGGGCGTGGTGGTGTGTGGTCGCCGGAAAAACGAAAGTGGCCGGAGAAGAAGCAGCTGGCCGGAGAAGAATATGGGGGGCTGCTTATTTGTGGAGAAGACAATAAGTGGGCCCCACTATATATTTAATAATTATTTTATTTAATTTGCTTTATCATTAAGGGCAATTAAGTCATTTAACATGGAATTAACTAAATAAACTAATGGTGGGGACTACCCAAGTAACAAGTAAACAAACCACAGGGAGCAAGCATGCTATTTTGAAAAGGTGGGGACTAAACGTGAAAAAATGGAAAACCACAGGGACTATCCGTGCAATTAACTCTTTTTATATTTAAAGATGATGTTTTGGTACCATTTTGATGTCGGTTTTTGGTTTCTTGAATTCAAGTGGGATTTATCTTTTTTTTTTTTTTTTTTAATTTGATTCTTGTTAGTGGGTACAAAGTGGCAAAGCTTGGTATTTTCGACCGGAGGCCGTAAACGTATACACTAAAAAATTATAAAACCGGGGGCGAAAACGTATATACCTAAAAAATTCTATACGAAAACTATATAGCGGGCACTACTGAGCGAAAAAATTCAATAGCATTGTAGCTGAATAAAATGTAAAGCATATCTTATTTATATGTGACCCGACTCATACATAGGAAACGTACAAAAAAACATAAAATGTGTATCAAGGGAAAACTAACACGTGTAATCAAAAGTGATATTTATATCGACGGAAAAAATTATACCCTTAGCGTGTTGTGGTGGGGTCAAAACGTAGAATTGGAAACATAAATAAAACAATCAAAAAACATATTATATTTGGCCTGACTTGTTCCCCAAAAAAGTTTACATCAAAATGTATACCAACTCGAATTTATACCGACACATAGCTTTTAATATTCATAATACAACCCGCGGGCGATGCGTCGTGTGCACATTGCAAACGGATTAGTCCAAGCACCATGTCATGTGCAAATCATATGAAAGCACATGTCTTGACGCACTTAGTTCAACTCAATGTATGGTTGAATCCAAACATTTAGTTCTTTAAAAAATAAATTAGCGAACAAAAATAATTAAAGAAAACAATAAGTAAAAAATGTATATTATATATGGTACAACGATAAAGTTAAAACATTATAAATTTTTGAGATTAAACCTTAATGGTCTAATATTGCATTGTAATTGAAGTTTAACTTGGAAATAAAATGTACTCAAAACACAATTTAACAAAGCAAAGAGCGAAAATGTATTTTACTCAAAGTATGGGTGAAAATTTGAAGTTTAACCTGGAAAGGAAATAGACTCAAAACGCAATTTAACAAAACTAAAAGCAAGGGGCCAAAATGTATTTTACTCAAAGTATGGGTAAGAAAGGCAAATGTCTTGTGAATGTTGGTGGCCTTTGCCGCCGACTTTGTCTTTTAAGTAAGTTAGTAATATTTACAAATTCCAACCCATTATATAAAGGTTATTGGATTTTATCACCCCAACTATTGGCCGCTGCCACCCTCAACTATCACTTTGACGCCCGTCATCCCCAACTTAACACTTAGTGTGTTCTGTCACCACGTCGTTAACTAATCACTAACTTTTGATCTTGTTACTATACTTTTGGGGTGTCCTAAGATCCCTAAAACCTTTCTAAGATCCTTATTACACCCCCAAAAGTATAGTAACAAGATTAAAAGTTAGTGATCAGTTAACAACATGGTGACAAAACATACCAAGTGTTAAGTTAGGGGTGACGGGCGTCAAAGTGATAGTTGTGGATGACTGCGACCAATAGCCATTAGTTAGAGGGTGATAAAATCCAATAACCCGTATCATGGCCGGCCCTGGGGGTGGGCGGGGAGGACCACCGGCCAGGGCCCGATATTTCGAGGGGTACGTTTTTTTATGAAAAAACCCGATATGTATATGTAAAATATTTTTTAATAGGTTACACCCATACAAACACCAACAAAGGCCCCCTCACAAAACTATTTTTATCGTTTAGATTAGTTATTAACTCATTTGGCAGTCAGGGGCGTACCCACCCTAAGCCAAGGGTGGGCGGGCGCACCCAATGAAAAAAATATTTTTTAGTGTTATTTTTCGCCGGAAATCTCGACTGCACCCCTTGGAATTTTTCACCCGCACCCCTTGAAAAATTTCAACCGCCCCACTTAGAATTTTTTTTTATTAACCACTTATTCACTTAATTATTTAATTCAATCAAAGCACAATCTGCAATCAATTTTTATTAACACAAACCCAAATCCAACCTAAAGAAATTTGAACTAAATAAAATAACCCAAACCCATCCACCAATTCCATTTCCAAATCCCGCCCCCAAAAAAACTCCCAGCGCATTGACGCCACTGCTCACGACCTGGTGGCTTTTTTTACCGGAAAAACCAAAATTCCGGATGGACCGACCCATATTACGTCAGAATTCCAATATAGAACTAGTATGGTTTATTTATTTATTTATTTATTTATTTTGTTTTATGTGATGATTAGGAGAAAATAAAGATGTGTAAGGGTTTATCTTTTTATATTTTTTTTGATTTTTTTGTTGTTATAGACTTATAGTTAAATGATTTTGTTGTTTTATTTATAGCTTTGTTTGTTTAAATGATTAGTTACAAGTAATCAACATTTAATATTAGGGCTTGAATGTTTAAAACTATAATTGAAAGTTATGGTTGAACATGATTGTTTATTTTGTTGAAGTATTTAGTGTTGTTTTATGAACTTATGGAGCAAATTATATGTGTTAGGAACAATGAGTAAGAATGTAATGAACTTATGGCGTGTTTAGTATCTTTAGATGATATTCTGGATATATTAAAAAAAAAACCTGTAGGGCACAGTTTTAAATACTTTTGTAATTTGTAATGACGTGTTTTTGATGATTTATAAATTTTAGTTTGATGTTCTTTTGTCTTACATGATCCGACCCGACCCGCTGTGAACCGATATTTTTATACAGCTAGGGGCCTAAAATCTTTGAAAATATTCCGCACCCTCAGGAAAAAAATCCTGGGTCCGCCACTGTTGGCAGTGGGTTTAGACCTTTAGTGAGCTCAATACCCAATTTCGTTAAGGTCTAAGTGCACATTTTTTCAAGCTCGAACATGGTACACAAATTCTCAGGGCTGGCCCTGACCCTTATATAAAAGATCACTGATTTTATATTTGCCTATTAAACAAGTCTTCATATCTTGTCGTTTGAAACCAAGAAGGAGACGCACGTCTCTACGACTATTATACTACATATACATTTACAAGATTGGTGGGGGGGGGGGGGGGGGATAGTGTCAGGCAGCTGCCTGGCACTCCCCCATTGGACCAACCAGTATATAATTTTATATCCATTTTAAAATTACCGTTTTGCCCTCAGCTCAAATTAAAATTACGCTTTTATCCCCATATCAAAATTACGATTTTGCCCTCAATTCAAAATTACGATTTTGTCTGGCACTCCCCCATTGGACCAACCAGTTTATTATTTTATATCCATTTTAAAATTACGTTTTTGCCCCCAGCTCAAAATAAAATTACGCTTTTGTCCCCAACTCAAAATTATGATTTTTCCCTCGATTCAAAATAAAATTGTAGTTTTGCCCTCAGCTCAGAAGTACCTTTTCGCCCCCCCCCCCCAGTTCAAAATAAAAATCTGGTTTTGCCCGCAGTTAAAAATTACGATTTTCTCTCTGTCCCCGTTTAAAAAATTATGATTTCGCAATCGGTTCAAAATTACGTTTTTTTCCCCGGTTCAAAATAAAATTATGCTTTTTCCCCCAACTTAAAATTACGATTTTCCCCTCGGTTCAAAATAAAATTTTTGTTTTGCCTCCAGCTTAAAATTACGATTGTGCCCTTAGTTCAAATTTATATTACGCTGTTTCCCTAAGTTCAAATTTATGAATTTGCCCCTGTGAAAATTTACAATTTTGCCACTGGTTCAAATTTATAGTATTCACATCACTTTAGCTTTAGGCAAATTACGATTTTACCCCAGTCAAAAAATACAACTTTCCCTCAGTTAAAAATTACAATATTGCCATTGTTTTAGTTTTTTTTTTCCAAAACTATAAAAATGTTTTGTTTTAATTGGTTGACTCGATTTGATTGTTTTTCGTGTCAATGAGCTACCTAACACTCGCTCATTATTCGGCCATCGCCCCGCAACGCGGGCGGGGCATCCACTAGTTATTTACAATTATTATTTTTTGTTTTATTTAAGAAAGTTTATATTATTAGTCAAGTACAAAAACCGTGTAAAACTGTTATGATGTGAGTTGGGAAACAGTTGGAAAAAAAATTATTATATTATTAATCAACGAAGTCATATTTAGCTTACGTTGTAAAGACTACCATTTAACAGAATGAGTTAACTTATAATACTTCTGGGGTTGGTTCCGGTACAAACCATATTTATCATAGAAACCGTAAGAACATATTCTAACACTTAAAAAAGTTAAATTAGCACATACCAAAACAATACATACATAAAAGTAGCACTTTTAAATTATATTAGCACATGAAAATTAATCAAGATAATTGATTTTAGCACATATTTGAATGATATCAGCATTTTTCTTAATCAGCACATTGAAAACAAAAGAAAGATCCAAATAAAGAATTAATTGTTTGTTAGCATATTTATAGGGAATTCAATATAATTGATATTATTTAGGATATTATTTTATCATTTCTCTATAATCGGTTGGATGCCACGTGACACTTTTTAAATGGTTCTTACAGTTTGTATGCGAAATGTGGTTTGTATTTGATCCTACTTTACTTCTAATTGTTAGAAGTGTAAGAATAATTTATAAAGTGACAAATGTTCAATAACATAAAACCTAAACCCACTATACCAAAACTCAAAAACCTAAAACCCCCACCCCACCTAAAAACCTAAACACCCCCCTCCCCCTCAAAAAAAAAAAAAAAAAAAAAAAACCTAACACCCCCACCCCACCCCCAAAAAACCTAACCCCCCCTCAAAAAAAAAAAAAAAAAAACCTAAAAAAATCCTAAACACCCACCCACCACCCAAAAACCTAACCCCCCACCCTCTCTCGACATTTTTTTTTGCGGTGAGTGATTGGGGGGGGGGGGGGGTTAGGTTTTTGGGTGGTGGTGGGTGTTTAGGTTTTTTTTTTTGTTTTTTTTTTTTTTGTACTGGGTGTTTTTTAGAAGCATTTGTACCCTTCTTACAATAAGGAGCATTTGTATTTGATCATAATCCTTAACATAATTATATAAACTAGTAAGATTTATCACACATTGAGGAGAACATTTGGTTGATATCGATTCGGTTCGTTACAGTAGCAATACGATATTGGCACTCGATAATCAATATAGCAAACAAAAGAGATATGACCAAAAGAATATTAACAAGTTTTTACATCAATCAAAAACCATAAAAATGAAACCAGTACTGCTTCAGATCGATAATACCGATACCGAACCGATGTTATTTAGTTGGAATCAGTTCGGTTTGGTTCATTACGGCACCGGTAGGAACGTCGAGAAAAATATCAAAATGAATACTGATACTAGTACTAATGTTGTTCGGATTGTATCCTTTCGGTTTGTCACATTAAAGCACAAAACTTTCAAATTATATTCGATCCGTTCGATTTTAAACAAAACTATTATCGAAACGTACTTAAAATATGCAAGTCGCTACAATATATTCAGAATTTTATAAAACATCACATTATATTATTATAGTAACAAAAGTGGTAAATGAAGTCACTTTATAAAAAAAAATGTATAAGTCGTGGATTAAATTTGATAACATAAACGTTTGTGCTTCGATTGCTTTACATTATTATTCACAAGACGGGTTCGAAGAAAAAGTTATATCTAGACGTAGATATATAAAAAACAAAATATGCTTAAACTTAGTTAAAATAACAAAATAACGATATATTAAATAACGTGGGACTTTTCATAAGACACGTTGTTATGTGTAATAATGTACAAGACATCAAATCATAAAGACACACACCATCAATATTACCTAAAGGTACATATTTATTTACAACTTTATTTCCCTCAATGTAAATTTTATTCAAAATCGCGTGATGTGCTCGGACTTTATTCAAATTCAAATATATCATTACGACATGCTTATTCTTATCTACGTATTTAAATAAACCTTATTCAAAATCGAGCATTACAAATTTCCCGTCATGTTAACACCCCAAATCTATAGTAACGCGGCGGTCACATCTACTAGTTCAAACTTAAAATTCAAAAAAGAAAATCAAACTTATGTAAACCACATGAATTATAAACTAAGACAAAATAAAGTCATTAGTTTCTATAATCTAATGATCATAGTTTGAAATCATACTTTGTTTGTCATTATTAATGTAAACACCTTTTTCTTTACCAACCGATGACTTTTATATTTTTTCATACCACATCTTTTACGTATACGTGTATAACCACACACTTCCAAATCTCATCTTCACCAAACTGAAAAACACACAACAACATTATTAATATATACAAGAAGAAATACTGCTTGTAAGTGATTCATCAATGGCTATTGCTTCCATGTTGGCTTTCCTGGCTGATTGGTCCACACCCACTATTCTTTTTTGTGTTCTTAACATCATGATCGCCACCATCTTTATAGCTTCAAACTACAAGTCTCCAAACAATCATCATCATGATAATACACCGAGTCAACTCACTCGATCACCTTCGTTGCTGGAACAAGTCAAGTCTGTGAGTTTTTCATCTTTCTACACCACCCCAGAATCACATGACCAATATCAAGTTCATTCTGAATCAACCGAGTATGACTCGGCGAGTCAGCTCGGTCGTCGGCCGTCTCTTTTGGAACGAGTTAAGTCCTTTGATTTCTCTTTCTCTTCTTTCCACAACTCATTACCTGCTGAGTCAGAGCAGCTCAGTGACTCGGTGAGTGATGTAACTCGGACTCGTTCCTTGATGGACCGAGTCAAGTCGTTTAAACTCAACTCCCCTTTCAACTCGGATCAACACTTCGGCGACACGCCATCTTGTAAGTCACACCACACCAAATTAGCTAATTGTAAGCATTTTTCTAGTTTATAAACCATTGTATTACACAATTTTTTTTTTTAGTAAAACACTTTAATATATTTTCCACCAAAAAACTTGCCAAGTTACATCAAAATAGAAGGTAGACGGGCAACAAGTTGCGCCGCCACCCCTTTCTGAATTGCAAACCCTAACCTTCCAAAGACAAACCCCTGCCCCCCTGGGGTTGAACAATTGCTGTGGATAACCCGTTGGACCCTGGTCAAAAAGCGGATAGCTTCTGGCGCTAGGGAGCCAAATGTATCAAAGGCAAAAGGGGCAAAGACATGTTGATTCTCTGCGCAAGCTTTAGCGTGTTTATCCACTTTCTTTGATTCTGCCTTTCTTGTTGCTTGTCCAGCTACAAACTCGTTTTCCCTTAAACCAACCAAAGGGGAAACTCACGTAAAGTCCACACAAGCATGTTTCCCCCCAGCCCAGCCAAAGACAAGCAGATCCGCTGGTCGCAGAGTAGATCTCCCTTCCATAGGGTCCGTGAGAAAATTCACAGGAGCCTCTTTCTTAGCAGAAATCCCAGCTCTTCTTAGGATGTCCCACAAAGCATCCCGAACCCAGTCATGCCGATATTTGAATCCAGGGAGATCTTTACAATGAACTGTGTGTTCCCCGTATTTATCCATACAAGCTTTACGGCATATCAGGCAGGTTTCATCTTCCGAGTACATAGGGATCATCAACCGATAAAAAAAAATACTAAATAGTTAGCATCCAAAGATTTAGAATTTATGATATGATATGATTCAAACTACGTAGATAAAACAGAATACGAAGGAATGAAACAAGAGAAGCTCGAACCTTTTTTGAAGTTCACATAATTGTAATACGTGTAGTTACCGATTACCAGTTATTTATTTATTAGGTATGATGGATTATTTAAAATGGTGGTCACTATTAGAAAACCATTTATAATATTCAAAGGTCACTATTAGAAAACCATCTATCATATTCACAAATTGTGTCACAATGGTCATTTGTAATAAATTTGTGACGGAAATTGCAGTGGTTTTATCAAATATTTTAACCGGGTTATTTTGTCATCAAATTTATTGATCGTTTAGAAGGTCGCAAGATTTGTAACCGTTTTATGACCGAATATTGCACGGTCACTAATTTTGCGACCTATGTTTTTGGTCACTAGTTTTATGACCGTATCAAATTTTGGTCGCACTTGCCTGTTTTTTAGTGGTGAGTTTTTAATTATGTCATGTTTTTATATGTTTATTGCAGTATCGGATAAGTCTAGGGTGGCTCCGGCGAATAGACCACCGAGCAAGTCAAGGAAATTATCAGATAGCGAGAAGAGGCCAACATCAGACGGCGGTAGAGAGGTTGACGTCGGGAAGCCACCGCTAGCGGCAACGAAAAAGGCAGTCCAGGTGCATGGTGAAAGTGTAGATGCAAAAGCTGATGACTTCATCAAAAGGTTTAAGCAACAGCTGAAACTACAAAGACTTGATTCTCTTAAAAGTTTTAGAGAAATGTTGCATAGAGGAACATGAACATTTGCTTGAAATTGTCGGAAAGAAGAAAAAATAGTATAGGGGCTAGTGTGTAATATGGTGTTCTATATAAACACCATCTTTGTGTATCCCTATTCTAGCACAAACATTTTATCAATACAATTCAACCCTAATCACTGTGTTTGTTCTATACTAGACAACATGGTATCAGAGCAGTGTTTCTGATTCTTGAAACCTTGCTCATCATCTACAGTTTATCCCAAACCAATCCAAGCCAATTCAACTCTAAACCAGAAAAAAACCAAAAAGCAAATAAAAAAAATCAAACTCCGAATCGAACCTGCCGAAAAATCCGTAGATAACTCCGCCGCGCTGCCGTCTCAAGCATTGAAGAAGACCGGTGACTCGTAGATAACTTTGTTTATCCCGTTCAGCCGCACACCAAAAAAAGACGAACCCTAATTTTTTCCAACAATTCTTGTGATTTCCGATCTTCTTCAGCCGCCGCACTCTACCGTTTGTTTGAAAGCTTCTAGCCAGTCGCCACTATTTCCGGCGAATCCATTCAGCAAAACCCCAAGTTTCAACAAACCCTAATTTTTAACAAATCAGATCTGCCGCCGCCTCTTTGTAACCAACAAACCCTAAAACAACCCTCTCAAATCCGCTGCCACGTGACTCCGCCCAGTCAGATCTTGATTCCGTTGATCAAAGCTGAAGATTTGTTTAGTTTTTGGATGTTTGGATCTGGTGAGCCCTAGCCCAGCCGTCTTTTTCCTTTTGATCCCCGGTCCTAGCGTATTTGATACCCACACCTGTTTTTTTTATTTGATAAATACGCCCGGCAGGCTCTAAGCGGAGTAGTTTTTTTTTTAAATCTTGAACGCGAGTTCAAGTCGCCCGGCGTATTTGATAAATACGCCGGTAAGAAAACGTCTTTCTCAGGAGTCGTTGTTCTGGCGAAATTAAGTAGTCCAACATATTCGTTCCCGGCGTAATCGATAAACCTTGAACGCGAGTTCAAGTGTCCAGCATATTTATTAAATACGCTGGTCTGTTGTCTTATCCGTAGTGAAAGTATCAAAAAAAAAAAAAACGAATCATGGGAAAAACAGTTCTTGGATATTTGATTCTGGTGGCACTGACACCATGACATTTGAACCGTTGGACATACAGTCAATGTCCAATCCTCAAAAAACTCAAATCCATACCGCAAACAATGGAATGATGCAAGTAAAAGGAGGATAGACTATTGAAATTTCACCAACTATGAAATTATCAAATTGTCTCTACTTTTTGCCTTCTACAGGATATTAGGACGGGTGTGATTATTGGACGTGGTACTGAGCGCCAAGGATTATACTATGTGGATGAAGTGGCTCAACAGGGTACTGTGATGTTGGCTCATGGAACTAAAAACCGGGAAGCCTGGCTATGGCATAGACGTTTGGGGCATCCATCCCATGGCTATTCGCACCTTTTGTTTCCAAAACTCTTCCCTTCAAATGAAAAAATAGATTGTGAAACCTGTCTTCGTGCTAAAAGCCATCGACAACCGTTTAAACCTAGCAATACGAAAGTTGCTTAACCTTTTTCACTAATCCATTCTGATGTGTGGGGTCCTGCTCCCGTGATGGGGGGCAGGGTCTTCGGTACTTTATACTATTCGTGGATGATTGCACTCGCATGACATGGGTATATTTTTTGAAAAACAAAGCCGAAGTTTACGAAAAATTTATCACGTTTTATGCTATGATTCAAACTCAATTCCAAACTCAAATCCAAATCCTTAGATCCGACAATGGGGGGTAATTTGTCAATACATCCATGAAACAGTTCTTTAAAACCAAAGGATTCGTTCATCAAACCTCTTGTTCTCATACCCCGAACAAAACGGTGTTTCCGAACGGAAAAACCGTATTATTCTTGAAATGACTCGAGCCCTTTTGATCGAATCTCAGGTTCCTAAATCTTTCTGGCCGGAGGCAGTTGCAACCTCTGTGTATCTCCTGAATCGGCTTCCCACAAAAGCTCTTAAATTTAAGACTCCCTTAGATTGTTTGTCTAAGTCTGCCAGTATTCCCCATCCTCTTACACTTGAACATCGAATTTTTGGGTGTACCGCATTTGTTCACATACCCAAAGTCAACCGAAACAAGCTCGGCCCATGTGCTGAGAAATGTGTGTTTGTCGGCTATGGGATCGACCAAATAGGTTACCGGTGTTATAATCCAAAAACTCATCAAATGTTCACCACAATGAACGTTGACTTCTTGAAACAAAATACTTTTATGACACCCAACTCAGTGGTCAGGGGGAGAATGAATGTATAGACCCTCTGAGTTGGCTAACCCAACTTCCCTCATCTGAAGAAGTAACAACAGAACTTCCTCACAGTACTGCGAGTCCTTCAAACACATCCACACAATCTGCGGAGCACAGTACCACTGAAGAAAGTCCATCCAACGTGATACCTGAGGTAAGAAATACTGAGAACCCTGAATGTCATGCGCCGTCTTGTAACTATGAGACAACAATAGAACCTACAGAACAGGTTGAACCAAATGTTGAACAGGTAGAAATTGAACCAGTGGTTGAACATGTTGAACCACCAGGTGCAGCAGAGACAACCGGAAGATACTCTCTTCCTCCTAGAGCCAATAAAGGGGTCCCTCCAAAACGATACTCCCCAGAGAGGGAAACCAGAAATTCAAGGTATCCTGTAGCTAATATGGTCAACGGGAACTTATCTAACTGTGCGAAAGCATTTGTTACTTCACTATACTCTGAACAAATACCTAATTCCGTAAAGGAAGCTCAAGGTAAGAAGAATTGGGAAGAATCAATGGAAGTGGAGATGTGTGCTCTTATGAAAAACAACACATGGGAGAAGTGCATTCTTCCTAAAGGAAAGAAAACAGTTGGATGCCGGTGGGTGTATTCAATCAAGTATAAACCAGATGGTTCCATTGGGCGATACAAAGCTCGGCTTGTAGCCAAGGGTTACACTCAGACGTATGGGATCGATTATTCTGAGACATTTTCTCCGGTTGCAAAAATGGTTACCATCAGAGTTCTCTTCTCGGTAGCAGCCAATAAGGAGTGGCCTCTTCACCAGTTTGATGTTACAAACGCCTTTCTCCATGGAGACCTAACAGAAGAAGTCTACATGGAAGCACCTCCAGGGTTCTCAGGGGGTTTTAAAGAAGGAGAAGTTTGTCGGTTGAAAAAGTCCCTTTATGGGCTAAAGCAGTCTCCTCGGGCATGGTTTGGAAAGTTCACCTTGGCCATGAAAGAGTATGGGTATCACCAAAGTAACGCTGATCATACTCTGTTCCTCAAGAGAAGAAACGGTCTTGTAACTTGCTTGATCATATATGTAGATGACATGATTATTACCGGAGATGATATAGAAGAAATAGCACGGCTGAAAAGAAATCTGTTTTCTAAGTTTGAAATGAAAGACCTTGGGAATCTCAAGTATTTCCTCGGGATAGAAGTTCTCAGGTCTAAACGGGGGATTTTCATCTGCCAAAAGAAGTATGTCCTTGATCTCCTAGCAGAAACTGGGTTGGTTGATTGTAAACCAGCAGATACTCCAATGGTAGTGAACCACAATCTTCACATGGAACTCAATGGAGAACCTGCAGACAAAGAAAGGTATCAACGGCTCGTGGGCAAGTTAATTTATCTCTCTCACACTCGCCCTGATATAGCTTATGCTGTTGGAGTGGTGAGTCAGTTCATGCATCAACCTCAAGTTTCCCACATGGAAGCTGCTCAGAGAATTTTAAGATATCTCAAGGGAACTCCAGGCCATGGAGTATTGTTCAAAACAAATGGACATTTAAATGTTGAGCTCTATACTGACGCAGACTGGGCAGGAGATAAGGGAAACCGAAGGTCAACATCAGGATATTTTTCTTTGGTTGGTGGAAACCTCGTTACCTGGAGAAGTAAGAAACAGAAGGTGGTTGCTCTGTCGAGTGCAGAAGCTGAGTTCAGAGGTATAGCTCGAGGGATAAGTGAAGTTCTTTGGATCAAGAAGCTCCTAGAAGACATTGGTTTCTCCCAAAGGGCGACACCCAGTAAAATTATGTGCGACAATACAGCTGCAATACAAATCTCAGAAAACCCAGTTCAGCATGATCGAACAAAACACGTGGAGGTAGATCGACATTTCATCAAGGAAAAACTGGAGGAAAGAATCATAGAGCTTCCGTATATATCAACAAAAGATCAACTCGCAGATATTCTCACAAAAGCAGTCAACGGAAACGCTTTTAGTAACTGTTTGAGCAAGTTAAGTATTGGTGACCCCACTACTCAACTTGAGGGGGAGTGTCGGAAAGAAGAAAAAATAGTATAGGGGCTAGTGTGTAATATGGTGTTCTATATAAACACCATCTTTGTGTATCCCTATTCTAGCACAAACATTTTATCAATACAATTCAACCCTAATCACTGTGTTTGTTCTATACTAGACAACAGAAATAAACAGTTTCTTGACGTAAATGCCCCTGATTATTGAGTTATGCATCTTGTTTAATGTACGGTTACAGTGTGAGGTTCATTGGGGACACTAAAAAAGTTGGGAACCGAGGAATACTCTTAAAAATTTAACTCAACATGTTAAAAACTAACTTTAAAAAAAAATCGGTGCTTTCCTATCTAAATACTTGTAGAATTATTTTTAATAAAAAATATCAAAAACTAAAAATATAAAAAACACTTAAAAAAGGCTAATTTTTTAACAAAAATGATTTTTATCGGAATAGTTTCTACCCATTTTTATAAGGAAAAGTGTTGAAAAACTTTAAAAAAAATTGACTTTTAACATGTTAAGTTAATTTTATAAGATATATTTTTAACTGTTTTTTAAACATTTTATTTTATATTTTTAGCTTTTGATTTTTTTATTAAAAATTATTCTACAAGTATTTATAAGGAAAAACGTCAAAAATTTTTAAAAAAAATTGATTTTTAACATGTTAAGTTGAATTTATTAAAGTGTTCCCTAATTCCCTACTTTTTTAATATTCCCCAATGAACCCTCCCCCATATATATATAGGTAAGTTTATCTACAAAGGACATTTTTTCTAGAAAATGTTAGAAGTTTATGTAAGTATTCTGTTCTTACAAAGTGTGTGAAGTTTATGTACGCATTATAGTATAAATTTTTGGCATGATGTTTAGATTAGTTTGGCACGGTATAATATAGATAAACACCAAACCTAATAATTTAAAACACAATGAAATATACTAACTCTAGTCATACAATCCAAAACATCATGCGAAAAAGTTAATTCGTGTGTTTAAATTTAATGCCTAAAATACATATGATTGCATTTTAAATTGTTATATTTGATGTTTTTTTTCTATATTATGTTATTTAAAAAGAATCTAAAACATCACGTCTATATTTTAAAACGCAATACCTATATAGATTTCTCAGACTTTTAGGAAAAAAATGTCATTCGTAAACTAACTCTACAATATATATATATATATAATTTAAGTATCTGGAGAAAACCCCAACAAATTAGAAAACCTAGGAAACTCTAACTTATCGATTTTTTTTTGAAAAAATTTACACATGTAATATACACGTTTTTAAGGGTTTTGGGAAAAAAAAAATCAAAAAAGCTCTGAGTGGATATTTTTAAAAAAATAAACAAGTTTCCTGGGTAACATATGTCAGATGAATGTAACATATGTTACACCAAAACTTGTTTATTTTTTTTAAATATCCACTCGGCGCTTTTTTGTTTTTTTTTTTTTGCCCAAAACCCTTAAAAACATGTATATTACATGTGTACATTTAAAAAAAAAAAAAAAAAAAATCAGGAGCTTTGAGTTTCCTGGGTTTTCTCACCACAAGTGAGTTTTCTATAAATCCTTCCCATATATATATATAGGGTCAGGATTTTGAGAAAACGCTCAAAAGTGTGAGAACGGAGAGAACGCTTATGGATCGTCAGATCAAAACAATCTATGGACTACATGACACGGTGGCGTTTTCGTAAATAAAATCACTTTTATTAATCTGGCGCGCTTCATTAAGGGTAAAAGGGTCTTTTGACTTAACATAAAACGCCAAACTCACGCTATTAAAATCCCGCCTCAACACACATAGCACACTTCATCATAATATAACGCCATAGATATAAAACGCCAAACTTTGTATTTAACCGATAAAGCTGAACAAACAGTACTGAAACGACGGAACTTTATTACTAGCATTTACTGTAATAAAAATCGCGACTAAAATACGCGCCAAAAACTTTCTATATAAACAAACTCTCAGAACTACTAAAATCCACACCAAAACCACACCAAAACCACAAAAACCCTATATTTTCCTCTATACCATTCATCTTATAAACGCCAAAAAACCAAAATACCAAAGATTCAAATCCATGTTTCTTTGATATACACTATTTTCTCAATAAACTTTCGCTCTATGTAATGAGCAAGATCCTCAATATAAACGCCAAAACATACAAAAACCATAAAACTTCAAAAAAGCCATTTCATTGAGATTCAGTTTTTGTTCTCAATAAAGTTTAGCTAAACGGGATGGATAAATTGTTACACATCTTTCTTGACTGAGGATTAACAATGTTGACCATTTCGTTCAACAATACATTATTGAGTTTAGCACGACCAAAATTAGAAGTTTATGGTAGTTTTATTTAGTGGCGTTATTGTTTTTTTTTTTGGCGTTTTATTTCCTTGCCCGATCTTATATTGTTTGTTATTTAACTTCGAAGTAGCATGCTATGAACAAAGAGGTAGAAAAAAGAAAAAGATGCAAAAAAAAAGAGATTTAAAACTCCAAACTGAGAAATGTCTGTGTTCTATAGGATTGAAATATAAAAAACGCCAAACTACTCTACACTGGCTCTCGAAGACCATCTGTATGTGTTCTGTAAGAATGACAAATACAAAACGCCAAACTACTCTTCACTGGCTCTCAAAGACCTTGTCGATCTTCTTTTAATTACGACATGTTTGCATGTTGATGCGTAGTGTCCATAGGCTTTGCAGTTCTGACACTGTCTTTCTTTGGACCCGGGTTTCGACTTTGATTTCTTTTTGTCGATTGCTATCTCCTGTTTAGATTTCAGGCGCTTCCGAGAACCAGAACCTTTGGATTTATAACCTACAGGGACTCTTATCGGATTCTTGTCATTTTTATATTTACCGGTTATCTCGGCAAATCTATCCATAGAACTAGCGGGAGGAGCAACAATCTGCATATCTTGAACCTTCTTCATATAAGATTGAACATGATCCTTGTATAAGGACAGCTCCTCTTTATTACCAGATAAACGGTTCAAAGTGTATTCGGTTGACTAAATAATATCTCGCATCATACTTTGCAAATCGGGATCAAACTCGGTCATATATTCACGACTAATTGAGAATTCAGGAGAGCAGTTTGGGGAAGCCTCTTTGCGCCATCTATTCAGAATGTATTGTTTTGGAAATTCCCTAATGTCCTTAATTCTTAAAACATAGAATATATGTCTACATAGCAAACCATACTGTTCAAAACGCCTGCATGAGCAACTGCATGTCCAATTAGACTTACGGAACATTACCTGAAAAACGCCAAAAACAATATCTCTATAACGCCATGCATAGAATGTTTGTTTAAAAAGTAAAAAAACATTTCATATGATAAAACGCCATTAACAGAAAACGCCATAAAAACCAAAACGCCATTATTTACCTCAAATAAGGATGTACAAGGCTGTTGGAAGTCATTTACGTAAAACTCAACAAACCCATCAGGCTGATCTTTGTAACATTGATTTATGCAATCCGCAACTCCAATAAGCTCAGCATGAACGTCACAAAAAATACTTTTTGTGTATATGTCAACAGCTTGCCCTTCCAACAATTTGTAACTACTCTTTAACTGGGGTCTTTTGTAACGAGATTCATGATCATTTTTATGACGTGTGTGACGCTATGCTTCTATTGCAGTCTCGTAATGCGTCATGAACTCAACAAGAGTAGCTTTCGAATTGCACACTTGACCAAAAAAATGATTCTCACTCTTCGACCTGGATGTCGTTCGCATAAGATCAGACATATGCTCCATTCTATAGTATGCAGGGATCCAAGATTCCCTAAGTGCAAAAATATCAGATAGCCAGTCATTATCTTCTAAATTGAATTCTGCGATAACCGCTTCCCGTTCTGTCGCAACCCCCGTCCCCTATTTAACCGGGAACGGGCGGCTGCAGCCAGTTTCAGTGGTATCGATGTTTATCAGTTTGGCAGCGAAAATTTCATCAGGACCGTAGTTAGGAAATATTTTATCAGAGTAAAATACCACACATTTATAATATTAAACACGTGGGAAATTCCCAAGTTTCCAGTACACACATTTTCATAGGGATAGACCCTATTTTATTTAAATAAAAAATCTCTTTATTTATGTAACTTTTATAGCCACTTTTCCAAGCCTTTAGTGCTGTCCAGCTGGCTTCTATTTGGCTTTCACATTTTGTTACCTGAAACGCGTTTAAAAACATTTTGTCAGTGGGAAATACTAGTGAGTGAATCCCAGTTTAATCAAGATAGGTAAAACCGTTTACATCATTGAGGGCGGTCGCGCAATTACATTTGTTTATTTTATACTTTAATTACCACCCACGGTACTATCAACCCGACTTGTGGTCATGTTACTACTCACAGTGTAGTAACAAATTTTGTATACAAAACCCCAACATACCGACGATAATTGTGGAATACAAATACTCAATCACTGTTTAATATAATGTAAATCATTTGAGGTTTTGTAAAAACTGTTTGCAAAAAGGAGGATTACTCACATTGCTAATTTAGGGTTTTCCTTTGTGGTTTCCTAGTGATTATCTATTAATTACACAATGCACGAGCGTTAGTATAATAACCCAATATTGACATTAGTTATACCTTCCCCGAGACAGAATTCCAACGACTACGTCGGGCAGAACCTCGACAGCCGTTACGGAACCCTAGATGAATCGGGCATCGTATCTAATACGTAACCCGGGGTTATGATACTTACAACGAGGCAGGGCTTCGCTATTTTAGTAGGTATAATGCCCGATATTATATTTGATATGCAGAATATTAGAGAGAGATCGAGAGATTGAACGGATGTAAACTGAAGGCCGATTGCATCTATTTATAGTGTCTGTTCGACACTTTATCGCGCCTCGCGTAAGAGAAGGAGAGGGCCTACGTGGCCCGCGAGGCCAACTAGGGTAGGCCCTAGCTTGTCCGACTCAAACCCTAGACCCAACACGTTGTTGCCACGTGGCAGCTCAGGGTGTCGCCCTGACTTTGAGCCATCGCGGCCCGCGAGTGATACCAGGATTTTGATTTTGATTTTATTTTAATTATATAAAGGTATTCGGGACCGATTTTCGTATACGGGGTATATTTTAAGACATATAAGGACATTTTTAAATATTTTATAGGTGTCGGAAAATTTTTGGAGGGTTGTTATATCCTCCCCACCTTGTTTTAGAACTCGTCCTCGAGGTCTACTGGAATAAGTGCGGGTATTTCTTTTGTATCTCTGATTCAAGCTCCCAAGTGTATTCCGGTCCTCTCTTAGAATCCAATTTCACTTTGACCAGAACTAATCTCTTGTGTTTGAGATTTTTGACTTTTCTGTCTTCAATTTGTAAAGGCTTTTCTACAAACTTAAGCTTCTCATTTACCTCTATATCCTTAAGAGGCACTACTAGTGATTCATCGGCTAAGCACTTCTTGAGATTAGATACATGAAATACATCATGTATTCCTGCCATTTCCTCTGGCAGTTATAGCTGATAGGCTACATGTCCGATTCTTCTAATAATTTCAAAAGGTCCAACATACCTGGGGCTTAGCTTTCCCCTTTTGATGAATCTTACTACTCCTTTCCATGGAGAAACTTTCAATAACACCTTGTCTCCTACCTGAAATTCCAACGGCTTTCGCCTGTTATCAGCATAACTCTTTTGTCGATCGCGTGCTGCTTTCAGTCTTTCCTTGACTTGGAAAATTTTGTAGGTTGTTTCTTGTACTATCTCTGGTCCGGATAATTGTTTTCTCCAATTTCTGCCCAACAGACTGGAGTTCGGCACTTTCGCCCATAAAGTGCTTCGAATGGTGCAGCATTGATACTGGTATGATAGCTGTTATTGTAAGAAAATTCTATTAATGGTAAGTGATCATCCCAATTACCTCCAAAATCAATTACACAAGCTCTAAGCATGTCTTCCATTGTTTGAATTGTCCTTTCGCTTTGTCCGTCCGTTTGGGGATGATAAGCAGTGCTTAGATTCAACTTGGTTCCCATTGCTTTTTGGAAACTTGTCCAAAAATGAGAGGTAAAACGGCTATCTCTATCAGAAACAGTTGATAAAGGAATTCCATGTAATGAGACTATTTCATTTAGATAGAATTTAGCTAATTGTTCCATACTGAAAGTTTCCTTCATTGGTAGGAAATGAGCTGACTTAGTTAGCCTGTCTACAATCACCCAGATTGTATCATTACCTTTTCTTGTATTGGGTAATTTGGTAACAAAATCCATTACCATTTCCAAACTGGCATTTCTAATTGTTGCATCAAACCGGAGGGTTTCTGATGTTCAGCTTTAACTTGTGAACAGGTCAAATACTTGGCAACATAAGTTGCTATATCCTTCTTCATTCCTATCCACCAAAAATTCTTTCTTAAATCTTGATACATCTTATCACTTCCAGGATGCATCGTATATTTAGACTTATGGGCTTCTTCTAATATACGGTGGCGTAGGTTTCCTAGTTTGGGTATCCACATCCTTTCCTTATGGAATTTCCATATTCCATCTGTTCCTTGTTCTAGTTCTTTAATCATTCCTTTCAATTTTTCAGTATCATCCTTGATTACTGATTCTTGTGCTTCTCTAATCTGTTTATTTAAATCTACTTGTAGATTAATTTAAGAGAACGTACTCTTTTTGGCTTTTCGTGGTACTTTCGACTTAAAGCATCGGCTACTACATTTGCCTTTCTTGCGTGATACTGGATATTACAATCATAATCACTAAGTATCTTCATCCAGCGTCTCTGTCTCATGTTTAACTCCTTTTGCCCGAAAACATATCTTAAACTCTTATGATCAGTGAAAATGGTAAACTTACTACCGTAAAGGTAATGTCTCCAAATCTTAAGGGCAAAAATTATGGCTCCTAATTCCAAATCATGGGTTGAATAATTCTCTTCATGATTCTTAAGTTGTCTAGATGCATAGGCTATAACCTTTTGACGTTGCATCAACACACATCCATAACCTAACTTAGAAGCGTCATAATAAACTACAAAGTCTTTAGTTCCTTCTGGTAACGCTAATATGGGTGCATTGGTTAATCTTTGCTTAAAAATTCTAAAGGCTTCTTCTTGGTTAGGTCCCCATTCAAACTTAACGGATTTACAGGTTAGCTTAGTTAAGGGAATGACTATTCTAGAAAAATCTCGGATAAATCTTCTGTAATAACCGGCCAATCCTAAGAAACTTCTAACCTCGGTTGGTGACTTAGGGGTTTTCGATTTAGTAATCGCCTCAATCTTTGTAGGATCCACATGAATTCCTTCATGATTAACTAAATGCCCAAGAAACTGTACTTCTTCTAACCAAAACTCGCATTTCGAAAACTTAGCATAAAGCTTTTCTTTTCTTAATAAATTTAGAAGTGCGTGCAAATGCTTCGCATGTTCCTCTTTGCTTTTGAAGTATATGAGAATATCATCAATAAAGATAATTATGAATTTATCCAAATATGGCTTACATATTCGGTTCATCATGTCCATAAATGCGGCTGGGGCATTGGTTAAACCGAATGACATGACAGTAAATTCATAATGGCCATACCTTGTTCTAAAAGCGGTCTTAGGAATGTCCTCTTCCTGTACCTTTAATTGATGATATCCTGATCGTAGATCGATCTTAGAGAAAAATCGAGCTCCTTGCAATTGATCAAACAAATCATCAATTCTCGGTAATGGGTACCGATTTTCAATTATGACTTTTTTCAACTCACGGTAATCAATGCACATTCGCATTGACCCGTCTTTCTTTTTAACGAATAAGATTGGTGCTCCCCATGGCGATGAGCTTGGCTGTATGAATCCTTTCTCCAACAATTGTCTAACTGTTTCTTTAACTCTTGCATTTCTATAGGTGCCAAACGGTAGGGTGCTTTGACAATCGGTGCTGTTCCTGGTAGCAGATGGATTCGAAATTCGACTTCCCTATCTGGCGGTAGTCCTGGTAATTCTTCTGGAAACACATCTGAAAACTGAGACACTACTGGAATATCTTTCAGTTCTTTTCCTTTAGTGTTAGTGATTATGGAAATCAAATACACTAATGATCCTTTCCTTATATAACTAGCTATTTTCATCACAGAGATGAATTTTGTGGATCTAGATGGCTTATCTCCTTTAATTGTGATCATTTCACCATTTGGTGAATTTACTTGGATTGACTTTTGATCATATAGAATACTGGCTTTATTGGCTATTAACCAATCCATTCCTAATACAACATCAAATCCTGCCAGATTCATTGGGTAAAGGTTTGCAATAAAATTTTGGTTTAAAAATCCTATTCTTGCTTCCTGCAAGATTTTGGTAATCTTAATGGTTTCTCCATTTGCTGTTTCTACTAAACATTCTTGTGGGAGTTTAGTTAATGGTTGATTGAGAAGTTTGCAAAATGAAGTATTAATAAAACTTTGGTTTGCACTAGAGTCAAATAATACTTTAGCGAAAACATCATTAACTAAAAACGTACCGGCGATCACGTACCGGGATCACATTGGCTTCTTCTGTAGTCAGAACAAATGCTCTAGCATTTTAGTATTCTTGTTGTTCATGGCTGGAGCTAGTTTTGGACAGTGTGGCTTGATGTGCCCTTTTTCTCCACAGTTGAAGCACACTCCATTACTAGGTTTCTTCCTACAATCTTCTTCCTTGTGTCCTAGTATCTTGCAGAGATTGCAGTAAGTGGAGCATCTTCCTGAATGCTTCTTCTTGCAGGCCTTACAATAAGGTGACGAGGTAGAACCTACATTTTCCCACGATTGGAATTACCGTAGCGAAATTCCTGGGTAAGCCTTTGAGATAGGTTCCTCCTCTGGTCCTCTTCTCGTGTACGTACTAATTCACCAGTCAAGGTGTTTGCTAGTTCTACAGCTTCCTAGATGGTTTGGGGTCTAGCTGCCTTGACTACATGTCTAATTTCACTGATTAATCCCCAGATGTAACGGGAGATTAATACTGGTTCTGGTGATGCAAGGGTTGGCACTATTCTAGCATATTCGAAGAATGTAGTAGTGTAACCCTTACTATCTACTCCAGTCATTCTAAGGTTTAAGAACTTATTTTCTATATGTTCTTTTTCATTGGGAGGGCAGAATTTCCTTTCCACCATGTTCTTAAATTCCTCCCATTCCATATTGTAAACCATGTCACTTCCCCTAGACTGGAGGATAGTGTTCCACCATTCTAAAACTGAGTTCTTAAACAAATTGTAGGCAAACATTATCTTATCCTCTTCTGCGCAGTTGCTTATTTTTAAGACTACCTCAGTCTTTTCTATCCAGCATAGAGCTGCAATGGGTCCTTCATTGCCCAAGAATTCTATTGGTTTACAAGACCAATATTCCTTGTAAGAACAACCATAAGACATGGTTCTTCTTCTTTTGGGAATGGGTACTTGAAGTATGGGTCCATTGTTTACGCTGTGTTCTAGTTCAGTAGGTCGTTTACTGCCATTGTTACTTTTATTATCCACTTCCTTAACCGTTTTGATAATATATGGCATTTCGTCTATAATCCCTTGTGCCACTATGTGTTGAATGGCACTGTTATCTACTTGGTTTCTATTATTATTCTGGTTATCATTATTCTGGTTTTCCTGGTTCACTTCGTTGTTCATCTGAATTTTAAACATTTATCACATATTAATATCACAAAACAATATTTAATGCAACCAATCACACAACTAGCATATTGATCAAAATCGTCGAACATTGCGACTTTTACTCTATTTTATATTATCCATCTATATCTATTACAAATACAACTGGAATTGAAAATACAATACTACCATGCATCCGTAACTGTTATATAGATATTACAGATATTTTTTTCAAACATACCCACATTATATATATATATTATTACTATTAATGGTACGGGTGTATCCAAAATTCCATATTACGCTCATATTTCCAGACGAGTCGTTCTCCTATCTGCCTCATCCTTTCACTTCCTTCTAAAATCTCCTCACCAAAGGTTCGGAGTTCTTGCACGTTCTCAGTGCTCATGGGTGGTGCAGGTGTTGGTATTGGGTTTGGGAACTGGGGCATGGGTTCCTCGTGTGGGTAAGGGTTTTCTAGGATTTCCCTGATGAGTTGGTCATTATCATAATATGGGTCCAGGGGGTAGGCTGCTAGGTTTGGCATGGGTTCGTTTGGTATTGGGTAACGTTGTTCATAATCTCTATGGTCATCAAACCATGGGTCATAGTCTGGGGGATGGGGTGCTGGTACTCTAGGTATTTCTGCTGGGTCAAAATCAGGCATTGGAATTTGGTCTACAGGGTTTGGTTCCAAATCCATAGGTTGTGTTGTAAATAGTGGTAATGGTTGGGGTGCTATGAGTTGTTCCAGATTAGGGTCTGCAGCTGTAGTTGCTAAGATATGAAAATTTTCGAGAGTCCTATTGAGCATATCCTGAGTGTGAGCATTTGTTTCTCTATTCGCGGCTGCTAAAGCACGCTGCTGCTGAAGTTTTCTCATTCTTTTTCTACGTTCATGGGCTCCTCTGCTGAACCATCCTCTCTTCTTAGGAGGGAATGGCTCTTCAGATTGGGCTTTGAACACGAAAATCCCATCTTCTGTGTCAGCCGAATACCCTGAGAGGGTAGGCTGTGAAGAGGTGCCTTCATCCCTAGGTGAGCTGGACAACTGACGGTAAGCGTCTGAAGGTCCTCTGTCGCTCATACTGTAAACTAACAAATAGTCAAATAACACAAAACAATAAAATATGCACGTAGTTTCGTAAATAATTTCCTAACATATTGAATAATATCTTGGTGTCAGCGGAACACTTCTGTGGCTGAATCAGTGGCTTAGCTCTGATACCACCTTCTGTCGCAACCCCCGTCCCCTATTTACCCGGGAACGGGCGGTCGCGGCCAGTTTCAGTGGTATCGATGTTTATTAGTTTGGCAGCGGAAATTTCATCACGACCGTAGTTAGGCAATATTTTATCAGAGTAAAATACCACACATTTATAATATTAAACACGTGGAAAATTCCCAAGTTTCCAGTACACACATTTTCATAGGGATAGACCCTATTTTATTTAAATAAAAACATCTCTTTATTTAGGTAACTTTTATAGCCACTTTTCCAAGCCTTCAGTGCTGTCTAGTTGGCTTCTATTTAGCTTTCAAATTTTGTTACCTGAAACGCGTTTAAAAACATTTTGTCAGTGGGAAATACTGGTGAGTGAATCCCAATTTAATCAAGATAGGTAAAACCGTTTACCGCATTGAGGGAGGTCGCGCAATTACATTTGTTTATTTTCTACTTTAATTACCACCCACGGTACTGTCAACCCGACTTGTGGTCATGTTACTACTCACAGTGTAGTAACAAATTTTGTATAAAAAACCCCAACATACCGATGATAATTGTAGAATACAAATACTCAATCATTGTTTAATATAATGTAAATCATTTGAGGTTTTGTAAAAACAGTTTGCAAAAAGGAGGATTCCTCACATTGCTAATTTAGGGTTTTCCTTTGTGGTTTCCTGGTGATTATCTATTAATTACACAATGCACACGCGTTAGTATAATAACCCAATATTTACATTAGTTATACCTTCCCCGAGACAGAATTCCAACCACTACGTCGGGCAGAACCTCGACAGCCGTTACGAAACCCTAGATCAATCGGGCAGCGTATCTAATACGTAACCGGGGGTTATGATACTTACAACTAGGCAGGGCTTCGCTATTTTAGTGGGTATAACGCCCGATAATATATTTGCTATGCAGAATATTAGAGAGAGATCGAGAGATTGAACGGATGTAAACTGAAGGCCGATTGCATCTATTTTGTAGTGTCTATTCTACACTTTGTCGCGCCCCGCGTAAGAGAAGGAGAGGGCCTACGTGGCCCGCGAGGCCAGCTAGGGTAGGCCCTAGCTTGTCCGACTCAAACCCTAGACCCAACACGTTGCTGCCACGTGGCAGCTCAGGGTGTCGCCCTGACTTTGAGTTGTCGCGGCTCGCGTAAGAGACCACTATGGTCTTCGCGGCCCGCGAGCGATACCAGGATTTTGATTTTGATTTTATTTTAATTATATAAAGGTATTCAGGACCGATTTTCGTATACGGGATATATTTTAAGACATATAAGGACATTTTTAAATATTTTATAGGTGTCGGAAAAATTTTGGAGGGTTGTTATACATTCTGATTCAAACTCTTTAGGTGTGAGAATATCCGTCCACACAACACCACAAATACGTTCTTTAAAATTGGTGGAATTGCATAGCCTAACACCAACCTATATATAACACGAAAACTCCATGCATAAAAAAAAAAAAAAAAACAAAAGACAAAACTTAATTAAAAAAACAGTAACAAGGTACAAAACGCCATGTATTTTAAAACGCAGTGTATCCTAAAACGCCAAAGATAAAAAAGCATAATAACCTTCAGAGAAAGTTTATGCATCACATGCCACATGCATAAGCGATGCCTCGTGTCAACAAATAAAACAGAAATAGCCTTCTTCATTGCTGGATCTTGGTCAATGAAAACAACTTTTGGTTGAGAACCAACAGCTTTTACAAAAACTCTTAACAACCAAATATACGTATCAGCAGTTTTCAACGCCAACAATGCTGCACCAAATGTAACATTGCAGTGATGATTGTCTATACCAGTGAACGGTACAAACACCATAGAGTATCTGCAAATGAAAACGCCAAGAGAACTGGAACAATAATAAAACGCCATTGAATGTAAACTAATAAAACGCCATTGCATGTAAACTAATAAAACGCCATTGCATGTAAACTAATAAAACGCCATTGCATGTAAAATAATAAAACGCCATTGCATGTAAATTAATAAAACGCCAAAAACAGAAGAAGTTGAATTATAAAATATTACTTGTTGGAACGATACGTGGCGTCAAACGAAATCACATCACCAAACACGTGGTAATTACGTTTGGCTTGATCGTCACACCAAAAAAGACCCTTCAAACGATTCTCTTCGTCTGTGATGTAATCATACGAGAAATTAGGCTGGGAATAATTTTTTTCATTCAAATGTTTCACAACCATATCGGCGTCATATTCCCCTATGAACAAGTTAATTTGCCTCTTATAGTTCTTAAATTTAACTTTGCTTGCACCCACGTCGTCAAAACCGCCAAAACAAGTCTTCATAACATTAAACGCCTTGACAGGACCCAAATTCAACTTAGACATGCTGTATATAACATGCTTCTGGAGCTGAGTGAGGTGTCATTCAGTTGAAAGAAAATGCTTATCAGGACGTTCAACAAGTTCATGATTGTGCTCCTCGACAAACTTATACACCTTCCATGATCCAGCCTCAAAAAGTACACATAACAGTGCACCACAATCAGTCCTCTTTGAAAAGGTAGATCGCACTACTCGCTCCTTTTGATTGGGGTCCAACGTATCAGCCTTCTTGTCCGTGTATAACCCAGATCTCGTACACAAGTAATACTTAATATGTAAGACACCTTTAGAGTTTGTCTTTGTAGTCCCTTTCCTGACTGAAAACCCACACTCCTTGGCATATTTAACATACATTGAATAACAATCATCAAGGCTTGAGAATACCATGTCCTTTGTGGGCTTTAATTCTTCACTGACGTCAGGAATGATAAATGGTAATCCAGTTTTGGGGCAAAGCCTTTGACTCGAGGAAGAGACTTCTTCTGATAAAACACAGTGAGGAACAAAAAAAATGAGAAAAACATATTGATGTCTCGTAATAACATTATACATTAAAACGCCATTAAATGAATAATAAATAAGACATAATAAACACATAATTTTAAAACGACATGACAAAAAAGCCATGAGATGAATAATTAAAAACACTTAACAACATAAATAATTAACAAAATATAACATCATAATAAAAACGCCAAAATTAACAAAACTAATGTTTACACAAATTAACAAAATAGTAATAACTGATATTCACAAATACTATTAAATAAAATTCAAAACTAATCAAATAGATGAAAAACGCCAATGATCGTAAAAACATAAGAAATACACTAGAACGTAAACGACAATTAAAATTAATATTGAAAACTCCAAATGCAGTTCTTAATAATAGTTTAAATATTAATTAAAACGCGACTAAATTGCATAATTGAAATAAAGCTATTGAAAATCATACAACACATTATAAAAATAATAATGCAAAAAAAGCCATAGAACAATGATAAAAGAACAAAACGCCATATCTGTTGCATGATTTGCTGGAACGAAAAATAGAAAACGCCAACGAATTTTCTTTGTCGAACAGAATCCACGTTAAACGCCATAGATATGAGAAAGCTTGCAAAGGAGGTAACCGCTAACAATAAATCTTTGGAGTTTTAATTTGAAAGAGATTTATAACGCGAATAAGGATGGAACGTATAAAAGGACAATCGTACCCCCGCATAACAATTAGGGTCCCCTGCCACGTGTTGGGCCAGGATCCGTTCTCACCGTTCTCACACTTTTCACCGTTCTCTCCTGAACCCGTTTCTATATATATATATATATATATAGGGGATGGATCATGGGAAAACTAGTTTAAATAAGAAAACAAAAAACTAACTAAAAAAGCGTAAAAAACACACAATTTTTTCCTTAGAAGTCGTTATTTTTAATTTATAAAAAAATAAATTAAAAAAAGTACTGCACATGTGCATCAATACGAAAAACCTAAATCCCATAACCCACCCCCAATATGAAAAAGTTTGAACCCGTAAGCAAATACAGATCAAACTTATAAGAATAAAAGGTATAGATAAAAAGATGAGCCCATAGATGAGTATGGATTAAAAGAATGCAAAGTATGAGTGAAAGGTTGACATCTGTAGATAAACACATATCAAACTTATAAGAAATGAAACATAATAAAGAAGGGTAACATCTGTAGGCAAATACGGATCGAATATATATGAGTAATATGTAAGAATGAAAAGACGGGAATCCTTAAGTGATTATGAACAAAACATGTGAGAATAAAGGATCAGATTCATCAATGACTAAGAGTCGAGTAAGAACAAAGGAGGAATTGCATCCCTCTCCCCAACTAAGGTAAGTATAAACATAGTGGGTAAGCGGTAAAAATAGCATCGCTGGGTTAACCATATCACTTGACTAACGAAATGTATATGTATGTGTAAGTGCCTGAACGAACACGTAAAGGATAAGTTATAGGTGATTGATAAAACACAAATAAGGATGCATTAATAATTTGTCTTTCTAAAAATCCAAACGAAGTTGAGATTGTTAACTAGAAAGCAAGTAATGGTAAAATAACATGAAAGGTTTGGTTTATTAATCAAGCAAAACCGTCGAAAGTTGTAGTAGTAAGAGAACATTAGTTGGGAAGAGTATTGAATAAAGTTACGGGATAGACACATTGTAACTTGACTCTTGAGAATTGAGGCGAATGACGGGTAAGACCCGAGCGAATGGCTTAAGTATTGATGAGAGGGGAAAGTTTTTGCAATAAATGCTAAAATTATGAAATGACGTTATGTAAGTATGTTGGAACTAAAAGTAAGTACAATGTGTACTCCAATATGTATAATCAATAAGTAGTAAGTGGCACTTTACTTTAAAAGGTCAAACTGCAAAAGTTCGCAACATAATTAACTAAATGAAAGATTTATATGTAAGAATGGAATGTGTAATATGGTATAGTATGCATGTAGGGAAATTGTGAAAGGGTTATAGGTGAATAACCATCGAAAGGGATGAATATTTAAGTGAAATAAATTTCAATAAAATGAGCACAATGATCGTCGAGTGGTACTGTACCTGAATGATTATAACTATGAAAATTCTGATAGAATATACAAGATGGAAAGTACCGTTAGAAATACTAACCTTGATGTCGGGCTTGTTGGCCATGTTCATCTGAACAAGACGTTGTTGAAAGGATACACTTAGGTGGAAGCTTAACAAATGAATGGATACGATCAATCCAGGTATTGCATGACTCACAATGAATTGGGCCGATTCGGGTCGCAGCCCGTTGGATTAGACAATGAAATCAAGGTTAGTAAAATGTTTAGCTCGCGATGAAGAGTAAGAACTGGTCATTGGATGTTTATATTATGAGTATGATAATTTAATGACCCTTCAAATGAATACGAAAATATTTAGAAGGAATGTTAGTAATGTAATGTTGGGATTTGTTTATGGTGATCAAAATGAAATATCATAGATGATATATGAATAAAATGAAAAAAATCGATTTATTTTGAGTAAGTAAAAACATGAATGTAATATGTTTAATTAAAAAGATAGAAAAAAGCCGTAAACATAGGTCTATACGACTAATAGGGTGATGAATGAACCGCTAGTGATGAAGTGTGTTAGAAACTAGCGCTATGGAGTGAAAGCGACACTAATAAGAGTTCTGGATAGATTCCGAATTTTTTTATGTGATTATGAAAGTAATTAGAAGGTATGTTAAGGATAACATATCAGGAATGATTTATGGGTAAAAGTAGAAGTAATCGATTCACCATGATCGATAAATACATGAAAGTATTCTACTTAAATTGTGAAGGTAGGGACAAAACGTACAATTATGTTTGTATGTGAATAAAACCTTTTATACAAACCACGAGTGCATTCTTGCTATTCGCCATTAACAACTATGATATAAACCATTCGAATATAGTAAAGTTACAATCTTGTCCATCAAATTTGATAGCGCACACCATTACTTCCAGGCACTTTTAGATCGGACGACAGTCTTCGTCGGGACCCTTGTTAGTATGTCAAAAATGATCACTTCGACAGGTAAGTCAGGCATCGTGGGCAGGCTGCCTGTAAGTGAGCCTGCAAACGCAATTGATCCGTAGCATTAAACAAATTTTGGGATACAGATACATGATACGCAAGGTGGCAAAACAGGTGTAAAATACAAGAGGTGGATGAAACCTGATAGGAAAATGGAAGTCAAATGACCTAAGTAACCTTAAATGTATTAGACGCCAAACAATTTTAACAATAGTCATAACCCGTTTGACCCACCAGGTATGTGCCTAAATGTTATGTCGACCCTATCAAGCCTAACTAACCTTAAACATCTTAGATGGTGAACAAATTTAAGACAAGTCACTAATTCTAACTACCAATCTAATGGATTGAAATTTAATGAAGTTAGGTTATACTATGTTAAACACATTTCATTAGTGCAAAATTGTCATTTCCAAATGATTTTATGACGTGTAAGACGCCAATAAGTTTTGGACGCATTTAAAAAAAAGATAAAAAATGAATATTTATATATAGTTGGTAAACTGAAGTTGGGAATACAGTACTGTTGTATAAACAAAATTTGAAGAACTTATTAGACGCCAAATGATATAAAACATAGTCATAACCCATTTGACCTACCAGGTATGTGCCTAATGTTTTGCCGACCCTATTAGACGGTGAACAAATTTAAAACAAGTCACTAATTCTAACTACCAATCTAATGGATTGAAATTTAATGAAGTTAGGCAATACTATCTTAAACACGTTTCATTAGAGCAAAATTGTCATCTTAAACACATTTCATTAGAGCAAAATTGTCATTTCCAAATGATTTTAAGACGTGTAAGATGCCGATAAGTTTAAGATGCATTCTAAAAAATAAATAAGATAAAAAATTAATAGGATATTTATATAGTCACTGGATGCATTTGAACACTAGTTTGTATCTGAACCAAAAAGTACGGTTCAAACAGGTCACTTTCGAACTGTGGGGTAATTCACATATTCATCCCACGTGTTTTCATTAAAACTTGGTTGGGAACCGAATAACCTCATTTGAACACTGGTTTGTATCCGAACCAAAGAGTATGGTTCAAACGGGTCACTTTCGAACTGTTAACTAAAAAATATGAGCGTGTAAATACAGTATCTGTTTAAATACAACAACATTTAGAGTTTCTACATATTAAAACATTCAAACAAATACCGAAATAGGACATAATTCCCACAAGATTGTTTTGAACAGCTTTCATAGAAATATAGTTTCATCTACAAATGAAAACAGAAACAGTACCTTCGGTCCAGCAATGCAACCCAGCTGCGCAATGGCACACGCCAGTGACAACACGCCAGAGTCGATGGCTACAGTTATGATATGTCCACTTACAGTCCAAACAGTCCCTAAAATCCAGAAAAAAGAAATAAGAAACCCCTTGCAACTGTGACATTAAAAGTCAACATAGAGGATAAAAATATACCAGTTCTTTTAAAACGACTGTTGTCATCAAAGCACTTCGACAAAGCGAATCCCCCGGCAAGCTCGAACGCTTTTTCGTGCTTCCCGGCAGCGTTCACCACATCATAAAGTAAGTAACAAGAGTTCTTTTTTAAAAGAATATGGATATAACTATTTGAAAAATGAAAAATAGAAACATACCAGGGTCTACAATTGGAAACAATCCCATTGACGCTTTCGGGTGGTTTATACTTCTGAATTGCAGGCACTTTTCTCTTCAGTAGCCTGTTGTAACGTGTAACACCTCGGAAATTCACGTCCTGTAATGTGTTGACACGTGTCATATGTTTGAACGTGTGAAAGAATGTTCTAGAAGGACTAAGGTTTTGTAACGGTTAATTATGCTCACTAGAATGCACGATATAAATTTCATAAAGTTTCGTAATCGTATGAGAAAGTTATGATCAAATTCGTATGTGAGGGGTTAAAGTGTCAACGTTGAAAGTTAGGACCTTTCGGGTAACAATAAAGTTAACCGAGGACTTAACAAAGTGGGTAAATATCTTGAAGCCCTTGTATGTCAATTTGGAGGGCTCAAAGTGCAAGAAATAAGTTAGTTGACCTTTCGGAAGGGCCAAGAGACAAGTATGCAACAAATGGAAAATGTGAAATCTGATTACAAGACTCAGGTGGGCCGCGTAAGAGACCTTAAGGTCTTACGCGGGCCGCGTCAGACCATCAGATGCAGAAAGTGTAGACAACAGCCTGTATTCGCGCATAATCGACCCAAAACAGATATTTTCTCATCATGGGCGACCCCTAAGTGCCTCCTAGAACCTTAGGGACATGTGTTGATGATCAGGAACCATTGGTAGTGTTGTGTGTCAACAATCCATGGTGATTAAAACACTATAAAAGGCCATGATGTTGCAACAAGTTCTTCACACCTTCCATCTGCACATTGGAGCATTTCTGGAGCTAAAGACTTCTCTCTAAGCTTCACAAATCGTGCATAGGACTTCAGTAAGTTTGCTTATCCTTCCTTAGTTAAGTTTTTACTTAGTTTAAGCTTAATGTTAGTGCATTATGTGTCTATCGCCTCCGTCAATCTAGTTCGTAGCAGAAACAGAAGAATTCTAGCATTTTATTGTAATATCTAGTTAAAAAGGGCAAGGTGGCAAACTTGTAAATAAGGAGAAATCCTTATATTCCTTAGCCTATAAATAGAGGAGTTAGTGTTAGAGTTTAAGACTTTTTGCTCATTTGGAGGTTTAGGAGATCTAATCTTAGAGAGAGAAAGTCTAGAGAGAGAAAGTTCTTTTGTGTGATTCTCGGCTTTGTACACGTTATCATAATCAATTGAATCACGTTATTAGTACGTTCTTGTGTGTTCGGTCACGCACATTCACGGATTCCGCACGTCGAACGTTCGTTACGCAATCGTACGGTGTCAAAACCGATCCTACAAGTGGTATCAGAGCAGGAGCTCGATTGCACTGATCAAACACATAGATTCGTACCAGATTACATTGATTTCAGATCTGAATTTCATCTATTTCTTCATCTTTTTCACTTTTATCACGGTTTTCACTGAAAAACGTAAAATTGAACGGGTTTTTACGGTAAAAAATTCATGATTTTTTAACATGTTGTGCGAAAACACTTGATTTACAATCCTACAAAGTTTCAGATCCTCACTCCTAGCCGTTTAGGAGAAATTCAAGTTTTAGGTCCGATTTCGCTGTTCGCTTGAAAGAACTTGTTTTGTTCGCTTGAAAAAGTGTGGTATTTTGAAGCGAATTGGTTTTGTTCGCTTGAAAAGTTGATAGCAGTTTCAAGCGAGAGGGTGTGTTCGCTTGAAAGTTTGTGATCGCTTGAAAGTAATCAGGGGGTTTGCTTGAGTTGATCGCTTGAAAATATTCCGAGGTAATTCAAGGTTATAAATTCATGGCAAACTCTGAACCTAAACCTTGGAAAGATAACAGAACTGAAGAACAGAAGTATAATTACAGAAGGATGTTGGCTCAGAACAAAATGATCAGAATATCTGGTATTTTTTTGGAGGCAAAAAGAGCAAATAGATGGGATCCAGACAGAGAATGTTATCTTGACCCCTATGGAAACATTGCCATTGATCATAACACTCTTGATATGGAAACCATGATCCAAGAATACAAAGTTGAAGATGATTATTGGCAGAAGAAATAGTGGGGAGATGAAGAAGAGAAAAAGAAAAAGAAAGAGTTAATAAATGAAATAGAAAGAAACTCAGAAAATATAAGTTTAGTTGAGTTTCTTGAATTAATCAAAAGGATTAGAGAAGGAATGACAAAGAATGAAGAATCAAAGAAGGATGAAACTTCAAAATGTGAAGTTGGGTGCTCTAAATGTGATAAATTTGAAGCTGACAATATCAAACTCTTGAAGGATGAAGAAAGTTTGACATTGGAAGTCAAAAAGATGAAGGATGAGAAACAATTTGACGATAAACAGATTCTTGTATTGCAAGAAAATTGTGAGAAGCTGAAATCTGAAAATGTTAAACTGTCAAGTGATTTGAAAAGTTTGACATTAGAAAACAAAGTTTTTCAAGATAAAATCAAAAGTTTTGAAAATGAAAAATTAAAGATTGAAAAAGATTTTCAAGGTCAAATAAAGATTCTTGAAGATGGGAGATCTGTTTTTAGCAAGAACAATATTGAAAAGCAAAAGGTAATAAATTCCCATCGTCAGACGATTATTCGACTTGAAAAAGAAGCTGAATGTGATAGAAAGAAAATCAAAGAGTTAGAGAAGAAATTGAAAGGTTTTGTGAAACCAGATTATCCATGTCCAAAACCTATCAATTCAGCTCCAATAAGTGACAATGTCACAAATTTTGACAAAGTCAAAATTGAAGATTGTGATGATAAATCTGATGATGAAAAAGAAAAAGAAAAAGAAGAAAAAAGAAAAACATTTTTGAAATTAAATGAAATGTTTAAAAATACTGTTTTACATTCTACTGAGAAAGGTGAATGCTCAACGCAAAAACCTGTAAAGAAGAATGTGGAACAAAAACAAAAAGATAAAAAATCGAAAAATTTTCAAAAAGAAAATAAAAGCTCATCAGATCAATCGTCCAATCATTATAAAAAATCACAAAAATCTGAAAATAAAAACTTACAAAAAGTTGGTAATCAGTGGTGCAGGTTTGACCACAGTGCTCAAATGCCAAATCAAGGATATAAGAGGAGACATGAGTACCACAAGGCAAATCAATGCTTTGATCTAAGTGTGTGGTATGAAGACGGTGTTTGGTATGAAAGTAGTGAGAGGTATGATAACAGAGTGTGTTACACTTGTGGATTTCAAGGACACATTGCTGTTAACTGCCAAAGTCAGAGATTCGAAACAAGAAGGTGCTATGAATGCCACATCAGAGGACATATTGCCAGAGATTGCCCAATGTGATCAAAAGGAAGATCGAGGGCTGAATCTCAGAAAATGGGAAAGAAACCAGTCAATGTCAAGCCTAAAGAACAGAAAGTTCAAGAACCAAAAGTTCAAGAACAGAAAGTTCAAGAAAAGAAAATTAAGATTTCACAGGGGCAGAAAGACAGACTGAGGAAGAAAAGAAAGAAGGCAAGAGAATACTTGGAGAAAATTTTATCCTCGGATACAACTGGTAATCCGAGAAAAAGTTCTGATGATTTGCTTTCTTCAACTGATAAGGCAAGCAAAACGAATTCATCAGATGCAAATCTGAGGACAAAAGAGAAGAAAAAGAAAGTTGTTAGCCATGAATTTGTTTCTTCAGAAACAAAGGAGCAACGTGTTGGCAATGAATCTGGCTCAACAAAGTCAGACAAGCCACGATCAGGCAATGATTTTGGTTCGTCAAAACCAGAAGAGCCATTTGTTGAGGTAAAAACTGTCAAACCCAAGGCTGGTCAGGCTTGGGTGAATTTGTTTAAATGAAAAACCTGACTTGCCGGAGTTCCCAGGTTGGTAAGTGAGGAACAGGTATCGGCATATTTCTTGAGAAATTCACAGGTTGGTAACTGTGATATTTCGAATCACAAAAGACTAATCAAGGACATTAAGTTGTACTTGATTTATCTTTCCGATAAGTGGATAAAGGTGAACAATGTGATGAAAGAACCCCGAGTTTGTTAAAAAGACAAACAAAACTAATTTTCCGGAAAAACCATTTTGATTAAAACAAACTTAAGTGTTTTGAAATCTAAATGGGAAAATAGTTTGTTGTCAGGGGGAGTTCTGATTGTTAAGCCGAATGAATGGCGAATTGAAGCAATTCGATATCAGTTTGTCATTTTATTTGTACAGTTTGTTTTCAAATTTTCCCAGAAAATCAAAATTGAAACATATTTTGATTTTAGGGGGAGAAAATTTTTTAAAAAATTAGAAAATTTGAAAATGCCAAAAACATTGAAAAATTCAAAATGAGTTTTGTTGTGAAAAGAGGAAATGATAGTAAATCAGTGGACTATCACAGCATGCTAAAGATATGGAAAGTTAAAAAGTGATAAACGGTCTCACTGATGATGTGTCAGTAGTTTTTGCACATTTAGTAGATTGTGACGAGATATAAACCTAAATTCAAACTTGCTTATATCGTGGGTAACATCTCTCGGATATATGGGTAACCCCCGAAATCTTGTTTGAAAGGTTCCTTTTTCTGATATACTAGGTTTTTATACTCAGTGATATCTAGGGTATTATTCCGGGACTTCTGCTGAATGGAAGTTCTGACCTAGTCCTCGAATAATACTTTCCGCAATGCTTGAAACATAGCATCACCCTCAGCATATATAATAAGACAATAAAATTGCTTAGCAATGCTGTTGTAAAAAAGATCCTCTAAAGGGGACACACCCAAAAGTTGAGTCATTATCTCTCTGCTGAACGGTAGTTCTGATCTGAGCTCTCATGATTCTTCATAATTTATTAACCCCTTACAGATATCATTTGTGTTATACTCACCTGTAAGACTGAATATTGGGATCTGGATACGGGAGTATATTCTGAGGTGGGACAAGCGATTAAGTTTAAGAATCTAAGACATTAAACTCGTATCTCGAAGCAGTTGAACTTTGTGTGAAAATTTAAGTGGACCAGTATACTGACAATCTATGTGAATCGTTTAGAACTTAAAATGATTAAAGCTTAACGGTGCTAGTGATTGGTCTCATAAACTGATATGATCCTCTTACACAAACTCACAAAAATATTGTTTGTATATATTTCTTTACTGCATTTCTTTAAACTCAAAATCCAAAAAGATTTTAGTGTGTTTTAGCATAAAGTTTTGAAAAATGCAAAAAGATTTTCGACAACTGATGTTGGAGAGTTGATTTTCAAAATTCCAAGTGCTAAACTTTATGAACTAGAGGGTTGGGAGAATATGTTGAAAATTTTGAATGTTATATACAAATGGTTTTTGAAAGATTGTGTGATTAGTTAATCAAGGTCATTCACTTGAACTTGATGTAACTATATAGATTGATGAATGAATGATTTCTACCAGTAAGTTTCTTAAATATAAGTGTTATAAATTTGTGAAACTTATGTTATGGGTAGAGGATTTGCAGGTTAACCAGGTTTCAAATCCTTTGCATATGCAGAATAGAGCCAGGAATTGATCCTGAATTTGTGAACTTGTGAAAGCCAGACTACGATCCCGACAGCTGAGTCTAAGGGGGAGTCTGAAGACGAGCTCAACGCAATAGGAAGCGTGGATTCAAAGAGCCAGATATCTATCCTGAAGGAGCTTGTATTCGGAAATCCAGGTTTCGATCCCAAAAGCACGGAAGCTTGTCGACAGGGGGAGCCTGAAGAAAGAGTCTACCGAGAGGGAGAGAAATGGAAGCTTGAAAACAGATCCACGGGGATTCTGTTCGAGAAAGAGAAAGACAAGATGCTACGAGATTGACTACGGCAATATCCAAGGGGGAGTCTGTTAGTGCATTATGTGTCTATCGACTCTGTCAATCTAGTTCGTAGCAGAAACAGAAGAATTCTAGCATTTTATTGTAATATCTAGTTAAAAAGGGCAAAGTGGCAAACTTGTAAATAAGGAGAAATCCTTATATTCCTTAGCCTATAAATAGAGTAGTTAGTGTTAGAGTTTAAGACTTTTTGCTCATTTGGAGGTTTAGGAGATCTAATCTTAGAGAGAGAAAGTCTAGAGAGAGAAAGTTCTTTTGTGTGATTCTCGACTTTGTACACGTTATCATAATCAATTGAATCACGTTATTAGTACGTTCTTGTGTGTTCGGTCACGCACGTTCACGGATTCCGCACGTCGAACGTTCGTTACGCAATCGTACGGTGTCAAAACCGATCCTACACTTAAAAGTCAAACCGTCGTAATTAACGGTTGACTTAACGATTAATCATTGTTGGTCCAGTGATTAGTCGAATTGAAAGTAGTTATAAGTTGGTAATTATGTGGGTAATAAACCCTTAAAAGGGTTCCCCCTGATTCCCACTCTAACTAGGTCAAATGTCGGGTCAAACTTGTTATTAAAAAGTCAACAGAATGTTTAATTTCTAATTCATGCATGATTAGCAATGTAGAACACATACAACATGTTTGATCATTAATATAACTTGGTAATTAGTGTAAGAACATGTCTAAACATGTTCAACCCGACAATTTACTGTTTAGACCCGGTTCGGAACCGAAAGTCGCAAAGCTTTGACTTTTGCTTTGACTTCAGTTCTGACCCGTTTTGGTATGATTTAGAAATACCTTAGAGCTCTATTTGGACCAGGTTACATGCTAGTATAACCCTCTGTGATTATACACCATGGTTCATTAGTTAACCAATTAATACGCATGATTCCGTTAATTGCTCATATGTTGACCATTATGCCCTTTTCACCTTAAAACGTGATTTTTGAAAATGTAAAAGAGTAGAAACCTTAGTTACTGATATATAAACCTGCACCCAAAATTTGACATCAGTTTGAGGTGTAGATTGAGAGTTATGCTCATTAGCGTAATTAAGAAGCCTTTTGTTAATTAAACGGCGTAATTAGCGTATAGCCTAGTTAAGCCTACTTTTTGATATCAAACTTATTACCCACTGATGTAATATATTATTTTGGGATTTTAGAAGATTTTTAATTAATTTTAGGCTGAGCATAACTTATAGTCGTAGGCTTAATCCGGTAATTGTCGGTTTTGCCCTTACGGGCCATAAAATGAGTTTTACATATCTAATCGACTCCAAACCTTTTGCTACTGATCTTAAATGATAAATAAATTATTTTAAGCCTTCTGGAATAATAAAAATATCAGCTTTATGTATCGAACCCGGAAATGGCTTCAAATCGCCTTATTAATCGTTTTTAACGCATAGTATGTACTAAAACTATTTTAAACATACAAAGGTTGATACCTACTGATATTTGAGGTAAATTATAATATTTTAATAGTAAGCAAAAGTTGTTTAACTCAGACTTCAGTTTTGAGCTTTTCGGCTTATGTGAAATTACCAAAATGCCCCTACGGTGCATAGTTTGGTTATAATTGATAAATTTCACATATATACCTTACCCTACTGTTATAACTTAGTAAAATAAGTATTTTTGCTGATTATATCAGACCTATAACTCAGGTTAATACTTAAACTCTTTTATAACCTTATAAATGACCAAACTACCCCTACGGGGCATAGTTTGTGTTTAAATTCGTTTCGGGCATAATAAAAGACATCTTACTGATGTCACAACATATTTGAAGCATATTAACTTAGGAAACCTGTATATGGCTCTAATAATTACCCGTTACGCTTATTACGCGTTCGGTTCGGTTTATGTAACTAGTTTACATAAATTAGCCGAAACGGGTCAAACCTTATCGGTTTTATCTCAAAATCCAGAGTGTGTATGAAATACCCATATTAAGCAAGTCTCCGAACTTGTCGGGTATAAATCACATTCTATCCGGTCTTCGCTTAATAGTGCATACGGACCGTATCATTGAAACTAACCGGTCTAAGCTTAAGCTTAATTAAAGACCCGTTAGGATTCTAATAGGTTATTATAAACCTTCGTTCCAGATTAGGAGAACCAGTAAAAGCTACTTGCAATTTGCTTATTGTGATTATTACTTTGCTCAGGTAAATACTTTTAACTTATTTTCCCTATACGGGCTTGGGTTACGGTATATAAAATACCGCTTGGTCGGGCATCAAATCTTCCATCGTTTGGTGGTTAATTGAATAATTTGATCGGCCCGTTTAAACAGTTTTGTTTACTTAAAAGCCTTTGGGGGGTTAATGACCATGTCCCGGATATCCTTGGCATCATTTTACGAAATGGCCACGACCTAAGCGCGGAGTGTAGGCGTACACTCGTCAGTGCATAAATAGTTGATGTGGTGTGTCTATTGATCTTTAACCCGGTACGTCCGGGCTACTGAACGCATAAGGAATATGTAATTCGTTCACAAGATTATATATTTAAATAATTATCCCAAGTTATAAAATGTTTATGCCACGTGCATCCAAATCAATTTTTAATCATTTTTAAAATGGGTCAGTTGAATGTATTTACCAGTGTAAACTGACGTATTTTCCCAAAAAGATTAAATGCAGGTACTAAGCGTAATTGGCTGGGATTTTCTCCTTAGCATCAATAGAAGTCTCGCAAGCTTAAGATGCCTAAAGTCTGTTGAACTATTGTTTCCATTTTACTTTCGATCCTTCTGTGGATAAACAATCGACAGTTGTGATATTTGATATTACAATATTATATTCGGTTGAATTATATCTTTCATTTGCTTCCGCTGTGCATATTAAATATTGTGTTGTTTGACTATTATGTTGCCAACCACGTCACGATACTCCCCCACCGGGCCCACCTGTGACACGTGGAAATCGGGGTGTGACAGGTTGGTATCAGAGCCAACACTGAGTGAATTAAACACTAGCCTTTTGTGTTTAATCTCAGTTACACAATTGCACATTCCTAAACTTTCGAGTCTAGACACATAACATAGGACAAATTCCACTTTGTTTGGTTTTGTTTTGTCCTTTATTTTTATATATGTTTGTCGTTATCTCATGTTGTATTGACAGGATTAAAAATGCCACCAAGATTCTTCCGAAGAAGAGGACGAGGAAAGGGGCCAATCATCGCCCCCAATGACGACGAGGCAGGACCTTCGCGTATGCGAGCTCCTTCTACCACCGAGAGTGACGATCCTCGACTGAACCGAAGGAACCTTTTTGAGCCAGCTAGACGGTCGGTTTCGCACAGTTCGACGCCTCCTGTTCACAACTCTTATGGGCCACATTCGGAAAATGAGCCCAATAACCCACAACCTTCCTACATACCTTTACAGCGATCTTTATCGCACCACTCCTTTGGTGACCCTACACCTGTTTTTAGGGGCCGGTTTAACCCGGCAAATTTCATACAAGAACCAGTGGGTTTTAACCCATTGGGACCGGAGGACCACTTCTCGGGAGACAACACTATGGATATGGACGAGGACACGGATCCCGTCGAGCCAGCAACCGGAACTCCGAACCATCCTATTGAGATCTCCGACGGATCCTCTTTTCATGGATCACCCTACGGTGGTCCAGACAGCTTTCAGGCGAGGTTTACTCAGCACGAGTGGTACTTCACACCCTCGCATCATTCGTCGCCTCATCAGCAGCAGCAGGATCCCTCTGTGGATTCACGGTTTGTGGTAGTCACGCCACCGCCTCCACCACCACCAGTTCAGCCGGTACCTCCACAACCGCCGAGGCGTAGGAGAACCGGAGTGCGGATGTCCGCGCGAGGAGGAGACTTTCATTTTAGCTCTCCTCGACAATCAAGTGGCAGTCATTATCCGCCACATCAAGAAGACCCACAGATGGGTGGGCCTTCGCAACCAGTTGCACAGCAACCACCTCCGATGGGTTTTGATAACCCGATTCCAGCATACACGGGTTCTATGGCGTACAACCGGTTTGAGCAACCGGCTCACACCAACTACGGTTACGCTGAAGCCGACCCCTACACGGTAGCGGCCAATTACAACGCCTTTAACCCGGAAGGACCCTATGGCGCTCCTTGGGGAGTAGGGTACCCAACTCATGGGTACCAGATACCTGCCAGACCTATTATACGGACGCAATCGCAGCCGCCACGGTTTTCTCCCCCAGAACGGGAGGAAATTCTTCAGAGACTGGACCAGGTAGAGCGAGACTTTCACCGCGATCGCAGGGAGCGACAGACTTTCTTCCAAGGATTGACAAGCCTAATAAAAGGGAAGAGCAAGAAGGACCATTGAATCCTTCCACTGTTGTTGTAATTTCCTCGTATCATTTGAGCCCCTGCGTGGACCTGTCTTGCTGTATTAGCCCCTGCGTGGGTATGTATGTATGTTTGTTTCTTTTGACCCCTGCGTGGGTCTATCTTTCTGTTAACCCCTACGAGGGTATGATGTTTGTTTAAGTCCCTGCGTGGACTAGTATGTTGTTTGACCCCTGCGTGGGTATGTTGCTTTGTTAAAAAGCCCCGTTTAGGGCGACGTGTAACCTATTAATAATGAATGGAATGTTTAATTTATAAATTTCATTTTTGCCATTATATGCATAAATATTATATATGAAATAAATAAATCGAAAATCATTCCTCTTGAAATGATCTGCCTATTTAAATATTAATTAAGAATCTTAAGAGTGAAACCTAGCCCCGTGTTAGTATAAGACCGGGCCAAGATGGTAAGGCCTATTTAAAAGAATCAAATTCCAGTTAACATCTGAAAACATGTTAACGCTCCTGGCAGACGTGATTCGTTAAAATCACACACGTCATTTTTATATAAGGATCTTTCCAAAGATTCCTAACCCAACTTAATGATCTCTGAATCATGGGTTTAAATCATCAATTAAGATAATCATATTTTGACCATACGTTGGTAATATAACGCCTACGGGCCTTGCTCATTTCTACATGAGCCAAAAGACAGTGGTAGCGATGACTCCCTGTCTGAGAAAGGTAATAAACTATGTTCAAACCTTAAAAGCTTTGATTCTCTGAAATTATAGCTTATAATTTATAAATGTCCTTGTGACTAGGCCTTTTGTACCACTAATAAAACTGTTATTGTGTTATAATTAGGATAAATTATAATAGAAATCCTAAATAAATGTGATTAATAAATTAACCAAATATGGTCTCTGTTACCATGGTTAATGAATTGCCATAAAAGACAATTCCATAATAACTCCCAAATAAACTATTGTCCTTGTGTTATGTAACAGTTCAATTAAAATGGCTAATTCGGACGAAATTAACAGCCATCCAGTGGAGAATAACGATAACGCCCGGATTAATTTAACGGGTGCTGAATTAAAAGCGTTGGTAGACGACGCAGTTACAAAGGCCTTAGAGCGGCAGTACGAAGAGTATAGTGGGACTCGAAGTAGGACCCTATCTACTCCGCATTCGAAGCCACCTTCCAAGAAGGAAGAACTGAAGAAAGATGATGATAGACTTTCCTCAAACCACCACAGTGCTCCATCTCAGCAGGTTGTACTAAATCAAGAACCCCGTAGTAAGGGTTGCTCCTATAAATACTTTGTTTCGTGCAAGCCCAGAGATTTCACTGGGGAAAAAGGAGCCATTGACTGTATGACGTGGCTGGATGAGATGGATACAGTTGTGGATATCAGCGGGTGCGTTGAGAGGGATATAGTCAAGTTTGTGTCGCAATCTTTTAAAGGCGAGGCTTTAGCCTGGTGGAGATCACTGATTCAAGCCACCGGGAAAATCCCATTGTACAACATGTCATGGGAGCAATTCGTTGCCCTCATCAGGGAAAATTACTGCCCTCAGCATGAGGTGGAGAAGATAGAGTCTGATTTTCTATCGTTCGTAATGATAAACCTTGACTGTCAAGCTTACCTCACGAGCTTCAACACAATGTCCCGGTTGGTTCCGTATCTGGTAACCCCGGAACCAAGAAGAATAGCTCGTTTTATCGGTGGTTTAGCCCCGGAAATTAAGGCAAGCGTGAAGGCTTCTTGGCCAGCTACTTTCAGATCTGTAGCTGACATATCTCTGTCCCTCACTCTGGATGCGGTCAGACAAAGATCGCTGAGGAACAAAGATGCTGAGAAGAGAAAACGTGAAGATGATAATTCACGGAGGTCGAACAAGAAGCACCGTGGAAACGGTGACAACAAGAAGGGATCTGAGTCAAGGAAATATGGGCATCAGTCTGGTGAGAAGCCCAAGTGCAAGATTTGCAAGAAACAACACTTTGGAAAGTGCAGACTCGATTCGAACTCACAAACTCAGTCAAGAACATTTGCTTGCGGGATATGCAAGTCCAAGGAACACAAGACCTTGGATTGCAAAAAGCTGAAGGATGCAACTTGCTACAGCTGTAATGAGAAAGGGCACATTAAAACCAACTGCCCTAAATACGCCAAGAAGCCTGAAGAGGCCAAGAAGACAAATGCTAGAGTCTTTAGAATGGATGCAAAGGAAGCGGTTCTAGACGACAACGTTATTGCAGGTACTTTCCTTGTAAATGATGTCTATGCAAGAGTACTTTTTGATTCAGGCGCTGATAAGTCTTTCGTTGATAATAAGTTTTGTGAATTGCTGAAATTACCTGTCAAAACCTTAAGTGTGAATTATGAGGTGGAGTTAGCAGATGGCACCCTAGAAACCGTCTCTACTGTGTTAGATGGATGTGTTATATCCATTAAGAACCACTCTTTTCCTCTGTCCCTACTTCCATTTAAGCTAGCCGGTTTTGACATAGTTTTGGGTATGGACTGGTTATCTCATAACCAGGCCCAAATTGTCTGCAACAAGAAGCAGGTGGTGATAAAGACTTCGTCTGGTGAATCACTTACCATTCGGGGAGATACCTAGTATGGACTGCCTGAGCAAGTGACTATGCTCAAGGCTTCCAAGTGTTTAAAGAAGGGTTGTGTCATCTACATGGCACAAGTGATTATTGATGAGCCTAAACCGAAGATCGAAGACATCCCCGTCATTTCCGAATACCCTGAAGTGTTTCCTGAAGATCTACCTGGCTTACCACCATATAGGCAAGTAGAATTCAGAATTGACATCATCCCTGGAGCAGTACCTGTTGCTAGAGCACCTTACAGGTTGGCGCCCACATAAATGAAGGAATTAAGGACGCAATTAGATGAATTGCTAGCTAAAGGTTTCATTAAACCTAGTTCGTCTCCATGGGGAGCACCCGTCTTGTTTGTCAAGAAGAAGGATGGATCGATGCGTCTGTGTATCTATTATCGTGAGCTTAATAAAGTCACGATAAAGAATAAGTATCCTTTGCCCAGAATCGACGATTTGTTCGATCAATTGCAAGGAGCAAGTTATTTCTCGAAGATTGACTTGAGGTCAGGCTACCACCAACTGAAGGTTAGAGATGAAGACGTACACAAAACTGCATTTAGGACTCATTATGGTCATTATGAGTTCCTAGTGATGCCTTTTGGGCTCACTAATGCACCGGCTGCGTTCATGGATCTCATGAATCGTGTTTGCAAGCCGTACCTAGATAAATTCGTCATCGTTTTCATTGACGACATTCTTATCAACTCAAAGAACCAAGCTGACCATGAGAAACACCTTCGATGTATTCTCAAACTTCTACATCATGAGAAACTCTACGCCAAATTTTCCAAGTGTGAGTTTTGGCTTCGAGAAGTCCAATTCCTTGGACATGTGGTGAGTGAGCGTGGTATCCAAGTGGATCCCGCTAAGGTGGAAGCTGTTATGAACTGGCAAGAGCCAAAGACGCCTACAGAGATTCGTAGCTTCCTGGGATTGGCAGGATATTACAGGCGTTTCATTGAAAATTTTTCAAGGATTGCTGCACCCCTAACTTCCTTGACTAAGAAGAAAGTAAAGTTCGTTTAGGGCCCTAAGCAGCAAGAGTCCTTTGATATTCTGAAGCAAAAGTTGAGCAACACTCCTGTACTGACATTGCCTGAAGGCACCGAAGAATTTGTGGTTTACTGCGATGCATCGCACACTGGCATGGGGTGTGTGCTTATGCAGAAAGGAAAAGTTATTGCCTACGCTTCAAGACAGTTAAAAGTGCATGAAAAGAATTACACCACCCACGACTTGGAGTTGGGTGCCGTTGTATTTGCACTAAAACTGTGGAGGCATTATTTGTATGGTATCAAGTGTGTGATCTATTCTGATCACAAGAGCCTTCAACATCTGTTTAACCAGAAAGATTTAAACATGAGGCAGCGCCGTTGGATGGAGACTTTAAATGATTATGATTGTGAAATCAGGTATCATCCCGGCAAGGCGAATGTAGTCGCTGACGCCTTGAGTCGAAAGGAAAGGGTGAAACCCATCCGAATCAATGCCAAGAGCATTGAAATAAAGAACAGTTTGAATGAAAGGTTGTTAGCTGCACAGAAGGAAGCTGTGTTGGAAGCTAACTATCCTAACGAAAAGCTAGGAGTAACTGAGGAGCAGTTATCTCTTGGCAAGGATGGAATTCTGAGATTGAATGGATGAATATGGGTTCCAATTTATGGAGGACTTCGGGATGTTATCCTTCAGGAAGCCCATAGTTCCAAATATTCCGTTCATCCTGGAGCTGATAAGATGTACCAGGATCTAAGGGCAAACTATTGGTGGATAGGCTTGAAAAAGTCTGTAGCTGCCTATGTAGCAAAGTGCTTGACATGTGCGCAAGTCAAAGCAGAACATCAAAAGCCATCAGGTTTGCTACAACAGCCTGAACTTCCCACTTGGAAGTGGGAAATGGTAACTATGGATTTTATCACCAAGTTACCTAAGACAAGGAAAGGAAATGATATAATATGGGTTATAGTTGATAGACTGACTAAGTCAGCACATTTCCTACCCATTAAGGAGACTTATAGCTCCGACATGTTAGCCCAGTTATACGTGGATAAGATTGTAGCCTTGCATGGCATACCTGTGTCTATTATCTCTGACAGAGATACTAGATACACGTCACATTTTTGGAAAAGCTTCCAACAATCTTTGGGCACGCGTGTGAATTTTAGTACGGCTTACCATCCTCAGACAGACGGTCAGAGTGAGCGTACTATTCAAACATTGGAAGACATGCTACGTGCATGTGTAATTGATTTAGGTAGTAGTTGGGATAACCACCTACCCTTGATTGAGTTCTCCTACAACAATAGCTACCACACCAGCATAAAGGCTGCGCCTTTCGAGGCCTTATACGGTAGAAAGTGTAGAACGCCCGTTTGTTGGGCGGAAGTTGGAGATGTCCAATTATCAGGACCAGAGATAGTCTTTGAAACGACGGACAAGATTGTCCAGATTCGTGACCATCTCAAAGCTGCCCGAGATAGGCAGAAGAGCTACGCAGATCCAAAGCGTAAAGCTATGAAATTTGAAGTAGGCGACAAAGTGTTGCTTAAAGTATCACCCTGGAAAGGGGTGATGCGATTCGGTAAGAAAGGCAAGCTAAGCCCGAGATACATAGGACCTTTCAAGGTCATCGAACGTGTCGGGTCAGTTGCCTATAAGTTAAACTTACCTGAAGAGCTCAGTGGAATTCACAATGTGTTCCACATCTGCAATCTGAAGAAGTGCTTCACTGATGAATCACTGGTTATACCACATACAGATGTGCATATAGATGAGAGCCTAAACTTTGTGGAAAAACCACTGTCGATTGAAGATCGACAGGTTAAGAAGCTTCGAAGGAAGCATGTGCCTATTGTAAAGGTAAAATGGGATGCCCGTAGAGGTCCCGAATATACGTGGGAGGTTGAGTCCACAATGAAAGAAAAGTACCCTTACTTGTTTCAGTAAATCTCGGGGTCGAGATTTCTTTTAAGGGGGTGAGGATGTAACACCTCGGAAATTCACGTCCTGTAATGTGTTGACACGTGTCATATGTTTGAACGTGTGAAAGAATGTTCTAGAAGGACTAAGGTTGACAAACATAGAAAGTATGTGAATATACGAATTCTAAATGTCAACAGTGAATAAATATATTGTACATTAACCCTACATGATGTTTATATCACCAAACGAGTAAATCATGGATCATACGAAGCTAAAAGTGAGAGATTACAAACTACAGGGGTTAAATGTGTCAACATGTTTAAGTTATACCTCTGAGTGACCTTTTGACAAACCCGAAGCTTTGTAACGGTTAATTATGCTCACTAGAATGCACGTTATAAATTTCATAAAGTTTCGTAATCGTATGAGAAAGTTATGATCAAATTCGTATGTGAGGGGTTAAAGTGTCAACGTTGAAAGTTAGGACCTTTCGGGTAACAATAAAGTTAACCGAGGACTTAACAAAGTGGGTAAATATCTTGAAGCCCTTGTATGTCAATTTGGAGGGCTCAAAGTGCAAGAAATAAGTTAGTTGACCTTTCGGAAGGGCCAAGAGACAAGTATGCAACAAATGGAAAATGTGAAATCAGATTACAAGACTCAGGTGGGCCGCGTAAGAGACCTTAAGGTCTTACGCGGGCCGCGTCAGACCATCAGATGCAGAAAGTGTAGACAGCAGCCTGTATTCGCGCATAATCGACCCAAAACAGATATTTTCTCATCATGGGCGACCCCTAAGTGCCTCCTAGAACCCTAGGGACATGTGTTGATGATCAGGAACCATTGGTAGTGTTGTGTGTCAACAATCCATGGTGATTAAAACACTATAAAAGGCCATGATGTTGCAACAAGTTCTTCACACCTTCCATCTGCACATTGGAGCATTTCTGGAGCTAAAGACTTCTCTCTAAGCTTCACAAATCGTGCATAGGACTTCAGTAAGTTTGCTTATCCTTCCTTAGTTAAGTTTTTACTTAGTTTAAGCTTAAAAGTCAAACCGTCGTAATTAACGGTTGACTTAACGATTAATCATTGTTGGTCCAGTGATTAGTCGAATTGAAAGTAGTTATAAGTTGGTAATTATGTGGGTAATAAACCCTTAAAAGGGTTCCCCCTGATTCCCACTCTAACTAGGTCAAATGTCGGGTCAAACTTGTTATTAAAAAGTCAACAGAATGTTTAATTTCTAATTCATGCATGATTAGCAATGTAGAACACATACAACCTGTTTGATCATTAATATAACTTGGTAATTAGTGTAAGAACATGTCTAAACATGTTCAACCCGACAATTTACTGTTTAGACCCGGTTCGGAACCGAAAGTCGCAAAGCTTTGACTTTTGCTTTGACTTCAATTCTGACCCGTTTTGGTATGATTTAGAAATACCTTAGAGCTCTATCTGGACCAGGTTACATGCTAGTATAACCCTCTGTGATTATACACCATGGTTCATTAGTTAACCAATTAATACGCATGATTCCGTTAATTGCTCATATGTTGACCATTATGCCCTTTTCACCTTAAAACGTGATTTTTGAAAATGTAAAAGAGTAGAAACCTTAGTTACTGATATATAAACTTGCACCCAAAATTTGACATCAGTTTGAGGTGTAGATTGAGAGTTATCCTCATTAGCGTAATTAAGAAGCCTTATGTTAATTAAACGGCGTAATTAGCGTATAGCCTAGTTAAGCCTACTTTTTGATATCAAAATTATTACCCAATGATGTAATATATTATTTTGGGATTTTTGAAGATTTTTAATTAATTTTAGGCTGAGCATAACTTATAGTCGTAGGCTTAATCCGGTAATTGTCGGTTTTGCCCTAACGGGCCATAAAATGAGTTTTACATATCTAATCGACTCCAAACCTTTTGCTACTGATCTTAAATGATAAATAAATTATTTTAAGCCTTCTGGAATAATAAAAATATCAGCTTTATGTATCGAACCCGGAAATGGCTTCAAATCGCCTTATTAAGCGTTTTTAACGCATAGTATGTACTAAAACTATTTTAAACATACAAAGGTTGATACCTACTGATATTTGAGGTAAATTATAATATTTTAACAGTAAGCAAAAGTTTTTTAACTCAGACTTCATTTTTGAGCTTTTCGGCTTATGTGAAATTACCAAAATGCCCCTATGGTGCATAGTTTGGTTATAATTGATAAATTTCACATATATACCTTACCCTACTGTTATAACTTAGTAAAATAAGTATTTTTTCTGATTATATCAGACCTGTAACTCAGGTTAATACTTAAACTCTTTTATAACCTTATAAATGACCAAACTACCCCTACGGGGCATAGTTTGTGTTTAAATTCGTTTCGGGCATAATAAAAGACATCTTACTGATGTCACAACATATTTGAAGCATATTAACTTAGGAAACCTGTATATGGCTCTAATAATTACCCGTTACGCTTATTACGCGTTCGGTTCGGTTTATGTAACTAGTTTACATAAATTAGCCGAAACGGGTCAAACCTTATCGGTTTTATCTCAAAATCCAGAGTGTGTATGAAATACCCATATTAAGCAAGTCTCCGAACTTGTCAGGTCTAAATCACATTCTATCCGGTCTTCGCTTAATAGTGCGTACGAACCGTATCATTGAAACTAACCGGTCTAAGCTTAAGCTTAATTAAAGACCCGTTAGGATTCTAATAGGTTATTATAAACCTTCGTTCCAGATTAGGAGAACTAGTAAAAGCTACTTGCAATTTGCTTATTGTGATTATTACTTTGCTCAGGTAAATACTTTTAACTTATTTTCCCTATACGGGCTGAGGTTACGGTATATAAAATACCGCTTGGTCGGGCATCAAATCTTCCATCGTTTGGTGGTTAATTGAATAATTTGATCGGCCCGTTTAAACAGTTTTGTTTACTTAAAAGCCTTTGGGGGGTTAATGACCATGTCCCGGATATCCTTGGCATCATTTTACGAAATGGCCACGACCTAAGCGCGGAGTGTAGGCGTACACTCGTCAGTGCATAAATAGTTGATGTGGTGTGTCTATTGATCTTTAACCCGGTACGTCCGGGCTACTGAACGCATAAGGAACATGTAATTCATTCACAAGATTATATATTTAAATAATTATCCCAAGTTATAAAATGTTTATGCCACGTGCATCCAAATCAATTTTTAATCATTTTTAAAATGGGTCAGTTGAATGTATTTACCAGTGTAAACTGGCGTATTTTCCCAAAAAGATTAAATGCAGGTAATAAGCGTAATTGGCTGGGATTTTCTCCTTAGCATCAATAGAAGTCTCACAAGCTTAAGATGCCTAAAGTCTGTTGAACTATTGTTTCCATTTTACTTTCGATCCGTCTGTGGATAAACAATCGACAGTTGTGATATTTGATATTACAATATTATATTTGGTTGAATTATATCTTTCATTTGCTTCCGCTGTGCATATTAAATATTGTGTTGTTTGACTATTATGTTGCCAACCACGTCACGATACTCCCCCACCGGGCCCATTAGATCTAACCTTTTGTTCTGTGGTCTAGATATATTGTTGATTAATGGTGCTTCTGGTACCCTATTCGTGACACGATTTAAAGTATCATTCCTTAGTCTTTGTATCCAGCATACCATAACACATGTATTTTTCCCAAGTTTAAAAAGTATGTAAAAGATTAGAAGTGGGGACATGAACTCACTTTTCTGTAAACATTTAGTAACATGTACTTCACACCCGAAGTTATAAAACTGAAAACAGTTAAAAGAAAAGGGGGAGCATGAACTCACTACTTTGCGTTTCTTGCGCCGTAAACTTCACCGGGTTTGCTTATATAGCGTCCTGACCTATACGTGTTTTATTAACGTTAGTCGCCAGACTTGTATCGCACAAGTACAAGTCACCATCTTTCATGTATGTATTCTTAGTTGTTAAAAATAACTAATATTTTTAACTATGTATCTTACTTATATTATTTTCTCAAAAATAAATATAAGTAGCTTGTATATTTCACCCGAATTATGTATTTTGTCCAAAACTTCATTTCATGTTCATAACTTGTCCAAGTTATATAATCTATCAAGTAATATATTTTCATAAATATATTCTCTTGTATTTGTCTATGCATGTTGTATGTGTATTTTGTATTTTTCACTCCTCATGAGTATTTAGTGTATTTTCAAGTCCTAATACACTATTACACACATTACATATTACATACACTTAGCACAAAATTTGGTGAGCAATAAATACATATATTTTCCCTAAAAAATATACATACTTAATATCAATTTTTATCTTGAAGAAATCATCATTTCTTATCTTGAAGTTTACATAAAAATTAGGGAAACCTTGGTAAATATTTTTAGGTAAACTTTGGGGAATAAGTTTCATCAAAACTTATATTTTTCTAAGTGTCAAAATTCTATAGAGATTTTGACATAGTTTCCCCTAAAAATGGAGGTTTCCCATGTTTTCAAAACATGTGTTTATTTTCTTTTAAAATCATCACAAACAATCATCAACTCATTCAACACTTGCCGAGTGTCAAAATCAAGTAAATTATACTACATCATGAACTTGAAGTTTTTGTAAAAACTTGTAGTAACTTACCATGTTATTTAGTAGGTTTAGTTACCCTTAAAAACATGGTTATTTGTTTGTAAATCACTTTATTCAAAGGTTTAGTCATTTACAACTTGTAAGATGATTTTTCTAAAAATATTTCTTTTTGTATTTTTCTTATTACAATCATGTTCCTAGTCTTGTCTAAACACTAGAAATATGATTAGTTTACTTAGAAACCATGACTTGTAAATCTTATAAATAAACTTGGTTTCTTGAGAAAATTATTTTTGTAATCATCTATTTACAAGATTTGTATTTTGTTTAAATCATTTTTACATATGAAAATCAATTTCATCATTCAAGTTCATGAAGACATAAAGCATGATGATCTTGGTCTTTCACAAGATTACCACTTTAACTTACTAGATCATGTGTTTAATCACAATCTAGTAGGTTTCTTATGATGTCTAACATCACTAACACAAATCATCACTCATCAAGAAGCAAATCATCATCATTTACATGTATTCTTATGTATTTAAGCTTATGTTAAAGTATCATGATCATGTTCTTTTGTGTTCATCAAGTTTATCATTGTTCATCATCTTTTAATCAACTAAATATGAAATAACAAAGGGTTATGAGAGTCTTACAACTAGCACAAGGCTAGGGAAGAACACTTGATGTTGAAGATGATAAATGGGTTGGATAAAAGCAAATGAAGAAGGTCCTTCAAGATTCACAAGCTCTAAACCTCCTTAAACACCTTCTAGTACCTTGTGATGAACTTGAGATTGCATGAAAGTGGAATGAAGGTGGTGGTGATGTGGGTGGTGGCTCACGGCCGTGGGTAAGGGAGAGAGGAAGAAGAAGAGTGGTGTGGTGATGTGTGTGTGAGAATGAGAGTTTAGGCTATCTTATAGTATATTCAAGATCTTCCATATATCTTTTGAGATCTTACAATATCTAAATCAAATCCAAATGAATCTAAGCAAGATCAAGAGATATCTTGTAGGATTTTGGAAAATCTTGGTGGTGGGGCCTCTCATAACCGTCCACAATATAGGGGGGGGGGGTAAAGTGTAAGTTTCAATCACCAATTATAAAATCAAGTTAGGTTTCAAGTGTCTTGATTAAGGACATGATGTGTTATTATGTTATAAGGGGTGTTATGGTGTTCGGGGATCATAACTAGCTGAGAAACATTAAAACAATGCTTCTAGTAATATTTTGATGTTTCGGGTAATGTCCAGTTGTTCGGTTAGATACCGGTTCGTTAAAGTGCTAAATTGCACCGTTTAGTGTCCTTTAAGGACCCTTTTGTGACGCTTTTAATTCCCGACACTTAGGAAAGCATTCTGGATAATAAAACATGAATTCTGCATGATATTTATGTGTTAAAAAGCTAATTGTAGCTGATTTGTGCAGAATTCTGCATTTAAAGTTTGTTTCGGGTGCTTTTTAGTGCATATTCTAGCTTCCGGAAAGTCTATATGTTAACCCTTGTATCCATAATTGGGTTTTAATGTATTTTAGACTTTTGGACCTACACCTAGGCTCCAATTCTATTGTCTGACTGCTTTCTGCAGAATTGTTGACACAATGTGTCTTACCGGTGAGTTTACTAGTATTTCTGACGCAACGCTATCATTAATGCATAAAGCAATATTTGTAGTATAAAACGTGCATGAATTCACAAGTATAGCATGTAATCAAACAATGTTGACATTTAAGCACATAACTGCAGTTACCAAGTATTAATTAAATTGTACGGAAATTACCGGTTTTGTGCCAGTTGTCACAGTCTCCCCCCGTTAAAAGAATTTCGTCCCGAAATTCAGGCTGATCTATCTCCCGCAAGAGTTTTCTTGAACAGGTGGGGGTACTTTTCTTTAAACTGGTCTTCACGTTCCCACGTGTACTCGGGTCCATGCTTAGAGTTCCAACGTACTTTGACAAGTTTGACACTGCTCCTTCAGGTCTTGTTGACTTTCCAGTCTGTAACCTCAACGGGTTGTTCTGTAAATCGGAGGGTGTCATCAATATGCACTTCATCCGCAGGGATGATCACTGTTTCTTGGGTTGGACTCTTCTTGAGCTTGGATACATGAAATGTATCATGTACTCCATTAAGTTCATCCGGTAATTCCAACTTGTATGCCACGGTTCCAATTCTTTCTAAGATCTTGAATGGTCCGATGTATCATGGATTCAGCTTTCCACGTTTTCCGAATCTTACTACGCCCTTCCAAGGTGAGACCTTTAACAAAACTTTATCTCCCACCTCGAATTCTAATGGTTTTCGTCATTGATCAGCGTAGCTCTTTTGTCGATCTCGAGCCGCCTTAATGCGCTCTCGGATCTGCATGATTTTGTCGGTTGTCTCTTGCATAAGTTCAGGACCAACCATACGTTTGTCTCCAGCGTCTTCCCAACATAATGGCGAGCGGCATTTGCGGCCATACAGAGCTTCGAACGGTGCGGCTTTTATGCTCGTATGATAACTGTTATTGTAGGAAAACTCAACTAGAGGTAGATGAGTATCCCAGCTGCCGCCTAGGTGCATAACACATGCGCGAAGCATATCTTCTAGCGTTTGTATGGTCCGTTCGCTCTGGCCGTCTGTTTGCGGATGGAAGGTTGTGCTTAGATCTAATTGAGATCCAAAGGCTTCCTGAAAGGATTGCTAGATCCTTGAGACAAAACGTCAATCCCTGTCTGAAATAATTGAGATAGGCACTCCATGACGTGCCACGATTTCTTTTAAGTACAGCTCAGCGAGCTTTCCAGTGCTATCCTTCTCTCGGATCGGTAGGAAATGCGTAGATTTTGTTAATCGGTCAACTATCACCCATATCATATCATGCCCTCTCGGGGTCCTGGGTAATTTCGTTATGAAGTCCATCGAGATTTACTCCCACTTCCACATGGGTATCTCTGGTTGTTGCAGTAGGCCAGACGGTTTCTGATATTCAACCTTAACCTTGGCACCGGTTAGGCACTTTCCAACATATATAGCAACATCGCTTTTAAGCCTCGGCCACCAATAGTAGTCCTTCAAGTCTTGATACATTTTGTCCGATCCTGGATGGATCGAGTATCTCGACTTGTGAGCTTCATTAAGGATGGCTTCTCGAATATCGCCATAGAGCGGAACCCAAATACGCCCCTTAAAGTACAAGGTTCCCTCTTTGTTTGGTACCAAATTCTTCAGCATACCACGGAGGTATTCAGCTCTACGATTCTCCATCTTAAGGGCTTCTTGTTGTGCGTCACGAATGCGTGCAGTGAGGTTTGTTCGAATCGTCATTTCCAATGCTCGAACCCTTAGGGTGTTAACTCTTTCTTTTCGGCTTAACGCGTCTGCTACGACGTTTGCCTTTCCAGGATGGTACTTAATCTCACAGTCATAATCATTCAACAATTCAACCCATCATCGCTGACGCATGTTTAATTCCTTCTGATCAAATATGTGTTGTAGGCTTTTGTGATCTGTGAAGATTGTACATCGAGTACCATATAAATAATGTCGCTAGATCTTCAAGGCGAATACCACTACACCTAGCTCTAGGTCGTGAGTGGTATAGTTCCTTTCATGCATTTTCAACTGTCTTGAAGCGTAAGCGATGACTTTTTGGCGTTGCATAAGCACGCAACCCAACCCTTGACGCGAAGCGTCGCAGTATACCACGAAGTCTTCAGTTCCTTCGGGTAAGGATAGTATCGGTGCATCGCATAGCTTATTTTTGAGCAGTTGGAAGGCTTCTTCCTGCTTATCCCCCAGTCGTACTTATTGTCTTTCTGCGTAAGGGTTGTCAGTGGTTGAGCTATTTTGGAGAAATTCTCAATAAACCATCAGTAATAGCCCGCTAAGCCCAAAAATTGTCGAACTTCAGTTGGGGTTTTGGGAGCTTCCCAATTCTTTATTGCTTCAATCTTGGATCAGTCCACATGAATGTCCTTCTCATTCAGAACGTAACCAAGAAACTGTACTTCGCGAATCCAAAATTCGCACTTGGAGAATTTTGCATAAAGTTTCTCTTTCTTCAGTAGTTCCAAAATGGTTATGAGATATTGCTCGTGCTCTTCTCTTGTTTGCGAATAAATCAGGATATCATCAATAAATACAATCACGAATTTATCGAGATATGGTTTACACACGCGGTTCATCAGATCCATAAATACTGCTGGCATGTTCGTCAGTCCGAATGGCATCACAAGGAACTCATAATGCCCATAGCGTGTTCTGAATGCAGTCTTTGGTACGCTTTCCTCTTGGATTCTTAACTGATGGTATCCAGATCGAAGGTTGATCTTGGAATAGTAGCTCGATCCTTGTAATTGATCAAATAAGTCATCAATCCTCGGTAGTGGGTACCGATTCTTGATAGTGAGCTTATTCAGTTCTCTGTAATCGATACACATCTGCAATGTTCCATCCTTCTTCTTCACGAACAATACTGGAGCTCCCCAAGGTGAGAAGCTTGGCCTTATGAATCCTTTATCCAACAACTCCTGGAGTTGTGTAGATAATTATTGCATCTCGGATGGTGCAAGCTGATAAGGCGCCTTGGCTACAGGAGCGGCTCCTGGAACCAAGTCTATATGAAATTCGACTTGTCGTTGCGGAGGTAGTCCTGGCAGATCTTCGGGAAAAACATCAGGGAATTACTTTACCACAGGAATGTCTTCGAGTTTCGGCTCCTCAGCCTTCTTGTCTACAACGTGCGCTAGGAAAGCAACACATCCTTTCCTTAAGCACTTCTGTGCCTTCATACAACTGATGATTCGCAGAGGCGCGTCTCGTTTTTCTCCATGCACGATGAGAGTTTCATCATTCGTCAGAGGGATGCGAATGATTTTCTCGTGACAAATAACTTCAGCCTTGTTCTTGGACAACCAGTCCATTCCGACCACTACATCGAAGCTACCCAATTGAATAGGTAAAAGGTCGATGCTAAATCTTTGCCCACCAAGTTCTAATGTGCAACCCCTAACAACTTCGCCCGATTCAACAAGTTTACCATTGGCTAGTTCTATGGAATAAGGAATACTTAATCTACTAGATTCTATTCCAAGCATACGTTTAAATTCCACAGACATGAAGCTATAATCGGCACCGGTGTCAAATAATATAGATGCAAAGTGATTGTTAATGAGAAACGTACCGGTGACCACATTAGGGTCCTCGCGTGTGTTCCTTGCTCCAATCACAAATGCTCGAGCCTGAGCATTGTTCCCCCTTGGGCAGTCTTTTATGAAATGATCCTTGCTTCCACAACCAAAGCATCCTTGGTTCTGCCCAGCTCCATTACCATTCCTGTTACCATTGCCATTGCCATTTCCACCATCGTTTCTATTACCAGCACCGTTGCGGTTTCCGTTTCTGTTCCTATTTCCTTTTCCCCAACAGTCTTCTGTTTGATGACCCAACCTACCACATTTGTCGCATCTTGGAATGCGACAAGCTCCTTCATGATGATACCTACATTTTTGGCATTTAGGCAGGGTGCCTTGGTATCCTTTGGCTACAATATCATTTGCCGCTGCAAAGGTTCTCGCCTCCTTAGGTGGGTTAGTGTCACGCTTCTTGTTGTTTGAACCCTTGTTGTTGCTGCGGGTTGCTTGATTCAGATTTGAATGCTTCCTTTTCTTATCGCCCGATGACTCAACATGCATCTCGGTCTTCTCAGTAGGGTTCAGTTATAACTTCTTCATACGAACAACATCTTCAGTAAGGCTGACAGCCAGAGTTACAGCCTGTGTGATCGTTTCAGGTTTGGCTGAAGTTACCATGTTGCGAAACTCTGGGGCCAGTCCCCAAATGTAGCGTTCAACGCGCTTAAATTCAGGAGTCACCATGTAAGGGATCACTCTTGACAAATCATGGAACCTTCGAGTATAACCAGTAATGTCAGCACCTTCCATGGTCAAGTGCCAGAACTCAGTCTCCAACCTTTGGAGTTCAACACGAGAGCAATACTTCTCTCTCATACGTTCCTTTAGCTCATCTCACGTCATGCCGTACGCAGCATCATCACCCAGAGTCTGGACTTGCAAATTCCACCAAGTCAAAGTTTCATCAACAAATAACCCCGTAGCAAAAGTGACTTGCTGATCCGCGGTACACTTGCTCATGCGGATAGTGGCATCAGTCTTCTCCGTCCAGCGCATAAATGCCACTGCACCTCCAGTGCCATCGTAGTTCAGCGGCTTGCAGTCTAGAAACTGCTTGAAGGTGCAGCCTTGAGCTGTGTTTCCTCCAGATGTATCTCCCTGCCCATTACGTCTAGCATTGCTTGGTGCTCCACTTTGTTCGGTGCGGTTCGCCTCGTATTGGGCGATAGCTGCGGAGATCCTTTCTTCCAGTAGGGCGTTCAATTCTTCAGCAGTCCTCGGTAGGAGAGGAGGAGGGGGTTGATCGGAATCTTGGTTGTTCACAGCTCTCCTAGGTGCCATGTTCTGAAAGAACACAACAGGGTTAGACATTTGTTTGATATCGTCATACGAGACAGTAGTAGTGTATATACACAGACATATACCCACATAAGTGACATCAAACAATCCACCCAACGTATAAATCAATTCATATAGCAACAAGCATGTATAAACAGATAAATACTGGCGTGTCATAAGATATTCACCGAGTCTTTACACATATCAGAACAACTTGTTACATCATTGTTTGCGAAGTAAACAAAATGCATAAGGGTTACATCTCCCCAAAGTACAAGTTTAATATATGTAAAGGACAAAATATCTTACTTCACATTGGCGGTTCTTGTCTTTATACCCTAAATTATTACTCCAGCAGAGTATTTAATAGGCTGGGGGAAGGGTGTTCACGTTTGACCTTCTCTTGTATTTGAAGGAATCTCTTATGATACGTGACAAGACTTGCTGTGGTTTCTGTGCACTGAATTCCATAATTATGTATGCATCCATAATTACGTAAGTCCTTGCACAGTCCGCACAGTTCGTTTCATCGTCGGATCACTTCCTTCAGATAGGCCATTGCTTTCAGGTAAAGTCACGAGTACCTGAGATATTCTATTTCTAGTACATGTATATATCAATTATCACACATAGTCGCAAGTAATTCTTAGTTAAAGACAAGTGCTACTCCAGTGCACCCTAAGTCTCGTAGTGCCTTTACTTTACTTCTTGAAAACAGTTTCAGGTAGTGGATGTCGCGGAAAGTTTTATGCAATGAAAACTTTTTGAAAAATTGTTTTCGTGAAAGGATCTTAGAGATTGTAGACTAGACTCGAGAAGGAATCCTGGTTCACTACAATCGCAGCTCTGATACCAATCTGTCACACCCCTTTCTTAGGCGGAAGCACGAGGTGTGATCATGAAAGGTTCTCATTGCATATGAATGGTAAACATACTACATGCTCGTAAAAATAACTTCAAAAACCAATAACATTACGTAACTGAAAACATAAGTTGAGTGTTTACATCACATGTAACACCTCGTAAAATCATGTCCAATATAGTATCGACACGTGTCATGGACTTTAAACGTGCAACAGATTGATTATGAGGGACTAAAGTTGACAAACGAAGAAAGTATATGTACATAAGGATACAAAGTGTCAACATTTGATAATTTTACCTTTCAACAACCTTACACGATGTTTATACCCTTAAACGAATGAATCATGAAGCGTGTGAAACCGTTTGTGGAAGAAAGTGAAAGTTTACTAGACGCGAGGGTTAAATGTGTCAACATGTTTAAGTTATACCTCTGAGTGACCTTTTAGAGAACTCGGAGCCTTGTAACGATTAATTATACTCCCAAGAATAAGTGGTAAAAATTTCACAAGGTTTCGATATTGTATGAGAAAGATACGCTAACTTTCGTAATTAAGGGGTTAAAAGCGTCAACGAGGCAAAACTTGTGTTTTCGGTTATCGTTTAACGAAACCAGACCTAACGATATTTGGTTATATCTCATGGATCATAGAAATATAAATTTCATGGGTTAAAAGTGCTTAAAATGGAAGAGATTACGCTTTAGAAGGTCCAGGGGGTGAAAATGTCATTTGTTGAAACTTGTTTGCTGGTCCCCTACCCCCTGGCGCTGCGCCACCACCTGAGGCACTTCTCCGTCGCGCGACGCGACGGACTGCCAGCTCAGAAAAAAGTCTATTTAACGTGGCAGCTTGCATGTTTGCTAAATTCCGCGAGTTTGCCACCCTCTAGCTGCTTGAAACACGTCCCTAGACACTTGTTTTCATCTCTAGAGTTGCCATAACACCTGTAGCAATCTCCATGATCCTCCATGGCTATATATAGAGCCCTTTGTTGCAACTTTGTGAACTCACACTTTCACATTTGCTTGTTCTAACTCTCTGGAGCATTCTTGGCAATTAAGAAGCCTTTCCTCTGTTCCAATCTCGTGCTTAGGACCATTGTAAGTCATCTTAGCTTCTGTAATTCAGTTTTAATTAGTTTAAAGGCCCAAAGTCAAACCGTCGTAATTAAGGTTTGACTTAGTGATTAATCACTAATGGTCTAGTCAATTCTCGAATTGAAAGTAGCTTTGAGTTGGTAATTATGTCGGTAATAAACCCTTAAAAGGGCACCATCTGATTCCCACTCTAACTAGGTCAATTGTCGGGTCAAACTTGATTTTAAAAAGTCAACAGAAAGCTAATTTTCGCATAAACACATAATTAACAATATAGAAGCTAGGAAACCTGTTTTATCACTTGTATAACTTGGTAATTAATGTAAGAACATGTCTAAGCATGTTCAACCCGACAATTTTCAGTTTAAGCTCGGTTCGGAACCGAAAGTCGCATAAGTGGACTTTTGCTTTGACTTTCAGTTCTGACACGTTATAGGATATTTTAGAAATGCCTTAGAGCTTTATTAGGACCAGGTTACATGTTAGTATAATCCTCTGTGATTATACAACTTGGTTCATTAGTTATCCGATTCATATGCATGTTTCCGTTATATGCCTAAATGTTGACTATTATGCCCTTTTGACCTTAAAACGAGAATTTTGAAAATGTGAGAGGACAATAATCTTATTTACTGATTTATAAACATGTCCCTAAATTTCACATCAGTTTGAGGTCTAGATTAAGAGTTATGCTCAATAGCGTAATTAGAAAGCTTTTTATTAATTAAACGGCGTAATTAGCATAAAGCCTATCTAAACCCAATTTTTGATACCAAACTTTTTACCTACTGATGTAACATAATATTTTGGGATTTTTGAAGATTTTTATTTATTTTTAGCCTGAGCATAACATAGGGTTATAGTTTTGATTCGGTAATTGTCGGTTTTGCCCTTTTGGCCTATAAAATGAGTTTTACATAATATTTTGATACCAAACCATTTGCTACTGATTTTATATAATAGATAAAATATTTTGAGTCTTCTGGAATGATAAAAATATCAGCTTTTCTTTAAAAACCCGAAAATCGCTTAAAACCGTCTTTTTACGCGTTAAAACGCATAGTATGTATTAAAACCGTTTTTCTCATATAAGACTTAATACCTACTGATGTTTTTAGTAAATTTTTATATTTTAACAGTAAGATAAAGTTTTGAACTCAGAATTCTAATTTTGACCTTTAAAGCTTATGTGAAATTACCAAAATGCCCATACGGTGCATGGTTTGGTTATATAAGATAAATTTCACATATATGCAATACCCTACTGTTATGACTTATAAAAATAAATGTTTTTACTGATTATATCAGACCTGAAACTCAGATTAGTATTTAAACTCTTTTATAACCTTTAAAATGACCAAAATACCCCTACGGGGCATAATTTGAGTTTAAATCCATTTTGGGCATAATGGAAGGTATCTTACTGATATCACAACATATTTAAGGCATATTAACTTAGGAAACCTGTTCATGACTCATTTGTTTACCCGTTACGCATTATTCGCGTTCGGTGCGGTTTATGTAACTAGTTTGCATAAATTAGCCGAAACGGGTCAAACCTTATCATATTTATCTCAAAATCCAGAATGTGTTTAGTTTACCCATATTATACAAGTATACAAACTTGTCGGATCTAAACCACATTCTAATCCGGTCTTCGCTTAATCATGCGTTTTGAACCGTATATCTTCCTTTAAAACTAACCGGTCTAAGTTTAGACTTAATTAAGACCCGTTAGAAATCTAATAGGTTATTAAAACCTTCGTTCCAGATTAGGAGCCCAGTAAAAGCTACTTGCACTCGCTGATTTGATACATACTTGCTAAGGTAAATACTTTTAACTTATTTTCCCTTATACGGGCTAGGGGTACGGTATATAAAATACCGCTTGGTCGGGCATTGAATTTTTAATCAGATAAAGGTTAATTTATTGAGATGACCCGTTTAAATTGTTATGTTTGCTTAAATCCTTTAGGAGGTTAATGACCATGTCCCGGATATCCTTGGCATCATTCATTGAAATGGCCACGACCTAAGCACGGGGTGTAGGCATACACCTGCCAGTGCATATATATATATATAAAGGTATAACCGACGGAATTGAGAATAAGTCGCCGCGGGATTATATCATGTGGTGTGTCTATTAATCTTTAACCCGGTATTCAACCCGGGCTACTAAACGTATACCGAACATGTAATTCTTTTACAAGTTTATATATAAATAATTATCCCAAGTTATAAAAGATTATTTTGTGCCATGTGCATTCAAATCAATTTTCTTAAATATTTTCAAAATGAGTCGGTTAATTGTATTTAACAGTGTAAACTGACGTATTTTCCAAAAAGGCTAAGTGCAGGTACTACACGGAAAAGGCTGGCTACTCCTAGCTTCAATAAAGAGTCTTGCAAGCTTAGAAGTTAAATCTGTTGAACAATAAACTTTTGAACTTTGATCCGCCTGTGGATCCTTACAACCGTTTTGTAATACATTTGATATTACTTTTTATTCGGTTTGTAATGATTTTATCTTTCGACTTCCGCTGTGTATATAAACTGTGATAAATTGTCTATGATGATATCAACTACGTCACGATACTCCCCACCGGGCCCCCCGGTAATACGTGGAAATATCGGGGTGTGACAGGTTGGTATCAGAGCCAACGTTGAGTGAATTAAACACTAGCCTTTTGTGTTTAATCTCAATGACACAGTTTGCACATTCCTCGATTTTCGAGTCTAGACAAAGAACTTAGGACTAATCCAAATTTGTTTTATTTTAATTTTGTCCTTTATTTTTCCTTGTTGTGTCCTTTGTTTGTTTTGACAGGTTCAAAAAGATGCCACCAAGAATCAGAGGAAGAGGTAGAGGCAGGGGGCCATTCAACGCCCCCAACGATCACGAGGCCGGGCCATCACACCGGCGAACTCCGTCAGACTCGTTAAGCAAAAGTCCTCAGGAAAACTGGAGGACCTCCTTAGAACCCACGAGGCGTTCAGTCTCGCTGAGCTCCTCACCTTCTTACCAAAATTCTTACGGGCCTTAGTCGGAGAACGAGCCCCATAACTCACACGATTCTTTTATACCCCTCCAAGGCCACAACTCACCCTTCAACGACCCAACACCCTACTTCCAAAGCCGGTTCAACCCGGCAAACCTAATTAATGAACCAATGGGTTATAACCCATTGGGACCGGAGGACCATTTCTCCATGGATATAGACGAGGATCCGGAACCTGCCCAACCGCCAACCGGAACGCCTACTCACCCCATCGAGATTTCAGATGGGTCACCCTTTCTTGGATCACCTTATAGTGGTCCCGACAGCTACGAGGCGAGGTTTAACCATTACGACTGGGTGTTTACTCCCAGTTACCACTCATCGCCGCAGCAGCAGGATCCCTCGGAGGATTCGCGCTTTGTAGCGGTTACTCCACCGCCACCACCACCAGTGCAGCAACAGCCTCCAGAGCCACTGAGGCGTAGGAGATCAACCGCATGGATGTCCGTGCGAGGGGAGTTCGTATCAGCACCCCTCAACATTCAAGTGGCAGCCATTATCCGCCACTATACGAAGACCCACAGATGGGTGGGCCTTCGAACCCTGTTTCTGAAGTGGAGTCGGCACCAGTCGCACCGCCACCAGTGGGCTACAACCACCCAATTCCTACGTACGCCGGTGTATCAGCGTATAACCCTTTCGAGCAGCCGGCCCATACTAACTACAACTACGCCGAGGCTGACCCATACCTGGTAGCGGCAAACTACAATGCTTTTCATCCCGAGGGGCCCTTTGGAGTCCCATATCAGACTGGGTACCCACCTTATGGGTACCAATACCCGCCACCTCCTCAACCTCCGCAGCATCAGCAGCCGCCGCAGCCACAATTGATACCACCAGAGTGACAACAGGAGGTTCTCGAAAGGTTGAGCCAGGTTGAGCGGGAGGTCCAAGAAGAGCGTAGAAACAACCGGGGATTTCTTAAAGGTTTGGCAAGCTTAATCAAGGGAAAGAGCAAGAAGGATCATTAAATCCTTTATTTGTTTATTTGTATTTCTTTATTGTTCAATCAAGTCCCTGCGTGGACATCTGTTTCTGTAACCAGTCCCTGCGAGGACTTGTAGTTTCTGTTTAGCCCCTGCGTGGGCATGTCTTTTCTGTTTAGCCCCTGCATGGGCAAGTTATTTCAGCTAAAGTCCCGTTTAGGGCAATATGTACTCTTTTTAAATTATTAATGGCATGTTATAATTTAAATTTCATTTTTATCATTATATGTATAAATGTAAAATGTATGAAATAAATAAATACATAAAATTCAAAATATGTCATTCCTTTTACAAGGTCTGCCTTTAAATATTAAATAAGAATCTTAAAGGGTATAACCTAGCCTGCATGTCGTTATAAGACCTGGCCATGACGGTAAAACCTGTTTAAAAAGAGATTCAAATCCTTGTTAACATCTGAAAACATGTTAACATTCCTGGCTGATGTGATTCGTAAAAATCACACGTGTCATCCTTACATTGGATTATTCAAAATCCTTCTTTATTATTTAAACATCCATTTGTGATGTAATGCCTACGGGCCATAATTATTGTCATGTAAGACAAAGACAGCTGTAGTCTATGACTTCCTGTCAATAAAAGGTAATGAACTACGTTCAAGCCTTAATGCCTTGATTCTCTTAAATAATGGCTTAGAAACTGTCCTTGTAACTATTGTCATATAAGATAAAAGACAGTCGTAGCCTATAACTCCCTGTCAAGAAAGGTAATGAACTATGATTCAAACCTTAATACCTCGATCCTATAAGATCTTGGCCTATAAATTGAAAATGTCCATGTGACTTGGCCTTTTGTGCCATTATTATATTTGTTTATAACTAAGGTTTATTAATGAAAAATCCTGAATGAAATACTTAATAAAATTAGCCAATATGGTTCTTGAATACCATGGTTAATAGATTAATAAGATGACAAATCTATTATAAACTTCTAAGAAGTCATTCTCATCATTTTATGTAGCAATCAGACAACATGGCAGAGTTTGAAGAAGTTAACAGTCATCCAAGGGAGAATCGTGATACTACTAGGATCAACGTAACTGGTGCGGAACTTCAAGCATTGATTGATAATGCTGTTACCAAGGCCGTAGATAGGCAGTTTAATGAGTCAAGTGCTACTCGAAACAAGACCTCATCTGTACCCCATTCTAAACCTAAGACTCACTCTAAGGCTCCTAGTAAGCCGCCTTCTAAACATAATGGATCAAGGAGAGATGGCGATCATCACTCCTCAAATCAGCATAGTGTTCCTTCGAAGAAGATTGAGCTCAAACGAGAACCACGTGGTAAGTCCTGTAAATATAAGTATTTCGTCTCCTGCAAGCCTAGAGACTTCACAGGGGAGAAAGGAGCCGTCGATTGTATGACTTGGCTCGATGAAATGGACACTGTGGTTGATATCAGTGGTTGCGCTGATAGGGATGTTGTGAAGTTTGTATCTCAGTCATTTAAGGGAGAAGCGCTAGCTTGGTGGAGGTCTCTGATCCAAGCTACTGGAAAAGTCCATTTGTATGGCATGTGTTGGGAGCAGTTCGTTACTCTCATTAAAGAAAATTACTGCCCTCAACATGAAGTTGAGAAGATCGAGACCGAATTCCTGACATTGGTGATGAAGAATTTAGACTGTCAGGCGTACCTTACGAGTTTTAATACCATGTCTCGATTGGTTCCATATTTGGTGACACTGGAACCAAAATGGATTGCCCGTTTCATTGGGGGTTTAGCCCCGGAGATCAAAGCCAGTGTGAAGGCATCTCGACCGACTACCTTTAGATCTGTAGCCGATCTGGAACTATCGCTTACCCTAGATGCGGTCAGGCAGAGATCGCTTAGGCATTCTGACGTTGAGAAGAGAAAACGTGAGAATGATAACTCACACCATTCAGGCAAGAAGCACAAAGGGAACTTTGATCACAAGAAGAATTCCGGGTTTAGAAAGGATGATCAGCAGTCGGGCGAGAAGCCCAAATGCAAAACCTGTAAGAAGCACCATTTGGGGAGGTGCACATACGAGTCAAAATCCCAATCACAGCCAAGGGTTTGTGGGATTTGTAAGTCAAGTGAGCACAAGACGATAGAGTGCAAGAAGATAAAGGATGCAACGTGCTATAACTGTAATGAGAAGGGGCACATCAAGTCCAACTGCCCTAAGTTTGCCAAAAAGCCTGAAGAAGCCAAAAAGACCAATGCTAGGGTCTTTCGAATGGATGCACGAGAAGCCGTTCAGGATGATAATGTGATCACAGGTACCTTTCTCATCAATGATGTTTATGCAAGAGTGTTATTTAATTCGGGTGTGGATAAGTCATTTGTAGATGATAAGTTTTGTAAGTTGTTGAATTTACCTGTTAAAACCCTAAGCGTGAAATATGAAGTAGAGTTGGCCGATGGTACCTTAGAAACTGCCTCAACTGTGCTAGATGGATGTTTTATATCCATTAGGAACCACTCTTTTCCGTTATCCTTACTTCCTTTGAAATTAGCTGGTTTTGACATAGTAATAGGCATGGATTGGTTATCCCATAACCAAGCCCAGATTGCTTGTGACAAGAAACAAGTGGTGATCAAGACTCCGTATGGTGAGCCACTTACCATACAAGGAGATACTCAGTATGGGTTGCCTAAGCAAGTGTCTGTGCTTAAGGCGTCAAGGTGTATGAAGAAGGGTTGTGTCATTTATATGGAACAGGTGACTATTGATGAGCCAAAGCCTAAGATTGAAGACATCCCTATCATTTCTGAATACCCTAATGTATTTCCTGAAGAACTACCTGGTTTACCCCCAGATAGGCAAGTGGAGTTTAGAATTGACATTATACCTGGAGCAGCACCTGTTGCAAGAGCACCTTATCGGTTAGCCCAACTGAGATGAAAGAGTTAAGAACTCAGTTGGATGACTTGTTGGCAAAAGGATTTATTAGACCTAGCTCATCTCCTTGGGGAGCACCTATTCTTTTTGTTAAGAAGAAAGATGGATCAATGCGGTTGTGCATTGATTATCGTGCTAAACAAGGTTACAATCAAGAACAGATATCCATTGCCCAGGATCGACGATCCGTTCGATCAATTGCAAGGATCAAGTTACTTCTCCAAGATTGACTTAAGGTCAGGCTATCATCAGCTAAAGGTTAGAGATGAAGATGTGCACAAAACTGCATTTAGAACTCGCTATGGTCACTACGAGTTCTTAGTAATGTCGTTCGGGCTCACTAATGCACCAGCAGCGTTCATGGACCTCATGAATCGCATTTGCAAACCCTACTTGGACAATTTTGTCATCGTCTTCATTGATGACATCCTCATTTATTCAAAGAATCAAGCTGATCATGAGAAGCATCTTCGGTGTATTCTTAAACTTCTTCAGCAAGAGAAGCTTTATGCTAAGTTCTCTAAATGCGAGTTTTGGCTTCGTGAAGTCCAATTCCTTGGACATATGGTTAGTGAGCGTGGTATCCAGGTGGATCCCGCTAAGATTGAAGCTATCATGAATTGGCAAGAGCCGAAGACGCCCACAGAGATTCACAGCGTCTTAGGTCTGGCAGGATATTACAGACGTTTTATTGAGAATTTCTCAAGGATTGCAGCACCCCTAACTTCGTTGACTAGAAAGAATATTAAGTTTGATTGGGGTCCTAAGCAACAAGAATCCTTCGATATTCTTAAACAGAAGTTAAGCAATGCTCCGGTATTGACATTGCCTGAAGGAACGGAAGAATTTGTGGTTTACTGCGATGCATCGCACACTGGCATGGGATGTGTGCTAATGCAGAAGGGTAAAGTTATTGCATATGCTTCCCGACAACTAAAAGTGCACGAGAAGAATTACACCACCCACGATTTGGAGTTGGGTGCCGTTGTGTTTGCACTAAAACTTTGGAGGCATTACTTATATGGTACTAAGTGTGTGATCTATTCTGATCACAAGAGCCTTCAACATCTGTTTAATCAGAAGGATATGAACATGAGGCAGCGACGATGGATGGAGACTTTGAATGACTATGATTGTGAAATCCGATACCATCCAGGCAAGGCGAATGTGGTCGCCGATGCCTTAAGTAGGAAGGAAAGGGTTAAGCCCATTAGAATCAATGCCAAGAGCAATGAATTAAAGAACAGTTTGAATGAAAGGTTGTTGGCCGCTCAGAAGGAAGCCGTATTAGAAGCTAACTATCCAAATGAAAAGTTGGGAGTAACTGCTGAACAGTTATCATATGGAAAGGATGGAATCCTAAGATTGAATGGACGAATATGGGTTCTGATCTATGGAGGACTTCGGGATGTTATCCTCCAAGAAGCCCACAGTTCTAAGTATTCCGTTCATCCTGGAAGTGACAAGATGTACCAGGATTTGAAGGCAAATTATTGGTGGATAGGCTTGAAGAAGTCTATAGCTACTTATGTAGCCAAATGTTTGACGTGCGCACAAGTTAAAGCTGAACACCAGAAGCCGTCAGGTCTGCTACAACAGCCTGAACTTCCCACCTGGAAGTGGGAGATGGTGACTATGGATTTTATCACCAAGTTACCAAAGACGAAGAGAGGAAATGATACTATTTGGGTTATAGTGGATAGACTGACTAAGTCAGCCCACTTCTTACATATTAAGGAAACACATAGCTCAGATAAGTTAGCTCAGCTGTACGTGGATGAGATTGTATCCCTCCACGGAGTGCCAGTGTCTATCATCTCTGATAGGGATACGAGGTATACATTGCATTTCTGGAAAAGCTTTCAACAATCCCTAGGCACTCGATTAAATTTCAGCACTGCATATCATCCTCAGACGGATGGTCAAAGGGAACGTACTATTCAGACACTCGAAGATATGCTACGAGCTTGTGTTATTGATCTGGGTGGAAGTTGGGATGATCATCTTTCATTGATCGAATTTTCATATAACAATAGCTATCATTCCAGTATTCAAGCTGCACCTTTTGAAGCTCTGTATGGAAGAAAGTGTAGAACGCCCGTTTGTTAGGCAGAAGTTGGAGATGTCCAACTGACAGGACCTGATATAGTCCTGGAGACGACATATAAGATTGTACAGATACGGGATCATCTCAAAGCTACCAGGGATAGGCAGAAAAGCTACGTAGATAAAAGGCGTAAACCTCTAAAGTTCGAGGTTGGTGACAAAGTGTTACTGAAAGTATCACCCTGGAAAGGGGTAATGCGATTTGGCAAGAAAGGCAAGTTAAGCCCAAGGTATATAGGACCATTCGAGATCATCGAATGTGTCGGAACAGTGGCTTATAAGTTAAATTTTCCTGAAGAGCTCAGTGGTATTCATAATGTATTCCACATCTGGAATCTGAAGAAATGTCTAGCTGATGAAACACTAGTCATACCCCATACGGATGTGCACATATATGAGAGCTTGAAATTTGTGGAAAAACCTTTGTCGATCAAGGATCGACAGGTTAAGAAACTTCGGAAGAAGCATGTACCGATTGTAAAGGTTAAATGGGATGCCCGTAGAGGTCCCGAGTATACGTGGGAGGTAGAGTCCACAATGAAAGAGAAGTACCCTCATTTATTTTAGTAAATCTCGAGGTTGAGATTTATTTTAAGGGGGTGAGGATGTAACACCTCGTAAAATCATGTCCAATATAGTATCGACACGTGTCATGGACTTTAAACGTGTAACAGATTGATTATGAGGGACTAAAGTTGACAAACGAAGAAAGTATATGTATATAAGGATACAAAGTGTCAACATTTGATAATTTTTCCTTTCAACAACCTTACACGATGTTTATACCCTTAAACGAATGAATCATGAAGCGTGTGAAACCGTTTGTGGAAGAAAGTGAAAGTTTACAATACGCGAGGGTTAAATGTGTCAACATGTTTAAGTTATACCTCTGAGTGACCTTTTAGCGAACCCGAATCCTTGTAACGATTAATTATACTCCCAAGAATAAGTGGTAAAAATTTCACAAGGTTTCGATATTGTATGAGAAAGATACGCTAACTTTCGTAATTAAGGGGTTAAAAGCGTCAACGAGGCAAAACTTGTGTTTTCAGTTATCGTTTAATGAAACCGGACCTAACGATGTTTGGTTATATCTCATGGATCATAGAAATATAAATTTCATGGGTTAAAAGTGCTTAAAATGGAAGAAATTACGCTTTAGAAGGTCCAGGGGGTGAAAATGTCATTTGTTGAAACTTGTTTGCTGGTCCCCTACCCCCTGGCGCTGCGCCACCAACTGAGGCACCTCTCTGTCGCGCGACGCGACGGACTACCAGCTCAGAAAAAAAGTATTTTTAACGTGGCAGCTTGCATGTTTGCTAAATTCCGCGAGTTTGCCACCCTCTAGCTGCTTGAAACACGTCCCTAGACACTTGTTTTCATCTCTAGAGTTTCCATAACACCTGTAGCAATCTCCATGATCCTCCATGGCTATATATAGAGCCCTTTGTTGCAACTTTGTGAACTCACACTTTCACATTTGCTTGTTCTAACTCTCTGGAGCATTCTTGGCAATTAAGGAGCCTTTCCTCTGTTCCAATCTCGTGCTTAGGACCATTGTAAGTCATCTTAGCTTCTGTAATTCAGTTTTAATTAGTTTAATGGCCCAAAGTCAAACCGTCGTAATTAAGGTTTGACTTAGTGATTAATCACTAATGGTCTAGTCAATTCTCGAATTGAAAGTAGCTTTGAGTAGGTAATTATGTGGGTAATAAACCCTTAAAAGGGCACCCTCTGATTCCCACTCTAATTAGGTCAATTGTCGGGTCAAACTTGATTTTAAAAAGTCAACAAAAAGCTAATTTTCGCATAAACACATAATTAACAATATAGAAGCTATGAAACCTGTTTTATCACTTGTATAACTTGGTAATTAATGTAAGAACATGTCTAAGCATGTTCAACCCGACAATTTTCAGTTTAAGCTCGGTTCGGAACCGAAAGTCGCATAAGTGGACTTTTGCTTTGACTTTCAGTTCTGACCCATTATAGCATATTTTAGAAATTCCTTAGAGCTTTATTAGGACCATGTTACATGTTATTATAACCCTCTGTGATTATACAACTTGGATCATTAGTCATCCGATTCATATGCATGTTTCCGTTATATGCCTAAATGTTGACTATTATGCCCTTTTGACCTTAAAACGATAATTTTGAAAATGTGAGAGGACAATAATCTTATTTACTGATTTATAAACATGTCCCTAAATTTTCACATCAGTTTGAGGTCTAGATTAAGAGTTATGCTCAATAGCGTAATTAGAAAGCTTTTTATTAATTAAACGGCGTTATTAGCATAAAGCCTATCTAAACCCAATTTTTGATACCAAACTCTTTACCTATTGATGTAACATAATATTTTGGGATTTTTGTAGATTTTTATTTATTTTTAGCCTAAGCATAACATAGGGTTATAGCTTTGATTCGGTAATTGTCGGTTTTGCCCTTTTGGCCTATAAAATGAGTTTTACATAATATTTTGATACCAAACCTTATGCTACTGATTTTATATAATAAATAAAATATTTTGAGTCTTCTGGAATTATAAAAATATCAGGTTTTCTTTAAATACCCGGAAATCGCTTAAAACCGTCTTTTTACGCGTTTAAAACGCATAGTATGTATTAAAACCATTTTTCTCATGTAAGACTTAATACCTACTGATGTTTTTAGTAAATTTTTATATTTTAACAGTAAGATAAAGTTTTGAACTCAGAATTCTAATTTTGACCTTTAAAGCTTATGTGAAATTACCAAAATGCCCCTACGGTGCATGGTTTGGTTATATAAGATAAATTTCACATATATGCAATACCCTACTGTTATGACTTATAAAAATAAATTTTTTTACTGATTATATCAGACCTGAAACTCAGATTAGTATTTAAACTCTTTTATAACCTTTAAAATGACCAAAATACCCCTACGGGGCATAATTTGAGTTTAAATCCATTTTGGGCATAATGGAAGGTATCTTACTGATATGACAACATATTTAAGGCATATTAACTTAGGAAACCTGTTCATGACTCATTTGGTTACCCGTTACGCATTATTCGCGTTCGGTGCGGTTTATGTAACTAGTTTGCATAAATTAGCCGAAACGGGTCAAACCTTATCATTTTTATCTCAAAATCCAGAATGTGTTTAGTTTACCCATATTATACAAGTATACAAACTTGTCGGGTCTAAACCACATTCTAATCCGGTCTTCGCTTAATTGTTTGTTTTTGAACCGTATATCTTCCTTTAAAACTAAACGGTCTAAGTTTAGACTTAATTAAGACCCATTAGAAATCTAATAGGTTATTAAAACCTTCGTTCCAGATTAGGAGCCCAGTAAAAGCTACTTGCAGTTGCTGATTTGATATATACTTGCTCAGGTAAATACTTTTAACTTATTTTCCCTTATACGGGCTTGGGGTACGGTATATAAAATACCGCTTGGTCGGGCATTGAATTTTTAATCCTATAAAGGTTAATTTATTGAGATGACCCGTTTAAATTGTTATGTTTGCTTAAAGCCTTTAGGGGGTTAATGACCATGTCCCGGATATCCTTGGCATCATTCATTGAAATGGCCACGACCTAAGCACGGGGTGTAGGCATACACCTGCCAGTGCATATATATATATATGTATATAAAGGTATAACCAACGGAATTGAGAATAACTCGCCACGGGATTATATCATGTGGTGTGTCTATTAATCTTTAACCCGGTATTCAACCCGGGCTACTGAACGTATAACGAACATGTAATTCTTTTAGAAGTTTATATATAAATAATTATCCCAAGTTATAAAAGATTATTTTGTGCCCTGTGCATTCAAATCAATTTTCTTAAATATTTTCAAAATGAGTCGGTTAATTGTATTTACTAGTGTAAACTGACGTATTTTCCAAAAAGGCTAAGTGCAGGTACTACACGGAATAGGCTGGCTACTCCTAGCGTCAATAAAGAGTCTTGCAAGCTTAGAAGTTAAATCTGTTGAACAATAAACTTTTGAACTTTGATCCGCCTGTGGATCCTTACAACCGTTTTGTAATACATTTGATATTACTTTTTATTCGGTTTGTAATGATTTTATCTTTCGACTTCCGCTGTGTATATAAATTGTGATAAATTGTCTATGATGATATCAACTACGTCACAATACTCCCCACCGGGCCCACCGGTAATACGTGGAAATATCGGGGTGTGACATCACAAGACAGCATAAGACATTGTCTGAAAAGTTTACAACATTATTCAAAGATAAACATAAACAACAACCAGAGCAAGAGTATGACCGCGCGCACATCCACTTTAGTTACCTGAAATACATATGAGTTTTTGGAAAATCGTCAACATAATGTGGGTGTGAATTCATGCAGTTTTTGTATTGAATGTTTGTATACTTTGTATGAAAAACATGGTATGTAATTTGTATAAATCAAGTATTTATGTATGTATCGAGATTGTTAATGGGTTGCAAGGCCATTAACATGTTACACGACATAGGAAGCATCCAAACCATAGGCATTTTTCTAGTTGTCGATTCACGACTGAGACACAAAAGCACTACTTGGTACTAGTTTTCACCAAGAGTGTGGCTGCCGGAAAACCCATTAGATCTAACCTTTTGTTCTGCGATCTAGGTATATTCTTGATTAATGGTGCTTCTGGTACCCTATTCGTGACACGATTTAAAGTATCATTCCTTAGTCTTTGTATCCAGCATACCATAACACATGTATTTTCCCCAAGTTTAAAAAGTATGTAAAAGATTAAAAGTGGGGACATGAACTCACTTTTCTGTAAACATTTAGTAACATGTACTTCACCCCCGAAGTTATAAAACTCAAAAAACAGTTAAAAGAAAAGGGGGAGCATGAACTCACTACTTTGCCGGGTTTGCTTATATAGCGTCGTGACCTATACGTGTTTTATTAACGTTAGTCACTAGACTTGTATCGCACAAGTACAAGTCACCATCTTTCATGTATGTATTCTTAGTTGTTAAAAATAACTTATATTTTTAACTATGTATCTTACTTATATTATTTTCTCAAAAATAAATATAAGTATCTTGTATTTTTCACCCGAATTATGTATTTTGTCCAAAACTTCATTTCATGTTCATAACTTGTCCAAGTTATATAATCTATCAAGTAATATATTTTCATAAATATATTCTCTTGTATTTGTCTATGCATGTTGTATGTGTATTTTGTATTTTCACTCCTCAGGAGTATTTAGTGTATTTTCAAGTCCTAATACACTATTACACACATTACATATTACATACACTTAGCACAAAATTTGGTGACCAATAAATACATATATTTTCCCTCAAAAATATACATACTTAATATCAATTTTTATCTTGAAGAAATCATCATTTCTTATCTTGAAGTTTATATAAAAATTAGGGAAACTGATGTGTGCAAAATGCAACATATAAATTACATCAATTGTGGCATAAAACTAACCCTTTTTTAGTACTAATGTTGGAAAAAGTGTGTTTTTGTCTTCCTTTTGTATTTTCAGGATTAAATGAGCTTAAATTAACAAAAGAAGCAAAAAAGGCAGCTAAATCTAACATAAATACAAGAAAAGGAATAAACGTGGCATGCCCGACCTCCCCGAAAGCATCTTCCTAAGCAAAACAAGAGAGCAGAAGGCTGAACACGCCCCGTGCTCAGTGAGCACGGGGGCGTGCCCAAGTGTCAGCATAAAAGACAAAGTTGTAGAAGCTTCCATCGCCCACCACGGGGCCGTGCTCAGCGGACACGGGGTCGTGGTCAACTATAAGATTCGCAGAATCTAGGCAAATCTTGATAGTACAGATACGCTTCTACTCACGGGGTCGTGCCCAGCGGACACGGGGCCGTGGTCAACTAATAAAGACAAGAGCAATTAATGAAGAAAGAGAAGGATGTGGACACGGGGCCGTGCCCACTGGACACGGGGTCGTGCCCGAGCTTCTGTTCAGCCTATAAATAGGAGTGCTTGGCTCAAGCTCAAACCATCCCTTGGCACACCACCTCTCTCACACTTCACCCACCACCCACCACCACCATAACACCATCATCCACCAACATCATCCATTGTCCATCATAGAGTGTGTGAGTCGTCTCGGGATCCAAGATTGATCGTAAGAGTTCTTGACAATCAAGGCCATGTTTGCCTAAGTCTCTTACATCACTCGGTGAAGACAAAGTGTCTAGTGTAATACTTTTTATTTTTAATCTTTTCGCACTTTTTAATTGGTTATGTATTAATGACTTTGATAACTAGTTTCTTATGTTGAAGGTAATTCTTCCTTATCGTTTGTCCGTGGTGTCTTGGCATTATTTTACTGTCTATATATAATAAAAGATTTTCACCATTCATATCTCCACGGTCTATATGGAGGTATGTTGGCTACCTGGTCGGGGGTTAAGGGAACGGTTTGGTAAGAGTCTTGCCATTGTTCAGTGTATAGATCCTGCAAAGGACCTGGGTCAAATTTAGTAGGACCTCCTTCAATACTTAACGGTATTGGATGGCGGGGGTCCAAACTCTTTGACCCCCTCATAAGTTAAACTACTATTAATATTTTAACCCGGCTACTTAGGACTGTATCCCTGCTGACTCAGACTACTTAGCTGAGGGTAACGTCGCCTTCAAAAGAGGGGCCTACCACAATATGCATTAATAACTTAATTAATTATCTTTCAATAATCCGACCCTTTAGGATTGTATCCTTGCTGACTCAAACTACTGGGTTAAGGGTAACGTCACCTCCAAAAGAGGGGCCTACTACAATAACTAAGATAATCTCTTAAATAGTGCAAAAGTGCGGAAATAATCAAAGGTTACACTAAACACGAGTCGGAGCCAAGTGATTCATCTTGTCTATCTGTTTTTATTTTTTTTTTATTTTTATTTTTCAGCATTTTAGTTAGTTTTTATTTTCTTAGTTTAAAACCCTTTTTCTAAACTTTTGATTTGATTAGACGTTGAGGATAAACCGGTACTAAAAGCTCTTGTGTCCTTGGACGACCTCGGTATCTTACCAACACTATACTACGCTCACGATGGGTGCACTTGCCCATATGTGTGTTTAGTGTTGGTAAATATCGTGTTTTATAAATTTAAAACTTGGCTAAAGAAAGTGTAAAAGGGCTTAAAATATACTTAAACCTACATATACACCTAACACGCATCAAGTTTTTGGCGCCGTTGCCGGGGACACAAGGATTTTAAGAAAGCTTAAAATCGACGGCCTAATCAGTTTTTCAAAACCTTTTTAAAACGCGCGCACATTTTTCTGCATTTTAGTTTAGTTTTGCATTTACAGTAACCTGAACACGGGCCGTGCTCGCTGAACACGGGGCCGTGCTGCACATTTTTCATAAAACACCCAGTAACAGTAGCTTGAACACGGGCCGTGCTCACTGAACACGCCCCGTGCTCAACGAAATCAGTAAATTTAATTAAAACGCCCAGATACAGATCCTGAACACGGGGCCGTGCTCACTGAACACGGGGCCGTGTCCAGCTTCTGTTTCCGTTTTTATTTTTGTTTTCTGATCTCGAGACTTGGTTGTGGTCTGCTGAGTGATCCTTATGGATCAATACTCAGGAGGTTACAACTACACCTATGAGGAGGAGGATTATAGGAGTAACTATTGCACTAATTGTAGTAATTCGCACTCGGTTCAATATAGTCACTCATATCAACCATCCAATTCATACACCTACTATGAGGAGCCCAGGTACGAGCCATCAACTTCATACACATCCTATGAAGACCAAAGGTATGAGCCTCCTCCCTCATACTCATATTTTGATGAACCATGGTATGAGCCTTCTTACTCATACTTTGAGGAACCAAGATATGAGCCACCACCTTCGTATGCTTATTATGAGGAACCATGGCGTGAACAACCCACCTCATATGAGTATTATGAAGAACAAAATTATGACCCTTATCCATCATATACTTACAATGAAGAACAATGGTGTGAACCATCTACTTCATATGGGTATTATAAGGAACAAAGGATCGAACAACCGGATTCAAGCTCTGAAAATCCTGATCCTTTCTCTATAACCGAAGTTACCGAGAGGATATTAGAACACCTTAGAGTTATCGATCTCTATATAAAAGAATCTCGCGCAAGGGAAGAGGAGTCCCACGCAAAAGAAGAATTAATTAAAGAAAAAATAACTGAAGGTGTAAAAATGGAAGAACAAATAAGTGAAAAACCAACACATGAGTTAAACAACGAAAAAGGTGAGTCCGTTAACGATAAAATTCAAGAAGAGTCTAATTTTGAAGAAATTAATCTCTTGTCACCTTCTTTTGAAAATCATTGTTTAGTTCCCACTCATGCTAAGTTTTTAAAAGAGTTAAACACTAACACTAAAATTGACGAAACGGTAAGTGTTAAGTTAACTACTGATCAAACCTCGCTAATAAAAGAAGACCCATTTGAAATTAACATTACACCGGTTCCATGTTTCTTTCAAAATTCATTTATTAGTAATGTCACAATCGATAAAGATCTTTGTGTTAACATAAGGCCTAGCTACATCTTCGAAAAATTAAGTATTAGTGATTTTTCTCCACTTCAAATACCCATTTTTCTATCCAATCGAAAGGTAATAAAATCAATCGGTGTAGTTGAGGATGTATTGGTTCAAACAAATCAAATGGTAGTCCCCACCGACTTTGTCATCCTCGATGACGCTCCTCTAGTGTTGGGACGACCATTTGTAAAAACTCACGAAGCTTTGAAAAACCAGAAGTTCAACAATCTACCTCTTCAATTAGGGGCATTTAAAAAAAGTGTCGATATTGAATGGTCAATGAAATATCCATTCGGCAACAATGACCCCCTAATTGAAGATGAAGATGAACCACCCGATACAAGTGAAAAGTTTGACCACTTTGTTGAAGAAGAGGTTGCCATAGAACAAACTTTTAAGGTTCTTGATCAAAATGAGCAACCAAATAAGGAGTCTCCTAAAGACCCACCTCTTGAGCTCAAAGAACTTCCAAAAGGTTTGTAATATGCTTTTCTAGACAAAGATGGTAAGTTACATGTAATTATTTCGTCTAAATTAGATAAATTAGAAAAAGAAAAATTAATTAACCTTTTGAAAAAACACAAAAATGCGATCGCTTGGAAGCTTGTAGATATCAAAGGAATAAGTCCTTCCATGTGTACGCACAAAATTTTAATGAATGATGACTATAAATCGGTAATACAACCACAACGTCGAGTAAATCCTAATGTTCAAGAAGTAGTTAAAAACAAAGTCATCAAATTACTTGACGCCGGACTTATTTATCCTATCTCTGATAGTCCTTGGGTAAGTCCCGTCCAAGTAGTTCCAAAGAAAGGAGGTATGACGGTAATAACTAATGAAAAGAATGAACTAATACCAACAAGAACCGTCACAGGATGGAGAGTATGTATAGATTATAGACGATTAAATGAAGCAACAAGAAAATATCACTTTCCTTTACCCTTCATTGATCAAATGTTAGAAAGATTATCCGGTCATAAATTTTATTGTTTCTTGGATGGTTTTTCAGGTTACTTTCAAATCCCGATAGCACCCGAAGACCAAGAAAAGACAACCTTCACATGTCCCTATGGAACTTTTGCTTATCGACGCATGCCGTTTGGTCTATGTAATGCCCCCGCAACATTCCAACGTTGCATGGTAGCCATCTTCCACGACATGATAGAAAAGACAATGGAAGTCTTCATGGACGACTTTTCTATCTTTGGGGATTCATACAACCAATGCCTCGATAACCTTGAACGAATGCTATCCTGATGTGAGGAAACTAACCTCGCCCTTAACTGGGAAAAATGCCATTTCATGGTAACGGAGGGAATAGTACTCGGTCACAAAATCTCAAGCGAAGGAATGGAGGTGGATCGAGCCAAAATAGATACCATTTCTCGACTACCACCCCCATCCTCCGTTAGAGCTATCAGAAGTTTCCTAGGGCATGCTGGATTTTATAGGCGGTTTATCGAAGACTTTTCTAAAATCTCAAGGCCTCTAACAAAATTACTTGAAAAAGATGCTCCTTTCATCTTTGACGAGGATTGCAATCAAGCATTTCTAACCTTAAAGGAAATGCTAGTCAATGCACCTATCACGATAGCGCCTGATTGGAAATTTCCTTTCGAAATCATGTGTGATGCCAGTGACTTTGCAGTTGGAGCTGTCTTAGGACAAAGAAGAGAAATGCATTTTCACCCAATTTATTATGCTAGTAAAACACTTAACGATGCACAAGAAAATTACACAACAACTGAAAAAGAATTACTAGCTGTGGTATTTGCTTTTGATAAATTTCGTTCTTATCTTGTTCTTTCTAAAACTATAGTCTATACAGATCATGCAGCCATTCGATATCTCTTCAAAAAGCAGGACGCAAAACCACGTTTGATTCAGTGGATTCTACTCCTCCAAGAATTTGATATTGAAATCAAAGACAAAAGAGGAGCAGAAAATACCGCAGCAGTTCATCTTTCACGCTTAGAAGACCCAGCTTTGGAGGCAACCAGGGACGAGCAAATCAACGAAAAATTTCCAACGGAGTCCCTGGAAATGGTGGAATACAAGGAAGAACCATGGTATGCCGACTATGCTAACTACCTAGCTAGGGGTATAGTCGCTAAGGGTTGGCCACATCATCAAAGAAAAAAATTCTTTGCCAATGTGAAACACTATTTTTGGGAAGATCCATATCTTTTCAAAATGTGTGCCGACCAACTCATCCGACGATGCGTACATGGTAGTGAAGCACGAAGAATTCTCCGCCATTGTCATGAAGGTCCATACGGAGGACATCATGGTGCCGCAAGTACCGCACGAAAGGTATTTGATTCAGGATTTTATTGGCCAACCATTTACAAAGACGCCCAAAGTCTTGTCAAGACTTGTGATGCATGCCAAAGAACAGGTAATATTTCTTCCAAAAACGAAATGCCACAGAATGGCATTCTTGTTTGTGAAATTTTTGATGTGTGGGGACTCGACTTTATGGGACATTTCCCACCGTCGAAAGGAAACAAATATATACTTGTGGCGGTAGACTACTTGTCTAAATGGGCCGAGGCCGAAGCACTTCCAACAAATGATGGAAGAGTCGTGGTAAGATTTCTGAAAAAAATTATTCTCTCGTTTTGGCACACCTAAAGCATTAATAAGTGATAGAGGTACTCATTTTTGCAACCATCAACTTGAATTTTTTTTAACAAGATATGGGGTCTATCACCGGGTCTCAACAGCGTATCACCCTCAAACAAACGGACAAGCCGAAGTGACTAATAGAGGTTTAAAATGAATACTCGAAAAAACCGTAGGGTTAAATAAAAAGGAATGGGCAGATAAATTAGATGATGCTTTATGGGCTTTTCGAACTGCTTATAAAACAACAACAGGTACAACCCCATATAAGCTAGTCTATGGAAAAAGCTGTCACTTGCCAGTAGAAATTGCACACAAAGCCTACTGGGCAATTAAAAATGTAAACTTAGATTTAGAATTTGCTGGTAAAAATCGATTTTGTCAATTAAATGAATTAGACGAGCTTAGGAATTATGCATACTCAAACTCCGAAATTTACAATGAAAGAATGAAAAACTTTCATGACAAACATATTAAACCTAATGAATTTCGAGTAGGAGATCTAGTTCTTTTGTTCAATTCACGACTTCGATTATTTCCTGGTAAATTAAAGTCTAGGTGGTCAGGACCTTTTTCCATCACCCATATTTTCCCACACGGTGCAGTAGAAATTAAATCTCGGAATGGACCTCCATTCAAAGTCAATGGCCAACGGCTGAAACTCTATCAAGGATTTATTGAGGATGAAGAGGAAGAAATCTCGCTTCAAACGGTGGATGAGTAAAGGCAACAACATCATACCTAGTAAGTTACGAACGATTGGGATGACATCTAAATCGGTAAGTCTTCTAACCAAGTTTTGGGAAACAAAGGGCACTCACACGAGCACTAAAAAAAAAAAATTCAAAAACTTTGCTCGGCACGAGGCCGTGTCCGCTGGAGACGGGGCCGTGTCCGCGCTACTATCGGGATGTATTCCCCTTTTCATAACAGTTACTTCATTCCACACGCCCCGTTTCCCCGAAAACGCTTTGGTTCCAGGCGATTTTCCGCAGATTTTCAACGTCTCCTATCATTCTAACAACATCAAGGTATGATTCTATCACTATTATTAGTTAGATTAGGCATTTGCATGTAGTTAAAACTCCAAAAATTTGGGGAAAAATCTATGGTTCTTGAACTACACCCGAATCGAACCTCAAATTTTTGCTTTAATCTGTTAGCATTTAGTTAGATCAGTGTTATAGGAAGTAAACCCACTTGTATTGTCCAAAGATTCGACCGATTTCTCACAAGAACCCCAAACCCTTGTTTTTGAACCGAAAAAGATAAAATTGGATGGGTAAACGGGTTGTTTTGGGAAAAACGGCACTTGGGGTTTCATTTTCGGGGGAAACCGCACCTACTGGACCAAAAATTTTCAAGTTTTCGAAACCGGGTCGAAAAATGATGTTTTTGAGTAACAGACGCCTGGACACGGGGCCGTGTCCGCTGAACACGGGGTCGTGTCCAGCACACTGTTTGCAGTTTTGTCTGAAAATCCTAATGTTTCGTGCTAACTTTTGGTGTATTCTTTCAGATGGCTAAGAAGTTCACGAGGTTTAACGCAAATGAGCTCGATGCTAGGGCCAGATACGAAGTACTTCAAACAAGACCGGAAGAATACCCAAGGCAAGCATGCACGTATTTGTTAGCATTGGTGAACCAACTCGACCGCTTCAACAACCTTGTCACAGGACCACTAAGAGTCGCCTTAACAACTCGACTCCGTTCCGTCCACGAATGCACTTTGGAATTCTATAGCACCTTCACGTTCAACTCAAGGTGCGACCCATTCGACAATGATGGGGTAGCACTCCGATGTGGGGGAACTAGGTATTCGATCTCCATGGCACAATTTGGGTCGATTGTCGGGTTGTATGCGGAAGAAGATGCAGGTAATGAGGAAAATACTGGAGGGATGCGAGAGATAGATGAAAACGATCGCCAAGCCGCGTGGGCTCAGATTGGTGAAGGGCATTACAATCCGAGCAGCACTAAGAGCACGAAGTTGAGGGATCCGCTCTACCGATACATCCATAGGATCCTCGGCTACTCTCTTAGCCAAAGGCATGATAGCGGTGGCGTTGTTGGGTTAAGAGATCTAGTTGTCCTCCACTGCATCCATAACCGCAGGCACCTCGATGTTCCGTTCCTCATGCTCCGAAACATGCATCATAACCGCCTTGCTACTGCACCAACCCCTATCTTCTTTGGGGGATGGGTGTACCGTCTCTTCAAGCACTTCACAAACATACCTAGGTCATTCGGAAGGAGCCCATGGTCGGGTAGGGTAGATATACACATCTGCCGCTCAATGAACCTAATCTATGAGGCTGAAGACGGGACGGTGAGCTTCCAAAGGATGCAAGGGCATGCATGGAACCCGCAAGAGGCACTTGTCCTTCACGCTCCACAACATCATCAGTACCAGTACCAGCCCCATGGTGATCCAGGCCAGTCCTCCTCCGGAGGCGGTTTTCCTAACTTTCAAAGTTTACATGATTTATTGTAGGAAAACCTCATGTGCACCAGGAACACCTACAATATGGCAAGCAACACGTACAACCGGGTTGGGGCGATCGAGAGAAACATATCCGATATCCAAGATGATATTGGAAATATCCGGGAGTACATTGCTGGGCATGGTGGAGATGATGATGATGAGGACGAGGACATGGATTAGGCGGGAGGAGCGGAGGAAGAAGCGGTTGGTTGGTGATTCCCCATGTTAACCTTTTATCTTGAACAATTTCCGGCCTCCGTGCCGTGTGTCAAACAATTTACTTTCCTTTAACTCTTTTATTTTTTGCATTTTTTTTCTCTTTCTAACTTTGTGATGGATGGAATGTTGAACACTGGTAATCTAGGATGTTTGCTATGTTTTGGTGGAATGTTTATTGATAAAACAGGTACATACGAGGCTTAGAGCACTAAACCTTAGTGCTACTAAAGCCGGGACAGGAAAACCAGAACCAGAAACCTGTTTCTCAACCTTGCAGACTGTCTACACGGGGTCGTGTCCAGCCGACACGCCCCCGTGCCCACTGCCCCAGACCTGCTGTTTGTCTAAATATGCAGACTTTTTGCCAGACACGGGGTCGTGTCCAGCCGACACGCCCACGTGTCCACCTTCTGTAAGTTTTCGTTACTGGCACCTGAACACGGGGTCGTGCCCACCAGGCACGGGGCTGTGTCCAGTGCTCAGTAACATAAATTTTTGCTTGTTTCACACCTTTTACACATTCAATCAACCTAAAAACTTATTTTTGGGACACGTTGAGGACAATGTGTAATTTAAGTGTGGGGGGGGGGGGGGGATGCTAAAACCTTGAATCTTGTAAGTCCTAATAACAAGCCTTACACAAAACTCTATTGGAACTGCTAATCACCCCAAATTTTTTTCGAAAATTTTCATTTTTTTTTACTTTTCGAGGTTTAATTTGGGAATTTCAAAATTCTAAAAAGGTTATATTTTAACGAATTTACTACCGATAGCGTCGTGATAAAAAGAACCAACATAAGAAAATTATGAAAAGGCATGACAAGCTTAGTTAAAATTTAATTATATATACTTGATCACGTAAAAACCCATTCCCACAAAAGTGAGTTTTGAGCCTTTATTAAGCATACAAATACATATCTTTAAACTAAATGCTCATTTTTCGTTTCTTGTGTGAATAGCCGCTTGGTTCTTACAACTCTAGAACTTGCCACGACGATACATTCCCGGTCCTTACCAACTTAAACCCGAGTAAGTATATGATAGAGGCATTAGGACTAACCCTTTTTATTTCTACACCATTATTTTTTTTACCACCTACCCAAAATCCCCCTAGTTAACCCTTTGAGCCTAAACCTTTTCATTTCTTAACCCAAACCAAACACCCTTTCACCCACCAAAACCTTTTTTTTAACCCTTTGTTTTAGTAACAAGTTCGGTTTTTCATATGACTTTCAAAAAAAAAAATGTGTTGATGATGAAGCAAAATGAAATAAACAAGCAAGTTTATCAAAAATAACTTTGTTTGGAATTATGGCTTCATCAAAATAAAAAGTTATATATATATATATATATAAAGTTTTACGAAAACCGATACTTTTTACACTTTTTCGCCCTTTTCTACTAACCATTAACCCAACCACCTACCTTTAACCCAAGCCTAACCCTTCACCCAAAAAGACCTCTTGATATTTACAAAGGTATAAAGTTAAAAAGGAGGAGGATTGATTGCTTGGCAAGCCTATGGTAGGAGTAAGTTCCATGCCGCTCTCGAGTGATTCACTAAAATACATCTTCGGCCGAGTGTTGAGTGATCCCCCGTGAGGTATGTGAACTTGTATATAAATAGAATTTTAAAGAGGCATGTTATGCCCTAATAAGTAATTTATCTTATGAAAAGTTTTAAATAAATCATGACGAATAGGATTGTAAATAAATAAAAATAAAACTAAATAAAGAATCTTGGAAATCCCGACACTCTATGACAAGCCCAAAAAACCTTCTTTTCTACCAATTCCATTTGGGAGTGTAAAGCCATATTATAAAGAGTTTTGCTTGAGGACAAGCAAAGATTCAAGTGTGGGGGTATTTGATGTGTGCAAAATGCAACATATAAATTACATCAATTGTGGCATAAAACTAACCCTTTTTTAGTACTAATGTTGGAAAAAGTGTGTTTTTGTCTTCCTTTTGTATTTTCTGGATTAAATGAGCTCAAATTAACAAAAGAAGCAAAAAGGCAGCTAAATCTAACATAAATACAAGAAAAGGAATAAACGTGGCATGCCCGACCTCCCCGAAAGCATCTTCCCAAGCAAAACAAGAGAGCAGAAGGCTGAACACGCCCCGTGCTCAGTGAGCACGGGGGCGTGCCCAAGTGTCAGCATAAAAGACAAAGTTGTAGAAGCTTCCATCGCCCACCACGGGGCCGTGCTCAGCGGACACGGGGTCGTGGTCAACTATAAGATTCGCAAAATCTAGGCAAATCTTGATAGTACAGATACGCTTCTGCACACGGGGTCGTGCCCAGCGGACACGGGGCCGTGGTCAACTAATAAAGACAAGAGCAATTAATGAAGAAAGAGAAGGATGTGGACACGGGGACATGCCCACTGGACACGGGGCCGTGCCCGAGCTTCTGTTCAGGCTATAAATAGGAGTGCTTGGCTCAAGCTCAAACCATCCCTTGGCACACCTCCTCTCTCACACTTCACCCACCACCACCATAACACCATCATCCACCACCATCATCCATTGTCCATCATAGAGTGTGTGAGTCGTCTCGGGATCCAAGATTGATCGTAAGAGTTCTTGATAATCAAGGCCATGTTTGCCTAAGTCTCTTACATCACTTGGTGAAGACAAAGTGTCTAGTGTAATACTTTTTATTTTTAATCTTTTCGCACTTTTTAATTGGTTATGTATTAATGACTTTGATAACTAGTTTCTTATGTTGAAGGTGATTCTTCCTTATCGTTTGTCCGTGGTGTCTTGGCATTATTTTACTGTCTATATAAAATAAAAGATTTTCACCATTCATATCTCCACGGTCTATATGGAGGTATGTTGGCTACCTGGTCGGGGGTTAAGGGAACGGTTTGGTAAGAGTCTTGCCATTGTTCAGTGTATAGATCCTGCAAAGGACCTGGGTCAAATTTAGTAGGACCTCCTTCAATACTTAACGGTATTGGATGGCGGGGGTCCAAACTCTTTGACCCCCTCATAAGTTAAACTACTATTAATATTTTAACCCGGCTACTTAGGACTGTATCCCTGCTGACTCAGACTACTTAGCCGAGGGTAACGTCGCCTTCAAAAGAGGGGCCTACCACAATATGCATTAATAACTTAATTAATTATCTTTCAATAATCCGACCCTTTAGGATTGTATCCTTGCTGACTCAAACTACTGGGTTGAGGGTAACGTCACCTCCAAAAGAGGGGCCTACTACAATAACTAAGATAATCTCTTAAATAGTGCAAAAGTGCGGAAATAATCAAAGGTTACACTAAACACGAGTCGGAGCCAAGTGATTCATCTTGTCTATCTGTTTTTATTTTTTTTATTTTTATTTTTCAGCATTTTAGTTAGTTTTTATTTTCTTAGTTTAAAACCCTTTTTCTAAACTTTTGATTTGATTAGACGTTGAGGATAAACCGGTACTAAAAGCTCTTGTGTCCTTGGACGACCTCAGTATCTTACCAACACTATAATACGCTCACGATGGGTGCACTTGCCCATATGTGTGTTTAGTGTTAGTAAATACCGTGTTTTATAAATGTAAAACTTGGCTAAAGAAAGTGTAAAAGGGCTTAAAATATACTTAAACCTACATATACACCTAACACGCATCAAGTTTTTGGCGCCGTTGCCGGGGACACAAGGATTTTAAGAAAGCTTAAAATCGACGGCCTAATCAGTTTTTCAAAACCTTTTTAAAACGCGCGCACATTTTTCTGCATTTTAGTTTAGTTTTGCATTACAGTAACCTGAACACGGGCCGTGCTCGCTGAACACGGGGCCGTGCTGCACATTTTTCATAAAACACCCAGTAACAGTAGCTTGAACATGGGCCGTGCTCACTGAACACGCCCCGTGCTCAACGAAATCAGTACATTTAATTAAAACGCCCAGATACAGATCCTGAACACGGGGCCGTGCTCACTGAACACGGGGCCGTGTCCAGCCTCTGTTTCCGTTTTTATTTTTGTTTTCTGATCTCGAGACTTGGTTGTGGTCTGCTGAGTGATCCTTATGGATCAATACTCAGGAGGTTACAACTACACCTATGAGGAGGATGATTATAGGAGTAACTATTGCACTAATTGTAGTAATCCGCACTCGGTTCAATATAGTCACTCATTGTTGGTGCATTTTATGTGACAACATCGTTGGATTGGTCTTTGAATATTAAACGAGTTTGGGCCGCGAAGACTTATGAAGACTGAATGGAATTCGAGTTTGTTGAAGCCCAATCTAGTCCAAGTTTGTATCAAGTTTAAGTCTATCTAGTTTAGCCTGAATTGTAAACAGAATTCGTATGGACTGAGCCCAATTCGAATTGTATAGGTTGTGCTATATAAACAACCTTTACCTAGAGTTTTAGGGTTAGACTTTTGGAGACTTTCAGGCAATTGAGAGAGAGTTCAAATACATAGAACATTGGCTGTGAGTTCGTGGAGATCTTTAGTGATTGTAAACGTTTACGTTGGATAATCATAGAAGATCAGTTGGTAAACCGTCTTGTGTTCTTGTTTCTGTTTGATAGGTTTATCAAGGGGATTCCGCACCCTTGGTAGATTGTCAGTTTTGTTAAGATCCATACGGATAAGGGACCTACAATTGGTATCAGAGCGTTTGCTCTTGTGTACGGTTTAAAACAGATATTACAGATTCAAGGATTTTGTTCGTGTTTGAAGATTTTCGGATTTTGTGTGAAGAACAGTGAAGAACATCGAAGAACAGTAAAAAATTGTGAGTGTTTGATTCGTTTTGGTTATTGATCTGATTTGTTTGCTTGTTTTTAGGAGTTTCAGTTGGAAAGTTATCAATCAGAGGATTCGTTGGTGTGAAAAGTGCTGATTTTTCGGGATTTATTATTGGAAGATTGCTGGTCTTGCTGGTCTCGACTGGAATTAGTGGTCTCGACTGGAGGTCTCGACTAGTCCTGTTTTCACTCGAAACGGTGGTCTCGTCTCGAAACAGTGGTCTCGAGTTGTGCATATTTGACACGAAACGGAGTGGTCTCGACTCGAAACGGAGGTCTCGACTCGAAACGGAGGTCTCGACTCGAAACAGTGGTCTCGAGTTGTGCACATTTGACTCTGGAAAATTCCGAAAACGGTTTTAGACATTATATATCATTGGAATCATAATCTCGAGACGAATCTAACGGTATAACTTAGTAAAAACAGGTTTCGGACTAAAATTGTACGGTTACCAGTCTGCAACGTTAAAATGTCAAACATGCCTAGTTTGAATGAGCTGTTGAGAATGGAGCATGAGGTTGGCACTACCAACAAACTGCCTAAGATGATGAAGGTGGAAAATTACCTGACATGGAAGGATCGTTTTCAATCGTTCATTGAATATCAGGATACTCGCATGTGGATATGCATTGAAGAAGGGTACATAGACCCAACACATGACTTTGAAGGCAGACCATGTAAAACTGCCTATGTGAACATTACAGATGCTGATAAAAAGATGTATGAGGCTGAAAAGAGAGCCTTGGCTGCAATCAAAATGTCCTTACCTGATAGCATCAAACATACTTTCAAGAGGTACACAAATTCCAAGGATATGTGGGATGCGTTGGAAAAGAGATATGCGGGAAATGCAGATGTCAAGAAAAACAAAGTTGATCTACTTAAGAAGTAGTTTGCTGTTTTCAAGTTCATGAAACATGAGTCACTTGAGGACATCATCACTCGCTACTATCATCTGATGTCAGAAATGGAAAATTATGATATCGATTGCTATACTGACATAGAGAAGAATGACAAGCTGCTCGACGCCTTACCTACTAAATGGTATATCTACACTCTCATGATCAAGGGAGAAGCAGATTATGACACAAAAGAACTGGAAGAAGTAGTTGGAAAGCTAAGAGCTTATGAGCTCAGTATAAAGAAGAAGGACACTGGATATGATCAGGTTCAAGATCCAGGGATTTACAATGGGCTTACATCTTCTTCATCTCACAATGCTTCTAGCGACTCTGCTACTGCTTTTCTTTCATGTGAAAATGAGCAGGTCACAGTGAATGAGGATGGTGATGTGTGTTTTGTAGCTGCTTCAGGAGGATCAACAGGAGCAAAGAAAACCTCAGCTTCTAAGCAGAATAGTGGTGTTAAGTCGATGCCTATGAGTGTGAAGTCTGCTGAAGAACATCTTGCTCTACTTGCTTCATTCGTTGCTTCCTATGAGAACTACATTCAGGGGAAGATATCTGATCCTGCCACGTTGGATGAAGATTATGATCAGATTGACCCTGATGATCTAGAAGAGATGGATTTACAATGGCAGATGGCCATGATTTCGAGACGTGTGAAGAGGTTCATGAACAGAACTGGAAGGAAGTTTGTAGGAAAAAGCGTTGGTTTTGACAAGGCCAAAGTCAGGTGCTTTAACTGTCAGAGTTATGGTCATTTCGCTAGGGAATGTCAGAAACAAAAACATGAGACTTCGAGTCAGAGTTCAAACAATAGGAATGCATCAAATAACTCTAACTCAAGAGCGTTGATCTCTACTGCAAGAGAAGGCTCATATGACTGGAGTATTCACTTGGAAAATGATGAGAATGTCACTCAGGCATTCATGGCAGAGATTGTGCCAGTCGATGAAGGTGAAGCTACAGTAGATGATGCTAAGGTTGAGAAGAAAAGTGAAGTTGAGGTAGATAAGGCTGATCAGACAACAGATGCTGAAAAAGAAAAGCCAAAAGCTGAGAAAGAAAGGGAAGATGAAGCGAAAGATGAAATCATCAAAAGAATGGAAGCTCAACTTGCTGCTCTTATGGCCAACTCAGACAAATCGACAGGAGAGGTAAGTAACTCTGCTACTTCTGTTTGTTTAAAGTGTCGTGAATTACAGGGTGAGGTTGACAGGTTGTCAACTCAAAACAAAAGTCTGGTGAGCGAAATATCTAACGTAAAGGAATCAAATTTCTTTGCTAAAAGAAATGAGTCATCATATTTGAAAAAGATAAAAGGATATGAAGCTGAAATTGAAGTTTTAACCTGCAAATTAAATGAAAAACTTCAAGTCATAGACTTAGCACATGACATGATGGCTGAGAAAACAAAAGAGATTTTTGAAAAATGCAAAGAGTTGTCAGATGCACAACTCAAAATTGTTGAACTTGAAAAGAAATTAGGTCAATTCAGGGATTCTACTTTTGTTATGAAACACATGATGGGTGGGTTAAAGAAGAGTAATGACAAGACCAGTGTGGGATTCAAGGGCTTCAATGAAGTCCCACCTCCTCTTAGTCATGACTATTCTTTCTTACCTGATGAAGATGAGTTCACAGACTTTCTGTCAACATCACCTAGTAGTTTCGCATCTAGTCAAGGTGATGTGTTTGAAGATAATGATGCTAAGAAGGAAAATAATAGCAAACCTGTTTTGAAAAAGAAAAATACACCTTCTAAAAACAAAAATCAAACTTTTGTTAAAAAGGTTAATTTTGTTCAAGGAAGTGATATGAAAAACGAAACAGCTGTTATAGAAAATGAATCAAATGTGGAGTTTGCTAAAAATAAAAACATAGAAAATTTGGAAACTAAGCAAACTGAACCAAATCCTTCTAAGGCATCATCATCAAAATCAGAATCTAGTTCAAAGACTCCAGCTAAGAAGTCTTCGAAAAAGAGATCGTGCTTCAAGTGTCACACAAAGGGACATGTAGCTAGCTGCTGTCCTAACAAAAAGGTTGAAGCACAAGTTAGTGAGAAACAAAGAGGGAAATCACCAGAGAAGAAAGGTGATAATGAGGAGAAAGTCTTAAGTTCTCCAAAGAAATCTGCTCCTAAGCAACCAGAGAATGTTGTTGGTGGTGTAGATAAGGCTGAAAAAGGAACTCCACAAGTTCCTCATTTTCAAAGAAATCAACCAAGATTTCAGCCTGAATCTACATCAGGCAGATATGAAAGACCTAGAAGTAGTTCACCAAGAATGAACAATCAAAACTCAAATAATTTCAGAAGTCAAGGTCAATATCAAAATCGATACCAAAATAATGGTGGTCGAACTGTTTATAACAATGGCTTTAGAAATTACAATCAAGGTTCTTGGAATCAAAATCAAAATTTTCAAAGGTCACATAGTCCAAACACAAATAGGTACCCTCAGGACCAGAGACCTTATGGAAATCAAAACACATTTCCATCAACAGGTCCAAGATCCAAGACTCCAGTTAGGAGTGATGGATACTGGATGGATGTTCCTGTAGTTGATGAATCTGGAAGACCCAAGACCATTAAGGCTTGGGTCCCCCAATCTAACTAATCTTTTGGTTGGTGTGTGCAGGAGCTGCTAAGGAGGATTATCAACTTATGGTATGTTGATAGTGGCTGCTCCAGGCACATGACGGGGGATGCGAGGTTGTTTTCTGAATTTAAAGAATATGATGGTGGACATGTAAATTTTGCTGGTGCTAAAGGTGGTAAGATTACTGGACGAGGAAAAGTGACGAATGGGAAGATCACTTTGGACAAAGTGAACTATGTTGAGCAGCTTAAACACAATCTGATGAGCGTGTCACAAGTCTGCGACAAGGGTCACTCGGTCCATTTTACACAGTCGGAGGCATTGGTGTTGAAACCGGGTTTGGTCATTTCGGACGATTGGATAGTAATGCGTGCACCAAGGAAAAATGATACTTATGTCATGGACATGGGTGCCAAGGATCCAACTGCAACGGTGGCGTGTTTACTATCAAAAGCATCTGAAGCTGAATCTATGTTGTGGCACAGACGCATGGCCCACATTCACTACCGCAAAATGAATTATATCATTAAGAATGAGCTAGTGAAAGGGGTTCCATTGCTGAGGTTTCAAGTGGAAGATAAATGTCTTCCATGTCAAAAAGGAAAACAACACAAGAAACCTCATAAGTCTAAAACAGTAAATTCCATAGATGCCCCTTATGAATTACTTCACATGGATTTATTCGGTCCAGTGAACGTGAGGAGCATAGGTGGAAAGTACTACTGTCTTGTTGTCACTGATGATTACTCACGTTATTCATGGGTTTTCTTTTTAGGTACAAAAGATGAGACAGCAGAGATGTTGATAGATCTTTTTACAAAATTGGAAAACGTCCATGATGCAAGGATTAAGAGAATAAGGAGTGATAATGGCACGGAGTTCAAGAATCGGATTCTGGATCTCTACTGTCTTCGAAAGGGAATAGAACATCAATATTCTGCTCCTTATACTCCTCAACAAAATGGAGTCGCTGAGAGGAAAAACAGGACGTTGATTGAAGCCGCTAGGACGATGCTTTCAGATTCAAAGCTACCAGTTCTTTTCTGGGGAGAAGCTGTGAATACAGCTTGCTACGTCCTAAACAAAGTTTTGACTGTTAAACGTTTTAATAAAACTTGTCATGAATTGATGTTTAACAAGAAACCAAACTTGGAAGGCTTTGAACCATTCGGATTACCCTGCACCATTGTGCGAAATAAAGATAAACAAAAATTCGGTGAGGTGGCTGATGATGGCTACTTTCTAGGTTACGTGCCTGGCACACCGAATAAAAGGGTTTTTAATCTAAAAACTGGTAAAATTGAGGTTGTTTTTAATGTGGAAATTACTTCCTACAAACCTCAACAATCAACAAGTGGTCCTGCTATATTATATGATTATGAAAGTGTGTTTAAATCATTTAATATTCCTGAGGTTTCTGATGCAGATGATTCTCAGCTGATTCAAACAGTGGTATGTGAAGACGATGAAGGCGAATTCATGCCTAGATCGAATGTTGATATGTCAGATGCTCCGGAAACTTCCCAAGGTGCTGCTGATCCTGATTCAAGCGATAGTGACTCTGAACCTATTCAGGGGGAGGAGTTCATTAATCCGTTTGCAAATCAGAATATTCAGGGGGAGATTGGATCAAACCTGGGTGATAATCTAGAAGTTGATGCTGTTGCTACTACACGAGCAAATAGAGATCATCCGGTTGACATGATACTTGGAGATCCTACTGCAGGTGTTCAGACGAGAAGAAGCATAGCAGCAAATTCTGGGTTATTTGTTTCGATTGAGAAGACTGGGATTGTGAATGAGTGCTTGTATAGTTGCTTTATTTCCCAAGAGGAGCCGAAGAATATTCATATGGCTCTTAAAGACAATTCATGGGTTGAAGCAATGCAAGAGGAATTGGCGCAGTTCGCGAAGTTGAAGGTTTGGGAGTTAGTTGACCTTCCTAAAGGTGAAAGAGAGATTGGCACTAAATGGGTATTTAGGTGCAAGAAGGATGAAAGAGGTATTGTCACGCGCAACAAGGCTCGGTTAGTGGTAAAAGGTTTCAATCAGCAAGAAGGAATAGATTACAATGAAGTGTTTGCACCAGTGGCAAGGTTGGAGGCAATTCGTTTGTTTCTGGCTTTCGCTTCTTTCAAGGGCTTTAAAGTTTTCCAACTAGACGTGAAGAGCGCATTTCTTTACGGGAAAGTCCAAGAAGTGGTGTATGTCTCACAACCAGATGGGTTCGTTGATCCAGACTATCCAGATCGGGTTTACAAACTTGATAAGGCTTTGTATGGATTACATCAAGCTCCTAGAGCGTGGTACGAGACACTGTCTACACATCTGATCAAAAATGGTTTTGAAAGAGGTCAGATTGACAGTACATTGTTCATAAAAAGGAAGAAATATGATTTTCTGCTGGTACAGGTATACGTGGATGACATCATCTTTGGGTCATCAGACGAAAACATGTGTAAAGAGTTTGAACAGGTGATGAAGAGCAAGTTTGAAATGAGCGCTATGGGTGAGCTGTCTTACTTTCTGGGATTACAAGTTGAACAGAAGGAGGATGGGATGTTTATTCATCAAACGAAGTATGTGTATGACATTTTGGATCGGTTCAAAATGAATGATTGCTCTACTTTCAACACACCCATTTGTGAAAATCACAATCTTGGCCCAGATCATGAAAGCACTGAAGATGTAGATCCTACTCAATACAGGGCGATGATTGGTTCTCTAATGTACTTGACTGCTTCAAGACCTGACATCATGTTTGCCGTATGCTTGTGTGCCAGATATTAGGCGAATCCAAAAGAGTCACACATGAAAGCAGTGAAGCGTATTCTTCATTACTTGAAGGGGAAACCTAAACTTGGGTTGTGGTATCCAGCTGATAGTGATTTGAGGTTCGTTGCTTACACTGATTCAGACTTTGGAGGATGCAAATCAAATAGAAAGTCAACAACAGGTGGTTGTCAGTTCTTAGGAGGCAGCATCGTGTCTTGGCAATGCAAGAAGCAATCCTGTGTGTCTACATCTACGTGTGAAGCTGAATATATTGCTGCGGGTAGCTGTTGCTCTCAGGTTCTCTGGATTCAACAGCAGATGCGCGATTACGGTTTGGATTTCACTTGTACTCCTATTATGATAGACAATAATGCCACTATTTCAATCACAAACAATCCCGTAAAGCACAGTAGAACTAAACATATTGACATACGTCATCACTTTATACGGGATTGTGCTGAAAAGAGGCTCATTGAATTACACCGAGTCGACACACTAGATAACCTTGCTGATCTTTACACAAAAGCTTTTGATCGAGCTCGCTTTGAACACTTAGTCAACGGGATGAGGAATCCTGAATAACTGGTTTTTCATAAGAATTTTTGTAAATAGTTTACTGCTTTTCTTAAAAATAAAAAATACAAAAACATTGAAAAATAAAAAACATAAAAAAAAAATAGAAAAACAAAAATGAGTTATTACTGTGTGAAAAAGAAGAAATGATAGTACATCAGCAAGTTAGACTGTCACACTCAAACTGAATTAAAATGCTTAAGTGTGATAGCAGCTTCATCATATGATGTATCAGTAGGCAAAAGCATGAAATAATCAACTTACCTATGTGATATAAACATAAACGCACTGAGTATGAGTGGGGAACACATCAGTGGTGTATGGTTTAATGACCTTAAATCTTGCGTTGATAGATTGCCAAAATCTGAAGTTTTGGGTCTTTATACTGTTATTTCATCTGGGGATATCAGGGGTGTCCTTCTGCTGCATCCAGATACATGCTGACCTAGACACACCCAGGATATCTTAAAAGAGCTAAAAATGCCAAAACCCTGAAAATGAAGAAGCTCTCATAGAGAGTCATTCAAAAATGCAAAATGCATAAATCGTACCAAAAATGGTATTTGTCTTAGCCCTCGTTAGATATTTTGGTCTTTCTGCTGTACGGAAGTACTGACCTGTTCACCAATTATCTAAACGTTGTAAAATAAAACGGATGAATTCAGTATACTCACCTACTACGATGAATCTTTGTGCATACCTTGATCGCGGGGGTATATCCTGAAGTGGGACACACTAGTATATCAGAAATAAATTTACCTTAACGTATCATACGGTAATGGTACTTGAAATGTTCATGCATTTTGTTTAAGAGGACAAACATACTGGTAATCGTCTTGAACTGCTTTTCACGAAAAAATTACATAAAGAATTAACTTATGGTGTGAAACAGTTTGATTGTGCTGATATGATCTTCTTACCAGTGATTCTCACAAAAATAGAGTGTTTATTGCTTTTGTTATTTACTTGCTTTCAGAAAAATATAAAAATCCAAAAATAGTGTCTTTTTCTGTTAAAATTCTTAATGTACGGAAAACTGTTATTCTTGGAGGAGTTGTTACCGATAGGGGGAGACGGTGTTAGGAAGTGAGTTCAAAATTTTAAATCATGCAGGTTATAAGGTGTTTGTTTAAAAATTTGTGCGTGTTGGTGTTAAATTGGAAAATGCTTAATCTGTTATACAGTTTAACAAATCTCTTGAATAATAATAATTTGTTTAACTTATGTTGAAAAATTCTTATGGTTTCTCGAGATGTTTGTTTTATAGTATACAGATTGAAGCAGTGTGTTGCTAAAGAGTTGCTGTGAAGAGATGAGGAGTTTGTTGCTGCTTGGTAGAATCCTCCTTCTACAATGCAGAATGGATGCTGTGAAGACTTACTTGGAATGCTGAATCAAAACTTGGAAGATTTGGTGATTGGATACATCAGCTTAGGGGGAGTCTGTTGCTGACAGAATTCATGTTGAAGCTGACGCTATCCAAAGACCAAAGACTGTGAGATTCTGAAGACTAAAGTTTCCTTTGCAAGCTATTGTCAAGGGGGAGTTTGTTGGTGCATTTTATGTGACAACAGCGTTGGATTGGTCTTTGGATATTAAACGAGTTTGGGCCGCGAAGACTTATGAAGACTGAATGGAATTCGAGTTTGTTGAAGCCCAATCTAGTCCAAGTTTGTATCAAGTTTAAGTCTATCTAGTTTAGCCCGAATTGTAAACAGAATTCGTATGGACTGAGCCCAATTCGAATTGTATAGGTTGTGCTATATAAACAACCTTTACCTAGAGTTTTAGGGTTAGACTTTTGGAGACTTTCAGGCAATTGAGAGAGAGTTCGAATACACAGAACATTGGCTGTGAGTTCGTGGAGATCTTTAGTGATTGCAAACGTTTACGTTGGATAATCATAGAAGATCAGTTGGTAAACCGTCTTGTGTTCTTGTTTCTGTTTGATAGGTTTATCGAGGGGATTCCGCACCCTTGGTAGATTGTCAGTTTTGTTAAGATCCACACGGATAAGGGACCTACACTCATATCAACCATCCAATTCATACACCTACTATGAGGAGCCCAGGTACGAGCCATCAACTTCATACACATCCTATGAAGACCAAAGGTATGAACCTCCTCCCCCATACTCATATTTTGATGAACCATGGTATGAGCCTTCTTACTCATACTTTGAGGAACCAAGATATGAGCCACCACCTTCGTATGCTTATTATGAGGAACCATGGCGTGAACAACCCACCTCATATGAGTATTATGAAGAACAAAATTATGACCCTTATCCATCATATACTTACAATGAAGAACAATGGTGTGAACCATCTACTTCATATGGGTATTATGAGGAACAAAGGATCGAACAACCGGATTCAAGCTCTGAAAATCCTGATCCTTTCTCTATAACCGAAGTTACCGAGAGGATATTAGAACACCTTAGAGTTATCGATCGCTATATAAAAGAATCTCGCGCAAGGGAAGAGGAGTCCCGCGCAAAAGAAGAATTAATTAAAGAAAAAATAACTGAAGGTGTAAAAATGGAAGAACAAATAAGTGAAAAACCAACACATGAGTTAAACAACGAAAAAGGTGAGTCCGTTAACGATAAAATTCAAGAAGAGTCTAATTTTGAAGAAATTAATCTCTTGTCACCTTCTTTTGAAAATCATTGTTTAGTTCCCACTCATGCTAAGTTTTTAAAAGAGTTAAACACTAACACTAAAATTGACGAAACGGTAAATGTTAAGTTAACTACTGATCAAACCTCGCTAATAAAAGAAGACCCATTTAAAATTAACATTACACCGGTTCCATGTTTCTTTCAAAATAAAGATCTTTGTGTTAACATAGTGCCTAAGTACATCTTCGAAAAATTAAGTATTAGTGATTTTTCTCCACTTCAAATACCCATTTTTCTATCCAATCGAAAGGTAATAAAATCAATCGGTGTAGTTGAGGATGTCTTGGTTCAAACAAATCAAATGGTAGTCCCCACCGACTTTGTCATCCTCGATGACGCTCCTCTAGTATTGGGACGACCATTTGTAAAAACTCACGAAGCTTTGAAAAACCGGAAGTTCAACAATCTACCTCTTCAATTAGGGGCATTTAAAAAAAGTGTCGATATTGAACGGTCAATGAAATATCCATTCGGCAACAATGACCCCCTAATTGAAGATGAAGATGAACCACCCGATACAAGTGAAAAGTTTGACCACTTTGTTGAAGAAGAGGTCGCCTTAGAACAAACTTTTAAGGTTCTTGATCAAAATGAGCAACCAAATAAGGAGTCTCCTAAAGACCCACCTCTTGAGCTCAAAGAACTTCCAAAAGGTTTGGAATATGCTTTTCTAGACAAAGATGGTAAGTTACCTGTAATTATTTCGTCTAAATTAGATAAATTAGAAAAAGAAAAATTAATTAACCTTTTGAAAAAACACAAAAATGCGATCGCTTGGAAGCTTGTAGATATCAAAGGAATAAGTCCTTCCATGTGTACGCACAAAATTTTAATGAATGATGACTATAAATCGGTAATACAACCACAATGTCGAGTAAATCCTAATGTTCAAGAAGTGGTTAAAAATGAAGTCATCAAATTACTTGACGCCGGACTTATTTATCCTATCACTGATAGTCCTTGGGTAAGTCCCGTCCAAGTAGTTCCATAGAAAGGAGGTATGACGGTAATAACTAATGAAAAGAATGAACTAATACCAACAAGAACCGTCATAGGATGGAGAGTATGTATAGATTATAGACGATTAAATGAAGCAACAAGAAAAGATCACTTTCCTTTACCCTTCATTGATAAAATGTTAGAAAGATTATCCGGTCATAAATTTTATTGTTTCTTGGATGGTTTTTCAGGTTACTTTCAAATCCCGATAGCACCCGAAGACCAAGAAAAGACAACCTTCACATGTCCTTATGGAACTTTTGCTTATCGACGCATGCCGTTTGGTCTATGTAATGCCCCCGCAACATTCCAACGTTGCATGGTAGCCCTCTTCCACGACATGATAGAAAAGACAATGGAAGTCTTCATGGACGACTTTTCTATCTTTGGGGATTCATACGACCAATGCCTCGATAACCTTGAATGAATGCTATCCCGGTGTGAGGAAACTAACCTCGCCCTTAACTGGGAAAAATGCCATTTCATGGTAACGGAGGGAATAGTACTCGGTCACAAAATCTCAAGCGAAGGAATGGAGGTGGATCGAGCCAAAATAGATACCATTTCTCGACTACCACCCCCATCCTCCGTTAGAGCTATCAGAAGTTTCCTAGGGCATGCCGGATTTTATAGGCGGTTTATCAAAGACTTTTCTAAAATATCAAGGCCTCTAACAAAATTACTTGAAAAAGATGCTCCTTTCATCTTTGACGAGGATTGCAATCAAGCATTTCTAACCTTAAAGGAAATGCTAGTCAATGCACCTATCACGATAGCGCCTGATTGGAAATTTCCTTTCGAAATCATGTGTGATGCTAGTGACTTTGCAGTTGGAGCTGTCTTAGGACAAAGAAAAGAAAAGCATTTTCACCCAATTTATTATGCTAGTAAAACACTTAACGATGCACAACAACTGAAAAAGAATTACTAGCTGTGGTATTTGCTTTTGATAAATTTCGTTCTTATCTTGTTCTTTCTAAAACTATAGTCTATACAGATCATGCAGCCATTCGATATCTCTTCAAAAAGCAGGACGCAAAACCACGTTTGATTCGGTGGATTCTACTCCTTCAAGAATTTGATATTGAAATCAAAGACAAAAGAGGAGCAGAAAATACCGCAGCAGATCATCTTTCACGCTTAGAAGACCCAGCTTTGGAGGCAACCAGGGACGAGCAAATCAACGAAAAATTTCCAACGGAGTCCCTAGAAATGGTGGAATACAAGGAAGAACCATGGTACGCCGACTATGCTAACTACCTAGCTAGCGGTATAGTCGCTAAGGGTTGGCCACATCATCAAAGAAAAAAATTCTTTGCCAATGTGAAACACTATTTTTGGGAAGATCCATATCTTTTCAAAATGTGTGCCGACCAACTCATCCGACGATGCGTACATGGTAGTGAAGCACGAAGAATTCTCCGCCATTGTCATGAAGGTCCATACGGAGGACATCATGGTGCCGCAAGTACCACACGAAAGGTATTTGATTCAGGATTTTATTGGCCAACCATTTACAAAGACGCCCAAAGTCTTGTCAAGACTTGTGAAGCATGCCAAAGAACAGGTAATATTTCTTCCAAAAACGAAATGCCACAGAATGGCATTTTTGTTTGTGAAATTTTTGATGTGTGGGGACTCGACTTTATGGGACCTTTCCCACCGTCGAAAGGAAACAAATATATACTTGTGGCGGTAGACTACTTGTCTAAATGGGCCGAGGCCGAAGCACTTCCAACAAATGATGGAAGAGTCGTGGTAAGATTTCTGAAAAAATTATTGGCACACCTAAAGCATTAATAAGTGATAGAGGTACCAATTTTTGCAACCATCAACTTGAAATTTTTTTAACAAGATATGGGGTTTATCACCGGGTCTCAACAGCGTATCACCCTCAAACAAACGGACAAGCCGAAGTGACTAATAGAGGTTTAAAACGAATACTCGAAAAAACCGTAGGGTTAAATAAAAAGGAATGGGCAGATAAATTAGATGATGCTTTATGGGCTTTTCGAACTGCTTATAAAACAACAATAGGTACAACCCCAATAAGCTAGTCTATGGAAAAAGCTGTCACTTGCCAGTAGAAATTGCACACAAAGCCTACTGGGCAATTAAAAATGTAAACTTAGATTTAGAATTTGCTGGTAAAAATCGATTTTGTCAATTAAATGAATTAGACGAGCTTAGGAATTATGCATACTCAAACTCCGAAATTTACAAGGAAAGAATGAAAAACTTTCATGACAAACATATTAAATCTAATGAATTTCGAGTAGGAGATCTAGTTCTTTTGTTCAATTCACGACTTCGATTATTTCCTGGTAAATTAAAGTCTAGGTGGTCAGGACCTTTTTCCATCACCCATATTTTCCCACACGGTGCAGTAGAAATTAAATCTCGGAATGGACCTCCATTCAAAGTCAATGGCCAACGGCTGAAACTCTATCAAGGATTTATTGAGGATGAAGAGGAAGAAATCTCGCTTCAAACGGTGGATGAGTAAAGGCAACAACATCATACCTAGTAAGTTACGAACGATTGGGACGACATCTAAATCGGTAAGTCTTCTAACCAAGTTTTGGGAAACAAAGGGCACTCACACGAGCACTAAAAAAAAAATTTCAAAAACTTTGCTCGGCACGAGGCCGTGTCCGCGCTACTATCGGGATGTATTCCCCTTTTCATAACAGTTACTTCATTCCACACGCCCCCGTTTCCCCGAAAACGCTCTGGTTCCAGGCGATTTTCCGCAGATTTTCAACGTCTCCTATCATTCTAACAACATCAAGGTATGATTCTATCACTGTTATTAGTTAGATTAGGCATTTGCATGTAGTTAAAACTCCAAAAATTTGGGGAAAAATCTAGGGTTCTTGAACTACACCCGGATCGAACCTCAAATTTTTGCTTTAATCTGTTAGCATTTAGTTAGATCAGTGTTATAGGAAGTAAATCCACTTGTATTGTTCAAAGATTCGCCCGATTTCTCACAAGAACCCCAAACCCTTGTTTTTGAACCGAAAAAGATAAAATTGGATGGGTAAACGGGTTGTTTTGGGAAAAACGGCACTTGGGGTTTCATTTTCGGGGGAAACCGCACCTACTGGACCAAAAATTTTCAAGTTTTCGAAACCGGGTCGAAAAATGATGTTTTTGAGTAACAGACGCTTGGACACGGGGCCGTGTCCGCTGAACACGGGGTCGTGTCCAGCACACTGTTTGCAGTTTTGTCCGAAAATCTTAATGTTTCGTGCTAACTTTTGGTGTATTCTTTCAGATGGCTAGGAAGTTCACGAGGTTTAACGCAAATGAGCTCGATGCTAGGGCCAGATACGAAGTACTTCAAACAAGACCGGAAGAATACCCAAGGCAAGCATGCACGGATTTGTTAGCATTGGTGAACCAACTCGACCGCTTCAACAACCTTGTCACAGGACCACTAAGAGTCGCCTTAACAACTCGACTCAGTTCCGTCCACGAATGCACTTTGGAATTCTATAGCACCTTCACGTTCAACTCAAGGTGCGACCCATTCGACAATGATGGGGTAGCATTCCGATGTGGGGGAACTAGGTATTCGATCTCCATGGCATAATTTGGGTCGATTGTCGGGTTGTATGCGGAAGAAGATGCAGGTAACGAGGAAAATACTGGAGGGATGCGAGAGATAGATGAAAACGATCGCCAAGCCGCGTGGGCTCAGATTGGTGAAGGGCATTACAATCCGAGCAGCACTAAGAGCACGAAGTTGAGGGATCCGCTCTACCGATACATCCATAGGCTCCTCGGCTACTCTCTTAGCCAAAGGAATGATAGCAGTGGCGTTGTTGGGTTAAGAGATCTAGTTGTCCTCCACTGCATCCATAACCGCAGGCACCTCGATGTTCCGTTCCTCATGCTCCGAAACATGCATCATAACCGCCTTGCTACTGCACCAACCCCTATCTTCTTTGGGGGATGGGTGTACCGTCTCTTCAAGCACTTCACAAACATACCTAGGTCATTCGGAAGGAGCCCACGGTCGGGTAGGGTAGATATACACATCTGCCGCTCAATGAACCTAATCTATGAGGATGAAGACGGGACGGTGAGCTTCCAAAGGATGCAAGGGCATGCATGGAACCCGCAAGAGGCACTTGTCCTTCACGCTCCATAACATCATCAGTACCAGTACCAGCCCCATGGTGATCCAGGCCAGTCCTCCTCCGGAGGCGGTTTTCCTAACTTTCAAAGTTTACATGATTTATTGTAGGAAAACCTCATGTGCACCAGTAACACCTACAATATGGCAAGCAACACGTACAACCGGGTTGGGACGATCGAGAGAAACATATCCGATATCCAAGATGATATTGGAAATATCCGGGAGTACATTGCTGGGCATGGTGGAGATGATGATGATGAGGACGAGGACATGGATTAGGCGGGAGGAGCGGAGGAAGAAGCGGTTGGTTGGTGATTCCCCATGTTAACCTTTTATCTTGAACAATTTCTGGCCTGCGTGCCGTGTGTCAAACAATTTACTTTCCTTTAACTCTTTTATTTTTTGCATTTTTTTTCTCTTTCTAACTTTGTGATGGATGGAATGTTGAACACTGGTAATCTAGGATGTTTGCTATGTTTTGGTGGAATGTTTATTGATAAAACCGGTACATACGAGGCCTAGAGCACTAAACCTTAGTGTTACTAAATCCGGGACAGGAAAACCAGAACCAGAAACCTGTTTCTCAACCTTGCAGACTGTCTACACGGGGTCGTGTCCAGCCGACACGCCCCCGTGCCCACTGCCCCAGACCTGCTGTTTGTCTAAATATGCAGACTTTTTGCCAGACACGGGGTCGTGTCCAGCCGACACGCCCACGTGTCCACCTTCTGTAAGTTTTCGTTACTGGCACCTGAAAACGGGGTCGTGCCCACCAGGCACGGGGCCGTGTCCAGTGCTCAGTAACATAAATTTTTGCTTGTTTCACACCTTTTACACATTCAATCAACCTAAAAACTTATTTTTGGGACACGTTGAGGACAATGTGTAATTTAAGTGTAACACCTCGAAAATTCACGTCCTATAATGTATTGACACGTGTCATAAGCTTAAACGTGTAAAGGATTTATATGAAGGACTAAAGTTGACAAACAAGAAAAGTATGTGAATATAAGGGTTCAAGATGTCAACAATGGGTAAATATACTTTACAATAACCCTACATGATGTTTATACCATCAAACGAATAAATCATGGATCATACGAAGCAAAAAGTGAGAGATTACAAACTACAGGGGTTAAATGTGTCAACATGTTTAAGTTATACCTCTGAGTGACCTTTTAGCAAACCCGAAGCTTTGTAACGATTAATTATGCTCACTAGAATGCACGATAAAAATTTCATAAAGTTTAGTTATCGTATGAGAAAGTTATGATCAAATTCGTATGCGAGGGGTTAAAGCGTTATCGTTGAAAATTACGATTTTCGGGTCAACCAGAAGTGACCAAGGACTTGGCAAAGTGGGTATAAGTCATGAACCCCTTATAGGTCAAGATGAGGGGCTCAAAGTGCATGAAATATGGTTTGGTTGACCTTTGGAAGGGCCAAGAGACAAGTTGCAAAAGCTTGAAACCTTTAAACCTGAAAACGAGGCTTAGGCGGGCTGCGTAAGAGATGTTAACATCTTACGCGGGCCGCGCCAGACCCCCAGTTGCAGAAAAAACAGGCAGCATCCTGTTTGAGCTTTTAACCGACCTTAAAACGATTTTCCTCATCTTGGACGACCCCTAAACAACCCCTAGACACTTAGGGACACTTGTTAGTGATCAAACATCAGTTATAGCACTTGTTGTCAACAATCTATGAGATTGTAAACACTATAAAAGGCCACAATGTTGCAACCATTGATCACACCTTTCCTTCTACAATTCTGGAGCTTTCTGGAGCTTAAGAGCTGACCCAAGTCCTTCCTAATAGTGCATTAGGCTTTGGTAAGTATGCGTAACCTTTCTTGGTTGAGATTTTACTTAGTTTTAGCCTAAAAGTCAAACCGTCATAATTAACGGTTGACTTAGCGATTAATCATTAATGGTCCAGTGATTAGTCGAATTGAAAGTAGTTATAAGTTGGTAATTATGCGTAACCTTTCTTGGTTGAGATTTTACAAGCCCTTTTGATACCCATCCAATTGCTACTGATTTTATATAATAAATAAAGTATTTTGAACTTTATAACCTGATCAGAAAACTCAGATTTCCTGTATAACTCGGAAATCGCTTAAAATAGCTTTTTTAAAGCGTATTAAACGCATAGTTTAGGTTTAAAACCGTTTTGTCACATAAGACTTATTACCAACTGATATGAACTAATAAAATAAGTTATTTTACTGATGTATTCGGACCCGAATCCCAGAATTTCAATTAACCTCTTTTATAATCTTTAAAATGACCAAAATACCCCTACGGGGCTTATTTTGAGATTAAACTCGTTTTGGGCATAATGGAAGATATCCTACTGATATCACAACATATTAAAGGCATGTTAACTTAGGAAACCTGTATATGACTCTATTGGTTACTCGTTACGCACTTGTCGCGTTCGGATCGGCTTATGTGACTAGTTCGCATATATTAGCCGAAACGGGTCAAACCATATCGTTTTCATCACAAAATCCAGAATGTGTTTAAGTTACCCATATTAAACAAGCATACAAGATTTCCGGGTCAAAACCACATTCTAAACCGGTCTTCGCCTTATCATGCGTTTGAACCGTATCTTTCTTTAAAACTAACCGGTCTAAGCTTAGGCTTAATTAAAGACCCATTAGCACTCTAATTGGTTATTTATACCATCATTCCAGACTAGAGCCTTCCGGTAAATTGTACCTACGCTTACTTAAGTGAATACGGCTGAGTTATTAAATTCTTGATATTTAAGACAGGAGCTAGCTCAGGTAAATACTCTTAACTTATTTTCCCTATACGGGCTTGGGATACGGCATTATAATAATACCGCTTGGTCGGGTATTGAATGTTTAGTCGTATTGTGATTAAATTATTGAGGTAACCCGCTTTAATCTGTATTGTTTGAAATAAAAGCCTTTATGGGTTAATGACCATGTCCCGGATATCCTTGACATCATTGTTTTATAAAATGGCCACGACTTATGCACGGGGTGTAGGCATACACCTGACAGTTGCCTAAGGGAAACGGTATCCCACTCTCTTGTGGGCCTATACTGTGGTGTGTCTGTTAACTTTGACTCGGTTTCTACATCGGGCCCTGAACGTACAACGAACTTGTAAATCTGTATACAAGATTATAAATATAATTGTCCCAAGTTATAAAAGATTAATTTTGCCTTGTGCATTTTAATCAAAGTGTCAAAATATTTGTGCCTGGTGCATCTAATTCAATTTTCTTAAACTCTTTTCAAATGAGTCGGTTGAGTGTATTTACCAGTGAAAACTGACGTATTTTCCAAAGTCTAAGTGACAGGTACAAGTACGTAATTGGCTGGAAGCTCAGGGCGTTAATAAGGAATCTTGCAAGTTCTAGGCGCCTAAAGTCTGTTGAACAATGTTTATGTTTTAAGATCCGCCTGTGGATCCTTTACTTTCCGTTGTAATACTTGGATATTACTTTATATTCGGATTGTAATATATTTATCTTTTGCTTCCGCTGTGCATTTATATATTGTGTTGTTTGACTATGATGATATCAACTACGTCACGATACTCCCCTACCGGGCCCACCGGTCAAACGTGGAAATATCGGGGTGTGACAGGTTGGTATCAGAGCCAACACTGAGTGAATTAAACACTAGCCTTTGTGTTTAATCTCAGTTACACAGTTGCACATTCTTGAGTCTAGACAAGAACATAGGACAAATCCTAATTCGTTTTATTTGTCCTTATTTGGTTCTTTTGTTATTTTTCTGATTAGCCCTTGCATGGGCAAGTCATTTTCTTTTAGAAGTCCCGTTTAGGGCAACCATTTACTTGTTTAAATTTTAAAGGAACGATTATATTTAAAATATCATTCCTATATTATAAATTCTACCATTATAATAAAATGGCAAAAAAAAAAAAAATCAAAAAGGGACAATACCTAGCCATGTGTCACATAAAGACAAGGCCAAGATGGTAGTTCCACAATTAGATTCAGATCCTTGTTAACATTTCAATTTAGGATTGTTCTGCGTTAAATATTAAAGGAATCTTAAAGGTAAAGCCTAGCCTAATTGTCATTATAGACATGGCCAAGACGGTAAAACTTATCTAAAAGATTCAAATCCCTGTTAACATCTGTAAGTATGTTAACATTTTTGGTAAACTGTGAATCGTTAAAGTCACACATGCCATCTTTAAAAAAAGGGGGTTAATCTAAATTCCCTTATTTGAAATAAACATCTGTTAGTGATGAAGTGCCTACGGGCCAAACTTGTTGTCCGATAAGACAACGACCGTGGTGGTCTCTGACCCCCGTCTAAAGATGTTGGACTACGTCCAATCATAATAGTTTGTATGATCAATGCGATCCTGACTAATATCATCCAATGAAGATGATCATATTATAAACATCCATAAGTGATGAAACGCCTACGGGCCATACTTATTGTCCTAAGGGACAAAAGACAGTTGATGTCTTTGACTCTCTGTCAAGAAAAGGTAATGGACTTTGATTCAAACCTTAATGCCTCGATTCTCTGAAATCATGGCTTATATCATCCTATAAGATGATCATATTATAAACATCCCTTAGAAGGGAAGTGCCTACGGGCTATAGCTAATGTCCTCTGAGACTAAAAACAGTGGTAGCCTACAACTCCCTGTCAAGAAAAGGTAATGAACTTTGATTCAAACCTTAATGCCTCGATTCTCTGAAATCATGACTTGTAAATTTAAAACTGTCCTTGTGACTAGGCCTTTGCGCCACCTTAATATCCTTAATGTTTTATAACTAGGATAAATTATAATGCCTCGATTCTCTGAAGTCATAGCTTATAAATTTAAAACTGTCCTTGTGACTAGGCCTTTTGCGCCACTTTTATATCCTTAATGTTTTATAACTAGGGTAAATTATAATGAAAATACTAATTAAATATAACTAACAAATTAACCAATATGGTTTATATTACCATGGTTGATGAATCGTCCAAAAATGATGATTCCATAATAACCTCTGAATAAATAATTGTCAATATGTATGTAGCAATCAAACTACATGGCTGGATCAGATGAGGTCAACAGCCACCTGAGGGAAAATAATGATGCTACCAGAGTTAATATAACTGGTGCGGAACTACAGGCATTAATAGATGATTCCGTTACACGAGCACTCGACAGACAGTATGATGAAGCTAGTGGTACACACTCTAAGACTCTATCTGTGGCTCGTAGTAAGCCCCCTTCTAAATCACATGAGTCAAGGGAAGACGATGTTCATAACTCGTCAAATCAGAGGAGTGTTCCGTCTGGACAGATTGTGCTTAATCAAGAGCCACATGTTAAAACCTGTTCATATAAATATTTCGTCTCCTGCAAGCCCAGAGACTTCACAGGAGAAAAGGGAGCCATCGACTGCATGACGTGGCTCGATGAGATGGATACTGTTGTGGATATTAGCGGATGTGCAGAGCAAGAGATTGTGAAGTTTGTTTCACAATCTTTTAAAGGAGAAGCTCTAGCTTGGTGGAAGTCGCTAATCCAGGCTACTGGGAAAATCCCGTTGTATAATCTAACATGGGAGCAGTTTGTTGCCCTTATCAAGGAAAATTACTGTCCTCAACATGAAGTTGAGAAAATTGAGACTGAATTCTTGACATTAGTCATGGAGAACTTAGATTGTCAAGCATACCTTACAAGTTTCAATACCATGTCTCGATTGGTTCCTTACTTGATCACACCGGAACCAAAGCGAATAGCTCGCTTTATTGGGGGTTTAGCCCCAGAAATAAAGGCAAGTGTGAAAGCATCGCGACCTACTACATTCAGGTCAGCGGCAGATCTGTCGCTATCTCTCACACTCGATGTGGTCAGAAACAAAGCTGCCAAAGCCTCTGAAGATGGAAAGCGTAAAAGGGAGGATGAGAATTCTCATCGCTCCGATAGGAAGAAAAAGAGGAACTCTGAGGATAAGGAGAGTTCCGGGTTTAAGAAAGACAGCCAGCAGTCGGGTGAGAAGACCAGGTGCAAAACCTGTCGGAAATACCACCTGGGGAAATGCAGATTTGAATCTCAGCCTCTACCTTGGGGGATTTGCAAGTCTAAGGAACATAAAACCTTGGATTGCAAGAAGTTGAAAGACGCAACCTGTTATGGTTGCAACGAGAAGGGGCATATCAGGACCAACTGCCCTAGGAATCAAAAGAAGCCTGAAGAGGCCAAGAAAATAAACGCACGAGTCTTACAGATGAACGCCCAGGAGATGCTGCAGAATGATAACTATATAGCAGGTACCTTTCCTTGTAAAGCAGTTTAAGCAAAAATTATTTGATGCTGGCACATATGATTCTATAATAAGCGATAAATGCTGAGAACTGTTGTCTCCGCCTGATTTGGACTCCGGTCATTTAATGCGAGGTAGCAATTGACCGATGATACTTTAGAAAATGCTCCAACAAATCTTATATTGATATTTTATATCTATTAGGAAACACTCTTTTCTGATATCCTTATGGCAAGCTTTCAAGCTATCCAAATTCATCAATATAATAAAGACAGATGTGACGTTTTGATCCCCTGTCAAAAAGGTGATGGACTAGGTCCAACCCTTAAATGCCATTGATGGTCTTTTGTGACCTAGGCTAAGTGATATTGATATATTTTAAAAATAACGTTCATTAAGAATGTTAGTGCCCTATTGGCCTGGATAGTTTAATGAAACCATGGTTAGTACATGTTAAGGCCATCAGGGTGATGAATAGCAATTGTTAAATTGCAACTAAGTAAATGATTCATTTGGTAATAAGAACCAAATATTGAGTATGACAAACTCGGATAAGACAACAGTCAATCGTGCCATTGACGATGCGACGCATGCTAATGATGCTGCAATTGTAAACCTTAGAATTTCCAAAGATGTTCTTCAAACTATGATAGACGCAACTGTTGGAAAAGCTGTGAAGAAGGCCGTGAAAAAGTTCAAGGAGCCAAATGCTACGTGCCCCAAATCTGTCAAAGAAAATACGGTTAAGGATAGAAAGCCTAAGAGTGATAGCGCTTAAACTCTCCTGAAGAGTGTCAGGAGTAGTCCATATCAATAATAACGCTAGGTACGTTCTTTAAGTATAATGCTAAGAATTCTGTTTTAATACGGATACCAGTAAATCCTTCATAAATTGTAAGACTTTTAAAAATCGATCATAAAAATCCTAGATATTAAGTGTAAGGTAAAGCTTACAGATAGCAAATCATAGGAACCATTTCTTTAGTTCCTGTCAGAAATCTTCAAATATAAAATTCTAAAGTACCCTCTCTTCAGATAATAGCATTCGTATGTAGTTGATATCTCTTTGGTCCCTATTGATTACGAATACCAAATGGTATGACAAAAGCGCCATATGAGGATTGGTGTATCTTAATATGTTCCATAGATTGCTTCCATGCCTGATCAGTATGGAGGTTTAATGCATGGAACCACAAAGATATCCCAATGATCATATGGTACTAAAGTCAGCTAATGGCATTCAAGGAAGATATCTAGAAAATAGAATTTTTTTCAAATAAATGTTTCCTGGTAAAAGGGAACCCGTGGACTCATAACATAAAAGTGTCACTCATTTGGCACAAGCGAGGATGGATGAACTAGAGCCTGAGATTTGGAAAATCTCTGTAACCTCCTTGTATTTTGATTATCTTCTCCTAAGACTACCATGTTTACCTCCCGAGAGGCAAGTAGAGTTAAGATTAACATCCCACTTCGGGTTGGAGTGTTGTAAAGACTCCATGTTGATTATGGAATAACCAAAACCCTGATTAAGTAAATTTTAAGATATAGATTCATATAGCCTAACTCAATATCCTGAGAATTCGGTATAGTTAAGTAAGAAAAACGGTTCATTTTGCTTATGCGTTAATTACTGCAACCCTGATTAGGCAACGATTAAGAATCGCCATCAGCTACCCAGGATCGTCGAATTGTTCGACTAACGACAAGGATTAGCTATTCCTTAAAATTAGTTAAGCAGTGGTTGGAATAACCATCTCACCTTAAGATAAGTTTTTCTATAATAGTTTATATATAAGCATCAATGCTGCTCCTTTGGAGACCTTGTATGGATGGAATGCTAAACATCTATTGTTGGGACAATAGATTGGTAAGCCCACTTATCAGGATCTGAAAGTTTCATTGGAAACAACGAATAAGATCATACAAATCCCTAATTATCTGTAAGTTGCCAGTATTCGGCAGAAAATCAAGAATTAATGAAAATAGCAAACCTCCTAAATTCTTGTTAAGAAATAAGGCTCAACAACAGATATCACCCAGGAAGGGTGTGCCAAATTTGTTAAAATTATCAGGCTAGTCAGGCTCTGAGTATATAGAATCATTCGAAGGATTCGAATGTAGCAAGATTAAATAGCTTACGAGCTAAGACCTAATTAAGGAGCTCGGTGGAACGCGCAATGCACCCCACACTAATGATTTAAGGACGTGTTTCTCCAATAAGTCAAGAAGCACTATCACATAGTGATATACAGATTTATGATATGATGAGCAAGCTGTGTCGATTAAGGATCGACAGGATTAGAAGCTCCAAAAAGATACATGTACCTATTATAAAGGTCAATTGGAATGCCTTAGAGGCTCAAAGGTACTGGGGAAGATTAAGCCCAATATAAGGCAGAAATTTCTTCCTTTACTTTAACAAATCTCGAGGTCGAGATTTCTTTTAAGGGGGTGAGGATGTAACACCTCGAAAATTCACGTCCTATAATGTATTGACACGTGTCATAAGCTTAAACGTGTAAAGGATTTATATGAAGGACTAAAGTTGACAAACAAGAAAAGTATGTGAATATAAGGGTTCAAGATGTCAACAATGGGTAAATATACTTTACAATAACCCTAGATGATGTTTATACCATCAAACAAATAAATCATGGATCATACGAAGCAAAAAGTGAGAGATTACAAACTACAGGGGTTAAATGTGTCAACATGTTTAAGTTATACCTCTGAGTGACCTTTTAGCAAACCCGAAGCTTTGTAACGATTAATTATGCTCACTAGAATGCACGATAAAAATTTCATAAAGTTTCGTTATCGTATGAGAAAGTTATGATCAAATTCGTATGCGAGGGGTTAAAGCGTTATCGTTGAAAATTACGACTTTTCGGGTCAACCAGAAGTGACCAAGGACTTGGCAAAGTGGGTATAAGTCATGAACCCCTTATAGGTCAAGATGAGGGGCTCAAAGTGCAAGAAATAAGGTTTGGTTGACCTTTGGAAGGGCCAAGAGACAAGTTGCAAAAGCTTGAAACCTTTAAACCTGAAAACGAGGCTTAGGCGGGCCGCGTAAGAGATGTTAACATCTTACGCGGGCCGCGCCAGACCCCCAGTTGCAGAAAAAAACGGGCAGCAGCCTGTTTGAGCTTTTAACCGACCTTAAAACGATTTTCCTCATCTTGGACGACCCCTAAACAACCCCTAGACACTTAGGGACACTTGTTAGTGATCAAACATCAGTTATAGCACTTGTTGTCAACAATCTATGAGATTGTAAACACTATAAAAGGCCACAATGTTGCAACAATTGATCACACCTTTCCTTCTGCAATCCTGGAGCTTTCTGGAGCTTAAGAGCAGACCCAAGTCCTTCCTAATAGTGCATTAGGCTTTGGTAAGTATGCTTAACCTTTCTTGGTTGAGTTTTTACTTAGTTTTAGCCTAAAAGTCAAACCGTCGTAATTAACGGTTGACTTAGCGATTAATCATTAATGGTCCAGTGATTAGTCGAATTGAAAGTAGTTATAAGTTGGTAATTATGTGGGCAATAAACCCTTAAAAGGGCACCCTCTGATTCCCACTCTAACTAGGTAAATTGTCGGGTCAAACTTGTTATTAAAAAGTCAACAGAATGCTTATTTTCCAATTTATGCATAATTAGCAATGTAGGACCCTTACAACCTGTTTGATCATGTATATAACTTGGTAATTAGTGTAAGAACATGTCTAAACATGTTCAACCCGACAATTTTCTGGTTAGACCCGGTTCGGAACCGAAAGTCGCAAAACTTTGACTTTTGCTTTGACTTCAGTTCTGACCCGATTTAGTATGGTTTGGAAATTCCTTAGAGCTTCCTTAGGACCAGGTTACATGATAGTATAACCCTCTGTGGTTGGATCGTTGATTGTCCGATTCGTTTACACGTTTCCGTTAAATGCTTAATGTTGACCATAATGCCCTTTTAACCATAAAGTGAGAATTTTGGAAATATGAAAGGACAATAATCTTTATTACTGATTTATAAACATGTCCCTAAAATTTCACATCAGTTGGAGGTCTAGATTAGGAGTTATGCTCATTAGCGTAATTATAACGCCTTTTAGTAATTAAAACGGCGCAATTAGCATAAAGCCTATCTAAACCCAATTTTTGACACCAAAACTTTTACCCACTGATATAATATAATATTTTGAGATTTTTAAAGATTTTTAATTATTTTTAACCTGCCCATAACCGAAGGTTATGGCCTTAATTCGGTAAATACCGATTATGCCCTTTTAGGCCATAAAATGACTTTTACAAGCCCTTTTGATACCCATCCAATTGCTACTGATTTTATATAATAAATAAAGTATTTTTAACTTTATAACCTGATCAGAAAACTCAGATTTCCTGTATAACCCGGAAATCGCTTAAAATAGCTTTTTTAAAGCGTATTAAACGCATAGTTTAGGTTTAAAACCATTTTGTCACATAAGACTTATTACCAACTGATATGACCTAATAAAATAAGTTATTTTACTGATGTATTCGGACCCGAATCCCAGAATTTCAATTAACCTCTTTTATAATCTTTAAAATGACCAAAATACCCCTACGGGGCTTATTTTGAGATTAAACTCGTTTTGGGCATAATGGAAGATATCCTACTGATATCACAACATATTAAAGGCATGTTAACTTAGGAAACCTGTATATGACTCTATTGGTTACTCGTTATGCACTTGTCGCGTTCGGATCGGCTTATGTGACTAGTTCGCATATATTAGCCGAAACGGGTCAAACCATATCGTTTTCATCACAAAATCCAGAATGTGTTTAAGTTACCCATATTAAACAAGCATACAAGCTTGCCGGGTCAAAACCACATTCTAAACCGGTCTTCGCCTTATCATGCGTTTGAACCGTATCTTTCTTTAAAACTAACCGGTCTAAGCTTAGGCTTAATTAAAGACCCGTTAGCACTCTAATTGGTTATTTATACCATTATTCCAGACTAGAGCCTTCCAGTAAATTGTACCTACGCTTACTTAAGTGAATACGGCTGAGTTATTAAATTCTTGATATTTAAGACAGGAGCTAGCTCAGGTAAATACTCTTAACTTATTTTCCCTATACGGGCTTGGGATACGGTATTATAATAATACCGCTTGGTCGGGTATTGAATGTTTAGTCGTATTGTGATTAAATTATTGAGGTAACCCGCCTTAATCTGTATTGTTTGAAATAAAAGCCTTTAGGGGTTAATGACCATGTCCCGGATATCCTTGACATCATTGTTTTATAAAATGGCCACGACTTATGCACGGGGTGTAGGCATACACCTGACAGTTGCCTAAGGGAAATGGTATCCCACTCTCTTGTGGGCCTATACTGTGGTGTGTCTGTTAACTTTGACTCGGTTTCTACATCGGGCCCTGAACGTACAACGAACATGTAAATCTGTATACAAGATTATAAATATAATTGTCCCAAGTTATAAAAGATTAATTTTGCCTTGTGCATTTTAATCAAAGTGTCAAAATATTTGTGCCTGGTGCATCTAATTCAATTTTCTTAAACTCTTTTCAAATGAGTCGGTTGAGTGTATTTACCAGTGAAAACTGACGTATGTTCCAAAGTCTAAGTGACAGGTACAAGTACGTAATTGGCTGGAAGCTCAGGGCGTTAATAAGGAATCTTGCAAGTTCTAGGCGCCTAAAGTCTGTTGAACAATGTTTATTTTTAAGATCCGCCTGTGGATCCTTTACTTTCCGTTGTAATACTTGGATATTACTTTATATTCGGATTGTAATATATTTATCTTTTGCTTCCGCTGTGCATTTATATATTGTGTTGTTTGACTATGATGATATCAACTACGTCACGATACTCCCCTACTGGGCCTACCGGTCAAACGTGGAAATATCGGGGTGTGACATTAAGTCCTAATAACAAGCATTACACAAAACTCTATTGGAACCGCTAATCACCCCAAATGTTTTTCGAAAATTTTAATTTTTTTTACTTTTCGAGGTTTAATTTGGGAATTTCAAAATTCTAAAAAGGTTATATTTTTACGAATTTACAACCGATAGCGTCGTGATAAAAAGAACCAACATAAGAAAATTATGAAAAGGCATGACAAGCTTTGTTAAAATTTAATTATATATACTTGATCACGTAAAAACCCATTCCCACAAAAGTGAGTTTTGAGCCTTTATTGAGCATACAAATACATATCTTTAAACTAAATGCTCATTTTTCGTTTCTTGTGTGAATAGCCGCTTGGTTCTTACAACTCTAGAACTTGCCACGACGATACATTCCCGGTCCTTACCAACTTAAACCCGAGTAAGTATATGATAGAGGCATTAGGACTAACCCTTTTTATTTCTACACCATTGTCTTTTTTTACCACCTACCCAAAATCCCCCTAGTTAACCCTTTGAGCCTAAACCTTTTCATTTCTTAACCCAAACCAAACACCCTTTCACCCACCAAAACCTTTTATTTTTAACCCTTTATTTTAGTAACAAGTTCGGTTTTTCATATGACTTTCAAAAAAAAAATGTGTTTATGATGAAGCAAAAAGAAATAAACAAGCAAGTTTATCAAAAATAACTTTGTTTGGAATTATGGCTTCATCAAAATAAAAAGTTAATATATATATATATATATATATATATATATATATATATAAAGTCTTACGAAAACCGAAAACCGATACTTTTTACGCTTTTTCGCCCTTTTCTACTAACCACTAACCCAACCACCTACCTTTAACCCAAGCCTAACCCTTCACCCAAAAAGACCTCTTGATATTTACAAAGGTATAAAGTTAAAAAGGAGGAGGATTGATTGCTTGGCAAGCCTATGGTAGGAGTAAGTTCCATGCCGCTCTCGAGTGATTCACTAAAATACATCTTCGGCCGAGTGTTGAGTGATCCCCCGTGAGGTATGTGAACTTGTATATAAATAGAATTTTAAAGAGGCATGTTATGCCCTAATAAGTAATTTATCTTATGAAAGGTTTTAAATAAATCATGAAGAATAGGATTGTAAATAAATAAAAATAAAACTAAATAAAGAATATTGGAAATCCCGACACTCTATGACAAGCCCAAAAAACCTTCTTTTCTACCAATTCCATTTGGGAGTGTAAAGCCATATTATAAAGAGTTTTGCTTGAGGACAAGCAAAGATTCAACTGTGGGGGTATTTGATGTGTGCAAAATGCAACATATAAATTACATCAATTGTGGCATAAAACTAACCCTTTTTTAGTACTAATGTTGGAAAAAGTGTGTTTTTGTCTTCCTTTTGTATTTTCAGGATTAAATGAGCTCAAATTAACAAAAGAAGCAAAAAGGCAACTAAATCTAACATAAATACAAGAAAAGGAATAAACGTGGCATGCCCGACCTCCCCGAAAGCATCTTCCCAAGCAAAACAAGAGAGCAGAAGGCTGAACACGCCCCGTGCTCAGTGAGCACGGGGGCGTGCCCAAGTGTCAGCATAAAAGACAAAGTTGTAGAAGCTTCCATCGCCCACCACGGGGCCGTGCTCAGCGGACACGGGGTCGTGGTCAACTATAAGATTCGCAGAATCTAGGCAAATCTTGATAGTACAGATATGCTTCTGCACACGGGGTCGTGCCCAGCGGACACGGGGCCGTGGTCAACTAATAAAGACAAGAGCAATTAATGAAGAAAGAGAAGGATGTGGACACGGGGCCGTGCCCACTGGACACGGGGCCGTGCCCGAGCTTCTGTTCAGCCTATAAATAGGAGTGCTTGGCTCAAGCTCAAACCATCCCTTGGCACACCACCTCTCTCACACTTCACCCACCACCCACCACCACCATAACACCATCATCCACCACCATCATCCATTGTCCATCACAGAGTGTGTGAGTCGTCTCGGGATCCAAGATTGATCGTAAGAGTTCTTGATAATCAAGGCCATGTTTGCCTAAGTCTCTTACATCACTTGGTGAAGACAAAGTGTCTAGTGTAATACTTTTTATTTTTAATCTTTTCGCACTTTTTAATTGGTTATGTATTAATGACTTTGATAACTAGTTTCTTATGTTGAAGGTGATTCTTCCTTATTGTTTGTCCGTGGTGTCTTGGCATTATTTTACTGTCTATATAAAATAAAAGATTTTCACCATTCATATCTCCACGGTCTATATGGAGGTATGTTGGCTACCTGGTCGAGGGTTAAGGGAACGGTTTGGTAAGAGTCTTGCCATTGTTCAGTGTATAGATCCTGCAAAGGACCTAGGTCAAATTAAGTAGGACCTCCTTCAATACTTAACGGTATTGGATGGCGGGGGTCCAAACTCTTTGACCCCCTCATAAGTTAAACTACTATTAATATTTTAACCCGGCTACTTAGGATTGTATCCCTGCTGACTCAGACTACTTAACCGAGGGTAACGTCGCCTTCAAAAGAGGGGCCTACCACAATATGCATTAATAACTTAATTAATTATCTTTCAATAATCCGACCCTTTAGGATTGTATCCTTGCTGACTCAAACTACCGGGTTGAGGGTAACGTCACCTCCAAAAGAGGGGCCTACTACAATAACTAAGATAATCTCTTAAATAGTGCAAAAGTGCGGAAATAATCAAAGGTTACACTAAACACGAGTCGGAGCCAAGTGATTCATCTTGTCTATCTGTTTTTATTATTTTTTTTTTCAGCATTTTAGTTAGTTTTTATTTTCTTAGTTTAAAACCCTTTTTCTAAACTTTTGATTTGATTAGACGTTGAGGATAAACCGGTACTAAAAGCTCTTGTGTCCTTGGACGACCTCGGTATCTTACCAACACTATACTACGCTCACGATGGGTGCACTTGCCCATATGTGTGTTTAGTGTTAGTAAATATCGTGTTTTATAAATTTAAAACTTGGCTAAAGAAAGTGTAAAAGGGCTTAAAATATACTTAAACCTACATATACACCTAACACGCCTCAAGTTTTTGGCGCCGTTGCCGGGGACACAAGGATTTTAAGAAAGCTTAAAATCGACGGCCTAATCAGTTTTTCAAAACCTTTTTAAAACGCGCGCACATTTTTCTGCATTTATTTTAGTTTTGCATTTACAGTAACCTGAACACGGGCCGTGCTCGCTGAACACGGGGCCGTGCTGCACATTTTTCATAAAACACCCAGTAACAGTAGCTTGAACACGGGCCGTGCTCACTGAACACGCCCCGTGCTCAACGAAATCAGTAAATTTAATTAAAACGCCCAGATACAGATCCTGAACACGGGGCCGTGCTCACTGAACACGGGGCCGTGTCCAGCCTCTGTTTCCGTTTTTATTTTTGTTTTCTGATCTCGAGACTTGGTTGTGGTCTGCTGAGTGATCCTTATGGATCAATACTCAGGAGGTTACAACTACACCTATGAGGATGATGATTATAGGAGTAACTATTGCACTAATTGTAGTAATCCGCACTCGGTTCAATATAGTCACTCATATCAACCATCCAATTCATACACCTACTATGAGGAGCCCAGGTACGAGCCATCAACTTCATACACATCCTATGAAGACCAAAGGTATGAACCTCCTCCCTCATACTCATATTTTGATGAACCATGGTATGAGACTTCTTACTCATACTTTGAGGAACCAAGATATGAGCCACCACCTTCGTATGCTTATTATGAGGAACCATGGCGTGAACAACCCACCTCATATGAGTATTATGAAGAACAAAATTATGACCCTTATCCATCATATACTTACAATGAAGAACAATGGTGTGAACCATCTACTTCATATGGGTATTATGAGGAACAAAGGATCGAACAACCGGATTCAAGCTCTGAAAATCCTGATCCTTTCTCTATAACCGAAGTTACCGAGAGGATATTAGAACACCTTAGAGTTATCGATCGCTATATAAAAGAATCTCGCGCAAGAGAAGAGGAGTCCCGCGCAAAAGAAGAATTAATTAAAGAAAAAATAACTGAAGGTGTAAAAATGGAAGAACAAATAAGTGAAAAACCAACACATGAGTTAAACAACGAAAAAGGTGAGTCCGTTAACGATAAAATTCAAGAAGAGTCTAATTTTGAAGAAATTAATCTCTTGTCACCTTCTTTTGAAAATCATTGTTTAGTTCCCACTCATGCTAAGTTTTTAAAAGAGTTAAACACTAACACTAAAATTGACGAAACGGTAAGTGTTAAGTTAACTACTGATCAAACCTCGCTAATAAAAGAAGACCCATTTGAAATTAACATTACACCGGTTCCATGTTTCTTTCAAAATTCATTTATTAGTAATGTCACAATCGATAAAGATCTTTGTGTTAACATAATGCCTAACTACATCTTCGAAAAATTAAGTATTAGTGATTTTTCTCCACTTCAAATACCCATTTTTCTATCCAATCGAAAGGTAATAAAATCAATCGGTGTAGTTGAGGATGTCTTGGTTCAAACAAATCAAATGGTAGTCCCCACCGACTTTGTCATCCTCGATGACGCTCCTCTGGTGTTGGGACGACCATTTGTAAAAACTCAGGAAGCTTTGAAAAACCAAAAGTTCAACAATCTACCTCTTCAATTAGTGGCATTTAAAAAAGTGTCGATATTGAACGGTCAATGAAATATCCATTCGGCAACAATGACCCCCTAATTGAAGATGAAGATGAACCACCCGATACAAGTGAAAAGTTTGACCACTTTGTTGAAGAAGAGGTCGCCATAGAACAAACTTTTAAGGTTCTTGATCAAAATGAGCAACCAAATAAGGAGTCTCCTAAAGACCCACCTCTTGAGCTCAAAGAACTTCCAAAAGGTTTGGAATATGCTTTTCTAGACAAAGATGGTAAGTTACCTGTAATTATTTCGTCTAAATTAGATAAATTAGAAAAAGAAAAATTAATTAACCTTTTGAAAAAACACAAAAATGCGATCGCTTGGAAGCTTGTAGATATCAAAGGAATAAGTCCTTCCATGTGTACGCACAAAATTTTAATGAATGATGACTATAAATCGGTAATACAACCACAACGTCGAGTAAATCCTAATGTTCAAGAAGTGGTTAAAAACGAAGTCATCAAATTAATTGACGCCGGACTTATTTATCCTATCTCTGATAGTCCTTGGGTAAGTCCCGTCCAAGTAGTTCCAAAGAAAGGAGGTATGACGGTAATAACTAATGAAAAGAATGAACTAATACCAACAAGAACCGTCACAGGATGGAGAGTATGTATAGATTATAGACGATTAAATGAAGCAACAAGAAAAGATCACTTTCCTTTACCCTTCATTGATCAAATGTTAGAAAGATTATCCGGTCATAAATTTTATTGTTTCTTGGATGGTTTTTCAGGTTACTTTCAAATCCCGATAGCACCCGAAGACCAAGAAAAGACAACCTTCACATGTCCCTATGGAACTTTTGCTTATCGACGCATGCCGTTTGGTCTATGTAATGCCCCCGCAACATTCCAACGTTGCATGGTAGCCATCTTCCACGACATGATAGAAAAGACAATGGAAGTCTTCATGGACGACTTTTCTATCTTTGGGGATTCATACGACCAATGCCTCGATAACCTTGAACGAATGCTATCCCGATGTGAGGAAACTAACCTCTCCCTTAACTGGGAAAAATGCCATTTCGTGGTAACGGAGGGAATAGTACTCGGTCACAAAATCTCAAGCGAATGAATGGAGGTGGATCGAGCCAAAATAGATACCATTTCTCGACTACCACCCCCATCCTCCGTTAGAGCTATCAGAAGTTTCCTAGGGCATGCCGGATTTTATAGGTGGTTTATCAAAGACTTTTCTAAAATCTCAAGGCCTCTAACAAAATTACTTGAAAAAGATGCTCCTTTCATCTTTGACAAGGATTGCAATCAAGCATTTCTAACCTTAAAGGAAATGCTAGTCAATGCACCTATCACGATAGCGCCTGATTGGAAATTTCCTTTCGAAATCATGTGTGATGCCAGTGACTTTGCAGTTGGAGCTGTCTTAGGACAAAGAAAAGAAAAGCATTTTCACCCAATTTATTATGCTAGTAAAACACTTAACGATGCACAAGAAAATTACACAACAACTGAAAAAGAATTACTAGCTGTGGTATTTGCTTTTGATAAATTTCGTTCTTATCTTGTTCTTTCTAAAACTATAGTCTATACAGATCATGCAGCCATTCGATATCTCTTCAAAAAGCAGGACGCAAAACCACGTTTGATTCGGTGGATTCTACTCCTCCAAGAATTTGATATTGAAATCAAAGACAAAAGAGGAGTAGAAAATACCGCAGCAGCTCATCTTTCACGCTTAGAAGACCCAGCTTTGGAGGCAACCAGGGATGAGCAAATCAACGAAAAATTTCCAACGGAGTCCCTAGAAATGGTGGAATACAAGGAAGAACCATGGTACGCCGACTATGCTCACTACCTAGCTAGCGGTATAGTCGCTAAGGGTTGGCCACATCATCAAAGAAAAAAATTCTTTGCCAATGTGAAACACTATTTTTGGGAAGATCCATATCTTTTCAAAATGTGTGCCGACCAACTCATCCGACGATGCGTACATGGTAGTGAAGCACGAAGAATTCTCCGCCATTGTCATGAAGGTCCATACAGAGGACATCATGGTGCCGCATGTACCGCACGGAAGGTATTTGATTCAGGATTTTATTGGCGAACCATTTACAAAGACGCCCAAAGTCTTGTCAAGACTTGTGATGCATGCCAAAGAACAAGTAATATTTCTTCCAAAAACGAAATGCCACAGAATGGCATTCTTGTTTGTGAAATTTTTGATGTGTGGGGACTCGACTTTATGGGACCTTTCCCACCGTCGAAAGGAAACAAATATATACTTGTGGCGGTAGACTACTTGTCTAAATGGGCCGAGCCTGAAGCACTTCCAACAAATGATGGAAGAGTCGTGGTAAGATTTCTGAAAAAATTATTCTCTCGTTTTGGCACACCTAAAGCATTAATAAGTGATAGAGGTACCCATTTTTGCAACCATCAACTTGAAATTTTTTTAACAAGATATGGAGTCTATCACCGGGTCTCAACAGCGTATCACCCTCAAACAAACGGACAAGCCGAAGTGACTAATAGAGGTTTAAAACGAATACTCGAAAAAACCGTAGGGTTAAATAAAAAGGAATGGGCAGATAAATTAGATGATGCTTTATGGGCTTTTCGAACTGCTTATAAAACAACAATAGGTACAACCCCATATAAGCTAGTCTATGGAAAAAGCTGTCACTTGCCAGTAGAAATTGCACACAAAGCCTACTGGGCAATTAAAAATGTAAACTTAGATTTAGAATTTGCTGGTAAAAATCGATTTTGTCAATTAAATGAATTAGACGAGCTTAGGAATTATGCATACTCAAACTCCGAAATTTACAAGGAAAGAATGAAAAACTTTCATGACAAACATATTAAACCTAATGAATTTCGAGTAGGAGATCTAGTTCTTTTGTTCAATTCACGACTTCGATTATTTCCTGGTAAATTAAAGTCTAGGTGGTCAGGACCTTTTTCCATCACCCATATTTTCCCACACGGTGCAGTAGAAATTAAATCTCGGAATGGACCTCCATTCAAAGTCAATGGCCAACGGCTGAAACTCTATCAAGGATTTATTGAGGATGAAGAGGAAGAAATCTCGTTTAAAACGGTGGATGAGTAAAGGCAACAACATCATACCTAGTAAGTTACGAATGATTGGGACGACATCTAAATCGGTAAGTCTTCTAACCAAGTTTTGGGAAACAAAGGGCACTCACAAGAGCACTAAAAAGAATTTCAAAAACTTTGCTCGGCACGAGGCCGTGTCCGCGCTACTATCGGGATGTATTCCCCTTTTCATAACAGTTACTTCATTCCACACGCCCCGTTTCCCCGAAAACGCTCTGGTTCCAGGCGATTTTCCGCAGATTTTCAACGTCTCCTATCATTCTAACAACATCAAGGTATAATTCTATCACTATTATTAGTTAGATTAGGCATTTGCATGTAGTTAAAACTCCAAAAATTTGGGGAAAAATCTAGGGTTCTTGAACTACACCCGGATCGAACCTCAAATTTTTGCTTTAATCTGTTAGCATTTAGTTAGATCAGTGTTATAGGAAGTAAACCCACTTGTATTGTTCAAAGATTCGCCCGAATTCTCACAAGAACCCCAAACCCTTGTTTTTGAACCGAAAAAGATAAAATTGGATGGGTAAACGGGTTGTTTTGGGAAAAACGGCACTTGGGGTTTCATTTTCGGGGGAAACCGCACCTACTGGACCAAAAATTTTCAAGTTTTCGAAACCGGGTCGAAAAATGATGTTTTTGAGTAACAGACGCCTGGACACTGGGCCGTGTCCGCTGAACACGGGGTCGTGTCCAGCACACTGTTTGCAGTTTTGTCAGAAAATCCTAATGTTTCGTGCTAACTTTTGGTGTATTCTTTCAGATGGCTAGGAAGTTCACGAGGTTTAACGCAAATGAGCTCGATGCTAGGGCCAGATACGAAGTACTTCAAACAAGACCGGAAGAATACCCAAGGCAAGCATGCACGGATTTGTTAGCATTGGTGAACCAACTCGACCGCTTCAATAACCTTGTCACAGGACCACTAAGAGTCGCCTTAACAACTCGACTCTGTTCCGTCCACGAATGCACTTTGGAATTCTATAGCACCTTCACGTTCAACTCAAGGTGCGACCCATTCGACAATGATGGGGTAGCATTCCGATGTGGGGGAACTAGGTATTCGATCTCCATGGCACAATTTGGGTCGATTGTCGGGTTGTATGCGGAAGAAGATGCAAGTAACGAGGAAAATACTGGAGGGATGCGAGAGATAGATGAAAACGATCGCCAAGCAGCGTGGGCTTAGATTGGTGAAGGGCATTACAATCCGAGCAGCACTAAGAGCACGAAGTTGAGGGATCCGCTCTACCGATACATCCATAGGCTCCTCGGCTACTCTCTTAGCCAAAGGCATGATAGCGGTGGCGTTGTTGGGTTAAGAGATCTAGTTGTCCTCCACTGCATCCATAACCGCAGGCACCTCGATGTTCCGTTCCCCATGCTCCGAAACATGCATCATAACCGCCTTGCTACCGCACCAACCCCTATCTTCTTTGGGGGATGGGTGTACCGTCTCTTCAAGCACTTCACAAACATACCTAGGTCATTCGGAATGAGCCCATGGTCGGGTAGGGTAGATATACACATCTGCCGCTCAATGAACCTAATCTATGAGGCTGAAGACGGGACGGTGAGCTTCCAAAGGATGCAAGGGCATGCATGGAACCCGCAAGAGGCACTTGTCCTTCACGCTCCACAACATCATCAGTACCAGTACCAGCCCCATGGTGATCCAGGCCAGTCCTCCTCCGGAGGCGGTTTTCCTAACTTTCAAAGTTTACATGATTTATTGTAGGAAAACCTCATGTGCACCAGGAACACCTACAATATGGCAAGCAACACGTACAACCGGGTTGGGGCGATCGAGAGAAACATATCCGATATCCAAGATGATATTGCAAATATCCGGGAGTACATTGCTGGGCATGGTGGAGATGATGATGATGAGGACGAGGACATGGATTAGGCGGGAGGAGCGGAGGAAGAAGCGGTTGGTTGGTGATTTCCCAGGTTAACCTTTTATCTTGAACAATTTCCGGCCTGCGTGCCGTGTGTCAAACAATTTACTTTCCTTTAACTCTTTTATTTTTTGCATTTTTTTTCTCTTTCTAACTTTGTGATGGATGGAATGTTGAACACTGGTAATCTAGGATGTTTGCTATGTTTTGGTGGAATGTTTATTGATAAAACAGGTACATACGAGGCTTAGAGCACTAAACCTTAGTGCTACTAAAGCCGGGACAGGAAAACCAGAACCAGAAACCTGTTTCTCAACCTTGCAGACTGTCTACACGGGGTCGTGTCCAGCCGACACGCCCCCGTGCCCACTGCCTCAAACCTGCTGTTTGTCTAAATATGCAGACTTTTTGCCAGACACGGGGTCGTGTCCAGCCGACACGCCCACGTGTCCACCTTCTGTAAGTTTTCGTTACTGGCACCTGAACACGGGGTCGTGCCCACCAGGCACGGGGCCGTGTCCAGTGCTCAGTAACATAAATTTTTGCTTGTTTCACACCTTTTACACATTCAATCAACCTAAAAACTTATTTTTGGGACACATTGAGGACGATGTGTAATTTAAGTGTGGGGGGGATGCTAAAACCTTGAATCTTGTAAGTCCTAATAACAAGCCTTACACAAAACTCTATTGGGACCGCTAATCACCCCAAATTTTTTTTGAAAATTTTCATTTTTTTTACTTGTCGAGGTTTAATTTGGGAATTTCAAAATTCTAAAAAGGTTATATTTTTACGAATTTACAACCGATAGCGTCGTGATAAAAAGAACCAACATAAGAAAATTATGAAAAGGCATGACAAGCTTAGTTAAAATTTAATTATATATACTTGATCACGTAAAAACCCATTCCCACAAAAGTGAGTTTTGAGCCTTTATTGAGCATACAAATACATATCATTAAACTAAATGCTCATTTTTCGTTTCTTGTGTGAATAGCCGCTTGGTTCTTACAACTCTAGAACTTGCCACGACGATACATTCCCGGTCCTTACCAACTTAAACCCGAGTAAGTATATGATAGAGGCATTAGGACTAACCCTTTTTATTTCTACACCATTATTTTTTTTTACCACCTACCCAAAATCCCCCTAGTTAACCCCTTTGAGCCTAAACCTTTTCATTTCTTAACCCAAACCAAACACCCTTTCACCCACCAAAACCTTTTATTTTTAACCCTTTGTTTTAGTAACAAGTTCGGTTTTTCATATGACTTTCAAAAAACAAATGTGTTGATGATGAAGCAAAAAGAAATAAACAAGCAAGTTTATCAAAAATAACTTTGTTTGGAATTATGGCTTCATCAAAATAAAAAGTTAAAAAAATATATATATATATATATATATATATATATAGAAAGTCTTACGAAAACCGATACTTTTTACGCTTTTTCGCCCTTTCCTACTAACCACTAACCCAACCACCTACCTTTAACCCAAGCCTAACCCTTCACCCAAAAAGACCTCTTGATATTTACAAAGGTATAAAGTTAAAAAGGAGGAGGATTGATTGCTTGGCAAGCCTATGGTAGGAGTAAGTTCCATGCCGCTCTCGAGTGATTCACTAAAATACATCTTCGGCCGAGTGTTGAGTGATCCCCCGTGAGGTATGTGAACTTGTATATAAATAGAATTTTAAAGAGGCATGTTATGCCCTAATAAGTAATTTATCTTATGAAAAGTTTTAAATAAATCATGACGAATAGGATTGTAAATAAATAAAAATAAAACTAAATAAAGAATCTTGGAAATCCCGACACTCTATGACAAGCCCAAAAAACCTTCTTTTCTACCAATTCCATTTGGGAGTGTAAAGCCATATTATAAAAAGTTTTGCTTGAGGACAAGCAAAGATTCAAGTGTGGGGGTATTTGATGTGTGCAAAATGCAACATATAAATTACATCAATTATGGCATAAAACTAACCCTTTTTTAGTACTAATGTTGGAAAAAGTGTGTTTTTGTCTTCCTTTTGTATTTTCAGGATTAAATGAACTCAAATTAACAAAAGAAGCAAAAAGGCAGCTAAATCTAACATAAATACAAGAAAAGGAATAAACGTGGCATGCCCGACCTCCCCGAAAGCATCTTCCCAAGCAAAACAAGAGAGCAGAAGGCTGAACACGCCCCGTGCTCAGTGAGCACGGGGGCGTGCCCAAGTGTCAGCATAAAAGACAAAGTTGTAGAAGCTTCCATCGCCCACCACGGGGCCGTGCTCAGCGGACACGGGGTCGTGGTCAACTATAAGATTCGCAGAATCTAGGCAAATCTTGATAGTACAGATACGCTTCAGCACACGGGGTCGTGCCCAGCGGACACGGGGCCGTGGTCAACTAATAAAGACAAGAGCAATTAATGAAGAAAGAGAAGGATGTGGACACGGGGCCGTGCCCACTGGACACGGAGCCGTGCCCGAGCTTCTGTTCAGCCTATAAATAGGAGTGCTTGGCTCAAGCTCAAACCATCCCTTGGCACACCACCTCTCTCACACTTCACCCACCACCACCATAACACCATCATCCACCACCATCATCCATTGTCCATCATAGAGTGTGTGAGTCGTCTCGGGATCCAAGATTGATCGTAAGAGTTCTTGACAATCAAGGCCATGTTTGCCTAAGTCTCTTACATCACTTGGTGAAGACAAAGTGTCTAGTGTAATACTTTTTATTTTTAATCTTTTCGCACTTTTTAATTGGTTATGTATTAATGACTTTGATAACTAGTTTCTTATGTTGAAGGTGATTCTTCCTTATCGTTTGTCCGTGGTGTCTTGGCATTATTTTACTGTCTATATAAAATAAAAGATTTTCACCATTCATATCTCCACGGTCTATATGGAGGTATGTTGGCTACCTGGTCGGGGGTTAAGGGAACGGTTTGGTAAGAGTCTTGCCATTGTTCAGTGTATAGATCCTGCAAAGGACCTGGGTCAAATTTAGTAGGACCTCCTTCAATACTTAACGGTATTGGATGGCGGGGGTCCAAACTCTTTGACCCCCTCATAAGTTAAACTACTATTAATATTTTAACCCGGCTACTTAGGACTGTATCCATGCTGACTCAGACTACTTAGCCGAGGGTAACGTCGCCTTCAAAAGAGGGGCCTACCACAATATGCATTAATAACTTAATTAATTATCTTTCAATAATCCGACCCTTTAGGATTGTATCCTTGCTGACTCAAACTACTGGGTTGAGGGTAACGTCACCTCCAAAAGAGGGGCCTACTACAATAACTAAGATAATCTCTTAAATAGTGCAAATGTGCGGAAATAATCAATGGTTACACTAAACACGAGTCGGAGCCAAGTGATTCATCTTGTCTATCTGTTTTTATTTTTTTTATTTTTCAGCATTTTAGTTAGTTTTTATTTTCTTAGTTTAAAACCCTTTTTCTAAACTTTTGATTTGATTAGACGTTGAGGATAAACCGGTACTAAAAGCTCTTGTGTCCTTGGACGACCTCGGTATCTTACCAACACTATACTACGCTCACGATGGGTGCACTTGCCCATATGTGTGTTTAGTGTTAGTAAATATCGTGTTTTATAAATTTAAAACTTGGCTAAAGAAAGTGTAAAAGGGCTTAAAATATACTTAAACCTACATATACACCTAACACGCATCAAAACCTTGGTAAATATTTTTAGGTAAACTTTGGGGAATAAGTTTCATCAAAACTTATATTTTTCTAAGTGTCAAAATTCTATAGAAATTTTGACATAGTTTCCCCTAAAAATGGAGGTTTCCCATGTTTTCAAAACATGTGTTTATTTTCTTTTAAGATCATCACAAACAATCATCAACTCATTCAACACTTGCCGAGTGTCAAAATCAAGTAAATTATACTACATCATGAACTAAATTATACTACATCATGAACTTGAAGTTTTTGTAAAAACTTGTAGTAACTTACCATGTTATTTAGTAGGTTTAGTTACCCTTAAAAACATGGTTATTTGTTTGTAAATCACTTTATTCAAAGGTTTAGTCATTTACAACTTGTAAGATGATTTTTCTAAAAATATTTCTTTTGTATTTTTCTTGTTACAATCATGTTCCTAGTCTTGTCTAAACACTAGAAATATGATTAGTTTACTTAGAAACCATGACTTGTAAATCTTATAAATAAACTTGGTTTCTTGAGAAAATTATTTTACAAGATTTGTATTTTGTTTAAATCATTTTTACATATGAAAATCAATTTCATCATTCAAGTTCATGAAGACATAAAGCATGATGATCTTGGTTTTTCACAAGATTACCACTTTAACTTACTAGATCATGTGTTTAATCACAATCTAGTAGGTTTCTTATGATGTCTAACATCACTAACACAAATCATCACTCATCAAGAAGCAAATCATCATCATTTACATGTATTCTTATGTATTTAAGCTTATGTTAAAGTATCATGATCATGTTCTTTTGTGTTCATCAAGTTTATCATTGTTCATCATCTTTTAACTAACTAAATATGAAATAACAACGGGTTGTGAGAGTCTTACAACTAGCACAAGGCTAGGGAAGAACACTTGATGTTGAAGATGATAAATGGGTTGGATAAAAGCAAAGGAAGAAGGTCCTTCAAGATTCACAAGCTCTAAACCTCCTTAAACACCTTCTAGTACCTTGTGAAGAACTTGAGATTGCATGAAAGTGGAATGAAGGTGGTGGTGATGTGGGTGGTGGCTCATGGCCGTGGGTAAGGGAGAAAGGAAGAAGAAGAGTGGTGTGGTGATGTGTGTGTGAGAATGAGAGTTTAGGCTATCTTATAGTACATTCAAGATCTTCCATATATCTTTTGAGATCTTACAATATCTAAATCAAATCCAAATGAATCTAAGCTAGATAAAGAGATATCTTGTAGGATTTTGGAAAATCTTGGTGGTGGGGCCTCTCATAACTGTCCACAATATAGGGGGTAAAGTGTAAGTTTCAATCACCAATTATAAAATCAAGTTAGGTTTCAAGTGTCTTGATTAGGGACATGATGTGTTATTATGTTATAAGGGGTGTTATAGTGTTCGGGGATCATAACTAGCTCAGAAATATTAAAACAATGCTTCTAGTAATATTTTGATGTTTCGGGCAATGTCTGGTTGTTCGGTTAGATACCGGTTCGTTAAAGTGCTAAATTGCACCGTTTAGTGTCCTTTAAGTACCCTCTTGTGACGCTTTTAATTCCCGACACTTAGGAAAGCATTTTGGATAATAAAACATGAATTCTACATGATATTTATGTGTTAAAAAGCTGAATATAGCTGATTTGTGCAGAATTCTGCATTTAAAGTGTGTTTCGGGTGCTTTTTAGTGCATATTCTAGCTTCCGGAAAGTCTATATGTTAACCCTTGTATCCATAATTGGGTTTTAATGTATTTTAGACTTTTGGACCTACACCTAGGCCCCAATTCTATTGTCTGACTGCTTTCTGCAGAATTGTGACACAATGTGTCTTACCGGTGAGTTTACTAGTATTTCTGACGCAACGCTATCATTAATGCATAAAGCAATATTTGTAGTATAAAACGTGCATGAATTCACAAGTATAGCATGTAATCAAACAATGTTGACATTTAAGCACATAACTGCAGTTATCAAGTATTAATTAAATTGTACGGAAATTACCGGTTTTGTGCCGGTTGTCACAAAACTAGCTTGAACGCAACTTGAAACACGGAAACTTTTATATTATTTATACAATACTATCATATAATAGTTACTCACAATAATACACAACGCAAGGCTTAATCTAGCTCGCAAAATGAACCAAAGTCAAAAAAACTAACAAATGGGTCTCGGCTGTCCGAATGGACATCCGATCGGATGACCATCCAACCGGATGACCATCCAACCGGATGACCATCCGACAGGATGACCATCCGACCGAATAGCCATCCGATCCATTGCGCGCTTACACCGCCTTAGCTGTCAACATCAGCTATAAATAGGCCCCTTGTGCTCTCATTCTCACCTTTCACTCTCTGTCATCTGACCACACGCACTCTCAGTCATTTTAAGCAAGATTCAAGGCAAATCATAAGTATTCTTCCCTGATTCTTGTACAGCTTTCATCATTCATCACTTCTACACAATATTCTCCATCAAAATCACACAAACACTTCGACTTTTTCATGAAAACCAACTGATTTGGGTCTCTTGAAGATAGTTTCCAGTTAGTTGTTGGTACAAACCATGGGGGAACATCATTCAATCAAGACCGGCCCTAGATCTAAAGGATTTTCGCAACTTTTATAAAAAAACTAAGGAAATCTCACACTTTTACCTCAGATCTGATGGAATGTCACTTTTTTTCCGGCTCAGATCTGATGAACATCACATTTCACAATGAATTTTTGGACTTTCTTCGATTTTTATACAGAACATGGGTAAAAATAGACTCAAACCGACTTCCGCCTCGTTCCTTAGCCGAAAGCCGACTTGAAAACTGATTTCCACCGGAAAACGGGCTGATTGACGGGTCCAAACATGAAACCTCACCATAAACAATTCGTCGGTTCGAGAAGGGGTGGTTCCCAATCGACTGAACGAGCTGGGTTTAGAATGTTTCCGTTGTTTGGCGCGTCGTTACACCGTCTCCGTTAACTCAAAACTTAGAAAATTTCACAAAACTACACTCACTGACCATCTGTCCGAATGGTCATCCGATCGGATTACCATTCGTCCAGATGATCTGATTATCATGACACTTGTTTGTTTTACAGGACACCATGATCACAACGTTTGAAACTTTAACAGTTCGCAAACTTTACCCACTGTTCGAATGGCCATCCGTTCGAATGGTCATCCGTCGGGATGACTATCCGTTCAGGTATTCTATCAGACACGTTTACTCGATTTACGCACTGTTCGACACTCTGTTCCCAACCGGGTCAGCTCTTAGAGGACTTATGCTCTGTTCCCCGCATGCATGCTGATACAGCGTTCCCTTCGATCCAATCTTAGTAGCGTTTGGCATTAGCACCCACTGTGAGTATACTCGATTCCTTTCTGTTTTAAACACTTTTAGGATGCAACATGTATTCTATTATCAAGACACTTGACACTTGACACTTGACACTTGAAACTTATTTGAAACATATTCTATCCATTTAAACATGAAACTTCATACTTGTGAAACTTGAGACTTTTATGCTATGTGAACGTTTAATCCTTATGTGTAGTTCCGCCTTAACAATGGTAGCGTTATAGGGGTAATGTACCTCCCTGTTAGTCTTTGGAGTATTGTTAGGATGAGACATTTAACCTCTCGTTAGTCTTTGGGAAAGGCACTTAACGCATTGGAAACTTGGGCTATCACTTGGACTGCGTAAACTAGCATGGTGAAACTTATTTTTATATGATTTCATGTTGGATATGAGTTTTTAAACTATAATGTTACATATTCAAACTTGTATGCTCGCCAACATTTTTGTTGATAGTATTTTAATACATGTTGCAGGTTGATAGTAGCTGGGATTCAATAAACAAGCTAGGATGATGCTTAGAAACTCATCTAGATAAATTAGATGGTTTTGGAAACAATATTTGAATCATGATGTATTTTGATGATATATGTGGTTGTGGGTCGTTTGACTTTTAGACAATTTCGTGAAACTTAATTAATTTATATTGAAACTATTAGTGTTGCGGATTCTCTTGAGCAATCTGATTCGCTTAGAGTCGCGCCCCGATGTTTCCGCCATCGGTTGGGGTGTGACACATGTGATACAAAAGAGCAGTCTATTTTATTTGTTTAGCCGGAATCTGCTTGGTCATGCCAGACGACAAAAACTTGGTCTCTTTCGGTCCATGACCCAATTAAGGAAAAAAGAAACTAAATGCGAGGAAGCTTTGATAAAATGTAGCTTTGGCGGAGCAACTACCTTGATCTTCATGCTGCTCAGAACGAGGGCGGTGACATCACACTTCATGATGGAGTTGTAAGTGGTCTCATGAATACCAGCAGCAAATCAAAGATAGCCAAAAAAGAACCTCCGGGCAATGGAATCTCTCTGATAACTTGTCCATCAGGCAACTCAAAGTTCTTTCAACAGAAGAACTGCTTTTTACGGTTTCAAGTTCTTTCTGATAGTCACGTACAACATATGCAAGCTTTTCTCTCATGTGACAGACAATTTCCTGTTCGGCAGTGGTAGTGAACATGTAACCTCTTTTAGTTAAGATCTTCATCAGCGAGTTAGTAAGGTCACGACAAGCAAGATCAAGATAAAAGGATCGCATGAGGAAGTGCATAACCTTTGTAAATTGGAGCTGTATGTGACACACCATCTCCAGAATCCAACACAATACCTATTTGTCCAATAACATGATTAAGTGTCAAATGTTGACAAAGGTCACAAAACAAGGTATATTAAAAGAAGCATTAAAATAAACTAACATGTTAGACGACCACTGGTGTAAAGGGAAAGCACAGCCTGGAAGGCAACATACATGGCGGGAACGTTGAAGGTCTCAAACATGATCTGGGTCAACATCTCCATGTTGCCATTTTCATTCAATCGTGCCTAGGTGAGAAGAACGGGATGCTCTTTAGGAGCAACACAAAGCTCATTGTAGAAAGCGTGATGCCAAATATTTACCATGTCATCCCAGTTGCTGACAATACCATACTCCATAGGATGCTTCAAAGTAATAATACCTCTTTTTAATTGCGCTTTGTCACCTACATTAGCATCTTTTTGGCCCATACCTACCGTAACAGCAGTGCTTCATGGTCTATCAACAATACTTGGAAAGATTACCCTTTGAGCATCATCACCGGCAAATCCAAACTGTAAATTTAATTAATAAACCAAAAGATTCATATTAAACATCAGCAAACCATAATAATACTTCAACAAAACCAAATACAATAATAACACCAACCTTCACCATCTCAGTTCCATGGGCTAGTTATCATCGGCATCAACCATTTTATAGACTGCAACATAAATACTAATATAAAATTTAGTACACCATACACATCATGCACATTCATACAACAACAATGTTTATTTATGCACAGTCGTGTGTACTGCCCACCCCTTGCTAGATGGAATGCGGACCGACAACCGTTGTTGCCGGGTGATTACTAACATTCTTAAAGTTCATGTTTCTATATCAACTTACCCTAATTTCACTGTTCAACACAAAGACGATATCAAATCAATGAACCATATCATATCAAAACCCTAATTAAACTTCACATAATCAGAATCACAAAAGTTCTAATATTTGGTTACTACTGAAACACAATAAAAACATAATAAAGCTCAATTATCTTCGGTTTCACTTAATTTCAAACGTGAAATCAATTATAGAGATAGAAATTAAACATGAAATTGACAGATCAAATACGGGATGACTCAAATTTAGACTAAATTACTGACTTAAATAGAAAATTAACAGTAAAACGATGGAAAAACGGAACAAAATTACCTGAATTAACAAGAAGTGAGGATCAGCGTGCCAAATTGGAAGTGGTCACAAGCGATCGATTGATCGAACATCATCGGTTTATGTCTTCAATATGCTACCAGCCGCTGTTTCCATTAATTGCTACATGTTTCAATTGATCATTAACCAGCAACGATTCATTGCCATAACCGATAAACCTCTGAGTTCATGATTCAATCTGCCACATAAGAAACGTAAGAAATCATTATAACCTAATTGAATGGGGGCATATTTGGAAGCGTGGGATGAAACTCAGGGAAAATAGCTATGACTTTCAATGGGCGTCTTAAAAATTTGGGAGGAAATTACATCTTAGTCCTAAGGAAATGTTTTATATAGATGTAAAGATTATAAGTATCAACTCTTATCATGTCGTTTGAAACTAACTAGAAGTAAGACCCCGCCGCGTTGCGGCTGGGGCTTACAAATTCAGCTGGCATGAGTTAGTTAACAATTAAGGGGTTCTTTGTTTACCTCTTAATGAGGCTCTGAATGATTCAGACATCTTACTGTTTCAACACTTAATCACTTTCTACAGATTTTTTTTTTTTGGAAATCTACCCTTAAGGTAACAAATCTAAATTTAACTTCATTTAGGTAATAAAAGTAGGTGAATTGTCACTATACACACACATACAATATCCTTATAGTTGCTCTATACGGGTTCCATTTTATGAAACATAAATATTACAATAGTAAGACTACTAAATAACTCTTTTTGTAATATAACAAATAATCATATAAAATAATAAACCTTAAACTACATTGTATTGTCATTTGCTTAATTTTATGTATCCCTCTTATTTTTTATATTTCGGTTTGTCTAATAAAATAAGTTAGGTTTTTAAATTATTTAATAGCTAAAAATGCAACAATATATAATAAGTTAATAACCTAAAGAGTGAATTGCAAGGATTGTCCTTTATCTTTATACCCATTTGCAGGCATTGTCCTTTATGTTTAAAATTGACGAGTTTTGTACTTTATGTTTTCAAATCATACACGTTTTGTCCTTTAGCCCTAACCCATTTAGATTTTTCTGTCAAATCTGGTCATGTGCAATGCACATGAGGGTAAAATTGTCTTTTCACCCTATTCTTTAAAAATACATATAAAAAAATTATATATTATAACAAAACCATTTTCTTCCCCAAATCTCCAACATATCCCACCATTCTCATCCCCCAATCTTCACCTTCAATTTCACCATTTTCAGTTTTTCACCCCAGGTTGCATCTGCAGCACATCATCCAGCACCCTCCACCACCAAACCTCATCAACCTCCTCATCACACACAACCCTCTTCTTCTCCAAATCATCCAGATTAACATCCCCATTAAAACCTAAAATTTCACACTCAATTTACAGCTTCACAAATAAAACCCAAATTTACAAGCTCACAAATAAAACCCAAATTAACCTCCGATTCAAGCCTTCAAACCAATCTGCAAATTGAAAAAAAAATCTGACTGCTTGTTTTTGTTCGCCGAAGATGATGGTGATGGGTGCGTCTACTTTGATGGCGGTAGGTGGAGCAGTGGTGCGGTGGAGACAGTGGTGGTTCTTGATGGTTGATGGTGTCGATTGTTGATGTCACCGGAGGGATTGAGAAAGATAGGGGGTTAATGTTGTCTTCTCAGTTTAAATAAGATACTGTTAATATTCTTTGAAACCAAAACTCTATACAATCAAGATGTGAAATAAAATGATGATCAAATTAATTGGAATCTGTGCTCTTTAATAGCTAACAATATACAGTACAAAAGGAAGTGTGTATGAGGAGTAAGGTCAAAACTCTGACTATTTCTTCTTAATATATACATGTACCCCATCATATCGAAGATCAACAGCTCACCATAGTTTGTTAAATTGGAGGAATCACGAGTTGCAGAGGCAGTCATGAATTCAAGATCTGGGTTTTATTTGAGGAAGAAGATGGCTTTTGTTATGATATATAATATTTTTTTTATATGTATTTTAAAAAAAATAGGGTGAAAAGACAATTTTACCCTCATGTGCATTGCACATGACCAGATTTGACAGAAAAATCTAACTGGGTTAGGGCTAAAGGACAAAACGTGTATGATTTGAAAACATAAAGTACAAAACTCGTCAATTTTAAACATAAAGGACAGCGCCTGCAAATGGGTATAAAGATAAACGACAATCCTTGCAATTCACTCTAACCTAAAATTAAAGCATCCTAAATTACACAGCAAACTAAAGCATCACCCTATTTTGAATTCTTTACACCTATTCAACTGAAAACAACTAAAAAGTACATAACTTCTTTTAAAAAAAAAAGCCGGACTTCAAAAGATAATTTAACAGGATTGGATAATCATTTAAATTGCTTTGACTTTTGGTCATTCCCTTCATCTTCCTCTCGTTCCCAAGCTCCGGTGAGCAGAATAGGTTTGCGACTTGCGTCGGAAATTCTTTTCAACACTTTTCAAGTTGTTTTCACTATAGTTTCTCAATTCAAGGGGTGTGATTACAAATTTTTAAGGGATGCGTTAGGGATTTTTGCGTTCCTGTTACACTAATTATTACTTTTTTCGGTCCGCCCCTGATGGGCTGTAAAGACCGCCCTGATCGAGTCGTCGGAAAACGAAGAGGCCTATTGTTGTATAGCCTAAAAGCTAGTATCCATCATAGCTTCAAATAAGTCGTTACAAAGAAAAGGTTTTAAAGTCTTCAAAACAATAAAATCGTAAGCAATTTGGGTTCAGTTATGGGTTACCCCATTTTCATCACCACCCTGTTATGTTAATCTCGGATGAAATGTACATCATCGTCATCGATTTTATCGAAAGAACCCGGACGTCTTACATGGGCAACATGTAACGTTTATCACCCAGATCAAAAGGTTTAAGTGAGAAACAGAAAACACAAGAAGGTTCTGCACACATTAAGTCCATCGCCGCCATGGACGGCGGAGCCGCCGGCAACGGTGGGGCAACACCTATATGGTTTTCTGTCTCTCTATATTTCAATTGAGAGCAAACCATTCAAATAAATAGAGGACAAACACTCCAGACAGAAACCAACACCCACAGACGGCCGGAGCCGCCGGGCAACTACGGCATAACACCCAAAAACTCCAGATTCAGACAAATACAACAAATGAACAGTCGTCGAAAAGAACAAATGTTCAAGTGACAAACCAAACACCTACACCACAGACTGGAACCGTACAACTTGATACTCCACACAGCAACAATAGGTTCAGCAAACTACTAACACGCCGCTGCCACATACGGCCGGAACCGTTGGGCCAACAGCGGACCAATATCCCAATAGTATAGAGAGAGAAACATGATGAAGATGAGAGTAGAAACCTAAAAGGTTTATAAGCAACAAACAACAAAGGAACACTTGTCTGTCTAAAAGGACACATGTCTGCTCATAAATCAAACACGTAAAACAACCAGGTAAATATAATCACCCCTAGTATTGTAGAAAACCACTGTACAACTTATAGAGCACATAGTACAAAAAGCAATGCAACAATATGTTGCAAAATTATAATATATAATAAGGAGACGCACGTCCCCACAATAATTATTTTTATTTAAGAAAGTGTTACATGCATTTCAGTATCAAATATCTATTAGTTGAATGTTAAGCGTACGTCCCCACAATAATTATTTTTATTTAAGAAAGTGTTACATGCATTTCAGTATCAAACATCTATTAGTTGAATGTTAAGCGTTTTACAATTCGAGGCTAGTCTATTTAGTCTATTAGCTGAATATTAAGCGTTTTACAATGCGGGGCTAAACTATTTAATGCACATGATTTTCTAGAGGAGACGTTCCACATTCAACTTTGGGTAAGGGGAGCAATTTAGGATTATCGAAATAAAATAGAGTAGTAAAGGTAACATTTGTCATTCAGAAAATAAAGAATATTAAGCGTTTAAAAAGGTTAGAATTACCGATTACACACACGAGACGAGTGTCTGCGCGATGCATTGGGAAACACAAACACTCGCAACCATGTAACATGTTAATTTTTTTAATTAAAAAACAATGGCAATACTATATTGAAAATCTAATACTAATAAAAGAATGAAGTTAATGTCAAATGGCATTCCCTCATTTCATTTACTTTTATCTAATGTCATGTGTCATTCTCTTATTTAATTTATTTACATACTAGGTTAGCTACCCGTGTGAAACACGGGTTGAATACGAAACACGATATGAAATAAAAAAAAGTGTGTACAACCCGACATTAGGTCAAATATAAGAGCCGAAAAACTGCTTACATTTTTTTTTAAATTAAACCAATAACAATAGTAATAATAACAAAAAAGTACATCCCACCTCTAATTAATTACAAGAATAGCTTATTAAACCAAGATTTGACATAACATTGAGGTGACAACATAGACCGTAAATTCAAGTTAAAATGGAGATATACTATAGTCGAGTTTATAGTTGTTGAGGTATAATATGTGGGGTTGTAACCAATGCAAGCAGTGGATCAGAAACCATGACTCTTGCAGCCTCAAGTCAAGACTCACATTGAAGCTTCTTAACATGGTTGTAATGTGTGAGTATCCAAGCAATGCAATTTCAATGTAGTCTAGTATTTTTGTCAATTCTACGTCACTGTATATCAGCAAATATTATAATTTAAGACGAGTTTTAAATATTAAAATACATGTTATATGTTTACTTACAGAAGTGACGAAAAAGTAACACCGGCTGTAAATAGTGTTAAATCATAATCTGAGGTGATTTTTTATTGGCTATTTTGGATCTTTATTAACATATGCCTTTTCTTTTAAACACCCTTTACCCTCCTCTCCCCTAAGTTCATTATCCACCTAACTCCACCTTGAAAACTAACAATATCTAACCACGAATGCCTAAAACTGTTAATCAACTAATCCTTATGATCTAAACAAAATATGTTCAAAACACAAGCTGAAGACATATGAAACTCATTTAAACTACTTCTTGAACCAACAATTTAACTTTAAAAAACTTGTTACCCTTGAAAAGAACCAATGTGAAACTTAATAGTATATAGTACATATTAATGCACATGGTTGAAACTTAATTTTTTAAAAAGTTCAGAGGCCTAAAAGATAGTGTACATGTTACATTTTGCACATTCTCCTAGTTTCGTTAATTAACAAATATCATATTTCATAGTTTTGTTCATCTAAAATATAACTCTGTAATCCACATTATCGCAGGGCTAATAAACAGAAAGTCTTACAATACTCTCTTTTTTGTTCGTGTTTCTAATATAATCACCGATGCCAATACACCTGAAGTCATTTTTATCTTTTTTCAGTTAGGGTCCTATAGTTGAATAAAATCCCTACAAAAGTAGTGGCATTATTGGTATTTGTAAAGGTATTTATTAAGACTTACCCAATGTGGTATTTGTAACTAAGAATGTATAAACTGAATACCAGAGCTTACCATCTTAGGTTATCGCCCAACCTCAAGGATGACCCGACAACTTCAACACATTCATCATCTAAGTAAACAACCTACAAGAATTGGATTAAATGATAAAACTGAGTTTTATCACTACATATATTTGCTGATATGAGAACTTACTTCATCATCTCTATTAAGGGCACCATGACCGTCTTCACTTTCTTCATTGTCGATTAAGGGTACCGTGATTGCCACAATACTGTTTTTCGTTAATCAACCAGTCCTAAGAACCAAGGGGCTCCCTATGATTATACTATAAAAATGTTTTATTAGAGAGTGAAAAAACAGAAGTACAGAACACTTTTTTATTCAAGCAAGACTAAATTTTTCATAGAATGGCTTGTTTAACCATCTTATCATGTATCAACAGAGATAAACCATTTACTCTAGAAGTACATAATCAAAAGGATACATAATAATATAATACTACGATGCATAGCACCATGAACATGAGCCCTATACTTTTGAGGAGATAAAGGTAAAGAAATGGCCTTGGGAAAAATGGTTTACCTCCTATTCATATTAAAATTAATTTTAGAACCTTGATCCTTTAATACAATTAGACATTTCATTCTTTTAATCAAAGTAATTACTTTAAATATAAACATCCAAACACCAGAACATAAGTAAACCAATCTTTATTTTAAAACATCACAACAACTATCAATATTTGTAAACCCTAATGGTAAACTAAATGAAAAAAAAGCTAAACCACCTGTAAATAAAGTTCCAGAAAATGAACATCCCCTAAAACTAAAGACGGATGAAGAAGTATCAAAGAGAACAGAAGCTTACGAACTCAGAAACTATTGGTGTTTAATTAATTAGATACACAACAACAAACTGATCATGAGACGTAAAATCTGAGACGAAGTATCGGACCGAACAAACAACAATAAACAGAAAAACGATAAGGAAAATCATACCTAAATAGAATCACGAAACCAGATTTCAGAAATCGAAGCAGGGATGTGTGAATCTGAGAGGAAGATAGGCATGGCATAGATACATTGATGAAGGTAATTAGGGTTTGAAGAAATAAAAGTGTGTGAAAGAGAAGGTGGAAGTCACCGGTAAAGATAGGGGTGTGCATGGGCCGGTTTGGGCCGGTTTGGGTCGGTTTTGACAAAAAAACCATAACCGCCATGTCGGTTATTGGATAACGATAACCATAACCGATCGGTTATGGTGGTTATGGTTATTTGGTTTTGATGGTTATAGCGGGTCCGTTATGGGTGGTTAACCGTGTGTTTAGCTTAGCTAAAAATAGCTTAATTTTTTTAACATGGAATAATTTTTTATTGCATATTTGTATATATTAGTTGTAACACCCCAAAAACGGGTTTGGTAATCAAACCACGTTAATACTAAAAGACGGGTAAAATACCGTTAGTGGTAAACATTAACGTGGTAAATATTAGAATTTAAATAAATAAACTTGATGATTAATTAAAAGAGGATAAATACTTTGAGAAAACAAAAGTATATAGAAGGTCCGAGTTAACGGGACTTAAAATAAAACGGGTTATGACTTTCCGAACCCATTAAGTTAACTAGGAATGTTTAACCTAGTTAATAAGGGGAATATTACTAGAAATAGGTGGGTTATGGTCTACTTAATGACTAACCAAACTAGAGGGACCTAAGTTGCCAAAAAGGAGACTTGAATTATAAAAACTAAAAATCAAAACACAACACACACTTTGTGTGTGTGTGTGTGTGCGTACACCCAGGAGCAAGAACAAGGGGCTCTAAACCCTAGTTCAACAAATTGATCAAATTGAAGCCCAAATCAAGAGCCAAATCAATGCATGAACACAAATTCGTGATCACCAAGTCAAGGGGATCGTAAGGTATGTCGAATTTCTAACATTCGTGAAGTTGTAAAAATTTGATAATCATCCTAATCGCGAATTAGGCATGGATTAGAGAAGCTATGGCTAGATTAGTGATGTATACTTGCTTAGGAACGAAACCCTAAGTGAAAATCATACATAACATGCTATGAATTGAAGGATTTGATGAATTAACACACTTAGATAAGTGGGTTTTAATGTTATGATGAAATTGATGATATAACTATGCTTAGAATCAACATGCATGATAACAAATAGAAGGTGTTCGATTAAACCATGAATTTGGGTACAAGATCATACTTCTCACGAAATGGGTTTTGTATGATATAAGAGAATTGATGTTAAGATCGTGATATAGATGCTTGAAATCATGTTACCTAGTAGTTAGAGTGTAAAATTTGATTTCGTTAAGAGTTCGGATGAAATGCCTAATCAAAATTCAATAAACCAAATGTGCATTGAATAAGTTGATAAGTCGATTGACTTTAAAAAGTCAAACCGACTAAGTACATGATCGAATGAGGGGATCAAAGAGTTTGGACCCCCGCCATCCAATACCGGTGAGTATTGAAGGAGGTCCTACTAAATTTGACCCAGGTCCTTGCAGGATCTATACACTGAACAAGGCAAGACTCTTACCAAACCGTTCCCTTAACCCCCGACCAGGTAGCCAACATACCTCCATATAGACCGTGGAGATATGAATGGTGAAAATCTTTTATTTTATATAGACAGTAAAATAATGCCAAGACACCACAGACAAACGATAAGGAAGAATCACCTTCAACATAAGAAACTAGTTATTAAAGTCATTAATACATAACCAAGTAAAAAGTGCGAAAAGATAAAAAATAAAAAGTATTACACTAGACACTTGTCTTCACCAAGTGATGTAAGAAACTTAGGCAAACATGGCCTTTGATTGTCAAGAACTCTTACGATCAATCTTGGACCCCGAGACGACTCACACACTCTATGATGGACAATGGATGATGGTGGTGGATGATGGTGGTGGGTGGTGGGTGGTGGGTGAAGTGTGAGAGAGGTGGTGTGCCAAGGGATGGTTTGCAAATGAGCCAAGCACCCCTATTTAAAGCCTGCACAGAAGCCTGGACATGGCCCCGTGTCCGCTGGACACAGCCCCGTGTCCACCCTTCTTCTCTTTCTTCATTAATTGCAGTTTGTCTGCATTAGTTGACCACGCCCCCGTGTCCGCTGGGCACGGCCCCGTGTGCAGAAGCGTATCTGTACTATCAAGATTTGCTTGGATTCTGCGAATCTTAGCGTTGACCACGGCCCCGTGTTGAGCTGGGCACGCCCCCGTGTCGGGAATAGAAGCTTCTACAACTTTGTCTTTTCTGCAGACACCTGAAAACGCCCCGTGTCCGTTGGGCACGCCCCGTGTTGAGCTGGGCACAGCCCCATGCTCAGTTAGGCACAGCCCCATGCTCAGCTTTCTTCTTGTTTTTTGCTTTGGGAGATGCTGTCGAGGGGTCGGGCATGCCACGTTTCTTCCCTTTTCTTATATTATTGTTAGATTTAGCTGCATTTTTGCTTCTTTTGTTCATTTAAGCTCTTTTAATCCTGAAAATACAAAAGGAAGACAAAAACACACTTTTTCCAACATTAGTACTAAAAAATGGTTAGTTTTATGCCACATTTGATGTAATTTATATGTTGCATTTTGCGCACATCAAATACCCCCACACTTGAATCTTTGCTTGTCCTCAAGCAAAACTCTTTATAATGTGTCTTACACTCCCAAATGGAATGGGTAGAAGAGAAGGTTTTAGGGCTTGTCATAGAGTGTCGGGATTTCCAAGATTCTTTATTAGGTTTTATTTTTATTTATTTACAATCCTATTCGTCATGATTTATATAGAACATTACATAAAATAAATTACTTATTAGGGCATAACATGCCTTTTTAAAATTCCATTTATATACAAGTTCACATACCTTACGGGAGATCACTCAACACTCGGCCGAAGATGTATTTTTGTGAAATACTCGAGAGCGGCATGGAACTTACTCCTACCATAAGCTTGCCAAGCAATCAATCCTCCTCCTTTTTAACTATATACCTTTGTAAATATCAAGAGGACTTTTGGGGGGAAGGGTTAGGCTTGGGTTAAAGGTAGGTGGTTGGGTTAGTGGTTAGTAGAAAAGGGCGAAAGGCGTAAAAAGCGTCGGTTTTCGTAAGACTTTTTTTTTATTTTTTTTAATGAAGCAATTCTTTAAACAAAGTTCTTTTTGATGAACTTGTTTGTTTATTTTTTTGGCTTCAACATTTTTTTTTATAAGGAATGTCACATGAAAACCGAGCTTTGTACTGAAATAAAGGGTTAAAATGAAAAAGGGTTTTGGTGGGTAAAGGGTGTTTGTTTTGGGTTTAGAAATGAAAAGGTTTAGGCTCAAAGGGGTTAACTAGGGGGATTTTGGGTAGATGGTAAAAAAAAAGAAAAATAATGGTGTTGAAAGAAAAAGGGTTAGTCCTAATGCCTCTATCATTTACTTACTCGGGGTTAAGTTGGTAAGGACCGGGAATGTATCGTCATGGCAAGTTCTAGAGTCGTAAGAAACCAAGCGGCTATTCACACAAGAAACGAAAGATGAGCATTTAATCTAAAGATGTGTATTTGTATGCTCAATAAAGGCTCAAAACTCACTTTTTGTGGGAATGGGTTTTTAATGTGATCAAGTATATATAATCAAATTTTAACTAGATTTGTCATGCCGTTTCATAATTTTCTTATGTTGGTTCTTTTTATCACGACGCGGCCGGTTGTAAATTTGTAAAAATATAACCTTTTTAGAACTTGTTATTCCCAAATTAAACCAAGACAAGTAAAAAAAAATGAAAATTTTTGAAAAAAATTGGGGTGATTAGCGGTTCCAATAGAGTTTTGTGTAAGACTTGTTTTTAGGACTTGCAAGATTCAAGGTTTTAGCATCTCCCCACACTTAAATTACACATTTTCCTCAATGTGTCCCAAAAATAAGTGTTTCGGTTGATTAAAATATGTAAAAGTGGGTTAAAAACAAGATTTTATGGTACTGGGTAGCTGAACACGGGGTGGTGTTGGCTGAGCACGGCCCCGTGGTCAGACTGCCAGTATCAAATTTAAACAGAAGGCTGGGCACGGGGGCGTGTTCAGTGAGCACGGCCCCGTGTCCAGTTACCTGAACTGGGCATTTTCTGCAGAACCTCGGGCACGGGGCGTGTTGGGGTGAGCACGGCCCCGTGCTGAACTTGCTGTAATGAAGAAAAAGTGTCGGAAGGCTCTGTTTTTGTGCATGGAGTGTGGGTTCAAGTTTCCCTTAGTAACCTCCACCATTTCGAGTGTGCTTTATTCCTGAAAATTAAAACTAAACTAGAAAACATAAAAGTTAAACTAATCTAAAACTAAGGATAGTTCCGCGGAATGCCTCCATGGTGCGCCACGTTTATAAGGGTCCTTGGCTAGACCCTCCTTATCGGGTGGTTCTGGCTCATCTTCAATTAGGGGGTCGTCATTTCCGAATGGATATTTCATTGAACGCTCAAGATCGACACTCTTTTTAAATACCCCTAATTGAATAGGTAGATTGTTGCGCTTCCGGTTTTTCAAAGCTTCGTGGGTTTTTACAAAGGGTCGTCCCAACACTAGAGGAGCGTCATCAAGGATGACAAAGTCGGTTGGGATTACCATTTGATTTGTTTGAACCAAGACATCCTCAACTACACCGATTGATTTTATTACTTTCCGATTGGATAGAAAAATGGGTATTTGAAGTGGAGAAAAATCACCAATACTTAATTTTTCGAAAATGTAGTTTGGCATTATATTAACACAAAGATCCTTATCAATTGTGATATTACTAATAAATGAATTTTGAAAAAAACATGGAACCGGTGTAATGTTCATTTCAAAGGGGTCTTCTTTTATTAGCGAAGTTTGATCATTAGTTAACTTAACGCTTACCGTTTCGTCAATTGTTATGGTAAATCAGATCGAATAGGACATCACAACGACACTTGTTATGCGTGAAATTTTGAGCTCATATCCTGGATAATATCTTAAATTATATCTTGCTTATCTGATATATGTTCATATCCGGGATGCTGATTCAGGATATTGGTAACATCCTGAATGGTATCCTAAGGATTACTAACGGATTATGTGCAGGAGTGCGAGTCCAAGCTGGTAACGTTCATGAGGACCCTTTCCCCGAAAGACTCGGTCTAAGTCGTTCAAAGGAAGACGTTGAACCCGCTTTACCTGGTCTCCAACGGCTACTAAGGAATATTCGAAGGCATCCCATACTTATAGGAGATTTTGTTTTCGTTTACTAGGTATAAATAGATGGATAAATCAGATCGAATAGGACATCACAACGACACTCACTACTCTCTCACACTTACTCTCTCGCAACTTTTACTTTCACAAAAAGCATTGTAACACTTAGCGATCTGGTCAATATCCTGCACTGTATCCTGACGTTTAAAGCAATAAGAAGAACAAGGCAGCTGCGATTGTCAGCTCCCGAGGTTTTGTGCCGGCGATCTAGATTGATCAAGGGCTTTCCTCGTATATCTCGTGTCACCTCCCTTTTACTCTTTGCTCATAGTTTGATCGTAGATACAGCTCAATATAGTCGTATCCTGGAAACTGTTTTTACAAATAACTTAATCAGCATATTTTTAACACATTTTCTTAGCACACTACCTCACATAACTAATTTGATCACTTAATTGCTTCGGTAATTTTTGACCAAAACAATCCGGATGTTGGATTTTAACTCCATTAGATGGAGAATTAAATTATGGACGCGTAGGAAAAAGAATCGGGTAAAACGGATTAAAAACGAGAGAGTTATGCTTGTTTCTGTGAAATCGGGTTATGCTGGGAATATGCAGCACCAGCAAACAACAATCTGATGAAAACAGGTCGTGGCGTCGCGCGACGGGGAAGGCCCCAGGCCGTGGCGTGGTTTGAATATATGTTATTAAGCGTTGTGGTACTGTTGCTTGTAGAATATTCTGATACAAGTTTGTAAATAGTAGTACCAGTAATATAAACATTTAGTACTGCCACACTGTTTTCGAATCGTTACTCATGCTGTCATGGTTTATGAGATGATTTTTCTACTTGTTGTCAACATGATAACTATCTTACGAGTTCAACATTTTGTACAGTCACCCTGTTTTCTAATTGTTACTCATGCTGTTAAAAAGTGTTAGTTGGTATTTTTAGATGCTTTCTCTTGCCAACACAACGGCTATCTTACGAGTACTGGGAACCTTAATGATTTTGTATAGACTATGAGTCTGAAACTATGTGTCAAGACATGTTTGCTGAATGTGTAAAAAATGATTTGTTTTATTGTGTTTTTGAGTAGGAAAAAATGACTGTCGAGATTATGCAATTCTTGTTAGCTGCTCAACCAGCTGATACAAAGGTTTGAACTGACGGAGAGGGCAAGCTTCGATAGTTCCAAGAGCAAAACCTTCCTGGATTTCTTCTCTCTTTATCACTTGAGCTCTCAAATGATGGGAAGCCTATGGAGTCTCGTAGATTGCCTGGTATTGTGCTTAAGAACTCATTGGATGCTAAAGACGCTACCACAAAGGAACACTTGGTGCAACAGTGGATGTCAAATGACGCGTCTTTCAGATCCCAAGTCAAAGGCCTGCTGTTAAATACTCTCGGTTCATCTGTTCCCGAAGCTGGTCACACTGCTGCTCAAGTCATCGCCAAAATCGCTTCGATTGAAATTCCAAGAAAAGAATGGCCTGAACTTATCGCTTCTTTGCTTGGAAACATGACCCAACAAGATAAGCCGGCATCATTGAAACAAGCAACTTTAGAGGCACTTGGGTATGTATGTGAAGAGATATCCCACAACGATCTTGTGCAAGATGAGGTTAACTCTGTCCTCACTGCTGTGGTGCAAGGTATGAATGTTACCGAACAGAGCTCTGTCTTTTATTCTGGTTAGGGCACATATATTATGGTTAACAGTAATATGTAATTATCGTTCTTTCATTAAAGTTTAGTGAACTCTCCTTGAGTTGTAGCTGTGATCATATACTTGGTCAATATCCATTTTTCATGATTCAATTGGTCTTTCAGTTAATTTAAGTGTTAGGTGTATTTAGATGTTCTTTTAGTAATCAATATGGGCTAAGAAAATAAAGAAAGTGTTCATGTTGACTGTAACTATATATCAGTATTACTCCAAAGAAAAGTTTTTTATGACGGGTCTTTTTTCGGATTAGCTTATAGTTGTAAATACATATATCAGGACTTTTGGAAGATCTGATCAGCCCCACACACATTTTCTTTACTTCTCTCTTCGACTCAATGTTCAGACAGCTCTTCGTCTGCCAGACCTGATTCCTTTAACCGTTTGAATTGATCTGCAGTCCTTAAATGGAGTTAGTAAGGTTGTGTTTGTAGGTCAGAAGTTGAGAGTTTGAACAAATGGTATGAGTTCTATCTGCTGATTTCTTTTTTTAATTAACCTCTTTTAAATTAAATTTTACTGATAAAATAATATCAGTATTACTAGATTAATGACAAGCTTGCAATTCTTTGTTTGGAGTCTATTTTTAAATTGCATCTTGTCATCAGACATGTCTGGATCTGTTTTTTCCTTAAAAAAGCAATTATTTTTTGCAAATGCCTTTTACGAAGTCAGATCTGGGCATCGTGCCTGCTCGGTAACGGGCCAAAGTTATTGTTCAGAGTGGGCCGACATATGTTTTCTCTAACTGAAGTACAGGTTGTCAAAGGCATTGTAAGGATGCTTGAAAAGGCGATTTCCAAGAGGTAGTGAGCTGGTGATGGTATTCCAGATGCGAGATGACACGACTGGGGTTTTGGTAATAGCTGCGACGTTAGACGACTGGCTAGAGTATATTTTAATGCATTTAAATTTCTAAATATATTTATAATTGTCTTTAATGCATTAAATACTTGCAAGACCCAACCCAGTTTATTCTGCCCTGCACTGATAAAGTACTTGTTTTAAGCTGAACCAGTTTTGATATTTATTGGTACAGACTATATAGTTTTGATGGTAACAGTTCACCTTTTCTTCGTAGCAGGTTTTTAAGTCAGAACTCCAAGGCTACTTATCAACAACCAATGGATGAACGGTATGCACAACAACCATCCGTATTATGTTTTACCTCTAATGGGTCAAATTAAAACAGCTTAAACTGATTCTTCCAAAGCATTTTATTTAAAAGAAGTTAGATTATTATTTATATGATATGGTAAATTTACTATTAAGCGACACAATATGTTCATGCATCTTTTTAAGTGTATTTTTGTTGGCTTTTTAAAGAAATTTACAATATGTAAGCATACAATGTAAAGAAATCGAATTTGTGAAAGAAGAGGGGTAATGAAGCTTGATGTGAATATTTTGCGATACCTCTTCGAATGTGTCATGTATTACGATAAGTTTTATTCCATTTTATACACTGATCTAATTTAATGTTTTTTGTTAATGAAATGATGAACTTGAAGCCAATTTCGTTATTTTTTTGTAAGGTAAGTAGTAAACATAATTTTGTAATGAAATGGGTCAAATGAGGATCTGTGCTTCCGTGTTATTGATAGTAGTATAGTAGAAATTGCATCTTTAATTTCCTGTGTTGTGGACCCTGGCTGTACTTAATTGGCCCCTGTTCATTGTTGGCTAGCTTAATTCGATGTTATATAATTCAGGTTTCGCTCCAGTATTGCTTTGCCTCAGTTTTATTTTTTAAAATGCAGGGATACATCTTAGGAAATGGAATTATTGATGACGTGTTTGATGGCAATGCTCTTGTTCCCCATTTGCACACGGGTTAGAAGACCAGCAGTCCTATAGGTGGCTTTCAATACCATTTACTTACAGAAATGTCTGTTGATTCTATGGGTTTTATGCCTAACATGCTAAATGGGTTAAATGGATTGAAGCATACAATCTACTTTCCGTTTTAATTCGTTAAAATTTGTATTCGGTAACCAAGCTAATCTATTTTGACCCATATCGAAAATTTTCTGAGGAGGTAATAAGCCGCAAATTTCTATTAATGTTGTTTGATTGATTTTGTAGGTGAAACTCTTGATGTGAAAAACTCAATCATAGGGACCAATTAGAATGGTGATGAGAGACAAGTCCAGGAGCCACCGACTTCACGAGCCAAGCAAAACATGATCATCCCCATCTGCCACCATTCTCCAAATCTAGAAAAGTTATTTGGGAGTTTATCACATCAAGTGGAGAGAAATTGACAATTAGAAGTGTACAATTCAAGTTGATTATGAAACATATTGTTGAATGGACTCGTGTTAGTTGTAAACAGGTGATTTTGTTTATATTCAGAGTTTTATTTTTCATATTACTATGTATAGAATTAGTACTTTTATTTGGTTGTTTGTTTGTAAGATTGATGTTTATTAGTTTAATTAAGAATCTTAATTTGTTCATGTATGTTTCCATATTGCTTTGGTATTTGTTTGTATATATTGAATATTTTAATCTACATATAGTGTGGTTAATGTCTACACTTTAAAATATATTTACCAACACATTAACGTTTTTTTTCAACACAAATTAAGATCAATACCTACACATCTTTAACATTTACCTACACATAATATTACTTTTACCTACACATAAGATTACTTCTACCCACACATATATTCATGCCACGTCAACTGCCACGTCGGATTCCACGTCAGATGTTTTCTACACAAATTGTTGTACTTTTAACAACACATATAAATGGCTTTTAGCCACACATATATGTGTAGGTATAGCTTGCTATATGCCTACATATAACTTATGTGTGGGTAATGACCTATATCCACAGTCATGAGCCTACACATCATTACACTTATTTTATATGTAGGTAAAGAAAACAACCAACACATTATATGTTTTTTCCCACAAATACTTTGTGTTGGTAAAAAATCAAATTTCTTGTAGTGCTTCTCCGGATCTTGGAGAAGATTCTGCTGGATGAATGTGGGAGTGGAGTCACCGGAGCTTGATCTTGTTTGCCTTGTCATATTCTCGCCGGAATATTGAACAGAATGTGAGAAGAAGATGGAATTAAGAGAGAGAAGTATTTACCTTTTTCTCTTCGATAAAGGTTAAATGGGATAAGCATGAGAAGATATAGGGGAGCAATGAGTAAATGTAGGCTGCGCGGTTACAAACGGTCACATCATGAGTCTAATATCTTAAATGCCTCGTTACTTGTAAAAAATATAACCGTTAGTGCCAGGATACTAAACGGTAACATTTTTTGGGGACAATTGTTATGGGTGAAATTCTGAGCTCATATCCTGGATAATATCTTAAATTATATCTTGCTTATCTGATATATGTTCATATCCGGGATGCTGATTCAGGATATTGGTAACATCCTGAATGGTATCCTAAGGATTACTAACGGATTATGTGCAGGAGTGCGAGTCCAAGCTGGTAACGTTCATGAGGACCCTTTCCCCGGAAGACTCGGTCTAAGTCGTTCAAAGGAAGACGTTGAACCCGCTTTACCTGGTCTCCAACGGCTACTAAGGAATATTCGAAGGCATCCCATACTTATAGGAGATTTTGTTTTCGTTTACTAGGTATAAATAGGTGGATAAATCAGATCGAATAGGACATCACAACGACACTCACTACTCTCTCACACTTACTCTCTCGCAACTTTTACTTTCACAAAAAGCATTGTAACACTTAGCGATCTGGTCAATATCCTGCACTGTATCCTGACGTTTAAAGCAATAAGAAGAACAAGGCAGCTGCGATTGTCAGCTCCCGAGGTTTTGTGCCGGCGATCTAGATTGATAAAGGGCTTTCCTCGTATATCTCGTGTCACCCCCTTTTACTTTTTGCTCATAGTTTGATTGTAGATACAGCTCAATATCCTGAGCCGTATCCTGGAAACTGTTTTTACAAATAACTTAATCAGCATATTTTTAACACATTTTCTTAGCACACTACCTCACATAACTAATTTGATCACTTAATTGCTTCGGTAATTTTTGACCAAAACAATCCGGATGTTGGATTTTAACTCCATTAGATGGAGAATTAAATTACGGACGCGTAGGAAAAAGAATCGGGTAAAACGGATTAAAAACGAGAGAGTTATGCTCGTTTCCGTGAAATCGGGTTATGCTGGGAATATGCAGCACCAGCAAACAACAATCTGATGAAAACAGGTCGTGGCGTCGCGCGACGGGGAAGGCCCCAGGCCGTGGCGCGACGCGAGTGAGTGTCAGTTTTGCGAAAATCGTTTATTTTAACCGTTGATGCATTGCGAACCCGTTTAAATACGTTCTAAGCTACGTATGACTAATCCAACTCATGTTTTATGAGTTTCAGGTAAAATTTTAGCACCGGAGGACGATCAAGCACATCGAAGAACCGAACACGATCAAGAAATAAGCTTCCGCACGACGTTTCGTTGTTACTTTTAAATGACGAACTTAATTACATTATGTTCTAATCTTTTAAATTGTAAAAGGTTTTAATAAGCAGTATTTCCGATGTATATGTAATCTTAATTACATGATTGCTTCGTAAATTATACGTTAAACTCTGATTTATAAGAACGGGCGTTACAAGTTGGTATTCAGAGCTCAAGGTTAAAAAGAATAAAGTGTTCGGTTCGAGGCTTGATCGCAAATCCGGTAAGTACATGTATGTTAATAGTTTAGCATGCTAAAGTGTTGTAAACAACACATAGGGCTATCATGTGATACACGTTACCCCAATTAAAATGATTGATATAGTTGACGAAAATACGCGCGTTGACGCGTATAGTAGAAAAAGCCTTGTATTATAATACGGGTGATTATTGTAGTTGATGTTACTAATTCTTGTAAATGTTTTAATTGAAGGACACTCGCATCTGAAGATAGCGAGAGTTTAGCAAATTGCGGATATGATGGTAGAACGGTCCGTGGTATGACAAGCAGAGCATACTCATCAAGGACCTAAATCGCGTGATGATCGCGAACAAGGTTAATGACATAAAAATCCCGTTAGGGCAAGCATTTACAGGTGCGCATTTTAAATTATTACGTGAATAAGTAATATGCAACAAATAAGTAATATGCAACAAATACGTAGAGATTGAAACATGTAAAACGATTAAGGTATGCACTGGGAGGGGGTGTACTTACACTCGAACCCGGAGAATGTAAACATGTAAAATGATTAGGATATGCATTGGGAGGGAGTGTACTTACACTCGAACCCGGAAAATGCAAATATGCCTCTTAACGGGCCGTTTTTGTAAAACGTCAAACTTGAGGATAAAGTCGGAATATAAAAATGAAGCGAGGTCTTAATGCATACCGGGAGGGTTGCAATAATAACGACTTCGGTAAAACACCCGGTTGATGGGTAGGAATTTAAACACATGTGAAAATCAAGAGACGTGAACGCGGGTCGAGAAATCAAAAGACTTGGATCACGAGTTATGACTATAAAATCTAGTAAATAGAAATTTTGAATAAATATGTTCAACTATTCGAGGTCGAACGGGTTGAATAAAGAATAAAGTTGATTGTTTATAAGTGATGGATTTCACATTAATAGGTCAAACAGGTTGAATACAATATAATGTCGGGTGGCACAAATAAGCGCTAGCCAGATAAAGGTAGCGTTAAATGCAAAAGAGTAATGAGCTCGGTAATGGGACATAACCAAATAAGAATATATGCAAATCAAATAACAGTAGGCATAGAAGAACTGACGCATAAATGATGTGAGAAGTCATAAAGTCGGAAAATTGTCCGAAAGAAAACAATTGTAGCCACGAAACTACAATCAAGGTTAACGGAACCTAAGCTTGAAACCAAATGATTCTTCGAACAAAAACAAGGTGCCTTGACACCAAACATGTATTTTAAGAATGACATAAGCAAGGAGTGATCTACGGGATCAACATAACCTTTAGGGTTATAAACAAATGAAAGGTCTACGAGACTAAAACGACCCACGGGTCATGATTAGAAAGAAATTATAAGGACTTCGCCTTAAAGAGGTGAAAGTCTAATCAAAATAGCCCATAAGGCTAAGTGATAAAACCTACGGGTTAATTAGATAAAGCGAGGGAATCAGTTGAGAATCCTCGCATACAACAAAGACAGTAAAAGAATAAATTTTTGGACTGTCAATATCCCGGTATGGATAATTGACAAAGGTTAAGGAGAAGATGCTAAACTAAAACTTCAGTTTTGTTAAGAAATAACGTTTTTACAAATATGAATTCTGATAGACATATAAATAGTAAGCATGAAAGATATAAGTCTTGACACTAATAGGTGCCAGACTATATATTCGAAAAGTGATATTTTTGAAAATAAAAAGTTGATATAAATTTGGCATGACGTGACATGATCACGGTCAAAAAGTGCAACACGAAGTATAATCACAATAGAGTCGAGCGATGAATATTGCTAGGTTAATTAAACTAGTGGAAATAACGAGATTACGTTATTTCAAGTTGCATTATGTCATATAAGATACGTAGATGATTAATAACCAAAAAGATATTACCATACTTTTCTGGTAATACTAACAATTGGTTAAAATATGAGCAATGCTCAATTGATTATCGGGAGCAAATGCATGGAGTTAAACTCGATAAATTCTGTAAGAAAAGGTTTCGAGGACGAAACCTCTTTAAGGGGGGTAGACTTGTAACACCCCAAAAACGGGTTTGGTAATCAAACCACGTTAATACTAAAAGACGGGTAAAATACCGTTAGTGGTAAAAATTAACGTGGTAAATATTAGAATTTAAATAAATAAACTTGATGATTAATTAAAAGAGGATAAATACTTTGAGAAAACAAAAGTGTATAGAAGGCCCGAGTTAACGAGACTTAAAATAAAACGGGTTATGACTTCCCGAACCCATTAAGTTAACTAGGAATGTTTAACCTAGTTAATAAGGGGAATATTACTAGAAATAGGTGGGTTATGGTCTACTTAATGACTAACCAAACTAGAGGGACCTAAGTTGCCAAAAAGGAGACTTGAATTATAAAAACTAAAAATCAAAACACAACACACACTTTGTGTGTGTGTGTGCGTACGCCCAGGAGCAAGAACAAGGGGCTCCAAACCCTAGTTTAACAAATTGATCAAATTGAAGCCCAAATCAAGAGCCAAATCAATGCATGAACACAAATTCGTGATCACCAAGTCAAGGGGATCGTAAGGTATGTTGAATTTCTAACATTCGTGAAGTTGTAAAAATTTGATAATCATCCTAATCGCGAATTAGGCATGGATTAGAGAAGCTATGGCTAGATTAGTGATGTATACTTGCTTAGGAACGAAACCCTAAGTGAAAATCATACATAACATGCTATGAATTGAAGGATTTGATGAATTAACACACTTAGATAAGTGGGTTTTAATGTTATGATGAAATTGATGATATAACTATGCTTAGAATCAACATGCATGATAACAAATAGAAGGTGTTCGATTAAACCATGAATTTGGGTACAAGATCATACTTCTCACGAAATGGGTTTTGTATGATATAAGAGAATTGATGTTAAGATCGTGATAGAGATGCTTGAAATCATGTTACCTAGTAGTTAGTGTGTAAAATTTGATTTCGTTAAGAGTTCGGATGAAATGCCTAATCGAAATTCAATAAACCAAATGTGCATTGAATAAGTTGATAAGTCGATTGACTTTAAAAAGTCAAACCGACTAAGTACATGATCGAATGATAAATCCGACATAAGGAGCGTAGGATGGAATAGTCGTAAATGATTATGACTAACCTAACCATCTTACAATTTCAATGATAGTTTGACGCTTGGTAAGCTAGGTGAAAGTTTGGGGAAGGAAGCGGGTCAAACAAATCAAGAATGAAGGAAAAGCATAATTCGGATGCAATGTAAGTATAGCTTACACTAGTCATGTATTTTGGAATATTCTTTGTCGTATTGATTGCGAATAAGACAAATACCTAATTGAGATATGGTGTTCCGGCGTGTAGTCGTACGAAACAAGATAATCAAATATGATAAGAAACCACAGTGATGACTAAAAAATGAGTTAAATCGGTAATTCGATCATATTATGACGAATGAAACATGTACTTTTAAGGGTTACCATATAAGGTAAATTATAATAACCAATAAGGGTAAAATTGTAATTTGGTCACTCGTTGACAATAATTGTTGGTTTTGAAAGATACTTTATTTCGAAAGCCTTGATAGGCCAAAAAGCGTTAAGAAGTGATTTATAATTAAAATGACCGCACGATGTAAACTGGAGCGAGTCGTGTAGGCAAGATGGCAATAAGCTTCATCTCGCCAATATAATCGGTCAATTAAAACAAACGGGTCAAAAGGGTGAAAATATCACCCTTTGACAATATCGACTAATGGTTTGTCGAGTTGTATGATTTCAGGAATAAATATCAAATGGATACTTACATCGCTATTACTTAGCGGTTACTAAGGCAAGGTATCGAAACGAGTCAATATATATATTGATCCGAGCCAGGTATGTATAATATAGATTAACTACTCAATAGGAACTAGAGGCTCCTTGATAGTTAAATGCAGTCATATAGACATTTGGTTACTTTAATAAGCAAACCGAATGATTCATATGATGATCGTTGTGTTTTGAAAACATAATGACTTTTTGAATCAAATGCATAGTTTAAAACAGGGCTTTTGGGTCGATAATGCTTTTAAAAGTCTTTTATATTAATGAAAGGACTAAATGGACCAAAATGCCCTTGTAAGCTAAATCGAGCGAACGAACCATAAAGGTTGTTCGGAAAAGAGTAGTATGCATAATTAAACACTTAGAATGAGTATACAAAAGCGAAAGATGTGAATCCTTAGTCATTTGACTCTATAATAGTCTTTGCCGTAAAATAATGATTCGAGTGGTAAAACTCGGAGTTTAGGAATTTCCACACTTAATACAACACAAATATAGTTGTGAAGAAAGATTATTTGATAATAAATGTGGTAGTGTAATGCTTGATGTGAGTGAAAGAGATTCATGCTTAAAATAGGCTTAATTACCCTTAACGGGTCAAAATAATCATATGAGTGAAAACAGGTTAAGAATGCGTAAGAAACGCGTGATTCGAACCTAATAAGATAGTCAATATTGAAATGATGAATCTCATGAGTTTTTAGATCAAATAAACATGTTTGTTTGATAACATCACGAACGGGTCAAAATTTGGTAAAAAGGGTAATAAGTCGAAGACTTAAAAGTCAGAAATTTTGTTAATCCGGATGTTAGATTTTAACTCCATTAGATGGAGAATTAAATTACGGACGTGTAGGAAAAAGAATCGGGTAAAACGGATTAAAAACGAGAGAGTTATGCTCGTTTCCGTGAAATCGGGTTATGCTAGGAATATGCAGCACCAGCAAACAACAATCTGATGAAAACAGGCCGTGGCGTCGCGCGACGGGGAAGGCCCCAGGCCGTGGCGCGACGCGAGCGAGTGTCAGTTTCGCGAAAATCGTTTATTTTAACCGTTGATACATTGCGAACCCGTTTATATACGTTCTAAGCTACGCATGACTAATCCAACTCATGTTATATGAGTTTCAGGTAAAATTTTAGCACCGGAGGACGATCAAGCACAATGAAGAACCGAACACGATCAAGAAATAAGCTTCCGCACGACGTTTCGTTGTTACTTTTAAATGACGAACTTAATTACATTATGTTCTAATCTTTTAAATTGTAAAAGGTTTTAATAAGCCGTATTTCCGATGTATATGTAATCTTAATTACATGATTGCTTCGTAAATTATACGTTAAACTCTGATTTATAAGAACGGGCGTTACATTAGTATATTACATAGTATTAAAAAAATACATATAATCTATAATATTAATACCAATTATTATCGAATATTCAAATAAAGTGATATGATATATTCTATAAATTCAAATAAACATTCAATCAAAACCACAAAATGATATGAAAAACCCATAAGTACTAAAAATCTTGAATAAAAAACATCAAATATTAAAAATATGGTGAACAGTCCTAAATCCTATAAAGGTTTATTACATGTCGGTTCGGTTCGGTTATGGTGGGTATGGAAAAATGATAACCATAACCGACCCGCTACTTTCGGTTTTCAAAAAAACCATTAACCGACCCACCGGTTTTTTATTTGGTTCGGTTTTTTCGGTTCGGTTTTGTTGGTTAATTCGGTTATGGTTCGGTTAATTCGGTTTTTTGCACACCCCTAGGTAAAGACATAAAAAGTGGGCCAGTTTTTGAAGGCGCGTGTTTAAAATCCTATTGCTAATAGAGAGCCATGTGTCACAATTTTGGCTGAAAACATAATGTAAATGGACTGAACACCAGCCACATGTACATCATTTTTATTTATATGTATAAAGATTAAACTAATACTATTATTGTATTAAATTAATCTCTAAAATTATTAATACATAATATAATATATAAATTCAAAAGATTATTATATATTATCTCAATTTATCTTTGCGTCAATTTCTTAAACTTTATTTTTTAATAATTATATGGATTTTTTCTTTGTTTTCATTTTCAATTAAAATATTTAAATTATAAACATATAAATAATTAAATGAGTATTTAAATTAAATTAATACTATATCAATATATTGGATTAATCTCTAATACTATTAGTTATTGATATATCTAATAATATATAAATATAAATAATTGTTATACATTATCCCAATTTATCTTTGCGTCAATTTTTTAACTTAATTTTTTAAAGATTATATAGATTTTGTCTTTGTTTTCTTTTTTTCATTAAAATATTTAAATTATAAAAAGATAAATAATTAAATGAGTATGTAAATTAAATTAATAAATAATTAAATAAGTATTTAAATTAAATTTTATATAATCCTTAACTTATAATTTAATTTATTATCAATAATAATTAAGTTATTTTTAATTATTGTAGAATATATTTATATAGCATCTTGAGTTTACATCTGATCAGTGAAATAAACTAACGGAACGGATTTGATTTGCTTTAATTATTAACAATAACAAATATATAATTTGAAATAATAATTACTGAAATCCCCGGTGCAATTTGGCGGGAATTCAATTTTGATCGATATCAGTTTAGTTCATTATGGTAATGAAACTCTGTATAACAACCAAAAGAAAAAAAAAACCCAAAGAAATAAAGTCATTAAACTTCATAGTATAAAAATTTTGTGGTCATATTAAAAGATGTATAAATATTAATGTTCTTGTCACAAAAACATAAAAGAAAAAAAAATATTATATTAAAGTGAAAACCGTTAATTAAGTTGTCTAAATCGTAAGTTTTAACTTCTATATTTAATAATAATTAGCAATAATTATCTGTTATATATTAGCCTTTTAATATGTGTAAATTTATTTCAAAATTATTATATTTTTCTCTAAATTTCAAAGAAAAAACTTTGACATTTTCTTGATTACGAGTGGTTTTAAGCAATTTTTATATGATATTTTATCATCTTTAACTTATTAAGATATTTTATTTATTCAACCCATGTAATACATGGGTCTATAACCTAGTAAAGAAAATAAAATGCTCATTCTTATAAAATAATTTGTTTTTTTAAAGTATTAACGTATACAAAAGTAACGGCCATTTAAAAATAGTGAGGGTTGGATTGTTTAAAAAATAAAAATCACCAATAACGTAATTTTACATAATTCAAGAGTTTAAGTAATATTACGTTTAAAACATATGAGACAAATATTTAAAACATGTTGTTTACTTTAAGCCAACTACTTAGAAGATTTTTAAACGACTATAGCATTTTCATATATTAATACATATATTAAATTAAACTATAAAAATAAGCATTTTATTCTCTTTAGTTTGAGCACGACATTGCTATATATATTTTTTTTAATTTAAAAAATAACATGTGGTTCGATTATATGTGTCTATGTTTTCTATCGCATCAAGGGGACACCATTCTAGTATATACATGTGTGTTTAGTACATAATCAACAATTTTAAATAGAGAATCGTTATTTTTTATATATAAATCGTCCAAGGTATTTACTCTATCTTAAAACAAAAAGTCGGTGACTTTTGCCACCGACTAAACCACCCCCAAACTTTCAACATTGGACCAAATACACCCCCAAACTTTCAACATAGGACCAAAACACCCTCAAACTTTCAAAATAGAACCAAAACACCCCCAAACTCTCACACTAAACCTCATCTTCTTTAATTCCAAAATTTTCTACTTATTAACTTGACACTAATTTTGTTTAAACTATTTTTACGACTTTACACAGCAACATGCGACACATTATTATAATTTTTTTATATATTTCTAACCACGTCAATGCCTATATTATTATTACGACTTTACATTGCCGTCTAAATTACTTTTACAACTTTACACCGCAACGACCGAGACATACTCTTTTTCTTATCTAACTCTAATAACGTTAATGTCACGGACGTAACGTGTGTAACAAAGTAAAAAAACGCCGAATGTCGCGTGCGGCACCACACATTAATGTCATCATCGTACACTATAACCGCAATACTTAAAGTTAGAACGGATACGTCAAAACAAACGTTTTTATATGGTTAATTCATCTCTAGTTACTAGTTATAGATCGACTTATAGCTTTTATAATTTTATATTAATTAAAAGAATCAAACTTACGTAAACTACATGATTTACAAACTAAGAGACAAAATGAATCCACCAATTTCTAAATTTTGATGATCTATTTGTCTATATTAATGTAATCACACTTATCTTTTATTACCAACCCTGGACTTTTAAATTTTCCATGTGTATAAAGACACTCTTCCAGAATCTCCATCTTCATCTTCTTCATCACACACAAACAAACACACAGTTAAGAATAACTGTTGAAACTGATTCATCAATGGCGATTGCTTCCATGTTGTCCTTCATGGCGGATTGGTCCACACCCACTATTCTTTTTTGTGTTCTTAACATCATGATCGCCACCATCTTTATAGCTTCAAACTACAAGTCTCCAAACAATAATCATCATCATGATAATACACCGAGTCAACTCACTCGATCACCTTCGTTGCTGGAACGAGTCAAGTCTGTGAATTTTTCATCATTCTACACCACCCCAGAATCACATGACCAATATCAAGTTCATTCTGAATCAAGCGAGTATGACTCGGCGAGTCAGCTCACTCGTCGCCCGTCTCTTTTAGAACGAGTTAAGTCCTTTGATTTCTCTTTCTCCTCTTTCCATAACTCATTACCTGCTGAGTCAGAGCAGCTCAGTGACTCGCCGAGTGAAGGAACTCAGACTCATTCGTTGATGGACCGACTCAAGTCGTTCAAACTCGCCTCTCCTTTCAACTCGGATCAACACTCCAGCGACACGCCATCTAGCAAAGATGAACATTCGGATAACTACCCACATCATGACTCAGCTGAAGACAATATTGTCACAAATGGTAAGTCACACCACATCAAATTAGTTAATTGTAAGCATTTTTCTATATATAATTACTAGTTTACATTACACAATTGAGTAAAGAAAATATTAAATAGTTAATAACATAGATTTAGTTTTTACAAATGATGTCTAAAATACGAAGAGATGAAAATGAAATATTAAGAGAAGCAAGAAAAAGAAATCATAGGTTCAAAATCAATAGTTTATTTATTAAAGTTGGTTGGTCACTGCTAGGAAACCATCTATTATAACAAATTCCGTCACAAATGGTATTTTGTAACTGATTTGTGACGGAAACTGCAGCGGCAAAAACCTCTCTATTTTCTGACAAGGCTATTTTGCCATCAAATTTATCTACCGTTTAGGAGGTCGCGAGATTTGTGACCGTGTTATGACTAAATATTGGACGGTCACTAGTTTCGCGACCCATGTTTTCAGTCACTAGTTTTATGACCAATTTTTCTCTATCAAATTTTAGTCACACTTGCAAAGTTTTTTAGCAGCGAATATTTAGTTATTTCATGTTCTCATATGTTTATAATTGAAGTATTGGAAAAGTCTGGGGTGGCTTCGGCGAATAGGTCACCGAGCAAGTTAAGGAAATCAGGTAGTGAGAAGAAGGTGGCGGCAGCACACGACAAGGAAGAGGTTGATGTCGGGCAGCCACAGCCAGCAACAACGAAAAAGGCAGTTCGGGAGCATGATGAAAGTGTAGATGCAAAAGCCGACGACTTCATCAAGAGGTTTAAGCAGCAACTAAAACTACAAAGACTTGATTCTCTTCAAAAATTGAGAGAAATGTTGAATAGAGGAACATGAACATCTTCTACTTGAAATAAACAGTTTCTTGACACAAATGCTGATGAGTATTGAGTTATGCATCTTGTTTTATCAGTTAGGTAATTTGGTTATTTAATTATATTGTCGGTATATTATATTTGGCCGGTATAAAATGTTGGATTAGATTATTTCAGATGTTTTTTGTTCAATATTCAAAAATCAAATTTTATTTGGCCTTTTCACTAATGTTGACATGTTGTGTATGTATACATTGGCACCACTAAGTACCTAATATTCCATGAATAACCATTAAACATTAAAGTATTATATTATTTTCTACAAAGGAAAATATATTTTATATCTAATAAGTCACATGTTAAACCTAAAGCAATAATAGGCACATCATACATGGCATGTTGTTTTAGCTCATAGTTTATTACACAATCCGTTAAGATCAAAACCACTATTCGATTCGAAGTTAGATGGATTAGCGTTTGAGTTAAAAGGGTTCAGGTCGTAAACAGGTTGGCAAAAATAATAGTGTCTCTGACCTTTTATAACATGAATACACGATTAAAAATGTGCTGTGTCGAACATGGAACATAACACGAAACATTTTGTCCGTTCTATTTGGTTAAGGATAACATGGCATCATGCGTACTCAGTATATGTATATATATATATATACACACACACACTGAGTACGCATGATGCTCACATAGTCACATGAGTAGGACCATGATAGTAAGTTACAACTATTTTAAATCATATCATACTTTATAACATAACTTTTTTTTAACAAGAGATCGACGCTAGCAAATGCTCACTCCAACCTAGTACTCTTGCTTTTGAAAAGAACGCATCAGAGTGGACCAACGCCAGAGTCCGGGTCACAGCCTTTAACAATCAAGTCACTGCGCATCTTAAAATGGGATCAAAATATCACTCCTAATAAAGCCTGCATCCAGTTCAACATATCTTATGTTAATCAAATATAGGATGAGACAAGGGAGCATAAAAGTGGATTGTGACCAATATAGTAACCTTCATGGACAAACCATTGACACATGATAAATTTAAGATATTTCCTTTTGTGAAAGGCAAATATTACATAAGAACGCACTCATGACTCAACAACATATTGTTCTTATCATAAAGAGAGGAGTTTGTTTTAACTTTTTCAACTTTATGCTTTAAGGTACGTAGTCTTTATTCTTTTAAGTAAAGTAAGCGTGAAAAATAAAGTAATGTTTAAAACAAGGGTCCCGTGGGTTGCAACGGGTCATTCAGTTGATATCGGTTTGGTTAGTATAGCAACCAAAAGATATATGACCAAGAAAATATCGACACGTATTTTGTAATGTTCGAAAACCATAGGAAAGAATACTGGCATCGGTTCACATAATATTAATACCGGAACATATGTCATTCAATCAGATTTGGTTCCATTCGTTATAACCTCAGATGGTGTCGGCTCGGTTCGTCAACGTAAAGAAAACACATTTATCGAAGCATAATATTCGAAGTTTAATAAAGCATTATATTAAATTATCAAAATAACAAAAAGGTTAATGAAATGTATGTTTTTCTTCGATCACTTGTACATTACTATTCACAACTTGATTTTGAGTAAATTCATATCGAGACATAAATAAAAATAAGCACATCGTAACGACAAACTCCAAGTTATATTAAATACCTTATTTTAAAAGTTATAATAGAAACAAAATAAACTAAAACGTAATTATAACATAAAATAATAAAAAAGTACATATAATATTAAAGAAATAATTAACTATATCATAAAGAATAAAAAATAGTTTTAATTTTACTTTATATAGTTTTGGCTTTTTTAAGTTTGTGTATGTAAAATTACAAGAATTAATTAAAAATCGAAATATGGTCTTCTTTTGCAAAAAAAAAAAAAAAAAAAAAAAGTGGAAAATGGTAAATATAACAAAATTCAAAGCATGCAATTGACCAATAAAAACATGCAAGGATATAGAATAAAATAACCCATCTCTTATTAGTAATTTATATTACTGTATATATTGTAAAACTGTGTCAAGTAGTACCAATATTATACCATTGTCAGCGACCACCAATATCGGAAAAGCTCATAAAAACAAAATAAATAAAAACGGAAAAAATAACGTTGCGCGAAAGCAGACGTAAAATCTTTGAATCACTCAGGCTCGTTGCAGAGAAATTAAACCGAAACGTAAAACATAGAAAAAATAACTATGTCAATACAGGACCCGCGCGTTGCGACGAACTTGTCAAACGGAGAAAAATAGATGTGTTGCGGTGGGCCAATCAAACGGGAAAAAAAATATACGAAAAAATGTTGAACCCCACACGCACGTTGCGGTATGTTAACTCACAAAATTTTGAACAAAAAGAAAACTTGGGAATGATGAAATGAATGGTGGCCCAAAAATGAAAATAAAAAAGAGTTGGGCTTTAAATTACAAAAGATGAAAAGCTTTGTGTTAAAAGTAAAAAAACAAAGGGTCTAAATTGCAAAAAAAAAAAGAAAAGTTTTGGGTTAGAAATGAAAAAAGGAAAAAAAACATATACATGAGCTACAACACCATAAATTACAAAAAAGAAGGTAAAATTTTTATTTTTGTATAACTTTAATAAATTATTATATATTATATATTAGTAGAGTAAACTCTAGTTAATGGTAAAATACTTATTTATTATCAGCATAACACACAATATGGTTTCAATTATTATTTTTTTATTCTTTGATTACTTTAATATTTGTTGAATTAATTTTTTTCATTTTAGTTCAAGAGATATTAATAATTTATTAGATTTAGATATTAATAATATTATTAAAAGATTGAAAGAGAAAATGTCATGTGTCATTAATTAAATTATTTATTAATCTTAGATAAAGATAAAGATAAGTGATATATATATATATATATACACAAACAATACCACTTATCGTACATTATGTATGATATAACCCCAACCATCGATTTTGCGTCATTATCACATGATCAGAAGCGGTGGCAAGATCGTAATATTCAATGGAGAAGGTTAAAATTAAAAATTACTATTCTCAAATTCCCGGTTGCTTTAATCGTTCCAAATAAAAAACAAAAATATATCCCAAAAATCTCGCAAAAGTTTCATACTTGTCTCCAAAAAAAATTGATCCGATTCGTCGTCGATTTCAAGTGAAAAGACACAAATGACGATTACAGAATTGGGAGGAAATCCATTCGATTTAATAATCCTGTTCTTCATCTTTTTGATCCTATTATGATTTTATTTTTACCAATAGTGAACCATTGATTCACTTATGAATTATCTCAGCTACAAGGGATAGGCGGAGAAAAAAAAAACAACGAGCGGGTTCAATCGAAGCCCAGCAATCCAGGTTCTTTCTTTAGCCCCATTCTTAGGGTTTGAGTTTTGAACTGGCGTAAGAACTGTGACAATATGCGGCTATGTATATTAGGGCTTTTGGCCAACGAGCGGTTTATGATTTGTTAACTTGCGATTCATATGTTTTTATAACTTGCGGTTATTTTTTGGTAGTTTTTGGTTCGTGTAATTAATAACTTGATGTTAGTGTTATGTATAACATGCGGATCTGGTATTAATGTTTGAGGTTAGAACTGACGTATGCTTTTGTGCATATCTATAATTACTTAACCTGAGATTCATGTATTTTTTAAAACTTGTGGTTAGTGTTTTGTATAACATGCGTTTGTGTTTTGAAAGTATGCAATTCGTGTATGTAGGGGTTCCTGATGATGATGATAATGATAATGATTTTGAACCACATATTAAACAATTGAAAATAAATAAACATGAAAACACAAAAAAGGCCAAATATCATAAATGTTGAAGATGATGATGATTTTGAACAACCAATTCAACACTTGAAAACAAAAAAAAAGCTTAAAACACAAAAAAAAGAGGGCCAATAACAGAAATGTTAAAGATAATGATGATTTTGATGAGCCCATTAAGAAGTTGAAAGTGCAGAAACATGATAAGCATAAGGATCCTGTCAAAAAAAGAAAAGCATTAAAAAAACCCAAACCAATTAGGACGGAACCTAGGCCTTTCTGATGATTATCACCACGAGGCATTAATGCTAAGGAGTAGTCCTGCTTTCGTAGATACCGTAAGGAAGTTTACTGCAACACGAAGCGCGGATGTCAAGAGCATCGGTCTTGGTTCTGTTCTAGATATGAAGGTTAATTACATATCTACACATTTGGGATTTTGGCTTCTATGAAACTATGACGAGCAATTCAACATCCTAAACATTGGAAATCATAAAATACCAATAACACGAGATTAAGTATACGAAGTGTTTGGTATTTCAAAAGGATCTAATCCGGTAGTTGAAAAAACTAAGCCTCGAAAAGGTGAAATAGTTGCCAAAAATATTGCTACGTATGGTATCGATTCAACTATAGATGAGTTCAAAAACCAGTGGCCCAAAAACAAGATTACTCATGGGATGGTTAGAGAAGCCATGAGACGACAACAAAATGGCAGTAGGTTATTCAAGTTGAATTTTCTAGCCTATTGGAACACCTTATTTGTAGAGATTACAAAATCAACGACAATAAATCAAAAGTTTTTGCTTGTGATTGACAAAGAGGAAGATATAACAAAACTAGATTGTTGCTCGTATGTTTTAGAATCTCTCAGACGAACCAGACAAGGTTGGAAAATGGTGGATGCACAATACAATGGACCTATCGCCATTCTCACGGTATGTTTTTCGTAAATCTTTAAACATTTGGAAAAAAAGATTGTTACTAACATTTTAAACTTATTATTACGGTTATATGCAACTTTTATACACCCATGAGTACAACAAAAGGCACCGCCTTTTCAAAGAAGTTGTATAATTCCTTGTTATAAAGTATATCACATCTCATATGATTGACGACATGGAGGAGCATTTATACAACAATGGGCCGATGACAGATCTTGAACATGACAATGACGATCAAGAAGATGACCCGAATGAAAACCAACCGCATGGGGATCATCAAGAGTGTACTGCATTACAGTACATCAGGAGCAACATGACCCGCAATTCAACGAAATGCAAGGAGTTCATCAACAACCTTCAACGTTATTGCAAGACCTATTTGGTGACTATATTCCATTACACGAGGTTGCAACAGTACATGAAAACAACCCAGCAATAGAAAGGACAGATCCGCCGTTAAAAGAAGAATTCACAATACCACCTTTAGATAACACAAAGGTGTACAGAAGATGATCCGCCGTTAAAAGAAGAATTCACAATACCACCTTCTGATTTGTTTGAGGAAAACTATGCAATTAATGATATATTAGAGTTGAATCTAGTTATGGACGTTGGAACACAAACGCAACAACTCATAGAGTATTGCAGCACTTCGCTTCAGCAAATCGGGGTCAGCTATGACGCTGCTGCGTGTGAAGCCTCCAACAAAAATAAGAAGGTACACTCTTCAAAATAATCACGCATGTTATGTCTTTTAAAAATGCAAGTTAATAAAAAAAATGTTTAAAACTTACAGGTGTTGTTGAAAAAGATGGACAATAACATACAGAAGTACAATACACTTGTTACGAAAATGAACGAAATGGTTAAAGATGCTAAAGCAAAGTGTTACTGGGATCTAGAGTTATGAAAATGTGCAAAAAGTGGGATGAGACAGTTAAGAATACCGTTTCAATGGCTAAGCATGAACGTCTGGTGATGATGAAGCTTGTGTAGGCAAGGATGCAGAAGGTACCGATACTGTTGAAGAATTTAGTGAAAAAACGATGCAGTAAGGGTGGAAATTGCACAAATGACATCCCAATACGAAGTAATATCGAACACATCCGAAGCTCATTTGCATAGAGAAGAAGCGGTGCCTAAGGAAAACATAGAAAATACCGAAGGTATACAAATTTGTGTAATTCATTAAATAAAAAAAGCAATTTAAGTTAAATAATGACAAAATGTTATGAATATTTAAGGTTGTGACGCTGATGAAAATATCGTAAACGATGATGGGGGTATTTCAGACTCATATATGGCAAAATTACAAACCATAGAAAAAGGTGTATACGGACAACCTGACCCAACGAGAGAAGGTAACGATTTTTATTACATACTTTTATCATGCTTTTAAATAGAGGAAATATAATAAACCGGTATGCTACTTTAAATATACTGTTTGAATATATAAATGCAGAGTTGACCAACGAAGGTGCGGGTATAACAGACACTTGTTTTGCACGATTGCAAACTGTAGATGTTGGCGTATACAAAGAAGTTGATTCACATGGTGAAAATACTGACCTTTTGATAATTATTATAATAATAACCATGTTCTTCCTTGTATATAAGACTCATGTATTTGAAAACACAAATAGGGCTACAAGCTGGGACAGATGTGGAAAAAGAAATGGAACAAGCGGTTGATTTAGCAGAGACCACACAACCAAATGCGCAAACACAAAATACAGTCACCGAGTCCATGTAGAATGAACTACGAAACATAAACCTTGTCGTCTATGGTACCAAAATACCGGTGATGGATACAGATCACCTTACTGCAACAGGGTAGTAAGTTTATATGAGCCACTCCTAGACCGTGACAAAACTATAATCACATACCTGTTAGCTCCCATCCTTGAACTTAAGTAAGTACAACCTTTTATTTCCTTTACAACACTTAAAATTCTAACTTATTTATTTTCGCTAATTATAAGTTTTATTTTGGTTTTCAAACAACTCAATGGTCTATAATTCAAACAGTGGATTGGAAACATGAAAAATAGTTTTTGAAAGCTTTCATCCAATATAATACGTGTGAAGGGACCGGTTGAATCGGCTCTTGATTGTACAACTCAGGTCGGATCGATCACTGTAAAAGGGTGGAATCCATGTACAATATCAAAGAAGAATCAACAACGAAATCTTCGGTTAAAGCATCCATTCTCATTCAAAGATTGTGAAAATACAAGGTTCCGGTGAGAGTTACACAGAGCTTCGCCTTAAAGACTGAACAAGCGACTACTTACAAATGAACCCTAAGTCTCTATTTATAGGCGAGCTGAAGTGGGAGAACTTATGTCGTCCAATCAGATGGTCATCCGATCGGATGATCATCCATCCGGATGACACATGCCATCCGATCGGGCGTCCTTTACTTATAACATTTTCGTTCCGTTTCTCCCAGTTATAATATAGATACAAACAAAACTATATATAGACACATACAGGACAAAATATAGACTCGATACAGACGGAAGCTACAGACATATTGCACCTACAGACCCCCCTTGGATGTAGCTGCAGTCTTCCTTCCTGTATAGTCTTCATTGCTTCTTCCTGTTGCGCCTGCTTTCTCGAGCTTTCTGCCTTCTCTTCTCATTCCTTTCTGCTAACATTTTCCTTCTTAATGGTCTTCCAGTTTCATTCCACCATTTGCGATATTCTGGATCTCCATCCTTTGATCTCTCCCACCTAGGAATTTTGTTTTCTTGTGATTCGGTAGGTGTTTGATCTGTTGGTGGCGGCCTTTCAAACTTCCTTCGACCCAGTATAGCAGCTCTTTCTGCGATCTTCTTGAATCTTTCACTTCTGCGCTCAGCTTTCAAGAATTCTTCTAACTCCAAATCTCTGAACTTTGTTTCCCAATATCTTCCAGAATTAATGTCTTTGGAAAAGCACACGTTCACGATCTTCTGATATTGTTGCGCTTGCACCTTATCAGGCTCATTATACACAATTTTGTTGAAGAACAGGCAATCAATGTCTTTCTTTGAGCAGTTAACAAGCCACATCGGATCTAGCACATTGATGCGTCTTGTTTCACCTGTCTTTTTATCAGACAACGAGATCACTGCTTCTGCTGTGCTTTGATTATATAACCAACCTTTGAAGTCTTCATAGAAATCCTATTCCATTGCATGAAGCGGCATGTTCTTTAGACATCTTGGAGGTTTAATCTTCAAAGTAATGTCTTTTTCGCCTGTGATAGGATCAATTTTGACATCTTGTTCAGGAAAATGTGGCTTCCAGTCTGGAAATTTGGCTTTTGCTTGCATCTTTATGTAGTTCCACAGCTTCTAATCATGCATTTTAACATCCAAACCGTAGTAGAACTGTTTGATATTCTTTGTTTGCACAAGCTCTTCAACATCCCACCATGGAAGTGTTTTGATGTCGGATAGAAACTCAAAGTACTGCACTCCATGTTCTCTTCTTATCGCGTAGACTTTCAAGTCTTCAAGATAGCCCCGCGAGAGAATATCACCCAGAGATTTTTCTGGATGATCTGTGAAATATTGTAGCGGCCTCTTATACTTTCTTTCCTTCGGCATCACCTTGAACCATCTCTTTCTTCCTTCAAGAAGTTCTTCTTGTGGTACCGTTTCAGGAACTCCTTCAGTAGAGATCCTTTCCACTACTTTCCTTCTTACCTCGTCTTCATTGTGAGTCTTGAATAGTTCGGTCAAAGTAGGAAAGCTATCATCAACTCCACTATAGTGAAATGGAGTATCTTCTTCAGAAAGATCCGAATATTCTTCAATGATCACATCTTTGAAATTGTCAGCTTCATTTACGAATTTGAAAGAATATTCTCTTTCAGGTGAGGGTAGTATTTCATCTTCAATATCAAACTTCATGTTCCCATCATCCATCCCCAACTCCTCTAACATAGATTCTCTCATTCTATTCTCCTCTAACTCCCCCTCAACCTCAGCATGTAAGTAAATGACTTTAGGAAGAGTAAGATATACCTGTTCACCAGCATGTTGTTTAGAAGAAGAAGAAGCTTCGTGGTGTTGATCCTCTTGCTGCTCATTAAGTTCATCATTCAAGAAATCGTCAAGAGTATGCTGATTAGAAGACTTCACAATAATCAACCCTGTACCCCCTTGATCTTTATCATCATCATTACCATCATTATCATCATCACCATCATAGTTGTCTATGTCTTTATATAGATCCTTCAACTCTCCGTCCTCTTCATCTTCCAATTATTTATCATCTTTTGAATCTTTTATTTCATCCTCATTCACATTAGAACCTTCAGGATTAGAAACATGTACCTCAACAGCTTGAACTGGATCAGGTTGGCTTGTAGATCCAAGAATCTCCTCTTTTTCAATCACCAAACCTTTCTTCTTATCTTTCTTAGACTCAACTGCTTCTTCAGCAAGTTTCTTTTGTCACACCCCAACCGATGGCGGAAACATCGGGATGAGACGAAGTGCGTAGATTGCAAGAGGCTTCATAACACTATTTGACAATATTAATTTAATTCAAATTTCATTTCAAGACTAATTGTCATAAAAGATTCAAATAAAAATAACAACATTGTTTCAAATTGTAACATAACAACAAAAGATAGATTAATCTAGGTGTGTATCTAGTCCACCCTAAATCTTGTTTCATCTTGTAACATCACTTCATCAATTAACCTGCAACATGTATTAAAATAGAGTTCAATGCAAAAGCAAAGGCGAGTATACAAGTTTTGTTACATAGCATAAATAGAATAAAAAGTTCTCATATCCAACATGATTCATAATATATGAGTACTAGTATGCAAATATAGCGTACAATATGTTCAAACCCGAGTATACAATGCGTTAAAATAGCCTAATCCCAATAGAGTAGCGGGAGGTAACATGTTTAACTTAACAATACCCCAAGTCTAACGGGCGGTGCGTTAATCCTATAGCGCTATAATTGTTAAGGGAGGCTAGCAAAGTTAATGAGCATATATCGACCAAGTAGTTTACATAGCATACGAGAATAACAAGTACCACACATAGTTTCATGTTAAGCATGGATAGAGTATGTTAAAAATAGTTTGAGTGTCATTTTGTATAATATACATGTTGCATCCCAAAATGGTAAAAGGGAAAAGGGATCGAGTACTCACGGTTTTTGCAAGCTTTCCTACTTGAAATCCCGCGAGTGGTTTTGATGGATGGATTAGTTTGGAGCACCTAGTCCTTCTACACGAGGAAAACATAGGTGTGTGAGTTTGGGGAAATCGGAAGATTATAGATTCGGAGTCTAAAATGTATGGAAAATAACATAAGTGAAAATAATCATCTTGTACATATAACTCTTGTTCTTGACACTATTAAAACTCAAAAGAGTTTGTATGATTTCATGGATTCAAAGGTCCATTAGAGTCGTAGCAAGGGCATGGTCATAGATGATGTAACATATTCTTGACAAGTAACTATTAAGTTATTATCAAGTTTAGTTACTTAGGTATACATATGGAATAATTAGATAATATATAGATTACAAGGTCCTATGGTTCAAGCATGAGGTAGGAGATTAATGTCTCCATTTAGGTACCTCTAAGTATCATGGAAATCATGTAGGAGGTAGGAAGAACAAGCTTCCATTTAGGCACCTCTTAAGTGTTCACCACTACACTTGATGTAAAAACAACCAAGGAGGGTCATGAACTTAGAAATATAATGAAATACAACAACTAATCTATGAGAAAACATCAAGAAGTGAGTGGATTTTTATGAAAGATAGCCCAAGCTAGTCTAACAATCACACTTACATCAAGCTTCAAGCTTGAACACTTCTTGTGGGTAAAACCCTAACTAAAACAGAATGTTTGTGAGGTTTTAACCTCTGATTTAACATGCCTCAACCTTTTTTTTAAGCCTAACTAACCATAGATGAGGTTATAAGCATTAGGACATAGGTTTGAGATGAGAAAACTCAAGTTTGGTTAAGTTTAACCAAGATTACATGAAAACACAAACAATCAGTGGACTTTGGAGACTTTTTGCCGGATTTCTAGGGACTTATTTACTGTGAAAAACCCATGGAATCGAAGCTAAGGTCAAACCAAGCATATAGGAAAAAGAATGGACTAAATCGGATAAGAAATGAGTGAGTTATGCTCACTTTAGTGGAGGTTGAACAATCTGCTCGAACTTGGAAATTTGCTGCAATTTGGGGAGGATTTGAGAGTGTTTTTGATGATTAGAAAAGTGTATAATGCTTGGAAGAGGTGTGGTATTTATAGGGAATGATTAGGTTAGGTTTTAGTTGGATAATAAATGTTAAAACATGTTTTAAAACTAAAAACAAAACACTAAATCCCGCTAAAAAACGCGTCAGTCCATGTTTCAGCGATCTGGGCTGTTTAGGCGGGTTCATAAATAAAAAGCGGGCTGGGTTTCTTTCGATGTGAAGACCCAGCCCAGCCGGTTGTGCGCTTGTTTGTGGAATGGGGTGACCCGGGTTCGAGTCCCACGGTCAGCATTCATTTTATTCCCTTTTTTTTGTGTTAAAATACTTCCAAATATTACCAAATTAGTCCCTATACTTTGATTAACCATGAAGTTAGTTAAAAAGGTAACTATCTTCATTTTAAACTAGCTAAGTTATAAGATGCTTTAACCAAGTAGTTTATTTATTAAGTAATTTAACTAGGTTATTTCCTAACCTTAAAAATCTAACGCGACTAACTGGATTATTGTAAAAATTAACTTTTTAAATTGTAAAATTAATTAATTTAACTAACTAAACAATTTATAAGTAACCATATTTATAAGGATAACAGATTTTTGACGATTAATCACTTCGCGAAACATTCGAGTTTCATTGTTTCATGAGTTTTAGCTAGTTTAACGAGCATCGAACGTAATAACGAATCGAGAGTTTTGGATAATATATCGTTTAAACATGAATTTTTGCACATAAGTTTAACACAAACATGAATATAATAGCTTCGTTTTCATTAAGGTCAATAGTCTCGAATTACAAACGGAATGAAAGTAGATTACAAAGAGAGCACAAGAGTTTAAATATAGAAAGTACAACATGACTTGCTAAAACAAGAAAGTTAAAAAATGCGGAGCGTTACATCTTTTCCCTTTCTGCCCTCCTGGCTTCAACATTCTGAATTTTAATTTCATCAAACACAGCTTGAACATTGATTCCAAGCTTGTGTTCAACAACCGTGTATAACATGTTTAACTGCTCATCCTTTACTACTTTGTCAGCCCTTAAGGCTTCAATTTCCTTCTTTAACGCTTCATTCTCTCTTGAAGCATGTTGGCTCGCATCACCCAACATATCATGCAACAATTTGTTAGAATTTTCAAGAGAGTTGTATCGATCATTTGCCTCGTCCATCGCTTCTGTCATTTGATCGATCACTTTAGCATGTTCATCAAGCTCTTCTGAAAGTTGATCAATAACTTCAGCATGATCTTCAAGATCCTTTTTCAAAGTAACATTTTCAGCCTTAGCAGCTTCAAGCTTTTCTTTGAACTCTTCACGCTCTGCTTCAGCTTTAGCTTTCTCCAGCACACTAACTTTCTTTGTTAACACATTTATCTTGCCATCATTGAAGACATCAAAATCACCTGATGGAAGATCTTCTGGATATTCACCAATAACCTTGGGAAATCCATGACTAGAACTTGAAGTTGTGGCTTTCTTTGCAGATGAAGGATCTTCAACTTTCTTTGTTTCAAGCTCTGGAGTCTTCTCACGATCGTCTTGAATATGAATTGTTGGATTCTTCGGTGTTGGTGGTGGTGTAGATTGTCTTTCCCCCATAAACTCCACTTCCACCTCTTCATCTCTTACTTCAATTCTTTCAACTTCAACGTTCTCAGGAACTTTTTCAACTTCAGGAATTTTAACGCTTTGAACTTCAGGAACTTCAACATTCTTTTCAACTATTGGAACCTTTGGAACTGCTATAGATTGTTGAGGAATAGACTGTCACACCCCCAAAATCCACCTGCGGAGTACTACCGCTTGGAGGCGTGACTGACCAGGATCCAGCCACCAATCATATTGAACAAGCATATAAGTAGTTATGAGATCCAACCAATACAATTGGTGTTCAAACAAAACATAGTTTAAGTTGTAAGCGGAAGCATAAGTCTTAAATCAAAACATAAGTTTAATTGTTTCAAAGTTTAACATGGCACACAGCCGTCCATGTCCCACAACGACTCTCTTCCATGCAAGCTCCAGCTGAGTCCCTATTGTCCTGCAAAGCATGTAGTAACGAGTCAACAACAAGTTGAGTGAGTTCACGGTTGGGTGTTCGTTTTAAGTTGTTTCGAAAACAGTTTCCTTTATCTGGCATCCTGCCGTGGGGGTTACCCCATAGTTAAAAACGTGACTTGTTTATTCCCGGTTACTCTGGCAATCCAGCCGTGGGGGCTACCCCGTGTTAGTTATCTGGCATTTCGGCCATGGGGGCTACCCCATGTATACACTAGACTCGTTACCATATCGACTGCTGACTGTAGTCATGTTTAAGTGCCCTGAAACTGTCAATGTCTATCATCATTGACGTGCCCCAGATCCATTAGTTCACGCCCGTCCTCTGCGGCACGGTGTGAGGTTTGTCAGACCTAAATAGCGCTATCTAACTAATGACCCGCTCGCCATTGGCCCGGCGATTAAGTCGATACAAAAAGGAGGGACTTCGTGATAGAGTTTTGGTCTAGTACGAGTTATCTGTCCGTGAGGACGAGGAATTACATTCCTGAACCATTGCTGTCCTACCCAAGGAGGACGAGGAACCTGTGTTCCTTAACCCCAATTCCCGACCCCTGGGAATCCCATGCTTTGTAGAGGGTGTGAACTCACCTTGGTTTGCTCGGCAGATACACAGAAAAGTCAATCAAGCAATATTGTGGTCACTCACGTCCTATCATAGTCGTATCATACAAGTCAGGTTCAAACCACGTATTGCACGTATGTTCTACACGTATGCTAGCACATTGTACTCAAGTATCATTCATGGCAGCCCAACAACATTCACACTCAACAGTAACACATAAGGCCCAAGAGTCCGGCCCAAACACCCAAACCCGTGATCGTGCAAGTCCAATTCAGCGTACACAAGTGTGTGGTCTCGAGTCGAGACTGTACGGTCTCTACTCGAGACTGTGCGGCCTTGAGTTGTAGCCCACACGGTTTCGAGTCGCAACTAAGGTGATCTCGGGTCATGCATGGAGTGGTCTCGAGTCGCAACTGGGCTCGCAAACATGGTCTCGGGTTATCATGGTCACGGTCTCGAGTCGCAATAGGACTCGTAAACATGGTCTCGAGTCATAAGGTTTGTGCTGATCAAGTGTGGTCTCGAGTCGAGACTAGGGAGTTCTTGACTCGCAATCCCCGGTCTCGAGTTGTCACGTGGTGATCTCGAGTCGAAACTGAAGTTCTCGGCTGGGGACATTTGCTGAATTCCAACATTGTACTAGACCAATGGGATTTCACTGTTGTGATTTTATGTACTATCCAATGAGGTTCTACAAACATGTCTAATTGTCTAACAATTAACCAAAATAGATCAAACATATCCATTTCAAATATCCATATGACAATCAACAAGTTCTTCACATGTTCATCATGTTCTTCATTTTAGGGTTTTTAGCATCAATCTCTATGGACTTTAACATGATCATAACATGAACACAATCATAACACTCAACCAACTAATCCGATTTCCACATGTATGCAGCCATTTAACAAGCATTTGATTTGTAACATAAGAGTATGCAATCCGATTTAACAACTAATGGTTTAGACCACATTTAAACACAAGATATCATTAACCCATCATACAATATGTCCGAAATCGAGTCATGTTATCTTATTAATCATCATCATGCATAAAACTTAACAAATAAACTTATTATCACATAATCTTCATCATACATCATCATCATCCCGAAACAAACGCATAACATGCATCATTAACCTATAACATCACACATCAACACCTTTAATCATGAAAATACATGTGTTTGCAAAGGAATCACTAACCGGTTCAAGTATAGGTTCAAAGGTGTGAGTGAAGCCTCCAAGTGGGTGTGTACGAGTTGATCCGAGAGCTCCTTAGTGGTCACCGGTTTGATCCGAGAGTGAGGGAGGAGGGTGTTGTGGCTTAGGGTTTTAGTGAAGAGGGTGGAGTGTGTGTGTGGGTGAGTGTAGGTTGCTCAAAAGTGGTGATGTTGGCTCACTACAAGGGTTATATACTAGCTTCTATGTTGATGCACCCTAATGGGCTTTCGAGTGGGGTGGAGAGAGACACGGCCCAACCGGCCCATCAGTTACACTATTCACTCGAGACCGCATGGTCTCGAGTCGGGTTCTTGTGTCTCGGTTCATATATAGATATACGCATACATACAAGCACACACATAATTACATATATCATTCATCAAATCATCAAATCAGTTAGTCACTTAACGTTCAAGCATACAACGAAAGGTTCTAAATTTCGAGTTGTCACATCATCCCCAAGTTGAAAGAAATTTCGTCCTGAAATTTGGTAGGCACTCACTGAGGAAGCTAGTTAAGTTGTATGGTGTTCCCGGTTTTCCTGGGGTGTCACATCCACCCCCCGTTGATCTGGAATTTCGTCCCGAAATTCCGTAGCTTCAGCCTCAGTAGTGGGTGTACTGTTTGCGAACAGTTGGGGATACTTTTGTTTCATCCGATCTTCGCGCTCCCAGGTGAACTCTGGGCCGCGACGTGAGTTCCAACGAACTCGAACGAGAGGTATTCTAGTACTCTTGAGGACCTTAACATCCCGGTCCGTGATTTCGACTGGTTCCTCGACGAATCGTAACTGCTCGTCGATAGTGAGTTCCTTCAGAGGAACTACGTGGGTCTCATCTGACAGACATTTCTTCAGATTCGACACGTGGAAAACGTTGTGAACTGCACCGAGTTCCGCTGGTAAGTTCAGTCTGTAGGCCACCCTGCCTATTTTCTCGATGACTTCGAAGGGTCCAACGTATCGTGGGTTAAGTTTGCCGCGTTTACCAAAACGAACCACACCCTTCCAGGGTGAAACTTTGAGTAGTACCCGCTCCCCAACCTGGAGCTCTAGTGGTTTCCTGCCCTTATCGGCGTAAACTTTCTGTCGGTCACGAGCTGCCGCCATGCGTTTTCGTATTTGAGCGATTTGTTCGGTTGTGTCTACCACATGTTCCGGACCAGTGATCTGACTATCTCCCACCTCTGCCCAACAAAGAGGTGACCGGCATTTACGTCCGTACAATGCCTCAAACGGAGCAGCTTTAATGCTGGTGTGGTAGCTGTTATTATATGAGAATTCCACAAGTGGCAGATGCTTTTCCCAGCGGTTGCCAAAGTCAATCACACATGCACGAAGCATGTCTTCTAAGGTCTGAATAGTGCGCTCGGACTGCCCGTCCGTCTGAGGGTGATATGCTGTGCTCATGTCTAATCGTGAGCCGAAGGATTTGTGCATTGCTTGCCACAGTTCTGACGTGAAACGTGCATCTCGATCCGAGATAATGGAGGTGGGCACCCCGTGCCTCGAAACAACTTCCTTGAGGTATATTTCTGCAAGAGTGGAGAACTTATCCGTCTCCTTGATAGCCAAGAAGTGTGCAGACTTGGTAAGTCGATCCACGATCACCCAAATAGTATCGTTTCCGCGCTGGGATCTAGGTAGGCCAGTAACGAAATCCATGGAAATTTGTTCCCATTTCCATTGTGGTATCTCTGGTTGTTGGAGTAGGCCTGAGGGTTTCTGGTATTCAGACTTGACTCTCGCACAAGTCAAACACTTGCTGACATAGGTCGCTATGTGGGCCTTCATGCTAGGCCACCAATACGTAGTTCTGATGTCGTGGTACATTTTGTCCGAACCAGGGTGTACCGAGTAGCGAGACTTGTGTGCTTCGTCCATCACAAGCTCTCGTAAGTTGCCATAGAGTGGGACCCAAACGCGTCCCGTTACGTAGTAAGCGCCGTCTTCCTTCTGTTCTAAGCATTGCCTTGATCCGCGTAGGGCTTCAGCCCTGACGTTTTCTGGTTTCAGTGCTTCTGTCTGAGCAGCTCGTATCTGGGAAGGCAGACTAGAATGGATCGTGAGCTGTAAAGCTCGTACGCGCTTAGGTGCAGTGTCCTTTCGACTGAGGGCGTCAGCCACAACATTGGCCTTGCCCGGGTGATACCTGATTGAGCACTCGTAGTCATTCAGTAGTTCGACCCATCGTCGTTGTCGCATGTTCAGTTCCTTCTGCTTGAAGATATGTTCGAGGCTCCTGTGGTCGGTGTAGATGGCGCACTTAGTACCGTACAGGTAATGCCGCCATAACTTAAGTGCAAAAACAACAGCTCCCAGCTCCAAATCGTGTGTAGTGTAGTTCTTCTCGTGGACTTTGAGTTGGCGTGAGGCGTAGGCTATAACTTTATCTCGTTGCATCAACACGCAACCAAGACCTTGAATTGATGCGTCGCAGTAAACCACAAAGTCGTCTGTGCCCTCTGGCAATGAAAGGATAGGCGCGCTGCAAAGTCTATCCTTTAGATGTTGAAATGCTAATTCATGTGCGCTTCCCCAGCGATAAACAACGCCTTTCTGCGTTAGCGAGGTGAGAGGCTGTGCGATCTTAGAAAAATCCTTTATGAATCTCCTGTAGTAACCTGCCAATCCCAAGAATTGGCGAATTTCCTTTGGTGTACGAGGTGCAGGCCAGTTCTTAATCGAGTCTACCTTGGATGGATCAACGTGAATCCCATCCTTGTTTACCACGTGGCCTAGGAAATGGACTTCTCGAAGCCAGAAGTCGCATTTCGAGAACTTTGCGTAAAGCTGTTCTGTTCGAAGGAGTTCCAGAATAAGTCGTAGATGTTGCTCGTGCTCTTCCTGACTCTTAGAGTAGATCAGGATGTCGTCGATGAAGACTATAACAAACTTGTCCAGATAAGGCTTGCATACTCGATTCATTAAGTCCATGAAAACCGCAGGTGCGTTCGTCAGCCCAAAAGGCATGACCAAAAACTCATAGTGCCCGTAACGTGTTCTAAAAGCTGTTTTGGAGACGTCCTCTTCTCGGACTCTCAGCTGGTGATATCCCGATCTTAAATCAGTCTTTGAATAGTAGCTCGACCCCTGCAGCTGGTCGAACAAGTCGTCAATACGTGGTAGGGGATAACGATTCTTCACCGTCACCTTGTTGAGTTCCCGGTAGTCGATGCACATTCTGAAGGTACCGTCCTTCTTCTTTACAAATAGTACTGGAGCTCCCCAGGGCGATGAGCTAGGACGAATAAAACCCTTATCTAAGAGTTCTTGTAGTTGGGTAGAGAGTTCTTCCAACTCTGATGGAGCTAAACGATAAGGTGCACGAGCTATAGGTGCAGCTCCAGGAGCTAGTTCAATCTGAAACTCGACTTGGCGATGAGGCGGAAGACCAGGTAATTCCTCAGGAAATACCTCCGGATAGTCACGTACAATTGGAAAATCTTCTATTTTCCTCTCTTTCTCCGAGGTGTCAGTAACAAGAGCCAAAATGGCAGTGTGGCCCTTTCGCAAGCACTTCTGGGCCTTAAGGAGAGAGATGACGTTCTCAACAGCACTCCTTTTGTCGCCACGAATCATGAGAGGTTCACCACCTGAACCAGGAATACGGACAATCTTCTCGTTGCAAAGAATCTCTGCTCGGTGTTGGGATAACCAATCTATCCCAATGACAACGTCGAAACTACCCAAGACGATAGGAATAAGGTCGATAGAGAAGGTCTGGTCAGCGAGAATAAGTTTACAACCCTTGACTACGTGTGTGGCTTCTAAACTCTTACCATTTTCTAGCTCTACAGTGTGCTTGTTGTTCAAAGGTGTAGGAATACGCTTAAGCATTTGACTAACTTTTAGTGACACGTAGCTAGTATCGGCACCCGAATCAAATAAAACTGTAACGTATAAGTCGTCGAGAAGGAACTTACCCGCTACAACATTGGGGTCGTTCCTTGCTTCACCTTGGCCGATCACGAACGCCCGCCCCCTGGCACCATTGTTGTTGTTGTTCCCATTGTTACCATTCCCCTGATTGTTGTTATTGTTGTTGTTGTTGTTCTGGTTCCTGTTCAGCTGGGGACAATCTCTCTTGAAGTGGCCTTCGGCTCCACACTGAAAGCACCCTTTGTTATCACCCTGCTGCTGCTGCTGACGTTGGTTCTGTTGAGCTTGCTGTCGATTCTGATTGGCGGGATATAAGCTCCTGCAATCCTTTGCAGCATGACCAGGCTTGTTGCACCGATGACAGTTGCCCCTGGTGCATGGCCCGCTGTGGTGCAGGCTGCAGCGATTGCATTTGGGGTGATTCCCTTTGTACCCACCATGACCTTGACCACCAGATGATTGCTGACTAGGGCTCTTGTAGTCATCAGTCTTTCTCTGCTGAGACTGGGACTGAACAGAAGTCGACCCCTTACTTGAAGTTCCATCCCACTTCCGTTTGTTGTCACTAGAGGTACCAGAAGTAGTTGCAGCACCTATGCGCTTTGGTAACTTGTTCTGCTCCACCGCCTGATCCGTGAGACGGTGAGCCAACTGAACAACTTGCTGGTAGGTGGCGAGGTTCGCTGAAGTCACATGACTCTGGATTTCTGGCACCAAGCCTTGGAGAAACAGTTCGATGCATTTGATGGGAGGATCCACCATAGTAGGACACAGAATTGCCAGTTCGTTCGACCTTTTCACATAAGCTTCAATTTCCGACCCCGTCATCTTGAGGTTGAAGAATTCTACCTCCAGTTTGTGAATCTCATCCCGACTGCAGTATTCTTCCCTGATCATCTCCTTAAAATTCTCCCATGGGGTGGCGTTGGCAGCAACCAACCCCAGCATTTGGACCTGAGCGTTCCACCATGTGAGGGCTAAACCCTCGAGAGTACCGGTAGCATACTTCACCCTGCGCGCCTCCGGGCATTCACACATCTCGAAGACAGATTCTAGTTTCTCAAACCAGTGGAGGAGACCTACTGCTCCTTCAGTGCCGCTAAAAGTAGTGGGTCGGCAGTCCATGAAAGTTTTGAAAGTGCACACAGGTGGTTGAACATGTTGACCTATCGAGGGTGAAAGAATAGACAGAGTTTAACACAAAAGTTGGTTCACGAGAGTAGGATCTAAAGATCCTGGAATGAGTTCGGACTGCAGGATATACCTCCTGCGTGTGCAGCTGCAAGTGCTGCGGCAACTCGTTCGTTGATCAGGGCCGTCAACTGGGCTTGTGTCAGGTTAACGCGTCCAGACATGATCTTCATATCAAGAGTAACACGAGTGAGAGAGGTTCGCGAAAGTACGATGATAGGATAGAGTAAGCACGCACGTGTTCAAGCAACAGTAGTTATACTAACCAAGCATACCATAAGCAATGTGCTATGTAACTAACAAGTAGGCAATATATTCACAGATCATATCACCTAGAATGTCGAGCCTTGCATGTGGAGTGAAGCGTCGTTGTGGATTGTAGAGCACTGTACAGGTTATAGTCCGGTTTTAACAAAAACGTTTCTCCTTCATTAAAACCAAGTTCACTATAACCAATGGCTCTGATACCAATCTGTCACACCCCCAAAATCCACCTGCGGAGTACTACCGCTTGGAGGCGTGACTGACCAGGATCCAGCCACCAATCATATTGAACAAGCATATAAGTAGTTATGAGATCCAACCAATACAATTGGTGTTCAAACAAAACATAGTTTAAGTTGTAAGCGGAAGCATAAGTCTTAAATCAAAACATAAGTTTAATTGTTTCAAAGTTTAACATGGCACACAGCCGTCCATGTCCCACAACGACTCTCTTCCATGCAAGCTCCAGCTGAGTCCCTATTGTCCTGCAAAGCATGTAGTAACGAGTCAACAACAAGTTGAGTGAGTTCACGGTTGGGTGTTCGTTTTAAGTTGTTTCGAAAACAGTTTCCTTTATCTGGCATCCTGCCGTGGGGGTTACCCCATAGTTAAAAACGTGACTTGTTTATTCCCGGTTACTCTGGCAATCCAGCCGTGGGGGCTACCCCGTGTTAGTTATCTGGCATTTCGGCCGTGGGGGCTACCCCATGTATACACTAGACTCGTTACCATATCGACTGCTGACTGTAGTCATGTTTAAGTGCCCTGAAACTGTCAATGTCTATCATCATTGACGTGCCCCAGATCCATTAGTTCACGCCCGTCCTCTGCGGCACGGTGTGAGGTTTGTCAGACCTAAATAGCGCTATCTAACTAATGACCCGCTCGCCATTGGCCCGGAGATTAAGTCGATACAAAAAGGAGGGACTTCGTGATAGATTTTTGGTCTAGTACGAGTTATCTGTCCGTGAGGACGAGGAATTACATTCCTGAACCATTGCTGTCCTACCCAAGGAGGACGAGGAACCCGTGTTCCTTAACCCCAATTCCCGACCCCTGGGAATCCCATGCTTTGTAGAGGGTGTGAACTCACCTTGGTTTGCTCGGCAGATACACAGAAAAGTCAATCAAGCAATATTGTGGTCACTCACGTCCTATCATAGTCGTATCATACAAGTCAGGTTCAAACCACGTATTGCACGTATGTTCTACACGTATGCTAGCACATTGTACTCAAGTATCATTCATGGCAGCCCAACAACATTCACACTCAACAGTAACACATAAGGCCCAAGAGTCCGGCCCAAACACCCAAACCCGTGATCGTGCAAGTCCAATTCAGCGTACACAAGTGTGTGGTCTCGAGTCGAGACTGTACGGTCTCTACTCGAGACTGTGCGGCCTTGAGTTGTAGCCCACACGGTTTCGAGTCGCAACTAAGGTGATCTCGGGTCATGCATGGAGTGGTCTCGAGTCGCAACTGGGCTCGCAAACATGGTCTCGGGTTATCATGGTCACGGTCTCGAGTCGCAACAGGACTCGTAAACATGGTCTCGAGTCATAAGGTTTGTGCTGATCAAGTGTGGTCTCGAGTCGAGACTAGGGAGTTCTCGACTCGCAATCCCCGGTCTCGAGTTGTCACGTGGTGATCTCGAGTCGAAACTGAAGTTCTCGGCTGGGGACATTTGCTGAATTCCAACATTGTACTAGACCAATGGGATTTCACTGTTGTGATTTTATGTACTATCCAATGAGGTTCTACAAACATGTCTAATTGTCTAACAATTAACCAAAATAGATCAAACATATCCATTTCAAATATCCATATGACAATCAACAAGTTCTTCACATGTTCATCATGTTCTTCATTTTAGGGTTTTTAGCATCAATCTCTATGGACTTTAACATGATCATAACATGAACACAATCATAACACTCAACCAACTAATCCGATTTCCACATGTATGCAGCCATTTAACAAGCATTTGATTTGTAACATAAGAGTATGCAATCCGATTTAACAACTAATGGTTTAGACCACATTTAAACACAAGATATCATTAACCCATCATACAATATGTCCGAAATCGAGTCATGTTATCTTATTAATCATCATCATGCATAAAACTTAACAAATAAACTTATTATCACATAATCTTCATCATACATCATCATCATCCCGAAACAAACGCATAACATGCATCATTAACCTATAACATCACACATCAACACCTTTAATCATGAAAATACATGTGTTTGCAAAGGAATCACTAACCGGTTCAAGTATAGGTTCAAAGGTGTGAGTGAAGCCTCCAAATGGGTGTGTACGAGTTGATCCGAGAGCTCCTTAGTGGTCACCGGTTTGATCCGAGAGTGAGGGAGGAGGGTGTTGTGGCTTAGGGTTTTAGTGAAGAGGGTGGAGTGTGTGTGTGGGTGAGTGTAGGTTGCTCAAAAGTGGTGATGTTGGCTCACTACAAGGGTTATATACTAGCTTCTATGTTGATGCACCCTAATGGGCTTTCGAGTGGGGTGGAGAGAGACACGACCCAACCGGCCCATCAGTTACACTATTCACTCGAGACCGCATGGTCTCGAGTCGGGTTCTTGTGTCTCGGTTCATATATAGATATACGCATACATACAAGCACACACATAATCACATATATCATTCATCAAATCATCAAATCAGTTAGTCACTTAACGTTCAAGCATACAACGAAAGGTTCTAAATTTCGAGTTGTCACATAGACGTAGAGTCTTTCTTAGCTCTAACACTCCTTGAATCAGCTCCCAAAGGTTGTGCTTTACGCTTTTTCAGAACTTTCTTTTTCTCCTTTGGTGTTGGCACATAAGTTGCATCTTCCTCATCAGATGCTTTCTTCTTTTTTGGGGTACCTTTAAACTTTTGCTTGCCACTGATATAGGAAGTTGGAGCAATCTTCGTTGGATCAATTTCATCGCTTTCAGTAGCACTTGAATCAGTATGCACAACTCCTTCAACTTCTGTTTCTTTTACACCTTCAGCTTCAACGTTTTCTGGTGTCTTTTCGACTTCTTTCTCAACATTAGAACATTGAGCCCTTTCGGCCTTTGATCGCTTCAAGTAATCTTCGAACAACACATTCAACATATCAACACCTTCTTGGATCAAATCTGTAGGAGGAATAGCAGTCTCATCTTTCAACTTTGGCGGTGACTTCTTTTTCTCTGTTTCTGCAGAATAAATATTAACACTATTAGTATAATATTCAAAAGAATGATCTACCAACCTTTCTTGTGATTCCTGCTTTCCAACTTTACCCTTAATTACAACTTTCGGTGTAGATACTTTAGGTGATATCTTAGGTGTTCTCTTTCTCTTCTTCTCGTCCTTCTCATACCAAAATCTTAACTGCTTTTCAACCATGCCATTCAATCTATTTGTTTCATCTTCAGAGTTACTATCTTCATGCCTCCATCGATCACCTTCAGGTGCCTCATAGTTTGCCTTCTTGATCTTTCCAAACTTTCCTTTATACCTTGGCTCCTGCTCAGGCTTCAATCCTTTATACTTATCCAACCTCTTTAAAGTTTCACTATCCATATGGTGTAACTTAAGTTCATCCTTTGGATCTTTTGGCAAGTTTGGAACTTGATCGTCCTACAACATTTGAATGAACCTTGGGTACATTATATACTTCTCGCCTCTAATGTTATCCACCATGTGATTGAATATCACTTGCGAGATATTGTATGGTCTGTTCAGCACCAAGCAAGCTATGATGTTCATAATATAGTCAGATGTCTCATCATATGCTCCTTTCCTGTGTGAGAGAGCATGAATAACACAGTGCACTAAAAACTTATATGGCCTGCAAAATTTTGACTTAATGTATCCTTTATCATTAATGTGCCCTGTGTATCCCATGCGAAACCAAAATCCCTTGCATAGTTGTTCAGGGATAATGATTGGATCATCGTCCTTATCTTTCAAATCTAAAACCCTCCTTACGTCAGCCACTGTAAACTTAACTTCCAAATCTATGTCCTTTTTGTTTTCATTCTTCATCTTGACAGCTGAATAGATCGTTTGTTCTTTCTCATCATATCTTACAGAACTCCAGAATGTTCGGACTATGTGATTCATAGCACTTATGCTTTTCTGTAAACGCTTTACAGATTCTGCTTTCCTTTAGAAATGGAATAACTTCTTTAAAAGGCGCAATATTCGGATAACTCTCGTCTAGAATGCAGTAAAGGTTGTGTGAGGGATGAAAGTCAGAAGCTCTTGCCTGCACGTATTTCAAAATATAAAGTGTTTAGTGAAAAATTCTCAAAAAGTTCAAAATTTTTCTAACACTTTCACTCTACACTCTTACATAGTACTGATGTGACGAATGGCCATCTGATAGGATGGTAATCCGATCGGATGAGCTTGTTCTGTTAAACTCACAAGTTTCAAGGCAAGTGTTGTGGATCGGATGGTCACCCGATCGGATGGTCATCCGATCAGATGATCATTCGAGTGAAACATTTCAAGTTCACAAGGAATGATACAAGCATGCAAGTGTATTTGGATCGGATGGCCGTCCAATCGGATGGTCATCCGATTAAATGGTCATTCGATTGAAATCATGAAAAATAGTTGAGCATGAACATATCAAATCACTCAAACATTTATCATTATTCAACACTCAATCAGATAAACACTTAGAAATATTCAAACTATGAAGTGTAATGGATCGGATGGCCGTCCGATCGGATTACCGTTCGACCAAAAGGTGAAGAACAGTTTGAATGTCATTCTATCAAGATCAAATTTATCAATATTTTTCAAAATTGAACACAAATCCTCTCAGAAATATCTCCGATAATCAAAACCCTATGTTCAATTTCTATCAAAATTTCCTAAATTGGGTTTAATTTGAGAAAAACCCCTTCCGACTACCGACGCTCATAATTGATCCTAGATTCAAATCTATGATGTTTTTATTGAAATTGGACCGGTGAATCTATGAATCTAAAGCCGATAAACAAGATTCTAAGTTCAATTCATACAAACAATGTCTAAACAAGCCTAGATTTAAGGTTATACCCTCCGTTCTAACCGTCGGCCCAAATAAACATCAAATATATGAAATTTACGGTGAAATTTGAGAAACTTACCTTTCCCATAGTGAATGATGAGTACACCAACAATCCTATGTGATTGCAATGCAACTTCTACTGTCAAGGGCTTTTCTGGTTTTGTTCTAGACATGCGAAGCAAAGGTTCAAAAGATAGTGACACAAAACTTTTATCGGCACCCGAATAAAAAAGAACAGATGCAGGCTTATTATTAACAAAGAACGTACCATTCACCACCTCGTTATCTGCCCGTGCCTCGTTTGCATTCATGTTAAAGACTCGACCACGAGCCTGGGCCTGATTTGCATTGGCCAACCTTGGACACTGATTTTGATAGTGGGTCAAATCCCCACAATTGAAGCACGAACCAGGAGGGTAATGAGGTCATGCAGCTTGAGCTTGTTGTTGAGCAGGCAGTTGAGCAGCTTGCTGAGCAGGGTTTTGTGCGGCTTGGTTAGGAGCAAAATGGCAAATGTCGGCAAGATGACCCGATTTTCCACAGTTAGCACAGAAACGACACTGAACTTGCGGTTGATGGTGACTATTGCATCTGTTGCACAACGGTGCTTTACCAGCATATTGTCTCTTTGCGGGTGGTTGTGCGGCCTGATTTGGAACTGCCTGGTTGACTTTTGTAGTAACAGCAAAATTCTGCGAAGCCTTGCGCTTCCTTGACCCTTTCGAAGAACCATATTTCTTACCCTTCTTGTTCTCACCCTTATCAGACGATTGTTTCTTATCCTTGTCACATTTCCTGTGAAGCTTACCCTTTCTGATTTGCGACTCAGCCAAAGTCGCAACTAACTCGATTGCCTGACGAACTGTGGTAGGTTGCTACCAGTGATGATGTCTTGCACAGGATCAGGTAGACCATCGATATACCTCTCGATAGCCTTATCAAGTGGGGTAACCATTGTGGGGCATAGCAAGCTCAATTCCTCATACCTGTCGGTATAAGCCCGATATTCACCACTATCCTGCTTCAGATCATCAAACTCTCTTTCCAACGCCCTATGTTCATGAAGAGGACAAAATTCTCTCATCATAAGAGCCCTAAGCTCTTCCCATGTTTGACCCAGAGCGACATCAGCACCACGATCTCTCATTAACCCATTCCACTAGGTAAGAGCCCTCTTTTGAAAAACACTAGAAGCAAACTCGACCTTACAATTATCAGGACACTGAACATGATGAAATGTAACACCTCGTAAAATCGTGTCCAATAATGAGTTGACATGTGTAATGAACCCGAATAAAGTCAAACATTGACTGTGAGGGACTAATTTCATCAAAATCGAAAACCTTGATTTTAAATGGACTGAAAGTGTCAACATGCTTAAACTAAGCCTCTGAGTGACCTTATACGGTGTCCGTATTCTCAAATGAGCCACTTGTTGGACGAGAGGAGCCGTATGCGTAATTATGTGGAAGTTTGGGCGTCGAAGGGTTAAAAGTGTCAACATGTTAATTCTTACCTCTGAGTGACCTTTTAATGAACCCGAAGCATTTTTATGTGCCATCATACTTTTGAGAATCCTTAATATGGGCTACATAGGGCTTCGATGCCATTAAATGATGATACGCGCAAGTTTGCGGATTAGAAGGACCAAAAGCGTCAACTTTTGAATCTACGCCTTTCGGTGACCATTTAAGCGAACAAGAGCGTAGTAAAATTTATGTATATGCTTGGGAATGATCAATATGGGCCATGAAAGGCTTGGATATCATTAAACAGCATTTCGCGCTACTTTGCGCAATTAAAGGACTATTTGCGTCAAACGGCAAAAGTATGCTGATTCGTAGGGTATCGGACCTTCCGGAATATGACCATGAGTTAAAAATACCCTATTTATTCTTTATATAGCTTAGGTATAGGCTTGGAGGTGTTTGGTGCGCAAAAATAAACTTTTAAGTCATGCAGGGACTAAAAGTGTCAAAAAGTGTACAAGTTTGCACTTTTGTGCATATCTCACATTCTGAATATCTCCGGACATCCAAAAATTTATGTAAGCACTAAAATATTTTATTTTAGTGTTTGGCTTGATAAAATTCCATTCGTCGCATAATTTGGATCGTTTTTCGCGTCCGTTCGTGTTTCGTCGTTATTCGACGAATAACGTGACCATACGACCAAAAGAACCGACATCCGTGATATTTTCAAGCATGTATTAAGTCCCCTATACTTTGACGTCCTTGTAGAGCCTTGAAAATGGCTTAACGGAGGTTAAATACGTCAAAAATACAAGTTATAGTGTGCAGGGACTGAAACTGCCTAACTGCCAAACTTGTTGTCTGAGCCTGACCCTCAGGTGGGCCGCGTAAAGCTTGGGCCATCCCTTACGCGGGCCGTGTGGCCTGCATCAGCGCATATTTTTTTTATTTTGCTTGGTGACCACTCCATTCACTCTAAACCAATAAAAATCGATTCCTTGGGCTCCAAATCAAGTTGGCCAGCTGCCATAACACTTGTAGTGATCCTAAGGACCCTCCTAACACATGTCTTGATCCAAATTCATGTCCAAAACCTATATAAAGGATGAGTTTCATCCATTTCATTTGCCATTTTTCTCATTCCTTCATCTTATCCTTCAAACCTGGAGCTCCTGAACTGATTGGGAATTTTTCTTAGTAGAAAAGATAGCTAGGACCTGTTGTAAGTGTCTTGGCTCCCTCCTTAGTTCAGTCTTATGTTTTAAAAACCGAAAAGTCAAGATATCGTATATAAACTTTGACTTTCGAATTAAACTCTCATGGTTCAGCCACTAACCAAATTAAAAGTGGGTATAAGACCATAGTTAGGTAGGTGATTAACCCCTGAAAAGGCACCTCCTAATTTCTTCGTTTGCTTAGTTAATTGTTGGGTAAACTATTTAATTAAAAAGTCAAACTTGGCAGAATTGTGATTAATAAGTAAAACCAATAATACAAAGGTTATAAATTATATTTAACACTTTAATAACTTGGTAATTATTATTTAAACATGTCTAAACATGTTTAACCCGACAATTCTAAGTTTAGGGTCGGTTCGCAACCGAAAGTCGCGTAGTTTGACTTCCACGTTGACTTTTGGTTATAAGCCGAATTAGACTAGTATGCTACTGATTTTAGGTTCCGTTATGATCGTATTATAATGTAGCATAACCCTCTGGGATTATATTACATGATCATACTAGTAATCCGAGTCTTATGCAAGTTTCCATTAATATGCCATACTTTGACTATTATGCCCTTTTTAGCAAAAATAAGGTTTTAGACACCAATAAGCTTTCAAACAACTTAGGTACTGATATGTTAACATGTTTAGCATATTTTGATGTTATAAATCTGATCATAAACTGAGTTCGCGTATAATGTCGTGAATTGTGCTTTAAAGTGACCAAAATGCCCTTTAGGTGCATAGATCGGTTTAAAGCATAATTCCTTGTACCAAACTCATTGCCTACTGATTTAATATCATAATTAGGATAATTTGGGATATCAATTCAGATTATAAACTGAGTTTATGCACAAGTTCTTGAATTATGTCTTCAAATGACGATAATACCCTTTTGGCACCTAAAATGGTTTTAAAGCATGATTATCATACGAAACCTTTTTACTACTAATATATCATATTAAATAACATATTTTGGTCATATAAACCTGACCGTAATATCAGTTTTCATAAAAAATCGCATATATCGTCATTTAGCGACTTAATCGCCGTTTCGGCGCGTAGTATGGTTTTAAACCATAACTACCAACCAAGACTTGTTACCTACTGATTTTATAAATCATTTTAAATATATTTTTACAGTAGGTATATGTTATGAATTCAGATTCCCAAATTAGCCTTCAAGCCTATGTGTGAAATTACCAAAATGCCCCTATGGAGCATAGTTTGGTTTTAAATTATGAAAAACACATATGTTTGATATCATACTGATATTATATCATAAATATAGTATTTTAAAAGAATGTTTATGATCATAACATCAGATTGTACCCAAGTTCCTTTTATACGTCATTAAATGACCAAAACGCCCTTACCGGGCATAGTTTGATTTTAAAACCTAAACGGCCATACAAGTTGATATCCCACTGATATTATAACTTGTTTAAAGTGTATTGGCATATGGAACTTGTTCATGACTCATCTGGTTACTCGTTAACGCTTATACTCGTACGGTGAGACTTATGTAACTAGTTTATGTAAGTTTGCTGAAACGAGTTTAACCTTATTGTTTTTACTTCAAAATCCAGAATGTACTTAGTGTACCCATATCATACAAGTCCTCGTACTTGTTGGGTGGTCCGAATTACATTCTATTCCGGTCATCGCTTAATCTAGCGTAACGTACCGTTCTAGATGTTTAAGCTAGCAGGTCTAAGTCTACGACTTAAATAAAGACCGTTAGCATTCTAAATTGGTTATATATTACCATCACTCCAGACTAGAGCCACCCGGTAAAAGCTACCTGCATTTAGATAGATTGGATACGACTGAGTTATTTTGCTGTGAATCAAGTATTAGCTCAGGAAAATACTTTTAACTTATTTTCCCTTATACGGGCTTGGGATACGGTATCATAAGAATACCGCTTGTTCGGGTATGAGATCATTTAGTCGGATTATGATTTAATAAATCTGCATAACCCGTTTAAATCTGTATTATTTGATAACATAAACATTGGGGGTTAACGACCGTGTCCTAGATATCCTTGGCTCATTAAAGTTAAAAACGGCCATGACCTATGCACGGGGTGTAGGCATACACCCGACAGATGCAAATGCTAAATATAAATAACCCACAAGTTGGGGATAACTCCTTCGTGGGTTTTGTAAGTGATGAGTCGGTTAATCACGACCGGCTTCCAAACCGGCCCCATATGTATGACAAACATGTAATACTGAATACAAGATTTTATTAAAGATTATCCCAAGTTATAAATGATTTGTGCCTTGTGCACTTAAATCAATTTTCATAAAATCTTTTCAAATGAGTCAGTTAATTGTATTTACCAGTGAAAACTGACGTATTTTCCAAAGACTAAGTGGCAGGTACTACTCGTAATAGGCTGGGGGATTGCTCGGTGTCGAAATAGAGGATCTTGCAAATCCTTAAAGATGCCTTAAAGTCTGCTAAACTTCATCTTATACATTCTGTAATGATCCTCCTGTGGATTTGATATTACAGACTCGTCTATAATAAATACTTTGATATTTTCAGACATTTGAGTTTGTAATAATATTTTATATTCCAAGACTTCCGCTGTGCTATTTTGTGTATGTTTGACCATGATGATATCAACCACGTCACGATACTCCCCACCGGGCCCACCGGTGATATGTGGAAATATCGGGGTGTGACAGGTTGGTATCAGAGCCAACATTGAGTGAATTAAACACTAGTCTTTTGTGTTTAATCTCAATGACACAGTAGCATATTCCTTAGACCTTTTGAGTTCAGACTGAACATAGGAATGCTCTCATCCCTATTAAGTAAACATTGTTTTCGATTTTATGTATTTTGAATAAGTCGCCAAGCAAGGAAGCCGTTGATGGAATTTCTCCTCATCCGAAGCCAAGAAATGGCAAGCTTCATAATACGGCTAGAATAAGCGTGCGACTAGTTTGGAGGAAAGATCCTTAAGGACTCATTCCTAAAACCAAACCCATATGAATTGGAATCAGACTTCAGAGTTCATACCGAAGGTCCCTGAGACTCAAATTTTAAAGTCTGCGGCAGTGGAGTCCATACCAGGTGGTCCCTGAAGCTCCTGTATTGAAAATAATACCAGTAGATCCTAATGATCCCTATTTCTTGCCTTTGAATTTTGAAATTCCAAATATTGGATTACATCAATCAAACCCAATTCATGATCCATATCATTCCTTAACCATGGAATCCTTAAATTCTACTTCTATAACGGATCCTGATTGAAATACTTACCTTATTCATTAAGATCTTCAGTATCTCTACCATGTACGATAAACAAAGAAGAGAAACAACTGAAATAGAGCAAGGAAAGCGTTAGAGAATCCTTCTTTCATAATATTCTTTTAAGCCCTTATAAGGACCTATCTCTTCTATTTAGTCCCCGTGTGGACATAGCTTTTTCGACTTAAGACCCCTTATGGGCATTTGCTATTTAGTCCTTTTATGGACATTATCTTTCAATATAGTCCCTTGTGGACATTATATTTTCAATGAAGTCCCTTGGTGGACATACTATTTTAATACAGTCCTTTCATGGAAATATGATTTTATTAAAATCCCTTTTGTGGATACACTATTTTAAAATAGTCCTCTCATGGACTTGATGTTTCAATATAGTCCTATCATGGACATAATAATTCATTGCAGTCCTTTCAAGGACATATTATTTCATCAAAGTCCCTTTTATGGACAAATTTTTACATTAAGATCCCTTGTGGATATGATATTTTATTATAGTCCTTTCAAGGATATGTTATTAATAAGTTCCATTGAGGACGTATCTTTCAATATAAAGTCCCTGTGAGGACATCAGTACAGCAAAGCCCTTTTGTGTGCGCCCTGTACCAATATAGTCCTTTTATGGACATGTTATTTTATTAAAATCCCCTTGGGGATACGTTATTTCGAAATAGTCCCTTTGAGGACATTGATATTTCATTATAACCCTTATATAAATTTGTAATATTTTATAGTCCTTATACGGACTTATAATTTTTCATCTTAGTCCTCTATGGACAAATATATTACTATAAGTCCTGATTAAGGCACTATTGTAAATTCCTAAATGATTTAGGAAAGTTTTGAAAATTTCATGTAGGTATTCATTTCGTCCTTTATTCCGCGATAGTTCCAAATTTTACTCGAACTTTATCGATCAGCTGAAAATTTCAAAAGATCCTCTTAATGGTATAACCTAGCCTATATGTCTATGAACATGGCTGTGATGGTAAAACCCTTTTAAGATAATTAATCCTTGTTAACATCTAAGAACATGTTAACATTCCTGGCTGTGTGACTTGAGAGACCACACTAGCTTCCAAAAGTACTTGGACTTTTTCCAAGCCACTTTCATAGCCTATATGATCAATACGAATCACGGCTATCAAACAACGGTATGAAGTATACATAAAAACATCCAATTAAGATGTATGCCTACGGGCGAAGGTGTATTCATGACAATGATAGTTTTATTTTATAAACTTCTTGTCAAAAGGCGATGAACTATGTTCGACCCTTAAAGATCACTGATCCAAGAGATCATTGATTATATTTTAATTGTCCTTGTGGCAAGGCCTTTTGTGCCATCTAACTGCCCTTCGAGACAAGCCTTGTGCTATATGAGGACGTCTCTATGACTTTGACATTGTGATCTTTATGATCCCCTGTCCAAGGTAATGAGCTGTGCTCAAGCCTAATAGTCTACATGATCAATGCGATCATGACCAGGATCATTAGTACGTTGATTAAATCTGACATCCTTAATGATGTTTTGCCTAAGGGCTATATTATATTGTCCAATTGAGACAAGGAAATTGTAATCTTTTGTGATTCTTTGCCCAAGGGGGTGAGCCATGCTCAAATCCCATAGCCTGCATGATCATTGCGATCTTGACTAGTATCATCAATATGATAATCATAATATTAACATCCCTTGTGATGGAATGCCTACGGGCTACACCTTACTCTATTGTCAATAAGACAAAAATAGTGGTGATCCTCATAATCCCCTATCCAAAGGGTGGGTTATACCCAACCCTAACAATCTATATGATCAGCGTGATCATGACTGATATCATCAAATGCAATGATGATATATGAACATCCATTAGTGATGTCAATTAGTTTACCTTTGTGCCAAATAAGTCATCTTAAGAGACAATGACAGTTGTAGTTTATGACTCCTTGTCCAAAGGTGAAGAACTATGTTCAAACCTGGAAGCCCCTAATCCAATAACATTGCGGCTTATAAACTAATGTCCTTGGTAACAAAACAATGAGATATGTTTTAAAGTCATCCATGACAAGTCAATATACTATAGTTTGACATTCATGACAAGTTAACATATTAAATGTTAACATTCCTTGTCACAGGCCTTTTGTGCCAGCATTGGTAAATGTCCTCTGTATCAGGCCTTGCTGCCATATCTTATAACGTCATTATGACGAGGCCACTTTAAGCCATATCTAAATGTCCTTTGCGACAAGGACTTCGTGCCATATAATCACTGTGTCCTTCATGACTAGGCTTTATGCCATATTTTTTTCTACGTCCCTCGCGACGGGCTTCTATGCCATATATATATAATGAAAGTCATGTAAGGCTAGCCTTCGAGCTATTCATATTCGTCCTTGTGACAAAGATAGTTGTGATATTATGATCCTCTGTCAAACAGGTAATGGACTCGCTACAAACTTTAAGTGCCATTAATGGTCCTTTGGTGACCTAGGCTAAATGTAATGGATATACATTCAAATAACATTCATTAGGAATGTTTGGAAAAAATAATAGCCTATACGGTTTTAGGATGCCGTGGCTGATCTATGTCAGATCATCAGAATGATGACTAACAATTGCTTAACGTGGTGGTTAGTGCCAAGTTTCGAGTATGGCAAACTCGAATGAGGAGGATAGCAGTCGCGATACTATTAATGCGACAAAAGCTAATAATGCTACAAACGTAAACCTCAATATTAATGGAGTTAAACTCCAAGATGTGATTGACACAGTAGTTTGAAAGACCATGGAAAAGGTCATGAAACAATTCAAAGAGCCGAATGCTTCTTGCTCTAAATTTCATTCAAAACCTCAATCAATTGCTCATGAAAAGAGTTTCGTTCACACTTCGAATGTGAAGGATGAACAAGGGAGGAGGATAACTCCCAGAAATCGAAGAAAAAGAGCAAATTACGGGCTTAATAAGAACCATCATAAGTTCAGTAAGAAGCCTGTATGTAAGAATTGTTATAAAAGACATTGGGGACAGTGTCGAATAGGATAAAGACCAAAGCAGTGCGCATCTGCAAGGAAACTGGTCATCAGTCCCATGAATGTAGGGACATAAAGAATGCAGTCTGTTACGACTGTGGTGAGTAAGGCCACATCAGAATTAGATGCCATAAGACTGCCAAAGAAGGTGCAGCTAAGCCTGGAAAGGCTAAGAAAAGAAATGCCTGAACTCACCTGATGAATGCCAAAAAGGCAGTACATGATGTCATCAAGTACATTCCTTATCATGTACCAATGATAATCTCTGCTAAGTGTCCTGTTTTAATACAGGCAATAATAAGTCTTTCATAGACTATAAGCTTAGCAAAACCTTGATGATATTCATAAGAACTCCAGATTCTTAGTCAGGTAGAACTTACCAATGAAAATCTGAGAGACCGATTCTTCTATTATCGGCAATGAATCCTTCTGCGAAATCTAAGAGTACTCTTTCTTTGAATAGAGTACGACAATTTATGTTATTTTAATTATTTTCCTCATTGATTTTATCAACTACGAGTGCCAACTATGTATGATAAAAGCGTCATATGAGGATTGGCGTAACCTAGTGTGTCCCATAGATTGCTTCCATGCCTGATCAGTATGGAGGTTTAATGCATGGAACAACTAAGATATACCAATGGTCATATTGTACTAAAGTCAGCTAGTGGTATTCAAAGAAGATATCCATAATGAAAATACCTAAGTAGGCGTCTCTACTTAAGGCTTCCGTGCACTCGTAGAATAGATGTGTCATTGGTATGACACAAGCAACGGTAAGTGAACCAAGGTCGAAGATTGAAGCTACCTCTATCATATTTGGATAACTTGATTCCTCTCAGTAGAATTACCCTGTTTTACCTCCTGAGAGGCAAGATGAAATTAGGACTGGCATCCTATTAGGAGCTGTACCTGCTACAGAAGCTCCATATCAGTTAGCATCAACGGAAATGGAAAAAAGCTCTGGGCTAACCAGATGAGTCTTTGGAGAAAGGCTTGAACAGTCTAGCTCATCATCTTCAGGAGCTCTGGTTAAGATGGATAAAAGAAAACGTGATGCAATACGCTTGTGCATTGGTTGTTGCAACCTAACTAAGAAACAATTAAGAATCGTTATTAACTGCCCAGCGTCATCGATTCGTTCGACTAACTATGAGGATAGATGATTCCTTAAGATTGATTCGGGTAATAGTTGGAATAATTATCTCACCCTGAATAAGTTCTTCTATAACCAATAGCATTATATAAGCATCAAGGCTGCTCCTATGGAGGCCTTGTTTGGGAGAATTAGCCAACGCCCATTTGTTGGGCAGGAAATTGGGAAAGCCCAATTATCAGGATCTGAGATTTGTCTTAAGGACGACGGATAAGATAATATGAATCCGTAATTGTTTGAAAACTGCCAGTAATCGGCAGAAGAGCAATGCGAACAAGAGACGCAAATCTCTTGAACTTCCAATTGGGGAGCAAAACTCTATTGAAAATATCAATATGAAAGAGGACGATACATTTTGGTATAAGGGGGCAAGTTAGGCCCTGAATATATAAAATCATTCGAGATCATCGAATGTGTCGGCAGTATAGCTTATGAGCTAAATTTGCCTAAGGAGCTCGGTGGAATTCACGATGTGTTCCACACTTCTAACTTTAAGAAATGCCTAACTGATAAATCGCTAGCAGTGTCTTGTAAAGATGTATAGATTGATGAAAGCCTGAGGTTTATTGAAAGACCTATATCGATCAAGGAGCGACAGGTTAAGAAGCTCCAAAAAGAAGCATGTGCTTATTGAATGGGTTAATTGGAATGCCCGTAAAGGTCCCTAAATTACTGTGGAAGTTAAGTCCAGTATACGACAGAAAGTACTTCCATATTTTTGAGCAAATCTCGAGGTCGAGATTTCTTTTAAGGGGGTGAGGATGTAACACCTCGTAAAATCGTGTCCAATAATGAGTTGACATGTGTAATGAACCCGAATAAAGTCAAACATTGACTGTGAGGGACTAATTTCGTCAAAATCGAAAACCTTGATTTTAAATGGACTGAAAGTGTCAACATACTTAAACTAAGCCTCTGAGTGACCTTATACGGTGTCCGTATTCTCAAATGAGCCACTTGTTGGACGAGAGGAGCCGTATGCGTAATTATGTGGAAGTTTGCGCGTCGAAGGGTTAAAAGTGTCAACATGTTAATTCTTACCTCTGAGTGACCTTTTAATGAACCCGAAGCATTTTTATGTGCCATCATACTTTTGAGAATCCTTAATATGGGCTACATAGGGCTTCGATGCCATTAAATGATGATACGCGCAAGTTTGCGGATTAGAAGGACCAAAAGCGTCAACTTTTGAATCTACGCCTTTCGGTGACCATTTAAGCGAACAAGAGCGTAGTAACATTTATGTATATGCTTGGGAATGATCAATATGGGCCATGAAAGGCTTGGATATCATTAAACAGCATTTCGCGCTACTTTGCGCAATTAAAGGACTATTTGCGTCAAACGGCAAAAGTATGCTGATTCGTAGGGTATCGGACCTTCCGGAATATGACCATGAGTTAAAAATACCCTATTTATTCTTTATATAGCTTAGGTATAGGCTTGGAGGTGTTTGGTGCGCAAAAATAAACTTTTAAGTCATGCAGGGACTAAAAGTGTCAAAAAGTGTACAAGTTTGCACTTTCGCGCATATCTCACATTCTGAATATCTCCGGACATCCAAAAATTTATGTAAGCACTAAAATATTTTATTTTAGTGTTTGGCTTGATAAAATTCCATTCGTCGCATAATTTGGATCGTTTTTCGCGTCCGTTCGTGTTTCGTCGTTATTCGACGAATAACGTGACCATACGACCAAAAGAACCGACATCCGTGATATTTTCAAGCATGTATTAAGTCCCCTATACTTTGACGTCCTTGTAGAGCCTTGAAAATGGCTTAACGGAGGTTAAATACGTCAAAAATACAAGTTATAGTGTGCAGGGACTGAAACTGCCTAACTGCCAAACTTGTTGTCTGAGCCTGACCCTCAGGCGGGCCGCGTAAAGCTTGGGCCATCCCTTACGCGGGCCGCGTGGCCTGCATCAGCGCATATTTTTTTTATTTTGCTTGGTGACCACTCCATTCACTCTAAACCAATAAAAATCGATTCCTTGGGCTCCAAATCAAGTTGGCCAGCTGCCATAACACTTGTAGTGATCCTAAGGACCCTCCTAACACATGTCTTGATCCAAATTCATGTCCAAAACCTATATAAAGGATGAGTTTCATCCATTTCATTTGCCATTTTACTCATTCCTTCATCTTATCCTTCAAACCTGGAGCTCCTGAACTGATTGGGAATTTTTCTTAGTAGAAAAGATAGCTAGGACCTGTTGTAAGTGTCTTGGCTCCCTCCTTAGTTCAGTCTTATGTTTTAAAAACCGAAAAGTCAAGATATCGTATATAAACTTTGACTTTCGAATTAAACTCTCATGGTTCAGCCACTAACCAAATTAAAAGTGGGTATAAGACCATAGTTAGGTAGGTGATTAACCCCTGAAAGGGCACCTCCTAATTCCTCCGTTTGCTTAGTTAATTGTTGGGTAAACTATTTAATTAAAAAGTCAAACTTGGCAGAATTGTGATTAATAAGTAAAACCAATAATACAAAGGTTATAAATTATATTTAACACTTTAATAACTTGGTAATTATTATTTAAACATGTCTAAACATGTTTAACCTGACAATTCTAAGTTTAGGGTCGGTTCGCAACCGAAAGTCGCGTAGTTTGACTTCCACGTTGACTTTTGGTTATAAGCCGAATTAGACTAGTATGCTACTGATTTTAGGTTCCGTTATGATCGTATTATAATGTAGCATAACCCTCTGGGATTATATTACATGATCATACTAGTAATCCGAGTCTTATGCAAGTTTCCGTTAATATGCCATACTTTGACTATTATGCCCTTTTTAGCAAAAATAAGGTTTTAGATACCAATAAGCTTTCAAACAACTTAGGTACTGATATGTTAACACGTTTAGCATATTTTGATGTTATAAATCTGATCATAAACTGAGTTCGCGTATAATGTCGTGAATTGTGCTTTAAAGTGACCAAAATGCCCTTTAGGTGCATAGATCGGTTTAAAGCATAATTCCTTGTACCAAACTCATTTCCTACTGATTTAATATCATAATTAGGATAATTTGAGATATCAATTCAGATTATAAACTGAGTTTATGCACAAGTTCTTGAATTATGTCTTCAAACGACGATAATACCCTTTTGGCACCTAAAATGGTTTTAAAGCATGATTATCATACGAAACCTTTTTACTACTAATATATCATATTAAATAACATATTTTGGTCATATAAACCTGACCGTAATATCAGTTTTCATAAAAGATCGCATATATCGTCATTTAGCGACTTAATCGTCGTTTCGGCGCGTAGTATGGTTTTAAACCATAACTACCAACCAAGACTTGTTACCTACTGATTTTATAAATCATTTTAAATATATTTTTACAGTAGGTATATGTTATGAATTCAGATTCCCAAATTAGCCTTCAAGCCTATGTGTGAAATTACCAAAATGCCCCTATGGAGCATAGTTTGGTTTTAAATTATGAAAAACACATATGTTTGATATCATACTGATATTATATCATAAATATAGTATTTTAAAAGAATGTTTATGATCATAACATCATATTGTACCCAAGTTCCTTTTATACGTCATTAAATGACCAAAACGCCCTTACGGGGCATAGTTTGATTTTAAAACCTAAACGGCCATACAAGTTGATATCCCACTGATATTATAACTTGTTTAAAGTGTATTGGCATATGGAACTTGTTCATGACTCATCTGGTTACTCGTTAACGCTTATACTCGTACGGTGAGACTTATGTAACTAGTTTATGTAAGTTTGCTGAAACGGGTTTAACCTTATTGTTTTTACTTCAAAATCCAGAATGTACTTAGTGTACCCATATCATACAAGTCCTCGTACTTGTTGGGTGGTCCGAATTACATTCTATTCCGGTCATCGCTTAATCTAGCGTAACGTACCGTTCTAGATGTTTAAGCTAGCAGGTCTAAGTCTACGACTTAAATAAAGACCGTTAGCATTCTAAATTGGTTATATATTACCATCACTCCAGACTAGAGCCACCCGGTAAAAGCTACCTGCATTTAGATAGATTGGATACGACTGAGTTATTTTGCTGTGAATCAAGTATTAGCTCAGGTAAATACTTTTAACTTATTTTCCCTTATACGGGCTTGGGATACGGTATCATAAGAATACCGCTTGTTCGGGTATGAGATCATTTAGTCGGATTATGATTTAATAAATCTGCATAACCCGTTTAAATCTGTATTGTTTGATAACATAAACATTGGGGGTTAACGACCGTGTCCTGGATATCCTTGGCTCATTAAAGTTAAAAATGGCCACGACCTATGCACGGGGTGTAGGCATACACCCGACAGATGCAAATTCTAAATATAAATAACCCACAAGTTGGGGATAACTCCTTCGTGGGTTTTGTAAGTGGTGAGTCGGTTAATCACGACCGGCTTCCAAACCGGCCCCATATGTATGACAAACATGTAATACTGAATACAAGATTTTATTAAAGATTATCCCAAGTTATAAATGATTTGTGCCTTGTGCACTTAAATCAATTTTCATAAAATCTTTTCAAATGAGTCAGTTAATTGTATTTACCAGTGAAAACTGACGTATTTTCCAAAGACTAAGTGGCAGGTACTACTCGTAATAGGCTGGGGGATTGCTCGGTGTCGAAATAGAGGATCTTGCAAATCCTTAAAGATGCCTTTAAGTCTGCTAAACTTCATCTTATACATTCTGTAATGATCCTCCTGTGGATTTGATATTACAGACTCGTCTATAATAAATACTTTGATATTTTCAGACATTTGAGTTTGTAATAATATTTTATATTCCAAGACTTCCGCTGTGCTATTCTGTGTATGTTTGACCATGATGATATCAACTACGTCACGATACTCCCCACCGGGCCCACCGGTGATATGTGGAAATATCGGTGTGTGACACGAAAGGTACTCTCAACGCTCTCGAACCACTGTAGGAGCCTAGTTGCTCCCTCAGAGCCACTAAACTTGAGTGGTTTATCCGACTTGAAACTTTTAAAGTTGCATGGAGCATTATGGTTATTGTTGGCTTTGTTAACTTGAGCAATGATATTCGGGAGTGCAGCAGCCATTTGTTGCGCAATGATTGCTGCCATTTCGGCATTAGGTAACTAATTGTCGTGTCGAGGAGGCATTCTAAAATAGGAAACATGAGAGAAAACGAGTGAGATGATTAGATGGAAATGAAATGACACAAAAAATTGACAAAAAGCGTGGATGGTGGTCGTTCGTTTGTTACCACAAAGCAAACAAACGACACAGTGACTAATCAAAGTAAATAGGTAATAATAATGTATCGCGAAGACATGATTTAGCCTATAAGTGGACACTCACCCCAAGAGTTCCCAGGTAAGAGTGACTGGTCCGATTATGTGGATTTGTACGAACACTCTAGCCTAGACAGAAAACTCGAGATACAGGCATCCACCCTTCCAGATTGCACGTGTTCACATTATTTAGACCCAAAACTTTGATGAGATTTTGAAAAATTAGAAGGCACAAGGCCAAAAGAATCATTCAAGAATGGATTATTGATTTTTCAAAATCGTTTTGGAAAAATTGGAGGGTTCAAAACCTTATAACAAATCATCTAAGAATAGATGATTGATTTTCAAAAATCGTTTTGGGAAAATTGTGTTCTTGTTTTGGTTATCACCTAAAGATAGGTGACGTGTATGTTTTAAGATCTAAACACAAGATAACTTGTGTTGGGGTCCTAGAAAAGTTATAGTCTAGGTCAAAGCATTACTAATAACCTAATTCCCTATAACCATTGGCTCTGATTCCAACTCTTCTGTCACACCCCGACCGCGTAAAACAACAAACCGCGGCGGAAACGTTGGAGAGTCGAGCAACATAATTACTGTTTCACAACCATGGTATTTAAAGTTTCATTTTATTTATTAACAAGTGGGGTTACATTGTCTTGAAACAAAGGAAATAAGAGTACATAACATAGTTAAACTATTCTAGCTTCATTTTATGTCACTAAGGCACAGGTCCGCCTAAGTGTATCTTGATCATTCCTATGCATTAGCTCCTGAAAACACATGTGAAAATAGGTACGTCAGCATAAAAATGTCTGTGAGATACATAGGTTTATTGATTTAGGATTCATAACTTGTATTTGAAAGAATTGTTTTTATAAAAGTTAGTCATGAATCTTAGGAAAATGTTTTCTTTTGTAAATCATATGAAAATCATATGAAAATCGATAAGAAATGAGATGATATAAAAGAAAGATGTGTGGTTAAATAAATAACCAAGTAAAATGAATTTGTATAAGATATGTTGTTTGTAAAACAATGTTTTGTGAAGTTATGTTCTTTGTATAACAGGTAATATGTCTAAATTGAAATGGTTTAAACAACGCTACGATATGAAATATCATAAAAGCACTTATATATAGGAAGTACCAGTGGCGTATCCACCATGCTTTTATCATATTACACACGCCTCGTTATTTAAATCACTTACCCAAACAACCACCAAAATGTAATGTTTAACCAATGTAAAAATGTTCATATATAACCAAATGTTATGTATGGCAATTAAAAAGTATCTACTCAACCATATGTAAAATGTACAAAACAATGTATTTGAATAAATCATAGTTTAAATCAAAAGTTATGTTTTGTAAAATAAATGTTATATTGATACAAGCATCTATGCGGTATTGTTAAAACGCATACATTCAAGCCTTGCGACTGTGGAGACAAACCCTTAAACAAATTAAAGGTTTATCAAAAATTATGTATATCGGATTCAGTCATTCCTTACTTCCAAAAAAACCTAGGAAGCAGGGAATGGGAGTTGTCAATTCATATGGTACTACTACTTACTACCGAGCGGCGTGATCAATGTTAATGAACGTATTTTTGTCCCGTTAAACAAACCAAATGTAAGCATGTTTATATGTAAACAATGTACTAAGTATGCAAAATGAACATACATAGCAAAAATGTGATGTAAATCAATGTGTACATATGCTAAAATAAGCATGTGAAACAAATGTGTTTATGAAATCAATGTACTAGCATGTTAATTAAAACATACATAGCAAAAACATGGATGAAATCATGTACTATACGTGTACTAATGAACATAGCAAGTATATGTTATGAAAGCATGAAAAGCACGAAAGTAACAAGTAGGCACATGTGTTTCACCCCAAAATATTTGAAAACAGTAAAAAGGGGTCTATGTACTCACTTGATATAGCTAAAAGATCTTGAAACAACAATCAAACAACGCTTGAGGGATCACGGAATCAATCGGCAGCTAATATAGGTAACTACGTTAATAAATCGGACCTAAATCGGAAGATCAGATAAAATGAGGTTTTGTAAACCAAATGAGTATAGGAACTCATGTAGTATGGTTCAACAAAGCCTACATTCTAAATCGGAACCTATCCTAAGTGCTTACGACCCATTACGACTCGTTTAGGTAGCTTATGCTACTTTAACGCGTCGTTAGCATAAAACGCGTTCGGATCGCCTAACTAGTCCTATGACAAGTATTATATGCCTTAACAAGTCTAATAATGTTGCCTAATCAGTTTAGATGTCAAAATTTAAGTTACATATGCTTAAAATGAAATTATGCGTAAAAAGGGCATTTTGGTCATTTTCCTTAAGGCATATAAACTACCTATCATACAACTAACTAAACATAGTGACCATAAGGTATAACCTCGGAAGGTTATTCCCTATACAACTATGGTCACAAAATGTGTTTGGTCAGATCCTAATGATCGACCAAACGGGTCGGGTTTAAGCGGTTGTTTAGACCGCTTATCTTACGACCCTATATAAGCACTAAACTAAAAGGGACGAGTTAAACATGTTAAAACATGTTTAACGAAGTTAGAAAACAAGTTTTGATGTCAAAACAAAAGGGTTTTGATACCTAAGAATAGTTTGGTTGCAAAATACGCATAAACGCGTATTTTGCCCGAAACTATGACTCGTCACTATGCCTAAATAACGTGGTAATCAGTAGGTATAGTCACAAAGGACTATGACCATCATGATTACGCTCACGTTGCGAAGTTCAAACGAACTTCGTGTTGACCATTGACTAGTCAAAGCAGAAAGTCAAACACTGTTTGACTTTCATGCTTAAAAACGCATAAAAGCATGAAAGAAACTTATAAGAGGTCCAAGCAATGGAGATTTGATTCAAGTTGCTCAGGTATGAAGTGTGGAAACTCCAACTTAGAGCATAAATTGAATCAAGTGTGAAGAACCAAATGAATCAAGGTCGGTTTATATAGGATTTCCAAAACTGTTAGGATCGTTTCTTGGATTACGAGCTTCAATCTTGTCCCTCCATGTGTGCCCACTGATTTATCATTCTATGGGTGCCTAAAACCAGCTCAAAGATTGAATAAACCATGTGCAAAAACAAGGAAACCAGTTGCTGAATCAGAAAAACAGTTTGCTGATCTGGGCATTGGTCACACCCCGCGTAAGAAGAGGCTTCCTCTTACGCGCCCCGCGAGAGCCGAGTTTGGCAGAAAGTCAGTTTAGGTCCCTGAATGCCTAAAACTTGGTTTTTGATGCATTTTCGACGTATTTAAGCCCCGTTAACCCCATTTCAAGGCTCTACAATGAAGTTAAAGTATAGGGAGCTTAAAATGTGCTTGAAAACATCACGGATGTCGGTTCATTTGGTCGTACGGTTGCGTTGTTCGGTTAATTACGACGAAACACGAACGGACGCGAAAAACGATCCAAATTGCGCGACGAATGGAATTCTAGCATGCCAATCACTAAGATAAAATATTTTAATGATTACAAAAATTTTTGGATGTCCGGATATATTCAAAACGTAAGGTATGCGCGAAAATGCAAACTTATGCACTTTTTGACGCTTTTAGTCCATGTTTGACCAAAAAGTTTATTTTTGCACACCGAACCCTTCAAAGCCTATTTCTAATCCATGTAAAAGATATTTATGGTATGTTTAACTTATGATCAAGTTTCGGAATGTTTGTTACTATACGAATCGGCATAGTTTCGCAGTTTGTCGTAAATAGTCCCTACGTTTGAATAGACTTGATTTTGCCATACCAAACCCTTTAAAACTTATTTCTAAGTTATGTAAAGGTTATTTAAGGTATGTTAAGCATATGATGATGTTCCGGAGTGCTTGTCGCATTAAACTAATTACGTTTACGCATCAGTTTGCGTATAACTTTCCAGAAAGCGATATAGAGTTTGAAATTGAACAAAAATCAAAACGCGCAAAATATCAAACATAAATAAACAAACATTGGGCCCAAATTATATTATTTTATTGATAATTGAACAAATTAGAGTTTATACAATGATTACAAGCACAGATGTTACAACAGCCATCCGATCCAGTGACTGATCCGACACTTGCTTTGAATCTCCTTATTCTGCCCAACTCTTATCAGTTGTAATCTATTCAGGCTAACCCTAGAGAGCTCCCTTTGATCCAATAACAATTAGGCTGTTAAGCAATCACTGTGAGTATACTCGATCCCTTTTTGCTTTAAACTTTGGGATGCAACATGTATTCTATTAAACTATGATACTTGAATCTTTTGGAAACTAAACTCTATCCTATGTGTATGTGTGAAACTTGTGATTCGTGTATTCTATTTGTGCTATGTGAACGTTTAATCCAGGGTGTGTAGTTCCGCCTTAACAATAGTAGCGCTATAGGAGATGCACCTCCCCATTATTCTCGGGGGTATTGTTAGGAGGATTCTAGTTTTCCTTGAGACTTGGAAGAACAACAAAGCATCGGGATACTTTGGCTATCACTTGTTGGACTGCGAACACTAGCATGGCTGAACTATTTTGTTACAATTTACATATGGATATGAGACTTTTAATCTATTATGCTATTATTCAAACTTGTATACTCGCCGGTACATTTTTGTACTGACTTTATTTTAATACATGTTGCAGGATGACAGGATGCTAGGATTCACAAAACAAGCTAGGATGAAGCTTAGATACCCCACTTAGCTAAATCTAGAAACATTTGAACCAATGGTTATGTTTGTTTGGTTGATACTGTGATTTGATAATTGATGTTGCTTAGACAATTGCATGAAATTGATTAATCTAAAATGGGAACAATAGTGTTATGGAATCTCATGAGCAATCTGAACGCGTAGTGCTCACATCCCGATGTTTCCACCATCGGTTGGGGTGTGATAAATTGGTATCAGAGCTATAACTATCGGGAATTAGGATAAGTAGGAATACTTGCCCTAGTCTATAGTTCTAGGAATCTTGATTCTTATCTGTTGTTTAAGACTTATGCATTCTACCGTATCTGCTTCCTAGCAGCACATATTCCTGCTAAACATACATGCCTTTCCTAAGACTGACACAATGTACACAACTTGTATTTTGCACGAAATTGCCCTCAAGTCAGGAGTGATATCCACACCTTGATGGGAAATTTCTTGATTATATTCTAAGTAGATCTTATCTGCTGATAAGTACCGACGCTATTAGGGTATGATGTTGTCAAGATAGAGGTGAAACTCAGACCTTGATAACTAGTCCCACTCCTTGATTTTTATGTCTCGCCAAAGTCTCGAAACTCCCAATCAATTAGGAACGTGAAATGACCAAAAGGACGAATATCGTAGGCCTAACATCGATGACATATTTGTCTGAGTAAGTCAGGACACGTTGCCTCAATTCGAAAGGGGTTCGAATCACTTTGGTTAATCGTCGTTCTTCTACCCGGAACAATCTATGCTTTACGAGCCTATCTTTTATGTTATCTCGATTTTTACATATGGTTTTAAACTTGATTCTTCGTTTATCTTGATTCTTAGTTTATTTTGAAACTTTTACACGATTCTCACGCATGTCCACAATCTAAAACGCTAATTCTAATCTCAGAATCGAACTAAATTTATGAAGCTTTGTTCATAATGATAAATCTATGTGGGAATCTTGATCAACTATGATACTGTGTGAAGCTATTTGATGAATCTATGTGTTATTGTGGCTGTGAAACACTAAACAGAACCTTGACATAGAAATATGAGACCGAAGTGACGTGTCTGAAGCATGGTGGATACGCCGCTGGTACTTCCTATATATAAGTGTTTCAGGCATGTTACCAACTTTCGTACCAAGTGCCATGCGAAACTTAGCGTTTTGCAGACCGGTGATGAGGTTGTTGGATTCTAAAACTATGGGAAACTACTTGTGTAATCTAAGTGCAATCTAAGCGTAATCTATGTGTAAACTATGTGTACTCTAGCATGATCTACGTGTAATCTAAGTATGTGTTGTTTGAGAAACGGAATACGAAACGTAGCCTATCGCCGAAGACTAGGCGGACGTGGCATGTCCGAAACATGGTGGATACGCTGCTGGTACTTCCTATATATAAGTGTTTCTGGCATGTTACCAAACCTTCGTACCACGCGCTAAGCGAAGTTCGTAGTTTTGTAGGCTCGGGATTGAAGTTGTGGAATCTATTTGGTTAATCTATGTGGTTGAATCTATTTGGTTAATCTATGTTGTGAGAAGTGGTGAATCTAATGTTGAGGTTAACGAAGCATGACATCGATGACGAGACAGACGTGGCATGATCGAAGCATGGTGGATACGCTGCTGGTACTTCCTATATATAAGTGCTTCTGTCATGTTGCCGAACTTTCGTAGCACGTGCCATGCGGGATTTCATTGTTGTTGGATTGTTAACTCGAATCTATGTGAAGCTATTGGAAACTATTGAATCTATTGGAATCTATGAATCTATTGAATCTATCGGAACCTACGGAATCTATTGGAATCTATGTGAATCTATTGAAGTAATCTATGTGAATCTATGATGGTGATGATGAGTGTTTTGCGACACGTAACATGACACCGAGTACGAGGCGGAAGCGATATGCCCGAAGCGTGATGGATACGCCGCTGGTACTTCCAATATATAAGCGTTTTTTACATGTTTCCAAACTTCGTACAAACGTGCCATGTGAAGGTAGTGGGTTGCGGTGTTGAAACTATTGTGAACTATGTGAATCTTGTTGAATCTTGAGTCTTTAATCTATCGTGTGTGAACCGATACTGTGAGACTTTGCGAACCTAGACTTACACGATCCTCTTGTTGGATCTTTAGGATGTCTTCTCGAAAGCTCTCCGACACTCTCAAGAGATCCAGGGAAAAGTCTCAGAAAAAGATGATGTCCTTCATGGCCGACCAGATCGCTCGAGTCGTGCCAAAGATCGTCTCTGAGATCCAAGGATCGAACACTCCGCCCTCTTCTTTTGACTCTAAGACGGAGAAAGAAAAGTCTACAAAGTTCAGCTACAAACATTTCATTTCTTGCAACCCTAAGCCTTTCACGGGCAGTGATGGGGTGACTGTTATGCTTGAGTGGTTTGACAGCATCGAAGTTACCTTCATTAACAGCGAGTGCCCGGATCATCTAAAGACTAGGAGTGCGACTGGAATGTTTCAAGGCAGAGCATTGGAGTGGTGGTCAAATGAGAGAAACATCTGTTCGAATGAAGAAGCCTATGCTCTTCCATGGGCTGAGGTGTGAGAATTGATGATGCTTGAATTTTGCCATCCTCATGAACAACTGAATCTTGAAGAAGAGTTCTGGCACCTGAAGCAGATTGGTGATGATAATCTGGCTTATACTACGTGTTTCAAACAACTCAGCTTGGTCGTTCCTCACTTGGTTTCTACTCCTAAGCGAATGATAACCAAGTTCATCAATGGTCTACCTCCTGCTATATATGCGTGATTCTATTGAAGCAACTCAACTCGAAACTATTGAGGAAGTCTACCATCTTGCAGCTAGTCTCAACAACAACCGTGTTCGTGATAACCAGTTTGCTAACTCTGCTCCCTCCAAATATGAGCATCAAGTTACCCAGCAGCCTAATATAGAGCTCGTTTAGTTATCGAGCTCCAACCTGGAATAAAAAAAACTCATTTAGGCTCGCTAGCCCAAACAAGCCCAAACAAAATTTTAATTTTTATATATAATAATGATAATTATGATTATTTATAACCCATTTAAACCCAATTCTAAAAAGTCAAAGCGGGTTTCAACTTAGCCCGAGCTTTGGCTTGTTTAAGCGATGTTGGAGCAAGCTCGAGCCGAGTCGAGTTCGAGCTTTGGGTTTTACTAGTGAGTTGAGCTCGAGATTAAATAAGTAGACTCGAACTGAGCCGAGCTTGAGCTTCATAAAAACATCACGAGTAGGGGTGCTAAACGGGTAGTGTTGCGGGTTGGCAGGTTCAACCCAACCCGACCCGAACCCGAAAATTTTAGACGAACCCGAACCCAAAAATCGTTTCATACATATAAACCCGAACCTGACCCGAATATTCGCAGGCTGAGCCGAACCCAACCTGAATTTTTTTATTTTTTTGTTTTTTTCAGCAAATTAATATATTAAAAATGAACATCTACTACAAAAAAAAAACACAAATTAGATATTAAAATTACATTAAAATCATAAAATCTTATGTCAGTTTCTATTTTTAAGTTATAAGTATATCATAAAATACAAATAAAATTTAATGTATAACATAAAACATATTGTAAAAAATATAATATTATATAAATGGGTTAAACGGGTCAACCCGCCAACCCGACCGGGTTGACCCGAACCTGACCCGTTTAGCTAAACGGATTGGCGGGTTCAACCTGAAACTGACCCGAACCCGTTTAGACTAAACCCAAACCCGTGAATTTCGTGTTAGGTTCGTGTCGTGTCAAATATTGAGCTCGAGCCTAGTCGGGTCGGCCCGGCTCATTACACCCCTAACCAGAACCTGACTAACTCAAAATCTAAATGGGTCGGTTACTGGTTCATTTTTCACAATTAAAAACCTGAACACTCCGACCCGAAAAAACCCGAAATTCCAAAGAAAAACACTAAGAACATCTTGCTTCTCACACGAAAATTTTAATTTCCCGCTCATATTTTTATACCTTCCGCCTAAATTTTCCCTAATTTGATTTAGGGAGGGTAACAAATGCTCTCTGTATTCAGCAATGTGTATTGAAAGTTTATTCTGATATGATGTGCTGATGCCTTGTACTTCTTCTTCAGATTGATGGAAGTGTTCCAAACACACTAGTAACAGCAAATTGTGGTGTGGTGAAGCCAAAAGTTGCTGCAGCTGAATATATATCTCAAGTGACTAATTATGTTTTTTTCTCTCATCCGTTTTACTATCCGAGTTAATGCCTATGTGATTTATTGGTATTCTAGTTAAATGAGGAAGCCCACTCTTCGTTTGTAAAGAAGTACAAAACTATAATGTGATGGAAATTGTAACATCAAATATTTGAGGTTCATATTCTTTTTTGTTAGTCAGTATCTTGAGCTCAGATTTTTAATTATGTGGCAGTTGTAACATCAAATAACATTTTTTTGGCAAATTCTTGCAGGACATGCTGATAATACAGAAATTGCTCTTACAATGTGCCCAACTGAACCTTATGTATTGTCTGGAGGTTAGAAGATTTTAATTTATATGGATAATGTATATAGGCTACTTAAGAAGTTAAAACGCTTTATTAAGGCCAGAAAAGTATTAAAACATTTCTAAGAGCCACATATTGATTTGTTTTCTTCATACTGAATTCCAACAAAAAACTTAGTGGAGAATTGCAAAATGTGTTCAAATTTATAGCTTGTGTCGCATATAGAGTTGTAAAAATAACAATACTGACCGTGAAACAACCAACTTTTGATAGATGGAAGTGTATTATTACCTTTTGTCATTTTACAGTTTTTTGGCAATTCATTTGCCTCACTTTTTGTCATTTTATAGTTTTTTTTGGCAATTCATTTGCCTCGCCATAAAGGATACCTCAAAAGTGGTATTTAGTGTAACTTTTGACTTATGCTTATATTACCCATTTACCCTGGTTTATGTTAATAGTTGGTTGACTAATCTTATTACTTAACATTACAGGGAAGGATAAATATGTGGTTTTATGGAGCATTCATGACCATATATTTACATCAGTTTTGTTACATTGTTACAACTGGTATGACGTCGATCTAATGACTTCCACATAATTGGATGATAGAAACATAATATGTTAAAACTATGGGTGCCAACGGGCCGAGCTACTTGATCTCGGCTCTAAAAAAAGCTCGAAATAAGCTGAGCTTAAACAAGCTCGAGTCGGAGCCCGAGCCAAAAAACAAGCTCGTTTTGGAAACGAGCTTGAGCTCGAGCTTCGCTTATCGAACTCGATCCGGCGTGCGAGCCTAAACGAGCCAACCGTTTTATATGATTTATAATTATAATTAATATATTAAATATATTATTAAATAATAATTACTATTTATACAATTATGAAAAAAGTAAGTTAATTATATATAAAATAATAATTATAACTAATATAAATTAATCAAAAAACTATTAAACTAGTCGAGCCCGAGCCCGAGCTTGAAAAAATACCTACGAGCCGAGTTTGAGCTTTAGCAACAAAGCTCGAATCAATCCAAGCTTGAGCTTCCTAAAGTTAAACGAGATCGGGCTCGGCTTAGCTTGTTTGCACCCATAGTTAAATCCAAACAATAAAGCTCTTTAAGTTGCCATTGTTAGTAATTAGTTTTAAAACCAAATCCAGTATCTTCTAATTTGATTGAAAATCTACTTGCGTGAAATATTGTTATAGCTTAGAGACATTCGAAGAGATCCTGTCTCTAATTATCTACGCTTTGCAAGAGCTTCTTTCTTCTAGGCTAGAAGAGGAGCCGAGTTTTTGAAGACACTGTAGTTTAATTCGTGGCTATAAATTGCTGCCTTGGTTCAAGGTAACCCAGCCTTTCCTACTGCTAACAAAGTTGGTGCTTTATTATGATATTGCTTGTCAATTTATTATGTGTTTGTTTGCAATTGATGGCTCGCTGTTGTTGCTTTTGGCATTATAAGATTATCATGGGTGGATACAAGTCTGCATTCGCGTGTTCTCTTCTGCTACATCAGGAAAAGCGTGTGAATCTAAGCGTGTGAATCTGCTGTTTCTGTTTTGGTATTTGCTGGTGCTGCATTTTGGATTAATTATACCTAATTCATGCAATGCATGGAGTAGCTACTGCAGATGCTTAGGATATGACTTATGAGAGTTTATACCGTTTAGTTGCCATTGGTCGTTTATCTTTGATTCTTTTTATACTTTACTTCATTTTTATCGAGTTCTTTTATTTTCATGATACTTGCCACCATTGGCCCAACTAGTTTATTATGGGTACTTTTGATTTTAGGTTTGAATTGACAAACATTTGTTTATCCTGCAGGCTGATCCAAATTTTGATTTGAATATTAATTAAGATGATGTGGAAGACAAGTGTTCCAACTATGGACGGGTGAAGCGTATATATGTTGACAAGTACTGGGATGAACATCTATTTGATGTGGAAATTACCATAACATGGGGTTTACAAGTAGCATGAATAAAACACTTGAAGAATCATAAAACATCAGAACCGGCCACCAGTTACAAATTTATCCCCATCATAACAGCAGTAATGTGGCCACGAACCCATGGATGCAAATTTGCAGCACTTTTAAGTTTAAAACAGTGAGTATGTGGACTTGAAGAAAACAATCTTGAAATAGTTATTAGTTTATGTGTAAAGTCGTTTTCCTTTGTAACTTTTGTAGATAGGTTTTGATTAGAAGTTAATGTTTATAATTAGTATTACTACTTAAATTATAAACTTATGTTTGGATATTGGGTTATTATTGTTAATAGCATTTGGTTTTTAGTTTTCTCATTTTACATGAAAATAGTCACATAAAACCACATAAAAAGAGTGTGACTAAAGTTTAGACAACAACCACACATAGAATTACAAAATTTCATGTGACTATAAATAAACATTAGCCACACCATAGTCACTTTGTTTCTTATTTGTGTGACGGAATTGTTATGGGTCATTTTCTGAGCGTATATATCTTGACTAATATCCTGCTTTTAATTGTTTATTTGTGACCAGGATACTGGACTGGGATATTGCTAACATCCTGAGCGATATCCTGAGGTTGATTGAATTAACCACGTGCAGGTTAAAGGCTGGGGGTTACTAACGGTCAGATGGACTTCTTCTCCTCAAGACTCAGGCGTATTTGTTATGGGAGAGACGTTGAACCCGAAAGACCAGGTCTACAACGTTCGAGTGGGGAATATTCGCCGAATCCCGGTTTATTAGGATAGTTTGTTACACTTCTTTTACTATAAATAGATGAGGGCGGATCAGATTAAGGCACACAACTTTCACACTTTCAAACACTTTTGCTCTAGCTCACTGCAAACACTACACACAACACTTGTATTCGAATTACATTGTAACACATAGTTGATCCGCACCACATCCTGCACTGTATCCTGATATTTAAAGCAATAGAAGAACAAGGCAGCTGCGATTGTCAGCTCCCGAGGTTTTGTGCCGGCGATCTAGATTGATCAAGGGCTTTCCTCGTACATCACGTGTCAACTTTTACCTTTTTTATCATTGTTTGATCACAGATACAGCTCTATATCTTGAGCCGTATCCTGAAACTGTTTTTATAATCAACTTGGTTAATATATTTTTCATACATATTTCTAGCACACTACCTCACTTAACTAATTTGATCACTAAATTGCTTCGGTAATTTTTGACCAAAACAATTTGGCGCCCACCGTGGGGCAAGTGGTGCTATTTTTGCTAAAAACTTTAGTAAAATCATTACTCGGTTTTCTATTATCAAAACTTTTTTTCTAAATTGTTTTCAATGGCCTCGAGATCAAACATGAGCTCTTCCACCATGTCTGCTACAACCTCTGCAACAATTGGTTCGGTGCTTCCGCCTCCTCCTCCGAGAATGCAAGCTTCATCACACGGAGCTGAAAGTCATGTAGCTCGGGATGTGATCCCTGCTCCCAGTACCCAGGGATCCGGTCCTGTTTTGGCATCTAATGATGAAATTCTGAATTTGTTTGGTAGTGTACAGGAACAGATGAGGCAGCAGCAGGAAACTAATCGGATGCTGATGAGAGAAATACAACTCTTGAAATCTGGCCCAAGTAGACCTGCTGAAGAAACTGTCACTCCTATACAACCTAGGGCTTTGAACTTCAGTTCCGCAGTTTACACTGAGGATAACAGGGGGAATATCGTCCCAAGCCATTCTCAGAATCATACCCCTGAGATACCCTCCTCGGTCAGGATGTCAACTATGAGGAGTTCAGGATATGCTCCAGGATATGGCCAGAATCCTCAGACCAGTAATGTGTCAAATAATAATATTCTTGCTACTAACAACAATGGGTCTTTGCAGGATGCAGGTATGACGTCAACATTTACCAGGGAGCTCCAGAAATTGAAGGACATGATATCCAGTGTACCTGGAGTGGTCCAGCCAATTCCGGAAGTATCTCAAGACAGCCACAGGATATCCCGCTTTGCATATCCTATCTGTGATGCTGAAATCCCAAAAAGATTTCAGACTCCCAACATGAAACTGTATGATGGGACTACGGATCCTGAAGAGCATATTGCCCAGTATAGGGAGAGGATGGAAATCAATCCTATCCCTCCAGATCTCAAGGAAGCATGCTTATGCAAGGGTTTCGGTTCTACCTTGACAGGATCAGCCTTAAAATGGCTGTTGAATGTTCCTCCTCACTCAATTACTTCGTTTGCTCATTTGGTTAATTTATTTAACAGTCAATTTTCTTGTAGTCGGAGTTTTGAGAAACTAACCAGTGACCTTTATAGGATAACTCAAGGACCTCAGGAATCCTTGAGGGATTATGTGAACAAGTTCAGTCGAGAATCCTTGGATATCCCACATCTTAATGTTGCAACAGCAGTGCAAGCTTTCAAGATGGGGTTACAAAAGGATTCTTAGTTTTATCAGGATCTTGTAATGAATCCCTACAGGAATCTCGACGAAGCTCGTAACAGGGCTTTGAGATATATCCGCTTTGAAGATGACAAAAAGATGCAAGAGAGGATGAATTCTACCTCAACCTACGAATCGACCAACAGGAAATCAGAATCCTCGTATAAACCATATCGCTCCAAGCCATATGGTAGAAATGATAACAAGAAAGTGAATGCTGTTGAAGAAGAGGATCCTGAAGAATATCCTGAATTATCTGAATACTGCTTTTCTGTTAATATACCTGAGTTAATGTATGCTATGCAGGGTTTAGGAGACAAAGCTAGGTGGCCTCGAAAGAACCAGCAGAAAGCTGATTGGAAGGATAAATCCAAGTGGTGTGCCTTCCATGAAGATTTCGGACATGTGACCGAGGATTGCATTGCTCTAAGGAAAGAAATAAGTTACCTGTTAAGCAAGGGATACCTGAAGGATTTGCTGGGAAGAAAAAAGAATAAAGGGCAGGATCCTGAGAAGGATCCTGAAAGAGCAGCATCACCCCCAGCAGATGCCAAAATAATTAACTTTATTTCGGGGGGATCCGACATTTGTGGGACTTCGTATTCTGCGGCCAAGAGACATGCAAAGGAAGCAAAGACTGAAAGGGGAGTCAAACCGGCCAGGATGACTACCCTTACAACCGATAAAGTGATCACTTTCGATAGTGATGACAGGGATACTGTTCAGGATCCTCACCATGATGCTCTCGTAATAACATTATATGTTGCTAACCATTTTGTACGCATGATATTAGTGGATAATGGTAGCTCCGTCAACATAATTCAGCTGGAAACATTGAAGAGGATGAATGTATCTCCGATGGACATTACTTCGAAGTCCACTGTGCCCGTTGGTTTCAGTGGAGAAGCTAGGAATACCGTAGGGGAGATAAAGTTACCAGTATATGTTGAAGGGGTCAACTCGATACAACGTTTCTGTGTGATGGACTCCCTGTCCTGCTATAACATCATACTAGGCAGGCCATGGATCCATGATATGAAGGCTGTACCATCGACTTATCATCAGTGCATCAAGATCCCTACCCCTTGGGGGGTTGTCAAGGTTGATAGTGATCAGCAGGAGGCGAAGGAATGCTACTCATCCTCAATGAAATCCTCAACCAAGCCCAATCCAGCATAGCAATTAAAGATGCGGGCCCGGGATATCGTGGAGGCTTCAGAGCAGGATATGAAGAAAGTTATCCTGGATCAGGATAATCCTGATATCTCGGTGCTCATAGGAACCAATATCCCTCAGGATATTGAAGAACAATTAACTAACTTTTTGAAGTGCAGGATGTCGACATTTGCATGGAAGCATGAGGATATGATAGGCATATCCAAAGACGTTATTACTCACAATCTTGGAATTGACAGGTCGTTCAAGCCTGTTCAGCAAAAAAGAAGGAAGTTTGCTCCTGAACGAAATATAATCATCCAAGAGGAAGTTGAAAGATTGTTAAAGTCCAAAATGATCAGAGAAGTCAAGTTTCCGAGATGGCTGGCAAATGTGGTCGTAGTACAGAAGAAAAATGGGAAATGGAGGGTCTGTGTAGATTACACAGACTTGAATAAGGCTTGTCCTAAAGACCCATTCCCTCTTCCTCATATCGATGCAATGGTGGATGCTACTGCTGGGCATGAGATGTAACGTTCATGGACGCATCCTCAGGATTTCAGCAGATTCAAATGGAACCTTCGGACCAGGAGGATACTGCCTTCATGACACCAACAGGTATTTATTTCTATACTGCTATGCCTTTCGGTTTGAAAAATGCAGGTGCAACATACCAGAGATTGGTGAATATGATGTTCAAAGATAAGCTGGGGGACACCATGGAGGTATATATTGACGATATGGTGGTGAAATCTAGAAAGGCTGAGGATCACCTCCAGGATATCAAGGGAGCATTTGATATCCTGGATCCATACAACATGAAGCTAAATCCTGCTAAGTGCCATTTCGGAGTGGGAGCAGGAAAGTTTCTAGGATATATGGTGACTAAAAAAGGAATAGAGGCAAGCCCGGAGCAGATTAAAGCCATCCTGGATATCAAATCACCTTCAAATATGAAGGATGTTCAACGACTAACAGGCCGAGTAGCAGCGTTGAACAGATTTATTTCAAGATCCTCGGAAAAATGCAAGGAATTTTATGATATCCTCAAAAAGAACAAGAAGTTCGAATGGGGAGCAAAGCATGAAGCAGCCTTGTAGGATTTGAAGCGATATCTCTCAACTGCACCTCTATTGATGAAGCCTGAAAATGGTGAACCACTATCCCTATACCTCGCTGTAACAGGGAATGCTGTAAGTGCCGTTCTTATAAAGGACCATGAAGGTCAGCAATATCCTGTCTATTATGTTAGTAAAAGTCTATTAGATGCTGAAACTAGATATTCTCAATTAGAAAAGTTGATACTAGCATTAGTTATGGCATCAACGAAGCTTAGACATTACTTTGAGACACATAGGATTCATGTTAAAACCAATTATCCTGTTAAAAACGTGCTTAGGAAACCAGAGATGTCAGGTAGGATGGCCAAGTGGTCAGTGAAATTGAGTGCTTATGACTTAGTATATGAACCTAGAAATGCCATAAAGTCTCAGGCTTTAGCTGACTTTGTGGCTGATTTTAGTAGTGACATTCAAAACGAAGTAGATTTAGAAGTACAGCAGCTAGGAGAAAACTTAGAATGCTGGACATTATATACTGATGGTGCATCTAACGTAAGAGGTGTAGGTTTAAGTATACTACTAAAATCGCCACAGGGGGACATATTACCCCAGGCTATTAGGTGTGAATTTCCTGCTACTAATAATGAGGCAGAATATGAGGCTTTAATTGCAGGATTAGAGTTGGCTAAAAATATGAATATTAAAAATTTGCAAGTATATGTTGACTCCTTGTTAATCACTAATCATTTTAATGGATCCTATGCAGTTAAGGGAGAGAAGTTAATTGAGTATCTCGAAATTCTCAAAAAATTAGCAGGATATTTCGATATATTTACACGTGAACAGGTACCAAGAGAAGATAATGCTGAAGCTGATGCCTTGGAAAATCTGGGATCATCGGTCAGGATACCGGAAGGAACCCGGATACCAATATTACATATCCTATATCCTGCGACGAATCCTCAGGATAAGGAAGTAATAAGTGTTCAGGATCCTGATGATGACTATCTTGAGGAGGATCCTAAGTCCTGGACAGCTCCAATCATGAGATATCTAAAGGAAGGATACATCCCAAAGAATGAGAATCCTAAAGCCTTTAGGATGAAGGTATCACGATTCACTATTATAAATGATGTTTTGTATAAGAAATCTCTTGCAGGACCATATCTGAGGTGCTTGGAGGATCCTGAAACCAAAGAAGTACTTCAGGATATACACGAAGGGGATTGTGGTAACCATACTGGGGGCAGGTCATTATTCTCAAAAGTATTAAGGACAGGATATTATTGGCCGACAATGAGGAGAGATGCCACAGAATATGTTCGAAGATGTGACGCCTGTCAAAGACATAGTAACATACTACATCAGCCTGCTGAACCATTGTATCCTATTGTTTCCCCTTGGCCATTTATGAAGTGGGGTATGGATATAGCGGGAAAGCTTCCAAAGGCTCCAGGAGGAAAGGTTTTTATGTTAGCAATGACGGATTATTTCTCCAAGTGGGTTGAAGCAGAAGCATTTGTTCAAGTTAGAGATCAGGAAGTGGTATCCTTCATAAAAAGGAATATCCTGACTAGGTTTGGAATACCAGCTGAGATAGTTTGTGATAATGGCTCTCAATTCATCAGCAAAAGAACTACTGATTTTTGCAAAAGTTGGGGAATTAAGATGATCACGTCAACGCCAGTACATCCTCAAGTAAATGGACAGGCAAAATCCTCAAATAAGATAATTGTCAACAATTTGAAGAAAAGATTAGGTGCTAAAAAAGGAAGATGGGCAGAAGAACTACCATTTGTCCTATGGGCTGATAGGACAACTGTGAAGAATGCTACTGGGCAAACCCCATTTTCTTTGGTATTTGGGGCAGAAGCAGTGATCCTGAATCAAATCCTGAAATCTTATGTCAAGAACTGGATACTGTTGATGAAACAAGAGATGCAGCAAAGCTAAGGATGGCGGCATACCAGCAGAGGATAGCCAAATCATATAACAAGAATTTAAGGACTAGAAGATTTCAAGTTGGAGAATGGGTGTTGAGGAAAGCTTTTCAGAATACTACTAATCCTGCCGATGGAAAATTAGCTCCAAAGTGGGAAGGACCCTATGAGATTGAATCGGAAGCAGGAAAAGGAGCATATCGACTCAAGAATATGGAGGGGGATATACTACCAAGATCCTGGAATGCTATACATCTCAAAGCCTATTTCAAGTGAGTTTAGAATTTAATTTCTAACTCAAGATGGTATGAATTCTGTCTCTTTTAAATATAATATAATTTATTTTATTTGAACCCAATACTAACTTGAGCATCGGAGGGGTGTTAGCCAAGCTAACACCCACCTTAGTTTAAGGTTGTTTTGCAGAATATGCTTCGGGATATAGCTCCAGGATACACACTCAGGATACTTCGAAAGATTAGAGGATTGGCCCCCTCTCTCACGTTTAAGGGATCCTGATCCCTTCACAGGTTTAAAGGTATTCACCTTTCTCACGAATTGGGTTTAAACACCCCGCCTGGAGCGCAAGTTATTCGGGAATAGTTCAAGGTGGCGGGACCAGTCCATGTAAAAGTGGCTGACAATTTCGTTACTGCTGGCTATGTCCTGAATCCTAAAGGTATATGAGGATTGATCACCCTCTCTCACGAAAGGGTATTTTCATACTCTCTAAGGTTTAAAGGTTTTCACCTTTCTAAGTCTTGGAGTTTATACACTCTCGCCTGTAGCGCACGAAAATTTGGGATTTCCCCCAGAATACAAGGGATTTATCTCCAGTACATTCTTGGGTTTTACCCCTGTAACATGAAAAATTGTCTATACAATTGGAACTGATATCCAGAAGATTTCTAAGTATTTGAAGACATTGTACACAGGGGACATTCCTACTGAGGCAATGGTGTAAAGCTCAAAGGATAAGGCTCGGACCTAATACACTAAGTGTCTCAGACAGGGGACATCTTCATTGGAAGAGTTGCAAAGGGATTGAAGTTTGAGAATAGGGTTATACCCTATTCCTGGTATGATCTTTCCTTTGTAAACGTTATTTAAGTTTTTGACAATACTATGTTTGGCAAAAGGTTAAACATCCTGATTAGGATAAATTCTCGGGATATATTCTCAAAATATATTTTCAAAATACTTTTCAGGATATTTGATTAAAATATTTGAAACTGATACTAGTTTGAAACTTTGATCAAACAAGTATTGTCAAAACAGGTTTTGGAAAGTGGACTGTCTTTCCTATGAAGATTGATTGAATTTTTAGAAGTTTTATTTAAAGTTTTCGTAATATATCACTGAGTATATTTTGCAAAACTAAGGTCTGTAATAAGAAAGACAGAAAGTAATAGCAAGAAGAATGAAAGATGAAATTATTTGAAATAAACGGTACTAGTTGATAACCGAAGGCTTCATCCTGAAACCCAGGACCCATCCACCTTCGGCTATCAAATTGTTTTGATGCGGAAATAAAAATTGTTCATAAGACATAAAATTGTTCAAACAAAAGGAAATAAGTTTTAGGGGGCAGCGCCTTCTTCGTTCGTGGTAATTTCAGCAGCATTCGTCTCGGGATCCGCCTCAGCATTCCTCTCGGCATCGGAGGCATTTTCAACTGCTTTGGAAGATCCTTCGGCAACTGGTTTGGAAGAAGTGCCGCTGAGGTTCTTTAGCTTTGTTTCCCAGGCACCGACGTCCCAAGAAGGGCATTCAAAGCCTAGTGCTTTGGCTTCATGGGCCATTTTCAACCTGGCCTGGAGGTGAGAAGTGACGACGGAACTCTTAAGGCTTTCCCGGTAGCTGACCATATCCCGTTCATGTTGCGCATGGGCAGCGTCAAGATCAGCTTGGGCTTGGAGAGTAGCTTTATTGAGAGCAGTCTGATGTTCTTGAGTCATAGCCTTGAACTTCTCCTCGTAATGACGAGATTTAGCGGCTGCAATCATGCCTTGGTCGGAGATCGTGACTTCAGCTTTCTTTAACTTGGATTCAAGCGTCTTGTTGAGCCCGCCGGATTCTTGATACAGATGAACCAGACGTTTAAGACCCTGCAAAAATAAGAAGAAAGGTATTGATTTTGATAAATCCATGTGAATGGAATAAGCTGCAGGATATGGTTTGAGAATACTAACCTGGTTGAGAAAGGAGGTCATAAACCTGCTTGCTTCGATGAACCCATAATTCTCATAGGGAAATGTGTCAGAAATAACGGGGGAATCGGGTTCTTTCCTTTTACGGGAGCTTGAACTCCGGGGCTTGGTAGCTGGCGAAGGTTTGGTAATGACAATGGCTTTGGAACCATTGGGTTTGGATGAGGCTGTGGCCTTGGGACTTGGCTCCTTCTTAATTTGAACCTGATCAGAATAGCTGTCCAACTCGTCGAGGTCAAAAACTTCAGGGATCTTGGCTGGTGCTGCATGAAGGGAAAAATTCTACATCTTTATTACTCTTCATTTTATTATATTGTGTTAACTAATTATTCTGAGAGTAATCCTTACCAGACATTTCAGATGAGGAGTATTGACTGGAACTCGTGATATGTGTGGTAAAACTCCTGTCTATTGCAGGTAGTTGGTAAACAGTCTTGATTCTTTTCTCTGATTCCGCAGTAGGGGGAGCTACTTCCTTGAAATTTACTGTAAAGGAATCAAAAAGAAGGATATTAGCAAAAGATAAAAATCTAAAGGTACATGGGAGTATTTATAACCCTACCGGTGGTTAACCACTCCACCGGAAGGCTAGCACCCTCAGCAATGGAGTCTCGTTTGACGAAAAAGAACTTGCGTTGCCATCCATCTTCGTTTTTGGTGGCTTTAAGAATAAAGGGTTTGTTGGAAGTCGAAAAAAGCAAAAAACGGCTAGAACCATGAGATCGAAGGCGGTAAGCGATGGGCAGATCTTCAATACAAAGGTCAGGACAGTGAAGGTTTTTAATTTGGTTTAGAACAATTAATACCCTCCAGACCATGGGCATGGTCTGAGCAAAAGAAATACCTGTGGTCCGGAAAAATTGCATCATAAATTCAGGAAAAGGGTATCGGAGACCTAGCGAGAAAGGGTATGCTGGAAAGCAAACCCAATCAGTAGAAGAAATATCCGATCGAATTGACCGATCGAATGGTCTAAAGACAGTGTTATCTGGGAAAGCACCAGAAGCTCTCAAAGCCGCAATGTCTGCGTTATCAAAGGCACAGACTTCCTTCTCAGGATTTTTGAGAAGATTCTGCTGAATAAAGATCTCGGATGATTCACCGGTTTGGGAATGAGTTTTGGCGGCCATTGCAGGTGAAGAAAGAAAAATTGATAAAAGATGAAAGAGAAGTAGGAAATTACCTGGAGACTTCGTTGGAGATATTTGCTTTTCAAACAAGAAGAGAGAAGATATAGGAGCATTGTGGATCTCCATCGAGTTAAAAGCGCGTCGGAAGTTATGATGTGATCTTGACCATCGTCTCGATTTAATTGCCTTAATTTACGAGATAAAACTTTTAAAATATATCCGTTGGATTGGTATACCAACAGATATATTTGGGGACAATTGTTATGGGTCATTTTCTGAGCGTATATATCTTGACTAATATCCTGCTTTTAATTGTTTATTTGTGACCAGGATACTGGACTGGGATATTGCTAACATCCTGAGCGATATCCTGAGGTTGATTGAATTAACCACGTGCAGGTTAAAGGCTGGGGGTTACTAACGGTCAGATGGACTTCTTCTCCTCAAGACTCGGGCGTATTTGTTATGGGAGAGACGTTGAACCCGAAAGACCAGGTCTACAACGTTCGAGTGGGGAATATTCGCCGAATCCCGGTTTATTAGGATAGTTTGTTACACTTCTTTTACTATAAATAGATGAGGGCGGATCAGATTAAGGCACGCAACTTTCACACTTTCAAACACTTTTGCTCTAGCTCACTGCAAACACTACACACAACACTTATATTCGAATTACATTGTAACACATAGTTGATCCGCACCACATCCTGCACTGTGTCCTGATATTTAAAGCAATAGAAGAACAAGGCAGCTGCGATTGTCAGCTCCCGAGGTTTTGTGCCGGCGATCTAGATTGATCAAGGGCTTTCCTCGTACATCACGTGTCAACTTTTACCTTTTTGCTCATTGTTTGATCACAGATACAGCTCTATATCTTGAGCCGTATCCTGAAACTGTTTTTATAATCAACTTGGTTAATATATTTTTCATACATATTTCTAGCACACTACCTCACTTAACTAATTTGATCACTAAATTGCTTCGGTAATTTTTGACCAAAACAGGAATGATAACAAATGTCATGGAAAAAAGTTATGTGTGATCAAAGATTAGACAATAGTCACACTTAAAATTATAATATTTTGTGTGACTATAAATAACCATTACCCACACCATAATTACTTTGCTTTTTATTATGTGACGGAATGATACCAAACGTCATGAGAAAAGAAAATTATGTGTGACAAAAGGTTAGACAATAGCCACACTTAAAATTACAAAATGTCATGGCTATAAATAACCACTAGCCACATCTTAGTCACTTTGTTTCTTGTTTGTGTGACGGAATGATACCAAACGTCATGGGAAAAGAAGATATGTGTGACCAAATGTTAGTCAATAGCCACACTTAAATTACAATATTTGGTGTGGCTATAAATAACCACTAGTCACGCCATAGTTACTTTGTTTTTTGTTGTGTGACAGAATGATACCAAACATCATAGGAAAGAAAGTTATCTGTGACCAAAAGTTAGACAATAGCCATGGTTATAATTACAATATTTATTGTGGCTATACATAACCATTAGCCACACTTTCATCACTTTGTTTTTTGTTTGTGTGACGGAATGATATCAAATGTCATGGGAAAAACATATATGTGTGACAAAATGTTAGATAATAGCCACACCATCATTACTTTGTTTTTATTGTGTGACGAACGGATAACAAATGTCATAGGAAAAACATATATATGTGACCAAAAGTTAGACAATAGCCACACTTACAATAAATTCATGTGACAATTTAATAGAACCGGCCACACTTACAATAAATTCATGTGGTCGTTGCTACCTTTTAGCCATACTTAATAGACAAAATGTTTGATTACAACTCTTTTTGTCACACTTTTATTCAATTGATGTGGCTAAAACATACTTTTTAGTAAATATATGTGACTATATAATACAATGAGATACACTTTAATTAAATTTATGTGGCTATTGCAACCCTTTAGCCACACTTAATTATGGAAATGCTAGATTTTAACCAAAAATGTTATTACCCTTTAGCCACATTTTTAAGTTCTAAGGCCACTGAAAAGTGTGTGTGGCTGTATCATACCTATGATGACTCGAGCTTTGGTCACACTTGATATGAAAAAAATATGTGTGGTGAAACACATATAGTCACACTTTTTTGGTGTGGCTATATCCCTATTTTGGCGTAGTGAGGGTGAATAGCTGAATCGTTAACCGAAACCAAACTGAAATCAACCAAAAATTGAGTTAACTGAAAACTAATTCATCAAAACCCGAGTTAACTAAAAACGGTTATCGATTTTTTGTACCCTCATTTAACCAAAATTAACTAAACCGAACCATTCATATTTTCACATATTTCTAGCTTTTATACCTTCAGTTCATGTATTTCATATTTATACCCCCCATTTTATGTATTTATATCTCTATTTTATATATTTATACCTAAATTTTATTTATTTCTGATAAAAGTTTTAGCCCAAGTTTGGTTTTGCCTATTAACCAAAATTAAACGAATTAGACAAAAAATAGTCAATCTAACTGAATGAACCAAACCGATTAACTGAAAACGGATTGATTAATAAAATAAACTAATCAATGACATCGTTTTCGGTTAATGATAATAATCTAACCAGCCAAACAATGCACATAGTGGCAATGTATGTGTTTCCCGCCGCATCGCGCGTGCACATATTGGTTATTAACCAAAACCGGTTATCGATGAGCAATATATTAATCGTTAACCTAAACCAAACCGAAAACATACGAAACCGAACTGAAATCAACCAAAAACTGAATTAACTGAAATATGAAAACCAAATTGACCAAAAATCGGTTATCAATTTTTTTGTACTCTTGTTTAACCAAAATTAGTTGAACCGAATAGAATCATTCATATTTTCATATATTTATAGCTTTTATACTTCCAGATCATATTTTTTATATTATATATTCTCATTTCATATATTTATACTTTCATTTTATGTATTTATATTTCTAAGCATAAGTTTTAACCAAGTTTGATTTTTGCTATTAACTGAAAGTAAATGAACCAAACTGAAAACCGTCAATCTAACCAAATAAACCCAAATGATTAACCGAAAACCGATTGGTTAATAAAATAGACTAACCTATGACTTTGGTTTTGGCTTCGGTTGACGATAATAACCGAACCATGCACAACACATGAATAGATTACCCGATTACTTCGCTTTTGATGTATATCTACCATAATAATGCTATAATAAATATAATATGAATAAGAAAACCACAAAAAAACGAGTATCGCAATGCGATGTGTCGTTCCCGCCGAATCGCGCGGGCATCCTGCTAGTAGTTTTAGAACGAAATGATGGTTAAAGTTCCATGCTTTTTGAATGGTCAAACTTTTATTAAAACGAAACCCCGGCTAGCAAAAAACAAGTCAGAGAATTAGGGCTGTAAACGAACCGAACGAACACGAACAAGACCTTGTTCGTGTTCGTTTGTTAAGAAATATATGTGTTCGCGAACCGTTCACGAACACTTATCGAACGAGATTTTATGTTCGTGTTCGTTTGTTAAGGAAATGAACTTGTTCGTGTTCGTTTGTGTTTGTTTGTTAATTTTAGGCAACGAATGTTGACGAACACAAATGAGCACAAACTAATGTTCATGAACACAAATGGAAACAAACGAACACAAACAATCGTTCATGAAGATAATATATAATACACTGACACTTATTAGATATTTAATTTGTCGGAATTTTGAAGTATTTAAATAAATATAAAAACTAAAAACACTAATGAACTATCGAACACAAACAAACATGTTACCGAACGTTCACGAACATAAACGAACGAACACGACCTATGTTCATGTTTGTTCATTTAACTAAACGAACGAAATTTCTTGTTCGTGTTCGTTTGTTTAATAAACGAACGAACACAAACAAACTTCCCGCCGAACGATTCACGAACTGTTCGCCGAACGTTTGGTTCGTTTACAGCCCTACAGAGAACAATAGAAAAAGTTGAAACTTGAAACAAATGATACGACCCCGAATCACAAAACCTAACTCCATTAAAGTTGCATGTTAACTTGATGGTTTTGGATCCATAAAAACAAAACATAAAAAGTTGGTTAAAAATGTAAAATATACAAAAACAAAACATAAAAAGTTGATACAAATTATATACCTATATGTTTGCATTCCTATGTTTTATTGTAACTTAACCCGTCGATACACCTATAGATACAAATAGTGGCGGACTTAGAGGGTTAATAGGGGTAGCATGGGCTACCCCTCAACCCCGTCTCCGTAGTGTAAAAATACCCCTTAACTCCATTTCCGTAATGTAAAAATACCCCTCAACTCCGTTTCTGTTATATAAAGGTTACCCCTGATCCTTAAAAAAAATTAGGATACCCCTAACTTTTTGGGCTAGTTCCGCCACTGGATACAAATCTTTGTGAATATCGTGGAGGACTGGATGTCTCCATATGAACCTTTAACGTGTATGATTAAAATTTTGAAGCATAAAGAAATGTTAATTTGCATACATGTTTTGTCATGTAGCATGGATTTATGTATTTGTACTCATGTACAGGGGCGGATCTTAGTGGACTAGTGGCAGGGCCACGACCCTGGCAAGTTTTTCGGCCGTAGTGTTAATTTTCCGCATTTCGATCGAAATTTTGTATATATACTATGTTCGGCCCTGGCAAGTTTTTCGGCCGTAGTGCTAATTTTAGTGCCCGTGTCTTTCGGCCCAGGCAGGTTCAACGGGCAAGATCCGCCACTGCTCGTGTACAAACCCTCTCATACCTGAATGAATGAATGATTCTTTTATTGTTTGTTTGATATTTACAATGCTAATCTTTGTAAATTGTCATAAAGCATGGATTTATACTTTTGTATTCATCATATTTTGAATTGGGTCTCTCATATTATTAATTTATTTAGTATATATTAAAAGGTGTGGTAGGTTAACTAGTACTTTAAATAATGTTTTATTCAAATTTTTTTTAATTCATGTGGTTTAAGCTTTTCTATTTTTTTATTGTTTTATTACTTTTATAATTATAATTAACTTTAAACATATTTTTTATTACTTTTATTATATAATTTTTTTTTTGTAAAATTTTGAGTATAGCGTTATGATGTACTTATTTTTATAATCTCCCAGTATACCGGTATTTGTTTTTAGGGTTCTCAATGATTTAAAATACATGACGATATTCTTTTAGGCATTTCACAACCTTATTTTTTGTTTTTGTTTTTTTTTTTTTTTTTTTTTTTTGGTTTACAATATTGTACTGATACCAATATACCATAACGAACTGAACTGATACCAACCGAATTTCCGTCGCAACATGTCAGGGGATTTTACTATATAAAAAATTTTGGTAGTATTTTTTAGTATTTTGGTGTCTCATATTCATTTACACCCCTGATCATTAGCTAGTTTAATATTTGGCCCCTTAACTTTAATTAAGTTATACTTCTTCTCTAGTCTCTTGTTCTTTAATCGATTTACACCACAACCCCTGAGCTTTAATAAAGTTATTTTGAGTTTTTAACGAAATTTCTGTTACGTGTTTTTTTATGGGTTTCATTTTTTATATCATGCTCCACGCGAGAAATTTTTATCTACGTTTCGACATGAAGTTCGTAACGTTGTTTTTAAACCGACTGGTGTTTTAAATGTTTTTTTAAAGCGTTTGTTTTTTAATTGTTTTTTTAAACCGTCTGACGCTCATCTTTAAATACACCATCGCGATGTGTTTTTTACCTATGTTTAAACCGACTTGTTGTAATGTGCAACCGTCATGTTTATCTTTATAGGATTAGGATATGATAGAAATTAGTGTTTTTCTAGGAAGCCTAGGAAGTCATTGTCACACCCCAACCAATGACGGAAACATCGGGATGAGACGAAGTGTGAAGATTGCTAGAGACATCATAACGCTATTTGTGACAATATTTAATAAACCGATTTCATTGCATAAAGTGATTGTCAACATTACAAGAAATTCAAATACAACAAGTCAAAGAAGTACATAACAACATAAGCAAAATTGATACCACATATTAAACCTAACGTCTATATGTGTATCTAGGCATCAACGCTACTTCTTTTCATAGTACCATCATCATCAACCTGTAACATGTTTAAAATAAAGTTCAATGCAAAAGCAATGGCGAGTATACAAGTTTGGTACGTACATAACAAAAGATAAGTTTTGAACAATTCCTCATAGCAAGCATGTGATTCAAGATAAACATAAAAACATGGTATGTGTCTAACATATCAAACCAAGAAAACGCAATATGCTCATGACATAACCACAAGTTACGGGCGGCGGGTCGTTAATCCTATAGCGCTACATATGTCACGGTTTGGCTCGTACAAGTTAATGATAAGTTCAACACATAAGATTAATCCAAGTTTAAAGTATCAAGCCATCACGTATACAAGCATGTTAATAAGAATGTTCACGTGTTTAAGCAAAAGTTCATGTGTAAGTTGTTGATAGATAAACATGTTACACCCCAAAAGTGGTAAAAGTAAAGAGGGGAAAATACGAGTATACTCACGGTTTTACAAGTCTTGAACTTAAGAATCCGGGAGTAAGTTGGTGGTTGGATTAGTTTGGAGCACCTAGTCCTTCTACACGAGGAAACATAGGTGTGTGAGTTTGGCGTTAACGGAAGATTATGAATTTGGAATTTTAACATAACATAAAGTAGAATAAAGTATGATACGAAAAGTAATCATCTTTAACTTAGTAACCCTTGTATGACACTATGTAACCAATATGGTTAGAAATGTTTTCATGGGTAATATGCCCATTAGAATCATACTTGGTATTTTAGGTCTTAGATGATATTCTACTACTTTAACATATAAACACAAGTTCAACATTAAAGGTTCGAATGGATATATATATACATATATTTAGGTCAAGTATTATATGTTATTTAGTCCAATAATTCAAGTAGGAGGTAGAAGATTAAAATCCTCATTTAGGCACCTCGAGTTATCATGGAAGTCATGTATGGGGTAGGAAGAACAAGCTTCCATTTAGGAACCCCTTGTATGTTCACCACTACACTTGGTGTAAAAACAACCAAGGAGGGTCAAGAACTAAGGTAGGTACAATAATATAACAAGCTATACTAAGAGAAATCATCAAATCATGTGAGGATTTTATGTTGGAACAACCCAAGTTGTTCCATAATCACTCATGCATCAAGATCTAAGCTTGACATGATTTGTGGGTTAAATACCCTAACAAAACAGAAAGTATTTGAGGTTTAATCCTCTGATTTCTAGTGTCTCAACCTTGTTTTTAAGCCTAATCAACCATAAGAGAGGTTGTAAGCATTGGGACATAGGTATGAGATGTGTTAGACACAAGTTGAACAAGTTTAAACAAGTTTTTTGAATAACATTACACAAAACAGAAAGTTTAGGTCCTTTTTAGGGCAATTCCAAGCATGATTTCTCCAAGGAAAAACCAAGGAATCAAACCCAAGGATGTACTAAAGAAGTAGAAGAAAGAATCAAGTGATTTGGACTCAAAATGAGCAAGTTACACTCACTTTTCTAAGAGTGTATGAATCTGTCCTAAACTCAGATTTCCAGCAGAATTAGAGAGAATTTGTGAAGTGTAATGAGTTGTGAAAGTGTAAAAAGGGAGTTGTATTTATAATGGAGGAGTTTGGAGGTGATTGGAGGTGTTTAGAGGTGAAGGAATGGTGATTGGGGAGGTTTGGAAGTTAGGATTTCGTGCACAAATCGCGACCTGGTGTGTTTTTTCCGAATGTGAAGCTAATGCGGCCCGCATTAGATATTCAGTAAGTTAAAGCGGGTCGCCCGGGGGTTGGTTATATGACATAAGTTTCAGAATTTACACTTTAGCCCCCAGACTTCCTATTTTGGTGTTTTTGGGACATTTAAGGGCCATTCTTGCCATAAAAGCATACTTTAAGATAAATCCAAGTATGAGGAGTATAAACCAAGTATCCTTGAGTGTAAAAGTATCATAATCAAGTGTCGTTTATGTTTAAATCACGTATTATGCTTAAGTTTCATGTATTTACAAGTTTAGCACATAGTTTCCAAGAATTACGAATAAGCATCAATTGTTCCACGAAGTTGAATGTTTGAGCATGTATAAAGTATGTGTAACATGTGATTAACAAAATACGAGTTTCATTCATGATTCAAGTCTCAGATTTTACAATGATTCCAAAGAAAGAACGATTACAAGAATACAAAGTTTCCAAAAATAGAAATACGAACAAAACTTTCTATAAATGGAAAGTACAAAAGAGCCGGGCGTTACAGTCTCCCCTCCTTTAGGAAATTTCGTCCCGAAATTTAGGAAGATGTAGGGAAGAGATGAGGATACTTCTTTTTCATCTCGCTCTTGAGTTCCCAAGTAAATTCGGCGCCTCGTTTACCTTCCCATCGAACCTTGACGATAGGAATCTTGCTGCGCCTCAATAACTTGACTTTTTGATCCATGATCTCGACTGGTTTCTCCACGAAATGCAAAGTGTCGTTTATTTGGAGATCTTTGAGAGGAACTTGAAGTCTTTCTTCAGCGTGACACTTCTTTAGATTAGAAACATGGAACGTTGGATGCACGTTGTTGAGTTCTTGAGGTAAATCGAGTCGGTAAGCCACCGCGCCAATCCTTTCGAGTATCTTGAAAGGACCAACAAAGTGAGGGGCAAGCTTTCCCTTTTTACCAAAACGAACCACTCCTTTCCAAGGAGACACCTTGAGTAAAACGTGATCCCCAACGTTGAGTTGCATCGGTTTGCGTCCTTTATCAGCATAGACCTTTTGACGTTCACGAGCCTTGAGTAGATTGTCACGGATTTGGTGAATCTTATCCGTTGCTTCTTGTATGATCTCAGGGCCCGAAAAATGTTTGTCACCAATCTCGTGCCAGCTTAAAGGAGATCGGCATTTGCGACCATACAATGCCTCGAATGGAGCCATTTTAATACTGGAGTGGTAGCTATTGTTATACGAGAATTCGACCAAAGGTAAATGCACATCCCAACTACCACCAAAGTCGATGACATAAGAACGGAGCATGTCCTCTAGGGTTTGGATAGTACGTTCGGTCTGTCCATCCGTTTGAGGATGAAAAGCCGTACTGAGATTTAAATGAGTACCCATAGCGGACTGAAAGGTTTGCCAGAGACGCGAAGTAAATCGACCATCACGGTCAGAAATGATGTCGAGAGGAACACCATGATGACGTATGACTTCGTTAGTATAGATGCGAGCAAGTCGCTCGACTTTGAAATCTTCACGAATAGGGATGAATTGAGCGGACTTGGTTAGACGGTCGATAATTACCCAAATACTATCGTGACCAGAAGACGTTCGAGGGAGTTTGGTTATGAAGTCCATCGCAATGCTATCCCATTTCCAAACGGGGATTTCAGGCTGTTCGAGTAGGCCAGAAGGTCGTTGGTGTTCGGCTTTGACTTTTGAACACGTAAGACACTTAGAGACGTAAGTGGCAATGTCTTTCTTCATACCAGGCCACCAATAGGATGTACGTAGATTATGATACATCTTGTCGGCTCCAGGGTGAATTGAGTACTTAGATTTGTGTGCCTCGTTCATAATGAAGTCTCGAAGTGCTTCGTGATCAGGGATCCAGGCACGATTGTTAAAGTATAGGATACCATCGGCCTTGGAGACGAGATCGTGTTCTTTTGCGCCTCGTATCTCGACATGGAAGTTACCCTCGTTAATAGAGGCGTACTGAGCTCCACGAATGCGTTGAGGAAGGTCGCTTGAGATATAAAAACAACGCATATAATCTACATGAGTTTTACGACTAAGCGCATCGGCCACGACATTTGCTTTACCTGGATGGTATTTTATTTCGCAGTCGTAGTCGTTTAACAGTTCCACCCAACGACGTTGACGCATGTTCAGTTCCTTTTGGTCGAAGATATGTTGAAGGCTCTTGTGGTCAGTGAAAACCACACACTTAGTACCATAAAGGTAGTGTCGCCAAATTTTCAACGCAAAAAACAACTGCGCCAAGTTCAAGGTCGTGAGTAGTATAGTTCTTCTCATGTATTTTGAGTTGCCTTGACGCATAAGCGATGACCTTGTCTCGTTGCATGAGCACACAACCAAGACCAAGGCGGGAAGCATCGCAATATACGACGAAGTCGTCGCTTCCATCAGGGAGCGTGAGGATAGGAGCATTTCATAGCATGTCCTTGAGCGTTTGAAAAGACTCCTCTTGCTCGGGACCCCAAACAAAAGGTTTCTCTTTTTGAGTCAAGGAGGTCAAAGGGACGGCGATTTTCGAAAAGTTGGAGATGAAGCGACGATAGTAACCAGCAAGACCAAGAAACGAACGAATTTCGGATGGAGATTTAGGCGCGGTCCAATTCTTTACGGCTTCGATCTTTGCAGGGTCAACGTGGATTCCTTTTTCACTAACAACGTGTCCAAGGAATTGGACTTCTTTAATCCAAAACTCGCATTTAGAAAATTTAGCGTATAATCGTTCCATCCGTAAGAGCTCGAGTATAAGACGAAGATGACGTTCATGATCGGCTTGAGTTTTAGAATAAATGAGAATATCATCAATGAAGACGATCACGAAGCGATCCAAGTAAGGCTTACAAACACGATTCATCAGATCCATGAACACAGCGGGTGCGTTGGTCAAACCAAAAGGCATAACCACGAACTCGTAGTGTCCATAACGAGTGCGAAAAGCGGTTTTGGGGATGTCTTCATCGAGAACACGAAGTTGGTGATAACCAGAACGAAGATCGATTTTGGAGAAACAAGTGGCGCCTTGAAGTTGATCAAAGAGGTCGTCGATACGCGGGAGAGGGTAACGATTTTTGACGGTGAGTTTGTTAAGCTCACGATAATCGATGCACATGCGGAAGGAACCATCCTTCTTTTTGACAAAGAGTACAGGAGCACCCCAAGGTGAGGTACTTGGACGAATGAAACCCTTATCGAGGAGTTCTTGAAGTTGCGTAGATAATTCTTGCATCTCCGAAGGTGCAAGATGATAAGGAGCTTTAGCAACAGGAGTCGCACCAGGTACGAGGTCAATACGAAAGTCAACAGATCGAGGTGGAGGAGGACCAGGCAAGTCTTCAGGAAAGACGTCAGGGAAGTCGCGCACCACTGGAACATCACTTAAACTCTTTCCCTTGCCCTTTTCTTCCACAACGTGGGCTAAAAAGGCAAGGTACTTTTTGTGTAAATACTTGTTCGCTTGTGTGCAGGACATCAACTTCAGTCCCTTTGAAGGTCGGTCTCCATAGACGTGCAAAACATCACCAGATGGAAGGGGTAAACGGACGTATTTTTCGTGACAAGCGATTTCAGCATGGTTCTTTTGGAGCCAATCCATGCCTATGATGACGTCGAAACTACCCAATTGCATGGGTATGAGATCGATAGGGAAAACGTGCTCGTTAAGATTAAGACGACAATTGCGAAGAACGGAATCGACTAGGATGGACGACTTCAACGAAAAACGACTTAGGTAGCTTAGAGCGTGTGCAATTTAACAATGGCTCGAATTCTAAGGACACAAAGCTTTTGTCCGCACCAGTATCAAATAGTATCGAAGCATAAAGATGGTTAACAAGAAACGTACCGTTAACGACATCATTGTCGTTGTGCGCTTGATTTGCGTTCAGATGGAAACAGCGTCCACGAGGAGGTTGTAGAGCCAGTTGTTGTTGTGGCTGTTGCGGTGGCTGTGGTTGTTGCTGTCGAGGCGGTTGCGGTTGGTATCGTTGAGGGCAGTAGTTGGCCATATGGTTGGTATCACCACACGTGAAACATGCTCGCACAGGAGCGACTTGATTTGGAGCCGAAGGGGCTTGGTTTCGATAGGCCGGTGGTGGGATGCGACAGTACGGAGAAGTATGCCCACCTCGGCCGCACTTGTCGCACTTTCGACAATGAGCGTTTGGAGGGTGATGATACTGGCATTTACCACACTTAGGCTGCATTCCAGTGTAAACCTTGCGTGAAGTCTCATCGTTGGTAAAAGCAGGTACGGCTTGTAGGGGTTGTGGGTTTGGCGGAGTGACAACCGCATAATTTTGGCTTGAAGCCTTCCGCTTCTTGCCCTGGTTTTTCTTGGATGATTGGGAGGGTAAGGGTTCATCGGCAGTAGTGTCAATGGTAGCTTGGCGTGCACTCTTCGTTGAAACCTTGTCAAAGGTTCCATGAAGAACACAGTTGTTGTTAAGTTCGGTGGCTATACGAAAGGCATCTTCAAGGGTTTGGGGGTTGGCAGAGGCAAGGTGGTTTGTCAGGGAAGGTGCAACACAACGAACGAATTTGGCTATTGACTTGGGGACGGTCTCAACTTGTCCAGGACAGAGGACACTGAGTTGTTTAAAACGCGTAATCAGGCCATCCATGTCACCCCCTTTCTGAGTGAGGTTCCAAAATTCATTCTCCAATTTTTGGAGTTCGTGGGGAGGACAGAAGTGGTCTTTCATAAGTTGTTTGAATTCGCCCCAAGGCATAGCATGTGCAACCTCGTTTCCCCTTTTGTTGCGTTCTGTTGTCCACCATTCGAGTGCCTTTTCACGAAACACCCCAGTGGCATTCAAGGTTCTTAGTTCATCAGGGCAGCCACTTTGCAGGAAGGTAAGCTCGATGGCATCAATCCAGTTCATCATGGCGGTAGCGCCATTTTTGCCAGTAAACTCTAAGGGTTTACAAGCCATGAATTGCTTAAACTGGAAGGTCGATTTGGGTTTGTCTGCCTTTGAGTCGACAGAGCCGTGAGGTGAATCGGGGTTTGGCTGAATCTTGCTAACAATGTCGGGTAGGACCTTAGCAAATTGCTTGGCCATGAATCTCATGCAATCCTTTTGTGACATGGTGTTGGAAGTCGAACCCTTCTTTGACTTGGTTCTCTTTGACGCACCGTTGGACGACATCTAAAGATGGAAAGAGAAGGAAAGGATGAGACTTGGTCATAATTTTAAAACAAGGTTTTTGCATGTAAAAACAAGTAAGCGTTCATGTATCATGTAAAGTTCACATAGAGCATAAGTTTCCAACATGTATTCAACAAGTATAACACATATGATTGCGTAAGGGTATATAAATTTAGTTTGTTCACGAGGATTATTATTGTTTTTGGTTGCGATGACGTGCGAAGCGAGTTAAAAAGTTTGAAATGAAGAACGTTCAAGTATAAAATTACACATAAATTGAGATACATAAAAGAGAGGCTCAATAAAACATTGGATTGTTTCGGGTAGAGAAACGTCGACTATTCCAAAGTGGGTCGAAAGTCCTTTCGAATTAGAGAAAACGTGCTTTGGCCTATAGGTAAGATACTCTCGTCGAGATGCGATTAACGGTATCTTACCCTTCCAGTTACTACACGTCTCTAATCGATTGAAACAATCGGGACTTTGGCGAGATCGAAAATCGAGGAGTGGGACTTAATCGACAAGGTGCGGGTTTCACCCCTAACTTGACGATTTCGTACCCTAAATGTGGTTGGTACTTGTCGGGTCAAAATAAAATTTCGACACTTTGACAAGGGCCCCACTAGAGTTGAATTGGAAATTACCATTAAGTTATGGATTTCACTCCTAGCTTAATGGTGAAATTTCGTGCAAAAATAGTTCAAGGTAGAATGAGAGTCGTTTACCAAATTGTGGGTTTCACGCCTATTTTGGTAAAGTCGTCTCGTTTGTGTTACAAGAGTATACAAATAATCAAAAGTGTGTTTGTGTTAGCCTTAGGAAAGGCATGTAAATTTAACAACAAGAAGTGTAGCTAGGAAGCATGTAAGGTAGAATGCATAAGTTTTAAACAACAAATAAGAGACAAAGTTCCTAAAACTATAGACTAGGGCAAAAGCATGGCAATTTTCCTAATTCCCTATAGTTATGGCTCTGATACCAATCTGTCACACCCCAACCAATGGCGGAAACATCGGGATGAGACGAAGTGTGAAGATTGCTAGAGACATCATAACGCTATTTGTGACAATATTTAATAAACCGATTTCATTGCATAAAGTGATTGTCAACATTACAAGAAATTCAAATACAACAAGTCAAAGAAGTACATAACAACATAAGCAAAATTGATACCACATATTAAACCTAACGTCTATATGTGTATCTAGGCATCAACGCTACTTCTTTTCATAGTACCATCATCATCAACCTGTAACATGTTTAAAATAAAGTTCAATGCAAAAGCAATGGCGAGTATACAAGTTTGGTACGTACATAACAAAAGATAAGTTTTGAACAATTCCTCATAGCAAGCATGTGATTCAAGATAAACATAAAAACATGGTATGTGTCTAACATATCAAACCAAGAAAACGCAATATGCTCATGACATAACCACAAGTTACGGGCGGCGGGTCGTTAATCCTATAGCGCTACATATGTCACGGTTTGGCTCGTACAAGTTAATGATAAGTTCAACACATAAGATTAATCCAAGTTTAAAGTATCAAGCCATCACGTATACAAGCATGTTAATAAGAATGTTCACGTGTTTAAGCAAAAGTTCATGTGTAAGTTGTTGATAGATAAACATGTTACACCCCAAAAGTGGTAAAAGTAAAGAGGGGAAATACGAGTATACTCACGGTTTTACAAGTCTTGAACTTAAGAATCCGGGAGTAAGTTGGTGGTTGGATTAGTTTGGAGCACCTAGTCCTTCTACACGAGGAAACATAGGTGTGTGAGTTTGGCGTTAACGGAAGATTATGAATTTGGAATTTTAACATAACATAAAGTAGAATAAAGTATGATACGAAAAGTAATCATCTTTAACTTAGTAACCCTTGTATGACACTATGTAACCAATATGGTTAAAAATGTTTTCATGGGTAATATGCCCATTAGAATCATACTTGGTATTTTAGGTCTTAGATGATATTCTACTACTTTAACATATAAACACAAGTTCAACATTAAAGGTTCGAATGGATATATATACATATATTTAGGTCAAGTATTATATGTTATTTAGTCCAATAATTCAAGTAGGAGGTAGAAGATTAAAATCTTCATTTAGGCACCTCGAGTTATCATGGAAGTCATGTATGGGGTAGGAAGAACAAGCTTCCATTTAGGAACCCCTTGTATGTTCACCACTACACTTGGTGTAAAAACAACCAAGGAGGGTCAAGAACTAAGGTAGGTACAATAATATAACAAGCTATACTAAGAGAAATCATCAAATCATGTGAGGATTTTATGTTGGAACAACCCAAGTTGTTCCATAATCACTCATGCATCAAGATCTAAGCTTGACATGATTTGTGGGTTAAATACCCTAACAAAACAGAAAGTATTTGAGGTTTAATCCTCTGATTTCTAGTGTCTCAACCTTGTTTTTAAGCCTAATCAACCATAAGAGAGGTTGTAAGCATTGGGACATAGGTATGAGATGTGTTAGACACAAGTTGAACAAGTTTAAACAAGTTTTTTGAATAACATTACACAAAACAGAAAGTTTAGGTCCTTTTTAGGGCAATTCCAAGCATGATTTCTCCAAGGAAAAACCAAGGAATCAAACCCAAGGATGTACTAAAGAAGTAGAAGAAAGAATCAAGTGATTTGGACTCAAAATGAGCAAGTTACACTCACTTTTCTAAGAGTGTATGAATCTGTCCTAAACTCAGATTTCCAGCAGAATTAGAGAGAATTTGTGAAGTGTAATGAGTTGTGAAAGTGTAAAAAGGGAGTTGTATTTATAATGGAGGAGTTTGGAGGTGATTGGAGGTGTTTAGAGGTGAAGGAATGGTGATTGGGGAGGTTTGGAAGTTAGGATTTCGTGCACAAATCGCGACCTGGTGTGTTTTCTCCGAATGTGAAGCTAATGCGGCCCGCATTAGATATTCAGTAAGTTAAAGCGGGCCGCCCGGGGGTTGGTTATATGACATAAGTTTCAGAATTTACACTTTAGCCCCCAGACTTCCTATTTTGGTGTTTTTGGGACATTTAAGGGCCATTCTTGCCATAAAAGCATACTTTAAGATAAATCCAAGTATGAGGAGTATAAACCAAGTATCCTTGAGTGTAAAAGTATCATAATCAAGTGTCGTTTATGTTTAAATCACGTATTATGCTTAAGTTTCATGTATTTACAAGTTTAGCACATAGTTTCCAAGAATTACGAATAAGCATCAATTGTTCCACGAAGTTGAATGTTTGAGCATGTATAAAGTATGTGTAACATGTGATTAACAAAATACGAGTTTCATTCATGATTCAAGTCTCAGATTTTACAACGATTCCAAAGAAAGAACGATTACAAGAATACAAAGTTTCCAAAAATAGAAATACGAACAAAACTTTCTATAAATGGAAAGTACAAAAGAGCCGGGCGTTACAGTCATCCTAGCTACTAGATTGGATAATAGATAGTTAAAGTTAAAGGGGTGGAATTCATCAAATGCCAAAGAGACGCTTGAATTTTTAAGGGTATAATGGTTCATTCAAGATATTCTTTTATCACTTTTTCACTTGCACTTTTTTTTAAAAAAACGTTAATAATTCTTTTATACAGGCCTATTTTTTCTTTTAAAAAAAATACACCATAAAAACAAACATGTTTTTACCTTTAAAACGAGTATAATATCGATGTATATTAAAAAAACACAATGATGTGGATATACCCAGTTCATTGTGTTTTAGCATGCACTTTTTGTGTTTTATAGCATGCTCAGTTCATTGTGTTTTAACATTCCTAGTTTATTGTGTTTTACAAATCTACATAAACATAGAACACTGGGGTGAAAAACAAAATTGGTTCCCTTATTGTGTTTACACAAAAAAAAATGTCAAAACTAATTCATGATAAAAATCTTATTCACAATAAGACATTTTTAGCCTTCATTTTTTCTCATTTTTCCACCTCATTCATTTTTATCTATTGTGGATTCCATTTTCTGGGTTCATTTTTCACATCCATATTTCTCCACAAACATGAAAAAATGAAGAAAAGGTGGGGTATGTGACAGATGGTAGGGCTGGGAGAGGGTTTTTGATGTAAAAGGTGATGGTGACATGGCTGCATTTTTGGATTTCCTTATTGGGTGGGTTTTTAGTGTTTTTAAAAAAATGAGTGATTTTTTATGTGCTAGCTGACTAGACATGTTTTTAGGTGTTTTCGATATACCTTATTGTGGATGATCTAACAATTGGGGTCATCGTCACCAAAACCATCTCCTGCACGCTTGTTCCAGTGTCTGCTAGCCACTAGGTGTTATTTGGGGTTTAGGAAAGAAGATCAGTTGACTAAAACGCCCCTTCACTTCAAAAATTAACAAAGACACGTGTAATTGAAGGAGAAATAAAATGTTATTGTTCATTAGTAAATTTGAAGAAAACACTGTTCACATTTATAATTTTTTTAATATTTTTGAATGTGATTGTGAATGGAGGAGAAAGAATATGTAAGTAAAAGTATAAAAAATATTATTTAATTGAAAATGAGATAGAAAAGTTAGTGATTTTTAGTATAATTATAGATATGGAGAATTAGAATTCATTGTGAATGCTCACAATATTATAGGACATCTCACCAAAACATACTACCAGTGGCGGATGTAATGTACAAGCAGGGGTAGTACGTACTACATCTATATAGGCTTCTCACCAAAACATACTTCCCAGTGGCGGATGTAATGTACAAGTAGGGGTAGTACGAGCTACTCTCAACTTTGTTGACGGAGTGTAAAATTAGTGTAAAAAATATTTTCTTTATGTTTTACGTATCTGGGATAACTCTGAGCAAATATTAGGATACTCCTAGGCCCAGATTTTTTTGAGATACCCTGATCTTGTCTTCTAGATCCGCCACTGATATTTCTTATTTGATCATTTCCTATCTTTTTATACGTTTAGGTGTAAATTTTGTTTGAATAACTTGATTTTCGTATACAACAACTGACGTGAGTGAGGGTGTATTGATTTTTATTATAATTTTTAAGTACCTTTTACTTCTTTATCAAGCTTTAAATTTATAAAACATGATATAACACTATCACTCTCTACAACACGCTAGGGCAAGTGCATCCATCGTTGGCGTAGTATAGTGATGGTAAGATACCGAGGTCGTCAAAGGACACAAAAACTTTTAATACCATAATATCGTCGACATCTAATCTAATCAAATTTTGAGGAAAGATTTTTAATAAGTAAATAAAGAAACAAATAGACAAGGTAGAATCACTTGGCTCCGACTCATCTTCTATGTATCTTTTGATGATTTCCGCACTTTGGGTTTATAAGATATTATCTTAGTTATAGTGGCATGTCCCTCTTTTGGAGGAAACGCTACCCTCAGCCATATTGGTCTGAGTCAACATGGATACAGTCCTGCAAGGCGAGAATATTGAAAGATAATTAAGTAACTTATTAATCCAAAATGTGGCATATCCCTCTTTTGGAGGAAACGCTACCATCGACCATATTGGTCTAAGTCAGCAGGGATACAGTCCCGCAAGGCCGGTTTAAAGTTTTAATAGTAGTTTATTTATAAGGGATTCAAGCCGTTCTTACTTCCCCCGATTTGATGCTATCTGCCTCAAAGGAAGTTTTAATAAGCTTGAATCAAGTCCTCGCAGGATCTATACACTGAACGAGACAAGAACTTTACCCATACCACCTTTCTAACCCTCTTCCAGGCAGTTAACGCGCTTTATGTAGACCGTAAAGACATGAATGAGTGAATCAACGAAACATGAAGAGATGATAGACTAAAGTTCACTTTCAATATAAAAAACTAGCTATTAAAGTCATTAATAGATACTCAATTAAAAAGTTAGCCAAAGATTGGAAACAAAAAATAATACATAAATGGCTTATCTTCACCAAATGATGTAAGAGATTAGCCAAGCATGACCTTTGTTTGACAAAAACTCTTACGATCAATCTCGACCCGAAACTCGTCCCGTGCGGAAACTCGTGTCGGCCTAAAACCTGTTGCGATCTGAAACCTGTCCCGTGTCGGCCCGAAACCCCCGACCCGTTCCGATCCAAAACTTGCCCATTGCCGAAACCCGTTTCGGTCCGAAACTCAATTTGAACTGAAACCGTTCTGCTCCAAAACCCGTTTCGTGCCGTAACCCATCTTGTGCGAATATTTGTGTCGGCCCGAAACCCAATCCGATCTGAAACCTGTCCCGTTTCTTTAAGGCACTAACCCACATCGACCTATTTCTTTAAAGTTGTTGACCCATTTTAACCCGAAAATAACAAGATGAAATTTTAATTGACCCATTATAATCTCTTTAGTTAAAATATCTACCCAAACAAACCCATATAATATGAAAAGCAAGCAACCCAATTGGAAGCCTTTGGGTCAATGACCCCTCTTTACCCTGTTCTGCTTTCTCTCACGGTTCCGATAACTGATTTTGCCCAGGTGAGCTTGCCCCTTTAACTGTCGTTTTTGCATTGTTTGATTTTAGTAGTTATAGGATTTTGATTTTAGTTGATGGAAGCTTTCTTTGATTTTCATGGTTCAATTGCTCTAGAATTTTGATTTCTATGTATACCGATGGGTGCATATGATTGTTAATTTGCTCTATCCTTTGAAGTCTATGATTCTAACAAGTCAACCTAATTATTTGTTGCAGTTATGGCCCATGAATATTATAATTATAGGCTCAACATACTTTTCAGATACAAGATTATATGAACACTTTGAATTTTTTTTTTTTAATTTGATGGTTAGAATTTATAAAAGTTTTTCTTAATTTCAGTTGAATATATACAAAAGTTTGCAAACTGGCTATCAAGTATACTAATCTTCAGACTGGCTTAATCATTATGATCATTTGATCCATTAAACAATGACATATCTAATTAGTTTAATTTGCATCCAGGGGCGGAACCAGAGGGGGGTCAAGAGGGTCCGTTGACCCTCCGGTCACCGGAACTTTTTGAATTTTTATATATAAATTTTGAGTTTTTGAAGAACAAACTTAGAGATGGAACACCCCCCCCCCCCCCCCCCCCCTCCCCAATTTGAACCAGTATAGAATATAAGCTTATGATGACCCCCTAACTAAATCGTTCTGGTTCCGCCACTGTTTGCATCTGTCTATGCTCAGGAGCTACTTACTTTACAACCAATTTACAGGAGTCGAGCACACGCACAGCAACGCGTGCGTTAACGCAGCGTCTCATCTCTTGAACGACCCAAACCGACCCGAGTCTGTCGCTGAAGAAACTCTAGGCGTTGAATAATGATGTTGGTGGTGATGGTGTTTTTGGTTTTGGTCTCTGCGTCGTCGTCGGTATACTCGAACGAGGAGTACGGAAGGCAGGTGTTAACCGCAGCGAAAGAAGACAAAAACTGGTTGGTTTCAATCCGTCGGAAACTCCACGAGCACCCGGAACTCTGCTTCCAAGAACACAACACCAGCACCCTTATTCGCTCTGAACTCGAAAAGCTCGGCATTTCTTACACATACCCACTTGCGCGCACTGGCTTTGTAGCTCAGATTGGCACCGGATCTCCTCCCGTTGTAGCCCTTCGTGCTGACATGGATGCCCTCCCGTTGCAGGAGCTCATTCAATGGGAGCATAAGAGTAAACATGACGGTCTTATGCATGGCTGCGGTCATGATGCTCACACCACCATGCTTCTTGGTGCTGCTAAGTTACTTAATCAAAGAAAGGACAATCTCAAGGTATGTTTCCACAAATATAATAGAACGTGAAACATTAACAATATGTTAAAATATGGGTCGAAGAAGGTGTTAAAATATGTCTACTTAAAAAAATACATATAAAAATGTGTGTATATACATATAAAACTGTAAATTACATAGACAAACTCAATCCGTTTAATCCCTATTAATCCCAATTAATCGCTCGTCGGTACCCCACTAGCACCTAGCGATACTTACAACACTGGTAAAAAATAATATTGATTCACAAATGTGTAGTCACGAGAGGCAGCGCTGAGAAACCTAAACGATTTTATAACAAGTCTGTTATCTATTAATTCCTTAAAAATTCCAATTTGGCAAATAACATTTAATTACCTGATTCTTACAACTTCAAATAGCAAAATCACATCCGCAACACACTTCTTTTATGGCCTGATTGCTTTGCTTATTGATATCGTGTATATAAAGTGCCTCAGTTTCATATAATGTTCGTATGTACTCTGCAATAACAAGAGGATGCTAGTTTTTTTAACAAAATATGATTTACATAAGGCCAGGCGGGGTGGATGGATTATAACGCGTGGAACATGGATTATAACGCGTGGAACTTCATAAATCCCACCCCCAACTCATCGTATAACGCGTTATAGTATAACGAAAATCCAATTTCGTTATTTTTTCCACGCCGTGATGGTTTTATTTGTGAGTGTAATTGTTGGTTGGGGGGAAATTGTTGGGTGTGGTGGTGAGTGATGACCACCCCCACTAAAAAAGGTTGTGAGTGATGGAAAAATGGTTGCTGACATGGCGGAACATGATTGGATATTGTGAGTGATGGAAAAATGGTCACTAGTGACCACCCCCCCTCCCCTAATAACTACCCCATTCAATGAGTCACCAACAGCTATATTATTTTTATACAAGGGAACTGTTCGACTGATATTCCAGCCTGCTGAAGAAGGAGGTGCGGGTGCATCATATATGATAAACGAAGGTGCACTTGGTGGTGCGGAGGCTATATTTGGAATGCATGTTGATTTTACGATTCCCACAGGAACCATTGCCACCCTTTCGGGACCAATGTTGGCTGCCGTATGCTTCTTTGTGGCTCGTATAGAAGGTAAAGGTGGTCATGCTGCTGAACCCCATAACAATGTGGACCCTATACTTGCTGCGTCGGCTACTGTTTTGGCCTTGCAACAACTCATCTCCAGAGAACTAGATCCTCTTCAAAGTCAAGTATGTTTTCATAATTTCTTTCACAAACTAAAATGGATCTTGAAATTGCTGTTTATTAGCAAGACTTCACTGCGTGCTTGACAAAGCCAAATAAATACAACAATTTAATGTTTTTTTAACGCGTCGAACGGTGAACAGAAATGTAGTTTAAAAGGGTAACTAGTCAAATGGGTCGAAAGTCATATAATCATATTCGATGCTTTGATAATTTATAGAGTAAAGTACATGGATGGTTCCTGTGGTTTACCAACATTTTGGATTTGGTCCCTAGCTTTCCGAAAGTACACAGATGATCCATCTGGTTTGCACTTTGTAACGCATTTAGTCCCCAACTTTCTCCAAAACTACATGGATGGTCCCTGTGATTTGCACTTTGTAACTCATTTAGTCCCTAACTTGGACATGCTAAAACCTATAGATTTGTTGGCCGGGGACTGAATGTATTACAAAGTACAAACCACAAGGATCATTGGTGTACTTTTGAAAAGCTAGGGACCAAATCCAAAATTTTGGTCAATGACACGCGTGTACTTTACTCTAATTTATAATGAGTATTTCTCGTCTTATACAAATCTTTCAATTTAATGCTATCGTTTGAAATTGAGTGTAGGTGCTATCAGTTACGTATGTTAAGGGCGGTGAGGCATTGAATGTTATTCCAGCGTTTGTTGAATTAGGGGGAACACTCAGGAGTCTGACAACCGAAGGCTTGCAAAGTCTTCAGCAAAGGGTGAAAGAGGTATCTTCTGCTTACCAATTGTCTACATTATATATTTTCTATTTCTATATGACATTGCGTGTATAAATATGATCTTGACTCTTGATATAGAAAGTTCGGTTTTTCTCAAAGTTTTAAGAGTAAAATGCCCTTTTCGTCCCTGAGGTTTGGCCAGTTTTGCGACTTTCGTCCAAAGGTTTGTTTTTCCGCATCTGGATCCAAAAGGTTTAAAATCTTGCCATTTTCATTTGGCTTGTTAACTCCATCCATTTTTCTACGTTAAGTCAGGGGTATTTTTGTCTTTTTTGTTAACTTAAAGGGCAATTTGGTCTTTTTCACTTTATGTACACGCATTTAGCATAATTTACAAGCGCGTCCTTAAGTGAAAAAGACCGAATTGCCCTTTAAGTTAACAAAAAAGTCGAATATACCCTTGACTTTAAGGAGAAAAATGGATGGAGTTAACAAGCCGGATGAAAATGGCAAGATTTTAAACCTTTTGGGCCCAGATGCGGAAATACAAACCATTGGACGAAAGTCGCAAAACTGACCAAACCTCAGGGACGAAAATTCCATTTTACTCGACTTTTAATCAATTTTTGTTTGGTCAGGTGGTTGAAGGACAGGCAGCTGTTCATAGATGTAAAGCTTCGGTTGACATGAAAGAAGACGAATTTCCCCTTTATCCAGCCACCGTGAATGACGAAAGGTTAACAAGCCATGTGGACCGAGTGGGTTCAATGTTACTCGGTCCGCATGGAGTGAAGGCGGCTAAGAAGGTGATGGCCGGTGAGGATTTTGCGTTCTATCAGGAAGTCATCCCTGGAGTTATGTTTGGAATCGGAATACGGAATGAAGCTGTAGGTTCAATTCACTCCCCACACTCTCCTTATTTCTTTCTTGATGAAGATGTTCTTCCCATTGGAGCTGCGTTACATGCGAGCATTGCGGAGTTGTATCTCATGGAACATCAGCCTCCTCCACTTGTGAAATAAAAGTAGGAGAATGTAAATTATAGTAAAAGGTTTAAGTACAAAGGGTTGTTAACGTACAAAGTATTTATTATTAACCATTTGCTTTAAAGAATTTTAGCTCATTTAAGATCTTTCAAAAGTCATGATAGTTTGTTGGTTTACTTAGATATCGGTTTGTTAAATGAATTAGCTGATCCGAGCCTGCTCAAATTTATACTAGTGTGCTCGGCTTGGTTTTGACTCTTGTTAGCGAGTCACAAGTTTAGCTTGTTTGAGATCTGTCTCATTTTACTCGAGACTCGTTTCTCTCCACTTTTGCTCGTGTCTAAAATCCAAATGGTCTAGCTATTATGTGGTTCAAGTCGGTTACTGAACTTGCTGGTTCAACCTTCAGCGGTTTGACTGATGCATAGGGAACCAGTGAAGTGATTGGCTTGGTTTTTAAAACCATCGTTGCGGAAACCACAAACGCTAACTTCTTGTTAGTCTCTTTAAAAAGTGAGAAAACCTTGAAATCCAACAAGAATGACTTAACTAGTTTAAATATTTTTCCCTAAACTTGTAGTTTCAGATGCTTAATTGAAACGAGACACGAGATATATAAAATTTGGAGTAGAATATTGACATGTTGTCTGGGTGGTGTAGTCGGTTATCACGCTAGTCTCACACACTAGAGGTCCCCGGTTCGAACCCGGGCTCAGACATTTTTTCCAACTTTTTAGACGGTTTTTTTTTTCGAACCCTATTGCATGGGGATGCCTCCGCTCCATCCGATGTAGCCATTCCACCTCCTCCCCAAAGGATTTTCACTACCCAACCCGAATGACCATCGGGTATGTCTAGTGAAACAACATAAATGATCCATCATATAGTGTGATTCATTGGTTAGTGGACGAACATGTTGGACCTAACTATCTTACGGCGAGCAAGGATCATCGGATACCATCGTAACTACATAACCCCAAATAAACTATATATTAATTATCAACTTTTGAATGTGAACTATTCAAATTTTTGCACTTTTCACCCTATATATATATTTGTGTTTTTTACAACTTTGACCAAAAAAAACATTTTTCATTTGTTACCTCAATATTTTTCCACTTTTAGTGTTGGTTCCATAAACTTTACATCTTTTACAAATTTGTTGTTTTACGTTTCAATTTAAATTTTGCGAGTTAACACGCGTGTGTGGTTTTTACGTTATTTTTTTTTTTCAGTTTAAGGGCTTCGTTGCAATGCGCGGGTCCTATGTCGACTTAGTTATTCTTTTCCATGTTTTAAGTTTCGGTCTAAATTTGTGAGTTAATACGCTACAACGCACGTGTATGGTTTATGTTTTTACATCTATTTTTTGTTCGGTTTAACAATCCCATTCCAAAGCACTAATTATACATACTAGATACATATATCATTAACAAACTATAAATTTGGGCATATATGTGTTGTACTCAATGCTTTGGAAGTTTTTCAAAAAGTAAGTTTGATATTACATTTTTACCCAAATATATTTGACCTTTTACTTTTAGCTCAAAAGTTTTCATCTTTTTCAATTTAATCTCACAACTTTTTAACTTTTAACTTTGGTCCCCCACGCTTTTCATATTTCATAGATTTTTCGTTTTAATTTTTGAGAGTTAACACGGCGTAACATGTGTGTGTGGTTCAACGTTTTTACGTTTCATTTTACGCTTCGTACTAGATTTTGCGAGTTAACACGGCTCAACGTGCGTGTGTGGTTCAACGTTTTTACGTCGTGAATTATTTTCCCGATTGACAGGTTCGTTACAACGCGCGGGGACCTAAATCGTCTTAATTATTATTTTCTATGTTTTATATTGCAGTCTAGTTTCATCGCATTAACACACCATAACTTCAATATTAGTTGTCGCTGGTATGGTATTGGTGCTATTCGGCACAGTTTTACGCGGCGGGTGGTAAATCTAGTTTTAAAAAAAATGTAATAAAGTTCAGTTCAGCCGTTTGGTTCTTCCGTAGTCTGTAGCAAAAACCCTACACAAGATTTTGAGATAGCAAACTTGGTGAATTCAATTCAATTCAATCGACTCTAATGGCGGAAATACTTCAACCGGTTCAAGTTCTATACTGTGGTGTTTGCAGTTTACCCGCCGAGTACTGTGAATTTGGTGCCGATTTCGAAAAATGCAAACCCTGGTTGATCCGAAACGCACCCCTACTTTATCCCGATCTTATTCAAGGTATTCAAATTTATATTTTTTTAATTGAATAAATGCTTTTTAATCATATTTATGTTCAGTTTATGTGATTTTTTAAACAATTCAGAATCAAACTCGAAGGTCGCTGATGGAATTTCAGATCAATTACAATCGTCTTCGATCACTGATGGCACTGAACCTTCAGGTAATATTAAATTCAAAGTAGCATACTTGTGTTATACAGCTTATACATATACTAGATGAGCCAGAAGATGCAGATAGGGTTTTGAAATCTTTTGAGTTGATTATAGTTTATATTTTGGATGCAGAGTTTTAATTCATTAATGTTAGCATACTAATTTCCTTGGAAAATTGGTTATTAATAATCCAAATTATTACTCGTTGGCTGATAATAATCCATTCGGGCAATTTGACTAATGGCAATTCTAATGTTTAGGTAGTGTTCGTTTCACAGAATGGAATGGAATTCGGAGGGAATTGGAATGTAGATTCCATTTCTTAATTTGTTCGTTTCAACAAATGAAAGCATTGTAATTGAACAATAACATAAGAAACGAAATATATATTCCAATTCCATCTAGATTGTATTCCATTTTGTGAAACAAACACACCTAAATTCCAAATCAAATTTCAATTCCATTACAATCCATGAAACGAACGGTACCTTATTTGTGTACCTGGTTGTAGCAATTGCTTCTAAATTTGAAACTGGTGACAAATATCAGTATTGTGGGGATGGTATGGTAATGACTAATGACAGCGCATGGATTGATGTACATATGTGAATTGACAACTCTACCTGTAATCATACCTGAGTACTTGATAACATGGTTGTATGAATTGGTCTAATGAGCTACTTATTATTAAAGACTGTCCATAGTTAAAAATGATGTTAAGGTACATTGCTGTATATTGCATTTTCAGTTTTTTTTATAAAACATGACAATGATAAAGTGTACTTAGTGTAGTGCCTTAAATGGAACTGAAATAACGCGTAGGACCATTTTTGTGTGTAAAAAGTTTTAAATATGATTTTGGGTAACACTGAAACTGTCACGAACAACCGGTTTTTGACCCAACTCTAGGTTTTTGACATCACGAACAACCTGTTTTTGACCCAACTCTAGGTCGACTCTTTCTTTATATTATTATTGATAGAAAACCACACCAAAATCAAAATACAATGACCCTAACCGTCTATTTATGCTAAACAAGAAAAACTCCTAACACTCTGCTAAAAAATATGAAACAAAACAAACTAAATTAGTAAACCAAATCTTGTTTTTTACGAAACATATCTTGACTCTCTTCAAAAAGTATTTCCCCTTTCTTCCTTTTGATTTATCTTTTCTCTTCTTTGTATATTGAACCATTCAGCCCTTGTACTTTCTTGGTTTAACTAACTAACCCTTTCTCGCGTGAAATCAAGATTACATCCTTCAAAACCGTAGTGACCAGTGAGCATAGTTCCTTTTTTGTGGTTTTGAAAGTGTGAGGCCTGTAACAAAAGGGGGCTTAAAGTGAGTTTCTTTTTACTCAAATTTACCATTAGAGATTTAGAGGAAGCACCAATTATTACCAGGGTTTAGTTTGGCTAGTGCTTTTGATAACATCCATATTGAGGATGATGTGTTTTTCATTATGAGTGGTTCTCCGGTTAGTTACTTGTTCTCGGATGGCTCCATCCACCTTTTCAAGTGTGGCCATAAGAAAAACCACTAAAGAGATGACTTTGAGACTAAATATAATATAATGGTTTGATAACCTGTGTTGCGCGGGTGTACTGGATGTAGTGAAAGATCATTTGTGGCCTCTTGCCAAAGTACTACTGAGAATTAGACAGGAACCAACGCATAGTCCAATATATTTTGCTTCAATTCCGTGCCTCTAAACTCAAAATTGTATCTGTCAGCTTCCCTCATTATTTGGCATGTTTGCCTTTTTTTACTTGATCTTTTAAGCTTTTTTCCTTTCCATTTTGTCAAGTACATAAAACCAACTTTAAATATCTTGATTGACGTAAATGTAACCCACAAATAGCAAAGCTATTGGTGGGGGTCTGGGGCGGGTGGGATGTAGGCAAACCTTACCTCTATTTAGAGGTGTACAAATTGTTTTTTTTTAAAACCGGTTTTTTTATAACCGGTTTTTCAAACCCAAAACAGTAACCGGTGTAACCGGTTGGGATTGGTTTTTAACCGGTTTTTTTATAACCGGTTTCGGTTATTAACCGGTTTTTCAGATCAAGAATAGTAACCGGTCACAAACCGCTGGTTCGGTTCTGTTTTAAAACCGGTTAAAAAAAACGGTTTCGGTTTTTTTTTTTCCGGTTACGATTCTAAAACCGGTTTTTTGGTACACCTCTACGCTCTACCTCTATCCATATGGATAAAGAGGCTGCTTCTAAAAAGACCCCCGGCTCGAAACCAAACATCAAGCAAACAATGTGAACTACAGATATAGCAATAGGAATCCACCAATCACAGAATAAGTGGTAACCGACTAACATAATAGAATAGACACAACTATAGCCCTACAACAATACACACACACACACACACACACAAAAGATGATAAACACATGTAAAGTCCACCTGAAAAGTAGGAAATATTAACCCCTAACCCAAAAATCTCAGACACCTCATCACTCTCTCCTAAAAATCCTTAACCTTAATCCTATGTCTCCACGAACTCCTATCCTGGACCATGTCCTCAGAAAGGTGCAACTCTAGCAAATCTTGCCTAATCTGCTCCTCCAGTCCTCCCAAGTCAGTTTGGGTCTTCCTCTACTCCTCCTACCCTCCACACAAAGGGCGTCCACCAAGGTTTAAAAAGGCTAAAACGGGTATCGAGGCGTTTTCCCTTAGCCTCACGAGGCGTAAGCCTCGAGGCAGGTCGAGGCGTAAGCCTCGAAACATTATTAAAAAAAAGTTAAAAAAATATAGATATCTCTCATAAAAATCACAAATTAACATAAAATAAACATCATAAATAGAAAATAGTTCAACAAACAAGGTTTAACATAAACAAACACCATAAAATAGTTCAACAAACAAGGTTTAACATAAAACAAACACCATAAAATAGTTCAAATAGCTTAAACTGACATCTAAATATCATGATACTCGTTCCACTCCGCATCATCATCATCATCATCCTCCTCCTCCTCAAGGTTTTCATTTGGCGGATTTAGATCGTCATCTTCATCAACCAAAGTAATAACTCTTTTCCTTTTCCTCCTAGATGAACTCTCACCTTCTTCCTCATTTGATCCTTTTCCTCCAAGATGTTTTTTTAAGTTAACTATTGGACTCGTAGATCTTTTTTTAAGTTAACTATTGGACTTGACCACCAATTAGGCCCAATAAAAACTAAATGGGCCGAAAAAAAAGTCCAGAAAACATAAAATTGATCAATTTGCACAAGTCTGGTGAGGCTTAAGCCTCACCGCCTCAAACCGCCTCAAACCGCCTCAAACCGCCTCGTATGACTGAGGCTTAGGTTTCAGTTCCCCCCTGTGAGGCTAAGCCTTAATTGCGTTTTTTCACCGCCTCACCTGAGGCGTACGCCTCGAGGCGCGCCTCAGAACGCCTTTTTAAACAATGGCGTCCACTACTCTAACCGGTGCCGTGACCGGCCTCCTCTTCACGTCCACTACTCTAACCTGTTTGTTTGTAAATATGACATACTATTCATACCAAGTGCAATTGACATGCTACCATACTTTCTATGGAGAGCACGAGTATTTCTAGAGCAAAATTGGTTTTAAGCTCTTATTTTAGAGTGGATTTGGTCAAATTGTTAAAATAGGTTAAAAGTTACCCGAACTGTATTTGAATTTTTGCGACCCTATTTTCTTTACTTAAAATAATTATATTATTATTTGATAATGTAATTGGTCAACTGCATTTTCATACTCCAGGTTCTTCTGCACCCAAAGAGCCGGTAAAACGACTTCCCGGTGGAAAGACAAAAAAGAAGGTACAAAATAGACAAATATAAAAATAACAAAAAATTATAGTGTAAAGTTTTATGTATATTATATCAATCAAACTTGGATATATTGTGTAGGAGAAACAAGAAGTTATAATCGAGAAAGTGACCCGCAACAAGCGTAAATCTATCACCACCCTCAAAGGTCTCGATCTTTTCGGTAAGTTTAATACACTACATTCATGTTATTTTGATTTTCCAGTTTTCTCGGATACTAAAAACCATTTCCAGGTGTTAAATTGAGTGATGCTTCAAAGAAACTTGGAAAGAAATTTGCAACTGGTGCATCTGTTGTAAAGGTACTTATTGTGGCTGCATATACTTTTAAGACTTTTTTTAGAGTAAAATGTCATTTTCGTCCCTAAGGATTGGCCAGTTTTGTCACTTTCGTCCAAAGGTTTGTTTTTTCGCATCTGGATCCAAAAGGTTTAGAATCTTGCCATTTTCGTCCGGCTCATTAACTCCATCCGTTTTTCTCCGTTAATTCAGGGATATTTTCGTCTTTATTGTTAACCTAAAGGGCGATTCGGTGTTTTAAATACTTGTACATTATGCTAAATGCTTGTAGATAAAGTGAAAAAGACCGAATTGCCCATTAAGTTAACAAAAGAGATAGAGATACCCCTGATTTAATGGAGAAAAATGGACGCCGTTAACGATCCGGGTGAAAATGGCAAAATCTTAAACCTTTTGGATCCAGATGTTAAAAAACAAAACTTTGGACAAAAGTTGCAAAACTGGCCAAACCTCAGGGACTAAAATGGCATTTTATTAAAAAAATCATTATTTGATAATTGAAATTTCTTATATGTGTCTGTGTATCTCTTCTCAGGGTCCAACTGAGAAAGATCAAATCGATGTACAAGGAGATATAGCATATGATATCGTGGAATTCATTACAGATACTTGGCCTGATGTAATTACAACCTCTTTTATCTTATCTTGATCTTGATGGAAACTAAATGAGTGTTTGGGATTTTGCTTATTTAAACAATTAATTTGCATAGCCCGTTTTCTTAAAAGCAAAAAACATTCGAGTGTTGGGATCTGTTTTTCATAAGTCGTTTTCAAACGAGTTATTCTCGGTAAATCACAAGTTTACCCTTGTGAAATAAGTTTTTTGTAAAAGCTGAGTTTTTTCTGCTTATAAGAATAAGCTGTTTAAATAAGCAATCCCAATAATTTTGACCCGTTTGGCCTATTTTTTTTTTAACTAAATAATTTAAATATGCACATTTAACTCATTGGAGATTGTAGCAGAATTGACCCATGTTTAAGTCACAAAATTTTTTGCTTATTTCACACTAATTATTCATGGTGGATTTAAAATCACAAGTCTACCCTTATGCCAATATAGCGTGTTTTCAATAAGCTGATTATTGTCTTTTGCTTATAAGCATAAGAGTAAGCTCTATTAAATTAGCAAATCCCACACATACATATGACCCATTTTCCTGTTTTCTTAACGACATATCTTAAGCATGCTCATTTAACTCGGAGAATATAAGCAAATTGACCCATTTTGAAGTAAATTGGTTAAAAATGCTGCTTCTGTAAATCACAAAAGCATGTTGCAGGAGCTAAATCTGCTGGGAAAATGTATTTTGCAGGTTCCAGAAACCGCAATATATTTTATTGAAGATGGGAAAAAAGTCCCTGCTGTGTGACTTCCAGAAATTGAATTATATTTTATATTTGTAATATGATTTGGTCTACAAATCAAGTTTGGATTTGAGAGTTGATATTAATTTATGTTTAAAAATATATAGATTCTCTAGAACCATATCCATTAAGATTCAGTTTTATCTTTTAAGGTCAAACATCTGTGTCACAGTTTTGAGTTTTTGTTAGTCTCCCGGTGCTATATTCGTGATCCATGCCCCACAAAATATTTGAAAGATTTTGCAACTTGCTTAAAACTAGGGGTGGGAATTAGGGCTGTTCAAAAAGCTCGTGACTTGCAGCTCGGTCCGTAGCTCGCTCGATAAAAAACTAGCTTAAAAAACTCCATTTGAAACGACCTGAGTCGAGCGGGCTCATTTTGTAACCGAGCTTGAGCCAATCTCGGCTAGTTGGCTTGTTCTTAGGCTCGTTTAACTTCAAGCTAGTGCTCGAGCCAAGCCGAGCTGCCTCGTCTAGCTCGAACCCTTTACAGCCTTAGTGAGAATAGGTGGTTCGGTTTGGTTATGGGTCAAAACCAAACCTATAACCAGTGCTTCGTCTTCGGTTTTTAGATTTTTATAACTAGAATGGTTAAAATTTTTGATTATAGGGCTAGCCGGCTCGGTTAATCTCCTTAGTCATCGAATAAATGGCGGTTTTGGGTCTGGGTCAATTCAGGCATGTTTTAGTTAATTAACACAGTTTGGTTTTGGGTCAAATAAAAACAACTAAGCCTGATAATTTACAAGGGAGAAAGATCAGACTTGATATGTTATTTATAAAAAAAGTTGCAACTTTTTGTAACATTATATATTATTTATATTTATAGAATACTAAGAATATATAACACATGGGGCTGTTTGGCAACATCTGAATAGTTAAGTGCTGAACCAGTAAGAGGTTTGAACCATTAAGAGCCTGTATAATGCTTAACCGTTCAGAGGCAAATGTCTGACCAATTCAGATTAGAGGTCTTAACCATTCGGACTCTGTATAAATCTTAACCATTCAGAAGCAAATGTCTGAACCATTCAGACATCTGCTTGTGAAACAAACAGTCTGAACTATTAAGTGCTGAACCAATAAGAAGCCTGAACCATTAAGAGCCTCGTTAAGAGGTAAACAAACAGCCCCTTGGTTTCTTCTAGTGGTGGCCTTGTAAAAAAAATTCAATTGATCACATGGATTTTCAATTAGTTTGGTTATTTTAGTTTTTTTTTCTCATATCTAAATTTTTTAAATCTATACAACAGCGCGATTAGTTTTTTTTTTTGAATGACCAAAGAATAAATTTCATTCAAGGAAAATAACGCGATTACATGAAATCACCATTTAAGATTGTTGAAATCTATACAATCTTCAAGGATCTTGACATAACTACCATCCATCTTTATCATGTTTATTGTGTAACTACAGTTCCGTTAAATAAATGGGAAATGCATGACAAATATTTATTTTATATGTTTTTATAAAGTATACAACCATTGAAGTCTAGTCAATGCAATTATAGAAGATGATTTTCCAAATATCCCAAGACTTAATTGTCTACTCACATGGTCATGTATCTTCCTTAGATTCTCATATATAATGAAACCTAAGAATGAATTAGACTTTTGACTTTCATCTATGTGTAATTATAGTCCATTGCTCTTTAAACTTTGCTTTAGAATTACCTAATTGATAAATTACATAAGATTTTTGTTATTTTTTTTAAAGGTACATAAGATTTTTGTTGTTTCTGGTTTTGAAAATTAAGATTATAACATAAATCAGGACCTATTCAAACTTTTAATATAAACTTTTGAGTTGTTTCAGGCTAAAGTATTTATTTTCAACACGTCTAGCATTTTTTAACCGGCTAACTCACATAAATCTGCATATTTGTCCACCATGGGACTTGAACACTCAACCTCATGGGGAAATACACATTTTCTCCACACCTTGATACTGCTAGGCTACAAACCCTGACACGGGACACTCTTAGGGGCTGTTTGGTAGCCTCTGAATTATCATTAAGAGGCTACCTCTTAATGGAACCATTAAGAATTTTACCAATGAGAAGGTAGAATAATGTGACATGTGATGATTTACCATTCAGATGTTACCTCTTAACCATTCAGACTTGAGGTTATCTCTTATTCGTTCAGAGGTTTTAAACCATTAAGAGGTAGCATCTGAATGGTCATTAAGAGGCTACCAAACAGCCCCTTAGATATGAAGCAAGGAAAAAAATTCATGACCTTATATTGTAGTACAAATGTTAATTTTGAAAGACAGTAAGAATGCATTTTTATCTTGAAATATATAACACTACTTTACATTTATGTATATCAAATAGTATATAACAAGAAGATTACAAATGGGTATACATTACTATATATATTTTATATTCGATCTGTCGTAATTATTAGTATTATGGGTGTGATTGACGATTTTACAATATTCGCCTTTTTGAGAAATCAAGAAAAGATACCCATCAACTAAGAGCCATCAAGATTTTCCTTTGATCTCTTTGTTGTTTACTTTTATTCACGAGTCAAGTAAGAATATCAATTTATCTCCTAGTTCATTGTTTTTTCAAGCATAGAAAATCTCATCTATACAAATACAAGAGTAAACCATTAACATATACCTAGCAATTTGTTTGTTGAATTTTTGTTGTTTAGGTAAGGATAAGATTGGAAGAATGGCCTAAAAAGTCCCCACTTGTAAACTTTAGAGCATGCAAAGGATCAAAGGATTTTGTTTATCGGAAGGACAAGGTGGGTGAAAGATTTGTTTCTTCTTAAACCATACAAAGGGGTCCCTTTTCCTCTCCCAAAGTTTTGCCTTTCCTGTAGGAAATCATTCAAAGTGACACCCTTAAAGTTTTAAAAAAAATCCAGTGAATCTTGATTGCTTTTTTGTACTTTTGTCCCCAACTTATGATCTATCATGGTCATGGAATAACATACCACATACATATAAATATAATGTAATGAACATACATACATACATCCCAAACACATGCAAATATGAGTAACTATACATATAATTCTATACATTATGCATACATAATGATGCACAAGTTCATGATCAAATGCATTATTGTGTAGAAATCAAGGGGCCTTTAGTTTTTTAGTTTGTTATACATAGCAAAGACATCATTGCAATATACACTAGAGTAAATTACTGTTTTGGCCCCTATGGTTTAATCAGTTTAACCATTTCAGCCTAAAAAGGAATCTTTTAACATATCAGACCTCGATTTTGCATTTTATAACCGTTTTGACCACTAACACTAACTTGGTTACTCTTTTGCAATTAAGTGTAACGGTGATTAGATCATTATATATCTTAGGGGCTGTTTTTGTTAATTACAAAGTTCTTTTAATATTTAAGAGATTATTAATGCAATTACTGAAGTTTTTTATTATTTCGTTATGTTAACGATTATTATTTAACAAAATATGTTTTAAATATATAAATAAATATGTATTTTTATTAACCGTTTATTTTTATAAAAAGTCGTTTTAAAAAATAATTTGTTATTTTAAATTTTATTTAAACCATCTATCGTTTTTAAAATTTTTCCTTTTTAAACCATTTGCTTTTTTTAAATCGTTCTTTTTAAAGTCGTTTGTATTTTAAACTTTTTTTAAACAATTCATTTTATACCATTTTTTTAAATCATTTATTTTTAAACACTTATAAACTACTCACTTTTTAGGTCGATCATTATTTCAATTTTACAAACGACGTGTATAAAAACAAAAGAAATGTAAGATTTGAAAAAAAGAAACATTCTAATAAAAAGTTTGCAAAAGATCGTTTATTTTTCAAACTTTTTTTAGAATGGTTTGTTTCTTTTTCAAATCTTTCATTTCTTTGGATCGTTTGTTTATTCAAAATTCGTTATTTTTTTCACATTTCTTTTATTAAATTCATGCATTTTCTAGTTGCTTACACTTGTTAGTTGTTAACTTATTTTTTAAGGTTTTTTTTATAAACATCATTTTTTAATCTTCATTTATTAATCTTTATTTATTAAACCACTCGTTCGTTTAAAATCGATCGTTTTTAAATTCCTTCGATTTTTGAATCATTCATTTTCTGAAGTTATTTTCCAAGTAAACTGAATACAAAGTTTAAAAAAATGAACGATATCAAAAACGGTTCTAAAAGGAATGGTTTAAAAAGAAACGCTTTTAAAAATTAATGACTACAAAAACGAATTGTTAAAAAAGTTTTAAAAAATGATTTGAAAAGGAAGGGTATAAAATGAATCGCTTAAGAAAAACATTAAAAGACAAACAACTTTAAAAAGAACGATTTTAATAAACAAGTGGTTTAAAAATGAATAATTTTAAGAATGACATACGGTTTAAAAAAATGTTAAAAAACAAATGAGTTTAAAAGCGACGTTTATAAAAAAACAAACGTTTAATGAAAGTACATATTTATTTGTATATATAAACCATATGTTGTTAAATACTAATTGTGAAAATAACAAAATAATAAAAAAACTTGAGTGATTTCATTAATAATCTCTTAAATATTAAAAGAACTTTGTAATTATCAAAAACAACCCCTAAGGTATATAATGGCCTAATTACCCTTACACTTAACTGCAAAAAGGTAACAACGTTAATGTCAGGGGCCAAACCGTTATAAAATGCAACCTCGGGGTCTGTTATGTTAAAATATTCCTTTTTGGGCTGAAATGGTTAAACTGGCTAAAGCACAGGAGCCAAAACAGTAATTTACTTACTCTATACACTATTAGGCCACCCGGGGTGGTGCACATTTTGTGCGTGATGGAATCTCTTCACGCGTGGAATAAGACCAAACACCACCGCTACCCCTCTAATTCAACGCGTGAAACTTAATTCGCGTTATATTTTTGACGCGTTGAGTTTTAAAAATCCGACCGTTGCATGTGTTTTGACCGTTATTTTTGGAACGTTATGTTTAATAAAATTAAAAAAAAAACTATAAACAATCTATATATACTTCACAATTTTTATACCATTTCACTCACACCAAAACACAAACACATGTCACACATTCTACAATTTTTATACCATTTCACAAATGGATTTTCCTACGGATTCGATGTTTCCGATGGACAGCCATAGCGATAGCCAAATCGTCTTCTGACAATGAGACGCTTAAATTTTTCGTGTCGGTGTATAACGATCTTGAAGAAAGTTCGAACCGCACAAAGAAGAAAATTGTGGATCGTGATCGATTACATGCCAACGAAGTGTTAATGAACGATTATTTTGTGTAGAATCCTGTCTACAATGCCGAAACGCTTAGAAATCAATACATAGCATAGTATATGCATGTATCATATTGCACAATATGTTAATCAAAGAAGACGAACATGCAATATCTCCAGATTGAGTGCCGGATCCTCCTACACAAGTTCACGTTCCTGAAAATATCCAACAACAGTTGCGTGATGAAGAAATGCACTTTCGGTTGAGATACGATTTAATCGAACTAGTAGGTTCTTTAGGTTTGGAATTTCCTAATTCGGACGAGCAGTAGAGTTTCTTTATGTGTGTTTTTTTAATTGTAGTCTAAAATATTATAGTCTAAATATTTCTAGTATGTTTAATTGAACTAGTATTTTTTAATTTAAATGAAATTTATAATTTATAAATTTAGTGTTTTATTGTTAATTTATAATTAAAAAAAAATAAAAAAAGTTGTAAGTGATGGAATAATGGTTGATGACATGGCGGAACTTGATTGAATGTTGAGAGTTATAGAATTTGTACAAGTGATGACCATCCCTACCCTCTTATGGTTAAAACATGTATCTAAAGTACACCATTGCGAGTTACACTATGATATATTGGAAGTATGGTGACAGAGAAATTGTCAACTTTTCTTAACTGTGATATACACTAGCATACTCTATAACTTATTAAATTCTTGTAGTAACAAATAAAAACATGCATCCGCTGATCCGCCACTCATGCATGTTTGTTGAAACAATTAGATCACCGAAAGAATGAGCCGTTTATATGATTGTAACTTGTAAGCGATCTTGGATCAATAAAGGCATTAGGCATGATTGTGTATGTTTTCCATGTATTGTGCTAACTTTTGTAACAACCCTCAGTAAGACCAACACCCTTAGTATATTTTTCGACACCCTATTATATCTTAAAATATCTTTATATGTCTGTAAATACACCCCGTATGTGAAAACCGAGCCCGAATTATGTTATAACATATAAAATAAATTAAAAACATGAAATAGTAAGTTGAGGCGGGCCGCGTAGACCCACCCCAACCATTCACGCGGACGGTATCAGGGTGGAAACCTGATATCGTTGATTTCTTTAGTTCAAACGGGCCGCGTAAGACCCCGTTTAAGTTCACGCGGGCCGCGAGTATCCCAAATGGTGCCACAGCCCTGAGCTGACACGTGTCGACATCGTGGCGGACCTATAAGCTGACCCAGCTAAGCTATATGTTGACCCGGTGTTGACGCGGGCCGCGTAAGGCTTCGCCTTACCTTACGCGGGCCGCCTGAAAGTCTAAGTTCAGCAACTATAAATAGCAGGCATCGGATCTCAGTCGAACTCGCTCATTCTCAAATTCTCAATCTCACTTTCTGTAATAGAGTTATAATACGCGGGTATTATACCCCCTAATTAGCGAGGTTCTGCTCCGTTGTAAGTATTATAACCCCAGTTTCGTAATAGATACGCTGCCCGATTGATTTAGGGTTTCGTAACAACTGTCGTGGTTCTGCCCGACGTAGTTGTTGGAATGCCGTCTCGGGGAGGGTATTATTAATATTTTCAAAGGGTTATGATACTAACCAATGTACATTTGTGTAAATTATAGATTATATCCAGGAAACCCTTACGCGAAGTCTAAGATAGCAATGTGAGTTTATCCTCTTTTTGTTAACCTTTTTGGAATGTTTTACAAAACCTTAATTGTTTTACAATGTGATTAAGCGGTGATTGAGTCTTTGTAGTTCTTCAATTACTGCCGGTATGTTGGGGTTTTGTATACAAAATTTACTACTGCAAGTAGTAAGTCGGGGATGACAGGACGTTACCATTGGACAAAGAGTTAGCCAATGAGTAATATGACCCACAAGTCAGGATTAGAAATAAACAATGTGATCGCTCTCAATACTGTTTTAATTGATAAAATGTTTCTTGATTAAACTGGGATTCACTCACCAGTATTTCCCACTGACAAATGTTTTTAAAACATGTTTCAGGTAACAAAATGTGACAGCCAATTAGTAAAAAGCCAGCTGAAGAGCACTGAAGGCTTGGGAAAAATGTGGCTATAAAAGTTACCTAAAAGATGATGTTTTAAATTCAATAAAATAGGGTTTATCCCTATGAATGTATTGTAATAAGAAACTTGGGTTTTACCCATGTGATTATTAATATCAAATATGGTGGTTTTACTCTGATAAACATTTCCTAACTACGGTCCTGATGAAATTTCCGCTGCAAGATTAAGTAACTGATACTACCGAAACTCTGAGATCGCGTCCGCCCGTTCCCGGGATAGATAAGGGATCGGGGGTTGCGACAGAAGGTGGTATCAGAGCCAAGCCACTGGTCTAAGCCAAAGAAGTGTTCTGCTGACACTTAAAATTTTAAATTTCGTGTTAGGAAATAAATTACGGAAATACGTGCATAACTGTAATTATTTGTTATGTGTTATTTGACTATTTGTTAGTTTACAGTATGACTGATCAAGGACCCTCAGACATGAATCGTCAGTTGTCTGAATCACCTAGGAGTGAAGGTACTTCTTCACAGCCTACCCTCTCTGGGTATACTGCTGATCAGGAAGAAGGAATGTTTGCTTTTAAAGCTCAGTCAGAAGAGTCATTCCCTCATAAGAAACGAGGATGGTTCAGTAAGGAAGCCTTTGCTCGTAGGAAAAGAATCCGAAAGTTGCAACAGCAAAGAGTTTTAGCAGCTGCTAAGCGAAAAACAGATACCCATACACAGGATATGCTTAATAGAAGCCTAGCTAATTTCCATATCCTAGCTACAACTGCTGCTGACCCAAGTCTGGAACAACTAGTAGCCCCACAACCCCAAAACCCAGATCAACCCATGGAGATAGAAAATCCTGACAACCAGGTGGAGATGCATGACTTTAACCCAGAAGAAATCCCTAGGGTACCTGCACCAAACCCCCTAGACCCAAATTACGACCCCTGGTGGGATGATAATAGGGACTTTGTGCAACGTTACCCTATCCATGAAGACACACCCATACAGAACATAGGAGCCTACTCAGGTATGGACCCTTTAGATCCCTATTACCACGATGAATATATTAGGGAAATCTTAGAAGATCCTTACCGATTTCAGGCACTTTCACCCCGATATCAGGAACCCGCACCCCAAATTCCAAACCCAGTCCTAGAACCTGCACCCCCAGTGAGTGCAGAAAACGTCCAAGAACTTAGGACTTTCGGGGAGGAAATTTTAGAAAGCAGTGAGAGAATGCGTCAGGTGGGAGAGCGTCTCGTATGGAAATACGATGAGCGCAATATGGATTTTTGGATAAATCCATATCCGTGATATGATGGAGGAAACGGAATAATAATAATAATATAATATAATAAAATAAAAATAAAATAAAATATGTGTGTACTGATGCATATTACTATTAGTGTGATTCTATTTCTGTTGGTATTGTAATTTTTATTTCAGTAGTAAGTCGGGGATGACAGGACGTTACCATTGGACAAAGAGTTAGCCAATGAGTAATATGACCCACAAGTCAGGATTGACAGTACTGAATGAGTAATTGTGTAGAAATAAACAATGTGATCGCTCTCAATACTGTTTTAATTGATAAAATGTTTCTTGATTAAACTGGGATTCACTCACCAGTATTTCCCACTGACAAATGTTTTTAAAACATGTTTCAGGTAACAAAATGTGACAGCCAATTAGTAAAAAGCCAGCTGAAGAGCACTGAAAGCTTGGGAAAAATGTGGCTATAAAAGTTACCTAAAAGATGATGTTTTAAATTCAATAAAATAGGGTTTATCCCTATGAATGTATTATAATAAAAAAACTTGGGTTTTACCCATGTGATTATTAATATCAAATATGGTGGTTTTACTCTGATAAACATTTCCTAACTACGGTCCTGATGAAATTTCCGCTGCAAGATTAAATAACTGATACCACCGAAACTCTGAGATCGCGTCCGCCCGTTCACGGGACAGATAAGGGATCGGGGGTTGCGACAACTTTGGTACAACAAAATAGGCAGATTTTGTGAAAAAGAGAAAGGGGTGGGTTGTATGCATAAACACACACACTAGTCAACTAGTACCATCTTGTGGTTTGATTTATGAGTATAAAAAATGCTACTAATTTCAAAAGATCACTCATTTAGTCCCTAAAACACATGAAACTCAAACAATTAGTTATATTTTTTTTGTTAGTTTTATCTTCTTTTTTTTTTTGTTTTTTTTTTAATTAAATTTCATATTACGGGCTTCATTAATAACCTGAATACTTCATATGCAAGACGCATCTACGATTTATTTATATTCTTTAATGAAAAAATATTTAAAATTCCAGTGTTAGAAAATTTAAAATTAAAATATTTCTATAACAACTACTTTTCTATAGTTTCATTTTTTTATCGAATATATATTATAGATTGTGTTTAGTAATTAAAGATGTTATATGTCGTGCAAAGTGAAACCAATGTAATTATGAAATATAGGCATTACACGTGTGTTCATACTTGGTGCTTAACCAACTGGGGTAGCCCAGTTGGCCACCGACACCCACCTCTTCTCAGAGGTACCGGGTTCGAGTCTTGGGAGTGGCATATGTCGCCCAGGGTAAGAACTCGGCATGGGGAAGTCACCGCGGAGCTAGCTTGGTCGGGTAGCGGCTCCCGGAGTGAGATCACTCCGACGGTTGGGAGGACCGTGCACTGTCCCCCCCCCCCCCCCCCCTACTTGGTGCTTAAAGAATTGTTGCCTAATTGTGAGGATAAATAATCATCATAGCCTTTCTTTTTTTGCCAATATTTCTTAAAAAAAAGTTAAAAGCTAAATAGAAAGTAGACTTTGAGAAGGCATACGACTCGGTAAATTGGAAATTTCTCCTATCAAATTTGAAAGCAATGGGATTCCCAAGTCGGTGGACGAAATGGGTTGGTGCATGCTTGAAGTCAAGTTGGGCATCAGTTCTTGTCAGTGGGTCGCCTACGTCAGAATTTAATTTAAAACGTGGGCTACGGCAAGGAGATCCGCTATCACCGTTCCTATTTATCCTTGCAATGGAGGCATTAGATGTAATTATGAAGAGGGCGGTAAAGAGAGATGTATTCAAAGACATCAACACCCCAAACGAGGGCCCGTGCATTACACATTTATGTTACGCAGATGATGTGATATTCATGGGGGAATGGTCCGAAACAAACATATTAAATCTTAACCAAATATTACGATGTTTTTCATTGGTTTCAGGATTAAAAGTTAATTTGAATAAGTCAAGCTTGTACGGAATAGGAGTGGAAGATGCAGAGATTGAGAGTATGGTAGGAAGTCTAAAATGCATGATGGGATCAATGCCGTTTAAATTCCTGGGCCTAACGATTGGTGCAAACATGAAAAGAGGGAAGTATTGAAAACAGGCTATCGGCATGGAAAGCGAATTGTCTATCGTTCACTGGAAGGATGATTTTAGCAAAGGCAGTGATGGGGGTCATCCCGAATTATTTTTTCTCTATGTATCTGGCACCAAAAAAGGTAATAAAAGCTTTAGACAAGATACGCAGGGATTTTATATGGGGTAGGAAAGCTGGAAAATACAAAATACGATGGATAGCTTGGGGGAAATTGATAAGATCGAGACAACAAGGCGGATTTGGGCTAGGAGATTTGAGAAGTACAAACCTTGCTCTAATGATAAAGTGGTGGTGGAAATACAAAACGAAACCGGAGGAGCTGTGGGCGGAAGTGATAAAAGCAATTCATGAAAACAATAGAAGTTATAAAATAATCCCGATTAATAACAAATTTGCAGGTATATGGAAAGATATAATGGTTGCAGGTAAAGAACTTCGAAGACTTGGGATATCGGCTTCAGACGAGATTACAGCGGAAGTAGGCATAGGGAACACGGTGAAGTTTTGGAGCGATAACTGGTGCGATGGCAAAATTTTCAAAGAAAGATTTCCAGAATTGTTCAAGATTGCTAGAAACAAAAAAGCAAAAGTGGCTGAATGCGTTACGAAGCTGGAGAATGAGAATCAATGAAACCTATGTTGGGCAAGACCGCCAAACTCAGATGCGGAATGGGCACAATGGACAATCATGCTACATCAACTCAATAAGGTGAAGTTTAAATCAGGAGAAGACAAGTGGAAGTGGAAGACTAGCGATAAAGGAGAGTTCATAGTCGCGGCCATTAGAAATCAAATAGCAAGAGAGGATAGAGCTGGATCGGAGGAGGAATGGAAGTATTGGAACAAGTGGGTACCACCGAAAGTAAATTATTTTACGTGGAGATCATCGATCGAGAGGATTCCGGTAAAGAAGGAGTTAATCAAGCGAAGGATCCCAATTAATAATCACTTATGCTCAAGATGTGATTCATATGAGGAAACCGCTGATCATGTTATTTGCGGCTGCAGTTTATCAAAATCAGTATGGAGAAACATAGTTGTTTGGCTAAAGCTACCAATATCAGCCGAATTCCATGAATGTAGGGATATATTAGAGTATGTTAACGATCTGCCAGGATCAAAGGAGTGGAAGAGAGTCATCAATGCAGTGTTTCAAACAACCATGTGGAACATATGGAAGGCTCGGAATGAAAAAGAGTTCGAAGGTAATACCCAATCTGGAAACAACATAGTTGAATCAATAATGGCAGATAGCTTCATTTGGTTAAAAAGTAGATCGAAGTTTCAAGATATAGTGTGGGAAAGATGGGTGGATTTTAACATGCGAGACATAGTGAAATAGTGGCGTAGTCGGTGTTTGTCTCTATTTTGATTTTGTTTTTGTTTTGCTTTTGTACTATACTTTTGGGTTTTTACAGCATATGCTGACCCTGTTCTATTAATCATAGAATCTGACCGTTCAAAAAAAAAAGTAAAAAAAATGCATTTTAAAGATTAAGAAACTTTCTGTTTGTTTTATGTTACATGTTAATTCTTTTAGGCCGTGGGGTGTGGACGGACCCTCCCCCAACATCCACATCGCCATCTTCACCTCCACAAATCCTTATGATAGAATTCGTAAGAATCTCACGTGCGAAGAAAACGGTCGGGCCCTTTTTAAGCGTTTTTGTTTATAAATTTACTAGGTTTAATACATGAGTTGAACAAAGGAACAAGAAAATATTAAATAGCTAGTAATAGAAAATTGAGAATTATAAAATAACATCTTTTAAATAAGATACGATTAAAATTATGTATAAGTATTTCATGTAATAAACATTTCTTTCAACTAACCTTTTTAAATTAAGAAATAGAGTGAGCTACAACGATTTCTTATTAGGATTGGTTTCATGGCATGTCGTTCAACAAATGCGATATATATGGGTTGGGTCTTACCATTTGTTTGCTGATAAAGCTCGGTTTGATTGACATATTCGTAAATATTATTAGTGATAACATCTTACAACGAATTGAAATAAATTGAGTATCAACAAGAGATACCAAAACACGATTACTCAGAGGAAAGAGTAAAGCCCTGCACAACAACTGTTTGTGGTAACCAATGGTACGGGACTAATTATGATAAGGACTAGTTAGGTTGGATACTTAAGACTACGGTTGTAAACAAACTGGATGAATACGAATACTGCCTTGTTCGTGTTTGTTCGTTAAGGAAATGAATGTGTTCACGAACGGTTCATAAACACTTACCAAACGAGATTTTATGTTCGTGTTCGTTCATTAAGGAAATGAGCGTGTTCACGAACACAAATGAATTTGGTGAACATGTCGAAGGCTAAACATGGATGGCCCAGAGAGTAGCACTAGAACTTGACGCCTTAATTGTGGAACGGATTTTGATCCTATTCGTCGATATAAATAAAAGGAAAGGGAAATGGTGCATAAACAAGGTAGAAATAAGTTTTCCTTATTTGATTGTTAGGGTAATAAAATAAATAAAAATTAAATAATATAAAAAGTATAGATAAGATATATGAAAGTACAGAATCTTTAATTAAAACACAAACATACAAACATAAACGAACGCAAATGAATGAATGTTCACAAACACGTTCACGAACACCTTACCGAACGTTCACGAACGCAAATGAACGAACGAGACCCCTATTCATGTTTGTTCATTTAACTACTCGAACGAAATTTCTTGTTCATGTTCGTTCGTTTATTAAACAAACGGATATAAACGAACTTCCCGCCAAACGGTTCACGGGGACATCTACTAATCAAAACGACAATGATAGTTGTTGATCGGTTGGTAATCAACAATCTTAGGTGGAGGCAAAAGTTCAAATGGAATCAACACACCGAAGGTAATAGTTTAGATAGTTCAGATGGAGGACTATGATTCGGTCTCGGGATCGTATATAGGTAAGTTATTCAAACGATGACAGTGAAGAAAGTGGTATAAATAGGGTTGCTACTAGTACTTCTTTGATAAAAGGTGACACGCTGAATCAAAGTAGCAAGGACGCCAAGTTATGAAATAGAAGGAACTAACGCAGTTCTTGAGAAACCGCTTACCGAGTTTGGAATCTGTTTATAAGCAAATGTGTAATAGTTGGTGGAAGGAGGAAGTGACTGTAACGCCCCGCGTTTCGTACTTTCCTTAATTAGAAAGCATTGTTCGTGTTCCTATTTTTGGAAATCTTGTATTCCTTGTCATCGTCCTTTCGTTGCATTATCGTAAAATCTGAGACTTGAATCATAATCAAAATTCGTAATTTGTTAAATTCATGTTCTACATATTCATACACGTTCATGCATTTGAATTTATTTTACACGTGGTACCTTATTCGTAATTCTTGCAAAATGCGTTAAACTTACAGATACACGTCATACCTACTCAATTCATGTGTATACGATACTTAATCTCGACAAACATACTTGTTCATACTTGTTTTATATTTATTTTTATGCTTTAGTTGCATATTATACCCTTACACATTGCCTTTTATACATAAAACACCTTAAAACACTCAACAATGAAACTAAAGGGACTAAACTTGTCAAAATAACAAACAAAATGCCCAGCCAGGGTGGCTCGCGGGCCGCGACCCCGCACCCCCATATGGCTCGCGCCCCGTCAGAGGCTCGGATCCGCAGAAAAAGTGACCAGCTTCGTGGATTGGCCGAATTTGTGCTAGTTTACTTGTGTTTCTTCCATTAAATGACCAACTACTCAACCCTAATCATTCCCTATAAAACCCAACCCATTCCCACACATTTTCCACTTTGCAAACACCTCACTTTCACTCTCAAACACTCTAAATTCAGCTGAGAAATCAGTAGCAGGCAGATTCGTATCAAGTTGCAAAAGTGACCATAACTTCACTTATCTTCCATCTTTTCCATTACTTCTTGCTTCTTAGCACTTGGAACAACCTTAGGTATGCTCCCACAGGTTTTCCTTGGAAAACCAAGGCTGGAACATCACCATAATAGGGTTGAAAGTGCAATAAACTTTCTGTGTTGTACAAATACTTTGTTAAACATACTTAAGCTTGTGATTTCTTCATACATCCCTATGTCCTTATGCCACTAATCAAGACTATGATTATGTGTGCTTAAAAACAAGGTTGTAACAAACAAATCCAGAGGTTTTAATCCTCAAAACTTTCTGTTTTAAAAAGGGTTTTAACCCACAAGTGATGAACAAGTCTTGAACTTGTGTATGTGTGATCACATGGATAGCTTGGGCTATCCTACATACAAATCCACACATCACTTGATGTATTCCTTGTTAGCTAGTGTGTATTTCATTTCCATAATAATCCATTCAAGACCATCCTTGTTGTCTCATAACAACTTGTGCATTGGTGAATACAAAAGAGGTTTTAAAATGGAAGATTTATCTTCCTACCTCTATGCATGACTTCTATGATAATCTTGTTATATTATTGGACTAAAACTTACGATATATACTATATAGAATATATAATGTCTATAGTAACCGAACCTTTGATGATAATCTAATGATTATTTGTCAAAATACTAAGTTACATCATCTAAGGACCTAGTTCTCGTTACGATTCTAATAGGTATTAAACATATGAAATCATTCTAAACCCTATGGGTTTTCATAGTGTCAAAAACGAGTATTAAGTGCTAGATGATTATTTTTCTTGTATACATACTTTTGGTGTATTTTACTTACCTAAATTCCAACTCTAAATATTCCTTGAACTCCAATCTGAACACCTTCAATCTCCTAATCCCATTAACTCGTCAACAATTGGATAATCGGACGACTTAGCAATATTGTGAGTATACTCGACCCATTTTACCGTTTTCACACTTTTGGGTGTAACATGTTTTCATATACAAAACACACTTAGTATACATATTCTTATGCAAATATACAAACAAACAATCCAATACATGCTTACTAATTGTTATGCTTTATTCGTGTTTTCTGGGTGATTCTTATGTGATGAACTTGTCATTAGCTTCGTACGAGCCTCCACTTAACATGTATAGAGCTATAGGAGTAACACACCGCCCGTGAACGAGAGGTCATGTTAGGTTTATTCATTCATACTTGCGTAAACTGAGGTTTGACTTGTAAATCGCATGCCAGTTTATATGTTAATCTTGATAACTAGGTTTGCCATGTGGATTGTCCATTATCATTTTTACACTTATATGCTATTACACAAAACTTGCATACTCGTCAATACTTTTGTATTGAACTACGCTTTTAAAACATGTTGCAGGTTTAACAATGATGTTGATGATGCATGGAATCTAGTAGGATGCCTAGATACCCGCTTTAAATTTTGTACACTTATTGTATTGTATTTCCTTTATTCATGTTGTTGTATTTGATTTCCATCTTTGTGATTGACTCTTTAGAAATGAAATGAAATTTAAATATTTAAATACTTGTCGCGAATAGTGTTATGATGTCTCGAGCAATCTCTTGCGAAATAGGAAACTGTAAATCAAATCCCTACATTTTCGAATTCTCTTTCTTCTATATATAAATAGGACCCCGATCAGCATTCAGCCCTTCAGCTTCTCATTATATTTCCATTTTCTGCATTGCCGACAATCTGTTTTAACCGGAGCTTCACCGGAGTTTTCGTTCTCACCGGAGTTATTCGATTCACGCTCTAGCTTCGCAACCTGTAAGTGTATATATATATTCTTTCTGATCGTCTTCATGTTTAGATCAAAACCCCCAAACCAATTTCAGTATATCATAATTGTATCATTGTTAGCTTTGTGATGATAGGATCTAGGGTTCTTTAGAAAAACTGATTTGGGGATGAAGGGAATCGCTGGAACTTTTTAACAATAATTAAAAACTGAACCCCCTAACAACTTGCACCTGTGACAACGTGCTAGTATTCCGCGTTTTAAAACCTACAACCATTGTGGTGGTGGTGGTGGCAGTGGGAGTGCAGTGGGAGTGAGGGTTGTTTTGGATGGTAGGTTTTGTAAATCTGATTTGCTTTAATTGTTTAAATTTTTTTTAGATAAATTAATGAGTAAAATTACCATTCTACCCTCATGTGCAAGGCATATGCCATTCTTAACTGAAAATTTTGACTTTGTTAGGGTCAAATGACGTATAGTGTAATGGGTTTTCCAAATAAATGATTGCGAATGTAATTATTGAAGTTAAAGGCTATCTATTGTAATTCGATAAAAACATAAAGGATGAAAAATGTAGTTTACCCTAAAATTAATCTTTCTTACGATTTTTAAAGGACCATAACTTTTTTCATATGTTAATATGTTTCAAAAAAGTTATACCTAGAAAAACATTTTGTTCTTTAGTTTGAGTATAGTATTAATCTTGTTTAAACAATATGTTACGTGATTAACGGTATCTGCGTTTACGTTTTCTCCCGCATGACATAGACACATGTATAGTGTGTGCCTCTATATAGAGAGAGAAGGAAAAAGGAGATATTCGCATTGTGATTGATTGTTTCTTTTCATTAGCAATTCTTTACAGGAATAATATGATGATCATTTTTTACACACATGCCATCCACAAAAATGACTTGTTATTTCAATTTCAACATGTGCAAATCTTTTCTCATCCAAGGATGGGAAGATTAAATCCATCTCAAAGATTTTATTGTCTATTGAGCATGCGTAATTTTTTTCAAACTTTAACAATATTTTCTATATATTATATTCAAACAATATTTTCTATTTATTATATTGTATGTACTCTATAAAAGACTAAAGGGTATTGTTTAGTTGGTTCTTGTGGTTTGTCATTTTTGCAGTCTTAGTCTCAATGGTTCAGTAATTACAGAGTTGGTCCTGGTAGTTGCAATTGTTAAACACGGTTGATCCTTGTTACTAACCTAAGTTATATATCTCAATTAAGTGTGTTTGAAATGTCAAGTTTATCCCTGGAAATTTAAAAAATAAAAAGAGTAAACTACCAAAACGGTCCTTGAGGTTTGATCACTTTTGCAACTTTAGTCCAAAACTCAAACCTTTTGAATCTGGGTCCCCGTGTTTTCAATTTTGTTGCCATTTTCATCTAAAATCAAAATCTGGTCAGATTTTTTAGTTAACATCCAGTTTTTAACGTTTTATTATAACAAATTTAAAAAATATGATCATTTTGCCCTTCATTAAAAGGGAGGAAAAAGACAGAATAACTGGATGTTAACTAAAAAATCTGATCAGATTTTGATTTTGGATGAAAATGGCAACACAATTGAAACCACAAGGGCCCAGATTCAAAAGATTTGAGTTTTGAACAAAAGTGAGAAAAGTGACCAAACCTTAGGGACCATTTTGTCAGTTTACTCAAATAAAAATAAAAGCATAACACAGATCCCACCCCTATGTTTCCTTTTACCTCAAAAACTCTATCACACATCACCAAATCTTATCCCTTCCGTCATCCCTCTCATCTTTCTCTCTCTCTAAGAAACGACAGAGTAGATTCGGTGGCGATGGCTGGTTTTCATGAATGGTGTTGAGGTGGTCGCAGCAAGATCGGTGGTGGTGGAGGGAGACTGTGATGTGAGTGTACGATGGAGGTGGGTGTATGGTGGTGGAGGGGAGACGATGATCTGAGTGTACGGTCAGGGGCGGACCCACATTGAACGGGTCGGGGTCCACGGACCCCAATGTTTTTAAAAAAATTAATAGATCCAGTATATTAAATTTTATAAAACCCCATAAATACAATTAGGTGGACGCCATAGAAAGAAGAGGAAAACTGGTGTAGTGGTAAACCTCTCTCTTTAATAGCAAGAAGTCATGGGTTCAATCCTTATATTGCCTGTTTTTTCTGTTTTTTTTTAAATCTAGTTCAAACCTCTCTCTGAACCGACCCGAAAATTTTAATGTTTTGTTATGAAAATTTTGAACACTGGAAAAATGGACCTCATTGGAAAATAATCATGAGTCCGCCACTATGTACGGTGATGGAGGGGAGACGGTGGTGTGGGTGTATGGTGGTGGAGCGGAGACGGTGGTGGGTGTACGGTGGTGGAGGGGAGACGGTGGTATGGGTGTACACTGGTGGAGGAGGGTGGTGGAGTGGGTGTACAGAAATCACATAATTGTAATCGCTGAAGATGAATTGTTACAATAGAATACAACAATTGGACTTTGCAAATACAAGTTCTTTATCGTTGTAGTTAATTAAAATATCTTATATGTTTATAGCCACTTGTATCAGTTGCCAGTGTAAATCTTTAAGCGAAGACCGCAATTGTATGGTGGGTGTTCAATGGTGGTTTGGGGTAGAAGAAGTGGTGGTGGTGGGTGGTGGAGTGGGGAAGAAGAAAAATGGTGAGATGGGATCACTTACTTTTATTTGTTTTTTTTAACTTGGGGGTAAGCTAGACATTTCATACACACTTAACTGAGATATTTAACTTAGGTTGGTGATAAGGATCAACCGTGTTTAAAAATTACAACTACTAGGACCAACTGTGTAATTATTGAACCCTTAGGACCAAGCCTGCAAAAATGGCAAACCACAAGGACCAACCATGCATTTAACTCTTTTTATACCTCATGAATATCTATTTACTATATTCAAATTTATATTTATATGTACTCTTGCAACGTTTTGTATTTTCACACTTTCTATTTTTTGAGCTTGTATTCGTATTTCATTTCAATATTTGTAATCTCGAGACTTTGATCATAATGGAAACTTCTATTGGATCAGTTCTGTTTAAACATAATGGAAAACATGAAAACATACATGTTACAGCAGACAGTGCAGAGGAGAATCCAGTTAGAGAAAAAGCCATAGAGTTTGACATCTTAGTCAAGGTGATCTGGTTCCTCCTTAGGGTGCTGACTGATGATGGTGATGATGAAACCGAATAAGGGAGTTCGGTTATGGAGAAGAGGTCGATTATGATGTTATGCTAATAAGGTTATCTGTCTAAGTGTGTAACCTTTTAACCTCTACATAAGTCTCCTTATATAAGCACTCAAGAGGAAACCTAATTAGTTGATAAGGGTAATATGGTCCATCAACAATTACCAACTAATTATATAATAAGTTATTATATATTTTGATCTATATAATGTAAATGATTATAATGGCTACTAGATTAAATATTAAACATAATATATTTAATCTTACATTCTCCCACTTAGCCGAGTAATCATTTACTATGAGTATTAGATAAGCCTGATCAGGAGTTTACACTCATTTTAGCCTTAAACAAGTACTATAGCAGAGAAATACAGCCGTTGAATCATTATGCGACTCAGGACCCCCATTAGTCATACTATAGCCTTAATTTAAAACCTAACCGTTATGATCAAAATACGCATAAGCCCTTTGTTTGATTTGTAACTTTATTTGTCTATATGCCATTATACCGGTTGAACATATTCTAAGAGACATACAAAATCAAACTGAGGAAATTTCATTAACATAAAACATAAGCTAGTACAATATGCTTAAATAAGGTCTTTACTAAATCCCATATTCCGAACATGTTCTTCGTAAACCTTAGGAGGGAGATCTTTAGTCATCGGATCCGCAAGCATATCTTTAGTACTAATATACTCGATACAAAGATTATTTTTCTCAACTCGTTCACGTACGAACATATATTTTGTATCGAGATATAAACCAGCTCCAGTCGAACTGTTACTGTTCGAGAAACTAACGGCAGCTGAATTATCACAGTAAAGCTTCAATGGTCTAGAAATGGAATTAACGATTTTGAGTCCAGTGATCAGATTTCTAAGCAACATTCCATGACAGGTTGCGTTATAAACAGCAATGTACTCTGCCATCATAGTGGAAGTTGTGGTCAACTGTTGTTTATGACTCTTCCATGAGATAGGTCCGCCTGCTAACATAAAAATATAGCCCGAAGTGGATTTCTTGTCATCTTTGCATTTGGCAAAGTCAGAATCAGAATACCCTACCACTTCTAAATGATCACTTCTTCTATAAGTCAGTTTATAGTCTTTCGTCCCTTGCAGATATCGAATTACCTTCTTAGCTGCTTTCCAGTGATCTAGGCCAGGATTAGTCTGATAACGGCCTAGCATTCCAGCAATATAAGCGATATCTGGGCGAGTACAGACTTGAGCATACATCAGGCTCCCAACTACTGACGCGTAAGGTATCTGGCTCATTTGCTCCTTCTCAACCTCTGTTGTCGGACACTGGAATGAACCAAAAACATCTCCCTTAACTACTGGAGCGACGGAGGGTTTACACTGTTGCATGTTATAACGTGTAAGGACACGATCTATGTAAGCCTTTTGGGACAATCCTAAGATCCCTTTGTGTCTATCTCGGTGAATTTCGATGCTAATGACGTAAGAAGCATCTCCGAGATCCTTCATGTCGAAGTTATGCGAGAGTAACCGCTTCGACTCATGCAACATGTCTAAACTATTACTTGCCAATAGAATATCATCTACGTAAAGGACAAGTATAGTAAAGTTGCTCCCACTCATCTTGAGGTAGGTGCATTGATCCACTTGATTCTTCATAAAACCTTGTTTCTTCATGACTTCATCAAACTTGAGGTACCATTGACGTGATGCTTGTTTTAACCCATAAATGGATTTCTTCAACTTACAGACTAGATGCTCCTGACCTTCAGGTTTAAAGCCTTCAGGTTGTTTCATGTAAACATCTTCGTCTAAGTCTCCGTTAAGGAAAGCGGTTTTAACGTCCATCTGATGCAACTTTAAATCAAAATGAGCAACTAGGGCCATGAAGATCCTTAATGAATCTTTACGAGAGACAGGTGAAAATGTCTCTTGATAATCAATTCCATCTTTCTGAGTGTAGCCCTTTGCAACCAATCTCGCTTTGTAGCGTTCAACGTTCCCATTCGGATCCAGTTTTGTTTTAAACACCCATTTACATCCTACGGGTTTGACACCGTTGGGTAATTCTACCAAATCCCAAACGTCATTTTTCTTCATGGATTCAAGCTCATCAATCATTGCTTTATTCCATTCAGAAGACTGATCACTGCTAATGGCTTCACTGTAAGAGATAGGATCATTGAGCTTTCCGGGATCCATTTCAGTCAAGTAAGTAACATAAGCATCCCAATTAGTAGGCCTTCTTTGCCTAGATGACCTCCTGAGTGGATTATCGGGTTCAGCGTTGTCTTGGTTTTGAGCGTTTGATGTGCCTTCGTCATGAGGTATAATGGGTTCTAGTTGTGGAGGTAAATTTGGAGTTGGTGCAGTAGCTTCAGGTACAGTAGTTGCATTGGGTACAAGAGGAGTAATCGGAGTAATCGTAAGCGACGAGTCTCTCCCCCCCGCGTCTTGTACTTCTTGCAATTCTTCGTAACGCAGCACGCTTGGTTTCAACAATACGGGTGACATGGGAAGGACAATAGAAATGATAACCCTTTCAATTATCAGGATACCCGATAAAGAAACAGGTAACTGTTTTAGGGTCAAGTTTCCTTAGGAAAGGATTGTAAAGTTTTGCTTCAGCGATGCAACCCCATACTTTCATATATTTAAGACTCGGTTTCCTTCCTGTCCAAAGTTCATAAGGAGTTTTAGGGACAGACTTAGAAGGAACTCTATTGAGTATATGAACAACTGCTTTTAATGCTTCAGTCCAGAGGAATAATGGTAAATTAGTGTTGGCTAACATACTGCGCACCATGTTCATAAGGGTACGATTTCTTCTTTCAGTGACACTGTTCTGCTGAGGTGTACCAGGCATGGTGTATTGGTTCACAATCCCCTGGCCCTTACAAAACTCATAAAATGGACCAGGAGCTTGACCCACATCAGTATGTCTTACATAATATTCACCGCCTCTATCTGATCTCATAACTTTAATCTGACGATCTAATTGCTTTTCAACTTCAGCCTTATAATCTTTAAAAGTTGTAAGAGATTCAGACTTTTCCTTAATTAGATACAAGTACATGTAACGAGAATAATCATCAATAAAAGTGATAAATGAAGTATGTCCTGTTATGCCAGCTATTTGGTAGGGACCACTAATATCAGTGTGAATGAGTTCTAATAAATTAGAGCTCCTAGTGGTACCTTTCTTATTCGCTAATGTCATTTTACCTTTAAGACATTTGACACATGTTCCAAAATCAGAGAAATCGAGAGGAGGTAAGACTTCATCCTTTACGATATGATTTAATCGTTCTCTTGAGATGTGGCCTAAACGTTGATGCCACAACATGGACGAAGTCTCTAAGTCTCGTTTCTCTTTCATCTTTGTGAGTGATTCATTAATGTTATATGACAACAAAGATTTGGAAAAATTATCATCTAGTTCTAATCTATAGAGACCACCATCCAGAATACCAGTACCATAAAGAACAGAATCATAGAGGATAGAGAGTTTACGATGACCATGGGAAACAATAAAACCGTCCATGTCTAACTTTGGTCCTGATACAAGGTTCCGAGTTACCTCAGGAACATATAAGGTATTATAAAGTTTAATACATAAACCAGTTTTCATAAATAATTGTAATGTTCCAATGGCCTTCACTTCTAATTCTCGATCATCCCCAACCTTAAGCGTTCTTTGGTTTCTTTCCAGCTTCCGGATTGTAAGGAATCCCTGAGTTGAATTGGTAACATGAACCATAGAACCAGAATCAAACCACCAAGAATTAGCAGGGATACTTAAATTATAGGACTCAAGTATCATAAAATAATCGTTACCTTTCTTAGCCAGCCACTCCTTAAAGCCAGGGCATTCCTTCTGCATATGTCCTGCCTTTTTACAGAACTTGCAGTGGATTCTGCCTAAGGAGTTCTTAGAGCTGGAAGGTGCACTTGTATTGGGATTGGGCCTTTGAAATTTTGAAGCAACCTTCCTCTGATGATTGTTCTTCCTCTTCTTAGAGTTGGAGGTGGTGAAGTTAGCAACATCAGTAGTGCGATCCATCCTCATATGCTCTTCCTCCTGTACGCACATAGCGACCAGCTCACTCATCGTCCATTTGTCCTTCTGAGTGTTGTAATTGATCTTGAATGCTTCAAAGGACGAAGGAAGCGAAGTAATGATGAAATGAACGAGGAAACCATCACTGGTTTCCATTTCCAGCCCCTTCAGCATTGGCCATGTCATTCATCATCATGATGTGCTCGCGAATGCCGCTCCTCCCATCATACTTAGTTGTCACCAGCTTGAGGATAAGGGTACTAGCGTGTGCTTTAGATGTCCCCTTGAACTGTGCCTCCACAGAAGCCAAGTAGGTTTTAGCATCTTCAGAATCAGGAATGGCTCCTCTGATTGCATTGCTTATGGACTGCTTCATGAACATGAGAGACATGCGGTTACACCTAGTCCATTTTTCATGAGTTAACTGCTCAACAGCAGTACTTTGAGGAGTAAGGTCTGCTGGCTTATTCTCTCTTAGAGCATAATCAAAGTCCAGCAATCCAAGCGTAAGCATGAGAGCATCCTTCCATGCAGCAAAGTTATCACCAGTCAAAGGTGGAATCCCGCAATTGGGTACTGATAGTGGAAATAAGATGAGCAAGTTATGATACTAGGGAAGAAGTCCTAATGTGATCTAAGGGCACGTTATACTAAGGCAGGCATAAATAATGACCATTTTAATTATGAAGCTGTGATATTGTCTATTACTAACATCAAAATAATAGACTTAGTTAAAATTCTACTTAAACAAAAACAAATCAGTTTTGGCCAGAAGTGTAATCATTTAAGCATGTATGCAAAGTGGTTGTGACAAATCAGCTTTGGCCAGAAATGAAAAATCACTTTAGTTATGCACTCGTTAAGTATGCCATCTATGAAGGAATTAAATCAGCTTTGGCCAGATATTAAGACATTCATGTTTATGATGCACACTTAACATAGCTTTCGTAATACATGAACGATAAGTAGATGTATCAAGTCAGCTTTGGCCAGAAATGGTACATCAAAAGCTCATTCAAGTTAAGCTACTTTGGTTTTGTAAAACATTATCTGATTAATTAACTAAGTATTTACAAAAACCATTTATTTAATAGCAAACCACCTGTTATCGCGGATCGAGTGAGATCTCGACTCAGTTATGAGGTCTCGAGTGAGATCTCGAGTCCAGTCTCGACTCATTTTGTAACATTATGAGGTCTCGACTCATTAAGGTCTCAAGTCGCAACCTCAGTGTCTCGAGTCGTAATCATGGTCTCGATTACTGTGTTTTATGAGATCTCGAATCCATAATGAGGTCTCGAGTCGCAACCATGGTCTCGAGTCGCAACCATGGTCTCGAGTTCTGAAGATTGAAGCCCTTAGTCGAAACCTCAGTGGTCTCGAGTTGACATCTTATGGTCTCGAGTCGAAATCGTTGTCTCGAGTCGTAAAGATTTGAGAGCACTTATGATTTCGAGTCGAGACCTTGTGGTCTCGAGTCGAGATCTTGGTCTCGAGTCGAAACCTGATGGTCTCGAGTCCACTGTTAACAGCTGTTTATGTGAAAACATAACTGAAAATTCAAATTCTTAGGAATTGTGATAGAGTTTCCTGTTTTAACATTGATCTAATTTTAACAGAATATTTTGAAAATCATAATCTGTTTATCCTTTTAACAGATTTTGAAAATTCTCATTAGACAAAACATATCAAAATTAGGAAAAACATTCAACAATTCAAATTATATTCCAAAACATAAGGAATTTTCGAATTTTCCTAAGAACATATGATGAACCCTAAAAAAATAAAACATAACTCTGGGATCCGAAACCTGAATTTTAAGAGTTCTCTAAACAGATTTCGGATATATGTTTTGTAACACCACGTAAAAAAAACTTGTCCATTTATGTGAAGACACGTGTCCTAAACCCTAATCATGTGAAATATTGGGTTTGAAGGACTAAAGTTGTAAAACGATCAAAATATGAAACCGAAGGGACTAAAAGTGTCATCATGCCAAATTTGTGCCTCTGAATGACCACCCACGAAAAATATATCCTTAAACAAGTAATTAATTGGATAGAAGAAGCCGTTTGTGAAAATAATCGAAAGATTATAAACTACAAGGGTTAAAAGTGTCAACATGTTAATTCTTACCTCTGAGTGACCTTTTAACGAACCCGAGGCTTCGTAATATTCAAATATACTCTCAAGAATAAGTGATTTAAATTTCACGAGGTTTCGAGATCGTTATGTGTTGTTTATGCGAATTACCAAGAATTAGGGTTTAAAGCGTCAACGAGGCGAAACTTATGTTTCCGGAGATCGTTTAACGAAACCGGACTTAACGATGTTTGGTTGTACTCCCTAGATCATCTACAAACTAACTACAAGGGCCCATTGTGCTTAAAATGAAAGATACATTGCATTAGAAGGTATAGGGACTGGAAGTGACAAGTTTGAAACTTGTTTTGCTGGTAAGTGGTGTGGTGGCGTCGCGCCACAGCTTCCCCCTTTTGCCGTGGCGCGCGGAGACAACCTTAATTTGATAGAATTCCTTGGCCAGGTGCAGGTTACCTTCTTCCTTGGCCTCCAAACAAGTCTAACTCGAATTCTATGGACATTTGATGGTTTTTAATACCACTTTGGACACTTGTGAAGATCCTAAGACCTCCCTAAACACTTGTAATGATCTGGTGTATATCCCAAACACTATAAATAGGCTCATTGTGCAGCCATTTCACTTGCACCATTCAAATAATCACTCCTCTCTCTAAGTTCAAGTGTTCTTGAGCATTTCTGGAGGTTCCTGATTCAAAAGGGAATTCATTCTTGTAGAAAAGATAGCTAGGACCCTTTGTAAGTGTCTTAGCCCCCTTCCTTAGTTCAGTTTTTAGTTTAAAAACCGAAAAGTCAAAGATATCGTAATTTGACTTTGACTTTCGGTTTAATCACAAATGGTCCAACCACTGTCCGAATTAAAAGTGGTAATGTGACCATAATTAGGTAGGTGATTAAACCTTAAAATGGCACCTCCTAATTATTTCGTTTGGCTAGTTAATTGTCGGGTCAAACTATTAAGTTAAAAAGTCAAACTGACCAGAAATTGAAATAATAATCATAACTAACAATGCAGAGGTTGTAAATTATATTTTATCATTCTAATAACTTGGTAATTAGTATTAGAACATGTTTAAGCATGTTCAACCCGACAATTATCAGTTTAGGGTCGGTTCACAACCGAAAGTCGCAAAAGCTTGACTTTTGCTTTGACTTTCAGTTCTGACCCGATTAAGCTTAGATCCTTTATGTTTTAAGCTTCCATTAGGACCACTTTATGTTGTAGTATAACCCCCTGGAGTTATATTACCTGGTCCTTAGTAGTTTGAATTATATGCTCATGTCCGTTATTATGCTTATAAATGCCATTTTTGCCCTTTTGACATATAAACGAGATTTTTAGAAATGTGAGAGGACAAAAATCTTTGTTACTGATATATAAGTATGTCCCGAAAATTTGACATCATTTTTTGGTCTCAAACAGAAGTTATGCTCGATATCGTAAATTGAAGCTTTTTATTAATTAAATTGCGATATCTTGCATAAGTCATGTTAAGCATAGGTTTTGACCCAAAACTCATTACCTACTGTTAAGATATTATTTTTAGGGATTTTTGGAATTTTTGATCAGATTATAATCTGATCATATCATGGAGTTCTTGTATAATTCGGTAAATGACGATAATACCCCTTTTATGCGTAAAATGAGATTAACAAATGATTTGAATGCCAAACCTTTTCCTACTGAATTCATACATTAAATAAATTATTTTGAACAATTAAATCTAATCAAAATCTCAGATTTCCATAAAACATTTTAATTATCGTCAATTAGCGATTATACGCTAATTAGGTGCATAGTATGGTTTTAAACCATATTTAACACCTAAGACTTGTCCTTAAAAGCATATGTGAAATGACCAAAATGCCATTTCGGGGCATAGTTTGGCCATAAATGGTAAACCCCACATATATACGATATCTTACTGATGTAATGTGATAAAATAAAACTTTTTACTGAGTACCAAAGACCAGAACCTCAATTTATTATAAATTCTCTTTTATAATCATTAAAATGACCAAAATGACCCTACGGGACTTAAATTGGTTTTAAATACTTTTTGGGCATATATGTTAACATCCTATTGATGTATTAACATATTCTAAGCATAATAACATTTGAGACATGTATATAATTCATTGGGTTACCCGTTATGCGTTTATGCATTCGGATCGGTTTATGTGACTAGTTTACATAAAATAGCCGAAACGGGTTTAACCTTATCATTAAATCTTTAAAATCCAGAATGTGTTTAGTTTACCCATATTATACAAGTATCCAAACTTGTTGGGTCTAAAATCACATTCTATTCTGGTCACCGATTAATCTAGCGTATCGCACCGTTTCTAAAACTTTAAGTTAGCCAGTCTAGGTCCATGACCTAAATAAGACCCGTTAGCATTCTAAATTGGTTATATATTACCATCATTCCAGACTAGAGCCACCGGGTAAAAGCTACCTGCACTTAGATAGATTGAATACGACGGTGTTATTTTGCTGTGTATCAAGTATTAGCTCAGGTAAATACTTTTAACTTATTTTCCCTTATACTGGCTTGGGATACGATATTATAATAATACCGCTTGGTCGGGTGTGAAATCATTTGATCGGATTGTGATCAATAAATTGCATAACCCGTTTTAATATGTTTTGTTTGATAACATAAACATTGGGGGTTAATACGACCGTGTCCTGGATATCCTCGGCTCATTTCATTTGAAAATGGCCACGACCTAGGCACGGGGTGTAGGCATACACCTGACAGATGAAAATGCAAAATAGCCCACATGTTGGGAATAACTCCTTTGTGGGTTCTATAAGTGGTGAGTCGGTTAATCATGACCGGCTTCCAAACCGGCCCCATATGTATGACAAACATGTAAAACTGTGTACAAGATTGTATTAAAGATTGTCCCAAGTTATAAAAGGTTTGTGCCTTGTGCGCTTAAATCAATTTTCATAAACTCTTTTCAAAAGAGTCAGTTAATTGTATTTACCAGTGAAAACTGACGTATTTTCAAAAGACTAAGTGACAGGTAGTACTCGTAATAGGCTGGGAGTTGCTCGGTGTCGAAATAGAGGATCTTGCAAATCCTTAAAGATGCCTTAAAGTCTGCTAAACTTCATTTTATACATTCTGTAAAGATCCACCTGTGGATTTGATATAATAGACCCGTCTATAATAAATACTTTGATATTTTTAGACATTTAGGTTTGTAATAATATTTATATTCCAAGACTTCCGCTATGCTAATCTGTGTATGTTTGACCATGACGATATCAATCTTACGTCACGATACTCCCCTCCGGGCCCACCGGATTATGTGGAAATATCGGGGTGTGACAGGTTGGTATCAGAGCCAACGTTTGAGTGAATTAAACACTAGCCCTTAGTGTTTAATCTCAAATGACACAGTAGCATATTCCTTAGACCTTTTGAGTCTAGACTTAACATAGGAATGCTCTCATCCCTATTAAGTAAACATTGTTTTCGATTTTATGTATTTTGAATATGTCGCTAAGCAAGGAAGCCGTTGATGGAGATTCTTCTCATCCGAAGCCAAGAAATGTTAAGCTTCGTATCATGACTAGGATAAGCGTGCGACCGGTTTGGAGGAAGACCTTTATGGATTCATTCCCAAAACCAAGCCTATTAAAGCTTTTAATCAGTCTTCAGAGTCCATACCGGAGGTCCTTGAGGCTCAAATTTTGAAGTCTGTACTAGTGGAGTCCATACCAGGTGGTCCCTGAGGCTCCCGTATTGAAAATAATACCAGTGGATCCTAATGATCCCTATTTCTTACCTCCAAGTTTTGGAATTCCAGACTTGGATTATGTCAGTCAAAACCCATCCGTAATCCATATCATTCTTTGACCATGGAATCCTTGAATTCTACTTCTATAACAGATCCTGGTTGGAATACTTACCTTATTCGCTGAGGTCTTCAGTATCTCTACCGTATACGATAAGAAAAGAAGAGAAACAATCGAAATCGAGCAAGGAAGACGTTAGAGAATCCTTCGTTCACAATATTCATTATCCTTTAAGTCCTTATAAGGACCTATCTCTTCTATATAGTCCCTGCGTGGACATAACTTTCAACTTAAGAACCTGTATGGGCATTTGCTATTTAGTCCCTTCATGGACATTATATTTCATTATAGTCCCTTCGTGGACATTATAATTCATTATAGTCCCTCCATGGACATTATATTTCAATATAGTCCCTTTGTGGACATTATACTTCAATAAAGTCCCCTGGCGGACATAATAATTCTTTATAGACCTTTCAAGGACATATTATTTCATTAAAACCCCTTGTGGATATGATATTTCATTTTAGTCCCTTCAAGGACATATTGTCTCATTAATAAGTCCCAATATGGACGTATCTTTCGACTTAAAGTCCCTATGAGGACATCTGTACAGCAAAGTCCTTTTGTGCGCACGCTGTACCAATATAGTCCTTTTATGGACATGTTATTTCATTAAAATCCCTTTGGGGATACGCTATTTCGAAATAGTCCCTTTGTGGACATGTTATTTCATTATGAGTCCCTCTGTGGACGTGATACTTCTTGATAACCCCTTCGAGGACATATTTTATATACGGGGTTTATATTTTCCTTTTAGTCCCTGCGTGGACTAAAGTTGCTTTAAAGTCCCCGTGTGGACAAATGAATTATTAAAGTCCTATTTGAGGCACTATTGTAAATTTCCTGATGATTTATGGAAAGTTTTTCTTATATAGGTATTCATATCGTCCTTTATCAAACGATCATTCCGATTTTACTCGAACTTTATCGATCAGCTGAAAAATTTCAAAAGATCCTCTTAATGGTATAACCTAGCCTATATGTCTATGAACATGGCTATGATGGTAAAACCGTCTTAAGACAATTAATCCTTGTTAGCATCTAAAAACATGTTAACATTCCTGGCTGTGTGACTTGAGAGATCACATCAGCCTTCAAAGTACTTGGATCTTTCCAAGCCATCTACATAGCCTAAATGATCAATATGAATCATGGCTAATAACGTCGAACATGATGTACACATCAAAACATCCATTTGAGATGTATGTCTACGGGCAAAGATGTATTCATGACAAAGATAGTGTTGTTTCATAACATCTTGTCAAAAGGCAATGAACTATGAAATTTTTCCGAGATTATGTTTTTAAATTGTCCTAGTGACAAGGCCTTTTTGTGCCATCTAAAAGTCATTTGAGACAAGCCCTTACGCTATATAAAATGTCTATACGACATTGACAGTTGTGACTTATGTCCCCTGTCTAATAAATATGAAGGATTAGATTCCATTTAAACGCCAAAAGTGGTTTATTTAAACACCTAGGCAAAACATAATCAAATAAATTTCATACTATCTTATTGGCCTATATGGTTTATTTATACCATGGCTATTTAATCATCAAATTCGATGATTCGCTATATAATAAAATAAAATTATTATTACTCGGTTTATAGCCTTCAAAGCTTCACCATGGCTGATTCATATGAAGCCCACAATCATCCAGTTGATCAGAATAATAATGCAAGACTGAACTTAACGGGCACCGAGTTACAGGCTATGTTAGATACAGCCGTAAACAAAGCCGTGGATCGAGTAGTAAAGGATCACAAGTGAAAGTGCGATAATACCCCAAATAAGGGTTACAAAAAGGGTAAGACCGGTTCGAACTATAATGTCACACCCCGATATTTTCACGTATTACCGGTGGGCCCGGTGGGGGAGTATCGTGACGTAGTTGATATCGTTATAGTCAAACAACACAATATATAAATGCACAGCGGAAGCAAAAGATAGATTCATTTCAACTTTAATAATTTGTAATATCAAGTATCACAAGTAGTTGAAACAGATCCACAGGCGGATCAAAATAAAATGGAAACATTGTTCAACAGTTTTATGTCATCCAAGTTTGCGAGACTTATTGTGGATGCTAGGAGAAAGCCATCCTATTACGAGTAGTACCTTCACTTAACCTTTTTGGGAAAATACGTCAGTTTACACTGGTAAATACAAATAACCGACTCATTTAAAAAGGTTTAATAAAATTGATTTGAATGCACGTGGCACAAACTTTTTATAACTTGGGATAATTATTTAAATATAATCTTGTAAAAGAATTACATGTTCCTTATGCGTTCAGTAGCCCAATCCGTAGACCGGGTTAAAGATTAATAGACACACCACATAATTTATTTATGCACTGACGGGTGTACGCCTACACCCCGTGCTCAGGTCGTGGCCATCTCGTAAGATGATGCCAAGGATATCCGGGACATGGTCATCAACCCCCCAAAGGCTTTAAGCAAACAAAACATTTCCAAACGGGACATCTCAATGAATTAATCTCTATTCGATTAAAGATTCAATTCCCGACCAAGCGGTATTTTATATACCATACCCCAAGCCCGTATAGGGAAAATAAGTTAAAAGTATTTACCTTTGCAAGTATCAATCACAAATAGCAAGTGCGTGTAGCTTTTACCGGGTCTCCTATTCTGGAACGAAGGTTTATAATAACCTATTAGAATCCTAACGGGTCTTTAATTAAGCCTAAACTTAGACCGGTTAGTTTTTAAAGGAAGATACGGTCCGAACGCATGATTAAGCGAAGACCGGAATAGAATGTGATTTAGACCCGAAAAGTTTGAAGACTTGTATAATATGGGTATACTAAACACATTCTGGATTTTGAGATAAAAATGATAAGGTTTGACCCGTTTCGGCTAATTTATGCAAACTAGTTACATAAACTGAACCGAACGCGAATAACGCATAACGGGTAACCGAAAGAGTCACGAACAGGTTTCCTAAGTTAATAAGCCTTAAATATGTTGTGATATCAGTAGGATATCTTCCATTATGCCCAAAACGAGTTTAATCTCAAGTTAAGCCCCGTAGGGGTATTTTGGTCATTTTAAAGATTAAAAAAGAGATTAATTATAATTCTGAGACTCGGGTCTGAATTAATCAGTAAAACAACTTAATTTAATAGGTTGCATCAGTTGGCGATAAGTCTCGTATGAGAAAATGGTTTTAAACCTATACTATGTGTTTAATACGCGTAAAAAGCCGTTTTAAGCGATTTCCGGGTTTAACAGGAAATCTGAGTTTTCTGATCAGGTTATAAAGTTAGAAATACTTTATTTATCATATAAAATCAGTGGCCAAAGATTTGGTATCAATTTGCTATGTAAAACTCATTTTATGAACAAAAGGGTATAATCGGTATTTACCGAATTAAGGCCATAACCTTAGGTTATGAGCAGGTTAAAAATAATTAAAAATCTTCAAAAATCCCAAAATATTATATTACATCAGTGGGTAAAAGGTTTGGTGTCAAAAATTGGGTTTAAGTAGGCTTTACGCTAATTACGCCGTTTAATTAATAAAAAGCTTTCTAATTACGCTATTGAGCATAACTCCTAATCTAGACCTCCAACTGATGTGAAGGTTTAGGGATATGTTTATCAATCAGTAACAAAGATTATTGTCCGTTTCACATTTCCAAAATTCTCGTTTTAAGGTCAAATGGGCATATTGGTCAACATTAGGCATTTAACGGAAACATCGGACAATCAACGAGTCAAGTAGTATAAACGCAGAGGGTTATACTATCATACAAGCTGGTCCTAACGGAGCTCTAAGGTAATTCTAAATCATGCTACTACGTGTCAGAACTGAAAGTCAAAGCAGGAGTCAAACTATGCGACTTTCGGTTCCGAACCGGGCTAAACTGAAAATTGTCGGGTCGAACATGCTTAGACATGTTCTTACATTCATTACTAAGTTATATGAGTGATAAAACAGGTTACACGCCTTCTACATTGTTAATTATGCGTTAATTTGAAAATTTAGTTTCTGTTGACTTTTTCGGATTAAGTTTGACCCGACATTTGACCTAGTTAGAGCGGGAATCAGATGGTGCCCTTTTATGGGTTTATTGCCCACATAATTACCAACTTATAACTACCTTTAGGTTGACTAATCACTGGACCATTAGCGATTAATCGTTAAGTCAAACCTTAATTACGACGGTTTGACTTTAAGCTAATTAACTAAGTAAAACACGATTAAGGAAGGTTAAGGAAGCTTACCAAGGTCCTATGCATGACCAGTGATGCTTAGGGAAGGCTCTTGAGCTCCAGAAATGATCAGAAGTTGAGTTTGGAATGAATGATCAAAGTTGCAACAATGAGGCCTTTATATAGTGCCTTTGATTGCTTGTGATCATGACAAACAACTCTAGGATTGATCCCTGATCAATTACAAGTGTCCCTAGTGCCTAAGAACTAGTTTAGATTGCACATGGGAGTGAAAAACAGCAATGTAAGTCGGTTAAACTCGTTAACAGGCTGCTGTTACGTTTTCTGTTACTGGGCCGCCTTACGGACCGTAAGCGGAGGGTCTTGCGGTCCGTAAGAGCCTCTTACGGACCGTAAGACTAGGTCCTTGCGGTCCGTAAGCCTTTACCAGAAGACAAATTTTTGTAACCTTTCAAGCTTTGAAAGGGCAACTTAGGTATTACGATTTTGGGGATTAAATTATCAGTATGGGACCTTTAGTTCATGCTTGAACAGTTATGACCACCTTGTCATGTTGTATAATTTTCTTGGATTCTTTTTGAAAGGCCATAAACGAAGATTCGTCAAACACAATTTCATAAGATCCCATCTTTATAATTTGAATCAATTATTGCAAGCATTGACCGGATTTGGATGCTTATCAGAGGTTTACAACATAGGTTAAGGTTTGGGATTTATACATAGGTCGCTCAGAGGTATGTATTAACATGTCGACGCTTTTAACCCCTCGTGTACGAATTTTATCATAACTTTCTCATACGATAACGAAACTTGGTGAAATTTTCATCATACATTCTAGTGAGCATAATTAATCGTTACAAAGCTCCAGGTTTGTTTAAAAGGTCACTCAGAGGTATACTTTAAACATGTTGGCACATTTAACCCCTGTAGTTTGTAATCTCTCACTTTCTTTCACAATTAGTTTCGTATGATCCATGATTCATTTGTTTAAGGTTATAAACATCATGTAGGGTTATTGTAAAGTATATTTATCCATCGTTGACATTTTGAACCCTTATATTCATAAACTTTCCTTGTTTGTCAACTTTAGTCCTTCTGAGGAAATCCTTTACACGTTTTAAGCCCGTGACTCGTGTCGATATAATATTGGACATGAAATTTCGAGGTGTTACATCCTCACCCCCTTAAAAGAAATATGGACCTCGAGATTTACTGAAATAAATGAGGGTACTTTTCTTTCATTGTGGACTCTACCTCCCACGTGTATTCGGGACCTCTTCGGGCATCCCACTTTACTTTTACGATCGGTACATGCTTCCTTCGAAGCTTCTTAACCTGTCGATCCTCGATCGACACAGGTTTTTCAACAAACTTCAAGCTCTCATCTATGTGCACATCTGTATGTGGTATGACTAGCGATTCATCAGCTAGACATTTCTTCAGATTGCAGACGTGGAATACGTTATGAATGCCACTGAGCTCTTCAGGAAAATTTAGCTTATACGCCACTGATCCGACACATTCGATGATCTCGAATGGTCCTATGTATCTGGGGCTTAACTTGCCCTTCTTACCAAATCGCATCACTCCCTTCCAGGGTGATACTTTAAGCAACACTTTGTCACCTACCTCGAATTTCAGAGGTTTACGCTTTAAATCTGCGTAGCTTTTCTGCCTATCCCTGGCAGCTTTCAGACGGTCACAAATCTGGACAATCTTGTCCGTCATTTCAAAGACTATGTCAGGTCCTGACAGTTGGACATCTCCAACTTCCGGCCAACAAACGAGCGTTCTGCATTTTCTATCGTACAAGGCCTCGAAAGGCGCAACCTTAATGCTGGTATGATTGCTATTGTTATACGAGAACTCGATTAATGGCAGGTGGTTATCCCAACTACCACCTAAGTCAATCACACATGCACGAAGCATGTCTTCCAATGTTTGGATTGTACGCTCACTTTGCCCATCCGTCTGAGGATGGTAAGCCGTACTGAAATTTAAACGTGTGCCCAAAGATTGTTGGAAACTTTTCCAAAAATGTGACGTGTATCTAGTATCTCTGTCAGAGATAATAGACACAGGTACGCCATGTAGAGATACAATCTTATCTACGTACAATTGGGCTAACATGTCGGAGCTATAGGTCTCCTTAATGGGTAGGAAATGTGCTGACTTAGTCAGTCTATCCACTATCACCCATATAGTATCATTTCCTTTCTTTGTCTTTGGCAACTTGGTGATGAAATCCATTGTCACCATTTCCCACTTCCACGTGGGAAGTTCAGGCTGTTGTAGCAAACCTGACGGCTTCTGATGTTCAGCTTTGACTTGCGCACACGTCAAACATTTAGCTACATAGGTAGCTATAGACTTCTTCAAGCCTATCCACCAAAAATTTTCCTTCAGATCCTGGTACATCTTATCAGCTCCAAGATGAACGGAATATCTAGAACTGTGGGCTTCCTGGAGGATAATATCTCGAAGTCCTCCATAAACTGGAACCCATATTCGTCCATTTAACCTTAGAATTCCGTCTTTGCCATAGGATAACTGTTCTTCAGTTACTCCTAGCTTTTTATTAGGATAGTTAGCTTCCAACACAGCTTCCTTCTGTGCAGCTAACAACCTTTCGTTCAAACTATTCTTTATCTCAATGCTCTTGGCATTGATTCTTAAAGGCTTCACTCTTTCCTTTCTACTCAAGGCATCGGCGACTACATTCGCCTTGCCGGGATGGTATCTTATCTCACAGTCATAATCATTCAAAGTTTCCATCCAACGTCGTTGCCTCATGTTCAAATCCTTTTGGTTAAACAGGTGCTGGAGGCTCTTGTGATCAGAATAGATCACACACTTGATACCATATAAATAGTGCCTCCAGAGCTTCAGTGCAAATACAACGGCACCCAACTCCAAGTCATGGGTGGTGTAATTCTTCTCATGCACCTTTAACTGACGTGAAGCATAGGCAATAACTTTGCCTTTCTGCATAAGCACACATCCCATCCCGGTGTGTGATGCATCACAATATACCACAAACTCTTCTATTCCATCAGGCAATGTCAACACAGGAGCATTGCTCAACTTTTGCTTGAGAATATCGAAGGATTCTTGCTGCTTAGGACCCCAATCGAACTTTATTTTCTTCCTAGTCAAAGAAGTTAGGGGTGCAGCAATTCTCGAAAAATTTTCAATGAAACGCCTGTAATATCCTGCCAATCCCAAGAAACTGCGAATTTCTGTAGGCGTCTTCGGCTCTTGCCAATTCATGACAGCTTCAACTTTAGCGGGATCTACCTGAATTCCACGTTCACTAACCACATGTCCGAGGAATTGGACTTCACGAAGCCAAAATTCACACTTAGAGAATTTGGCGTAGAGCTTTTCTCGATGAAGCAGTTTCAGAATGCAATGGAGGTGCTTCTCATGGTCGGCTTGGTTCTTCGAGTAGATGAGGATGTCGTCAATGAAGACGATGACAAATTTATCCAAGTAAGGCTTGCAGACGCGATTCATGAGATCCATGAATGCGGCAGGTGCATTAGTGAGTCCAAAAGGCATCACTAAGAACTCGTAGTGACCATAACGAGTCCTAAATGCAGTTTTATGTACATCTTCATCCTTGACCTTTAGTTGATGATATCCTGACCTTAAGTCGATCTTGGAAAAGTAACTTGCTCCTTGAAGTTGATCGAACAAGTCGTCGATCCTGGGTAATGGATACCGATTCTTAACAGTAACTTTGTTAAGTTCTCGATAGTCGATGCACAGACGCATTGATCCATCCTTTTTCTTCACAAACAAGATTGGTGCTCCCCAAGGAGGTGAGCTAGGTCTAATAAATCCCTTGCTTAACAGATCATCTAGTTGAGTTCTCAACTCTTTCATCTCCGTTGGTGCCAATCTGTAAGGTGCTCTTGCAACAGGTGCTGCTCCAGGAATAATGTCAATCCTGAATTCTACTTGCCTATCTGGTGGTAAACCTGGTAGTTCTTCAGGGAAAACATTGGGATATTCAGAAATGACGGGGATATCCTCAATCTTATGCTTCGGCTCATCAATAGTCACTTGTGCCATGTAGATGACACAACCCTTCTTCAAACACTTAGAGGCCTTGAGCATAGACACTTGCTCAGGCAGTCCATACTGGGTATCTCCATGAATGGTAAGTGATTCACCTGACGGAGTCTTGATCATCACTTGCTTCTTATTGCAGACAATCTGGGCCTGGTTATGAGATAACCAGTCCATACCCAAAACTTTGTCGAAACCGGCTAATTTTAAAGGAAGTAGGGACAAAGGAAAAGAGTGGTTCTTAATGGATATGAAACATCCATCTAGTACGGTTGAGGCGGTTTCTAAGGTGCCATCGGCTAATTCCACCTCATATTTCACACTTAGGGTTTTAACAGGTAAATTCAGCAACTTACAAAACTTATTATCTACAAATGATTTATCAGCTCCTGAATCGAATAGCACTCTTGCGTAAACATCATTTATAAGAAAGGTACCTGTTATCACGTTATCATCCTGCACCGCTTCCTTAGCATCCATTCTGAAGACCCTAGCGTTGGTCTTTTTCCCATCCTTAGCTTTCTTAGCGATCTTTGGGCAATTGGATTTGATGTGCCCTTTTTCGTTGTAGCTGTAGCATGTAGCATCCTTGATTTTCTTACAGTCTAAGGTCTTGTGCTCAGAAGACTTGCAGATCCCACATGCCCTTGGCTGTGACTGGGTTTTCGACTCAAGTCTGCACTTCCCGAAATGGTGCTTCTTACAGATTTTACATTTGGGTTTATCACCCGACTGCTGACCATCTTTCTTATATCTAGAACTTTTCTTGTGGTCATTGTTTCCCCTGTACTTCTTGTCTGACCGTCGTGAATTGTCATCATCACGCTTCCTTTTCTCGGCATCCGTGTTCCTCAGCGATCTCTGCCTGACCGCATCCAGTGTGAGGGACAAGGATATATCAGCTGCAGACCTGAATGTAGCTGGCCGAGAGGCTTTTACACTTGCCTTAATCTCTGGGGCTAAACCCCCGATGAATCGAGCTATCCTCTTGGGTTCCGGCGTTACAAGGTAAGGAACCAACCTTGACATTGTATTGAAGCTGGTAAGGTAGGCTTAGCAGTCCAGGTTCTTCATAACCAAGGATAAGAAATCAGATTCAATCTTTTCTACCTCATGCTGAGGGCAGTAGTTTTCTTTAATCAACGTCATAAACTGATCCCATGTCAGATTGTACAATGGGATTTTTCCTGTAGCTTGGATCAAAGATCTCCACCAGGCTAGTGCCTCACCATTGAACGACTGAGATACGAACTTTACCACATCCTTATCAGCACAACCACTGATATCAACCACAGTGTCCATCTCATCCAACCAAGTCATGCAGTCTATAGCTCCTTTTTCCCCAGTGAAATCCCTGGGTTTGCATGAAACAAAATACTTATAGGAGCAACCCTTATCACGGGGTCCTTGGTTCAGTATGGTCCTTTGAGAGGGAACAATCCTTTGGTTTGATGAGTGTCGTTCATCATCTTTCTTTGGCTCGTCCTTCTTAGTGGGTGGCTTGCTGTGAGCCTCTGAATGAGTCTTAGGCTTGGAGTGGGGTACTGATTGGGTCCTGCTTCGAGTACCGCTCGACTCACTATACTGCCTATCCAAGGCTTTTGCAACAGCATTGTTAATTAACGCTTGGAGCTCTGCACCCGCTATGTTAATTCGGGTGTTATCGTGATCCTCCCTTGGGTGACTGTTGATCTCATCCGAGTCAGCCATGTAGTTGAACTGCTACATAAGATATTGACAATAATTTATTTGGGAGTTTATTAAGGAATTGTCTTTTATGGAAATTCATTAACCATGGTAAACATAGACCATATTTGGTTAATTTGTTAATCATATTTATTTAGAATTTTTATTATAACTTATCCTAATTATAAAACAATAACAGTATTATTAGTGGCGTAAAAGGCCTAGTCACATGGACATTTTTAAATCATAAGCCATGAGTTCAGAGAATCAAGGCTTTAAGGTTTGAACATAGTTCTTTACCTTTTTCTGACAGGGAGTCGTAGACTACTACTGTCTTTTGTCTTATATGACAATGAGTATGGCCCGTAGGCACTACACCACCAATGGATGGTTAACATATGATCATCTTAATTGATGATTTAAACCCATGATTTATTGATCATCAGGTTAGGATAGGAATCTTTTGAAGAATCCTAATATAAGAATGGCGTGTGTGATTTTAACGAATCACGTCTGCCAGGAGCGTTAACATGTTTTCAGATGTTAACAGGGATTCGAATCTTTTAAACAGGTCTTACCATCTTGGCTAAGTCTTATAATGACATGCAGGCTAGGTTATACCTTTAAGACTCTTATTAAATATTTAATAGGCAGATTATTTCTAAAAGGAATGATTTTTAATTTATTTATTTCATATATTTATGCATATAATGAAAAATGAAATTCATAAGCTTAACATTCCATTAAATATTACAAGGATTACACATTGCCCTAACGGGACTTTTAACAGAAACAACTTGCCCATGCAGGGGCTAAATCGATAATACAAGTCCTCGCAGGGACTGATTACTAAGCTAGATGTCCTCGCAGGGACTAAAAAAAACAAGTCCACGAAGGGACTAAGTACATAGATAAATGTCCACGCAGGGACTTGGTTGAAATAAGTAAATACAACAATACATATAGTGATTTAATGATCCCTCTTCTTCTTCCCTTTTAACAAGGTTGCTAGGCCCTTGAGGAATCCCCTGTTGTTCCTACGTTCTTCCTGAAATTCATGTTCCACCCGACTTAGTCTTTGGAGGATTTCCTCCTGTTCCGGTGGGGAAAATCGTGGTGGCTGCGACTGCTACCGAATTGGAGGTCGAGCAGGTATTTGATACCCATGAGCTGGATATCCCACTCGCCAAGGGGCTCCATATGGTCCTTCGGGATGAAGGGCGTTGTAGTTTGCCGCTACAAGGTACGGGTCGGCTTCAGCATAGTTATAGCGAGTGTGAGCCGGCTGCTCAAACGGATTGTATGCCGTTGAACCGGCGTATGTAGGAATCGGGTTATCAAAACCCAATGGTGGCGGCGGTGGTGCAACTGGTGCAGAATTCACCTCTGGAATTGGGTTTGAAGGCCTACCCATTTGTGGGTCTTCATGCAGTGGCGGGTAGTGACTGCCACTTGAGTGATGGGGAGTGCTAAAGTGAAAATCCCCTCCTCGCGCGGATATTCGTGCGCCTGTTCTTCTACGCCTTGGTGGTTCGGGAGGTGCTTGATGAACTGGCGGGGTGGTGGCGGTGGCGTGACTGCCACGAAACGTGAATCCTCAGAGGGATCCTGCTGCTGTTGTTGTTGTGGGTTATGAGAGGGTGTAAAATACCACTCATACTGGTTAAACCTCGCTTGGTAACTGTCTGGACCACCGTAGGGTGATCCGTGGAAGGATGATCCATTAGAGATCTCGATGGGATGGTTGGGTGTCCCGGTTGCAGGCTCGACGGGATCCGTGTCCTCGTCCATGTCCATTGCATGGTCTCTTGAGAAGTGGTCTTCAGGTCCTAGTGGGTTGAAACCCACTGGTTCTTCGATATAGTTTGCTGGTTTGAACCAGCCCTGAAAGACAGGAGTAGGGTCGCCAAAGGAACGGTGTGAAACGGACCGCTGCAACGGCAAGAAGGAATGGCGGGAGTCTTCGGGCTCGTTTTCTGAGTGTGGCCCAAAGGAGTGACGGTAAGGAGGCGTTGAGCTGTGCGAGACAGACCGTCTAGCGGGCTCCAAATGGTTCCTCTAGTTCCCCTGAGGATCGGCACTCATAGTAGTAGAAGGAGTTCGCCGGTGTGAAGGCCCGGCTTCGTGATCGTTGGGGGCGTGGATTGGCCCCTTGCCTCGTCCTCCTCTTCGAAATCTTGGCGGCATATTTCCTGTTAAAATAATGAACGATACAGCAAAGAAATATAAAGGACAAAGTTAAAATTAAAACAATTTGGATTATTCCTAAGTTCTTGTCTAGACTCGAAAATTTAAGAATGTGCAATTGTGTAACTGAGATTAAACACAAAAGGTTAGTGTTTAATTCACTCAGTGTTGGCTCTGATACCAACCTGTCACACCCCCATATTTCCACGTATTACCGGTGGGCCCGGTGGGGGAGTATCGTGACGTAGTTGATATCGTTATAGTCAAACAACACAATATATAAATGCACAGCGGAAGCAAAAGATAGATTCATTTCAACTTTAATAATTTGTAATATCAAGTATCACAAGTAGTTGAAACAGATCCACAGGCGGATGAAAATAAAATGGAAACATTGTTCAACAGTTTTATGTCATCCAAGCTTGCGAGACTTATTGTGGATGCTAGGAGAAAGCCAGCCTATTACGAGTAGTACCTGCACTTAACCTTTTTGGGAAAATACGTCAGTTTACACTGGTAAATACAAATAACCGACTCATTTAAAAAGGTTTAATAAAATTGATTTGAATGCACGTGGCACAAACTTTTTATAACTTGGGATAATTATTTAAATATAATCTTGTAAAAGAATTACATGTTCCTTATGCGTTCAGTAGCCCAATCCGTAGACCGGGTTAAAGATTAATAGACACACCACATAATTTATTTATGCACTGACGGGTGTACGCCTACACCCCGTGCTCAGGTTGTGGCCATCTCGTAAGATGATGCCAAGGATATCCGGGACATGGTCATAAACCCCCCAAAGGCTTTAAGCAAACAAAACATTTCCAAACGGGACATCTCAATGAATTAATCTCTATTCGATTAAAGATTCAATGCCCGACCAAGCGGTATTTTATATACCATTCCCCATGCCCGTATAGGGAAAATAAGTTAAAAGTATTTACCTTTGCAAGTATCAATCACAAATAGCAAGTGCATGTAGCTTTTACCGGGTCTCCTATTCTGGAACGAAGGTTTATAATAACCAATTAGAATCCTAACGGGTCTTTAATTAAGCCTAAACTTAGACCGGTTAGTTTTTAAAGGAAGATACGGTCCGAACGCATGATTAAGCGAAGACCGGAATAGAATGTGATTTAGACCCGACAAGTTTGAAGACTTGTATAATATGGGTATACTAAACACATTCTGGATTTTGAGATAAAAATGATAAGGTTTGACCCGTTTCGGCTAATTTATGCAAACTAGTTACATAAACCGAACCGAACGCGAATAATGCATAACGGGTAACCGAAAGAGTCACGAACAGGTTTCCTAAGTTAATATGCCTTAAATATGTTGTGATATCAGTAGGATATCTTCCATTATGCCCAAAACGAGTTTAATCTCAAGTTAAGCCCCGTAGGGGTATTTTGGTCATTTTAAAGATTATAAAAGAGATTAATTATAATTCTGAGACTTGGGTCTGAATTAATCAGTAAAACAACTTAATTTAATAGGTTGCATCAGTTGGCGATAAGTCTCGTATGACAAAATGGTTTTAAACCTATACTATGTGTTTAATACGCGTAAAAAGCCGTTTTAAGCGATTTCCGGGTTTAACAGGAAATCTGAGTTTTCTGATCAGGTTATAAAGTTCGAAATACTTTATTTATCATATAAAATCAGTGGCCAAAGATTTGGTATCGATTTGCTATGTAAAACTCATTTTATGAACAAAAGGGTATAATCGGTATTTACCGAATCAAGGCCATAACCTTAGGTTATGAGCAGGTTAAAAATAATTAAAAATCTTCAAAAATCCCAAAATATTATATTAGATCAGTGGGTAAAAGGTTTGGTGTCAAAAATTGGGTTTAAGTAGGCTTTACGCTAATTACGCCGTTTAATTAATAAAAAGCTTTCTAATTACGCTATTGAGCATAACTCCTAATCTAGACCTCCAACTGATGTGAAGGTTTAGGGACATGTTTATCAATCAGTAACAAAGATTATTGTCCTTTTCACATTTCCAAAATTCTCTTTTTAAGGTCAAATGGGCATATTGGTCAACATTAGGCATTTAACGGAAACATCGGACAATCAACGAGTCAAGTAGTATAAACGCAGAGGGTTATACTATCATACAAGCTGGTCCTAACGGAGTTCTAAGGTAATTCTAAATCATGCTACTACGGGTCAGAACTGAAAGTCAAAGCAGGAGTCAAACTATGCGACTTTCGGTTCCGAACCGGGCCTAAACTGAAAATTGTCGGGTCGAACATGCTTAGACATGTTCTTACATTCATTACTAAGTTATATGAGTGATAAAACATGTTACACGCCTTCTACATTGTTAATTATGCGTTAATTTGAAAATTTAGTTCCTGTTGACTTTTTCGGATTAAGTTTGACCCGACATTTGACCTAGTTAGAGCGGGAATCAGAGGGTGCCCTTTTAAGGGTTTATTGCCCACATAATTACCAACTTATAACTACCTTTAGGTTGACTAATCACTGGACCATTAGCGATTAATCGCTAAGTCAAACCTTAATTACGATGGTTTGACTTTAAGCTAATTAAATAAGTAAAACACGATTAAAGAAGGTTAAGGAAGCTTAGCAAGGTCCTATGCATGACCAGTGATGCTTAGGGAAGGCTCTTGATCTCCAGAAATGATCAGAAGTTGAGTTTGGAATGAATGATCAAAGTTGCAACAATGAGGCCTTTATATAGTGCCTTTGATTGCTTGTGATCATGACAAACAACTCTAGGATTGATCCCTGATCAATTACAAATGTCCCTAGTGCCTAAGAACTAGTTTAGATTGCACATGGGAGTGAAAAACGGCAATGTAAGTCGGTTAAACTCGTTAACAGGCTGCTGTTACGTTTTCTGTTACTGGGGCCGCCTTACGGACCGTAAGCGGAGGGTCTTGCGGTCCGTAAGAGCCTCTTACGGACCGTAAGACTAGGTCCTTGCGGTCCATAAGCCTTTACCAGAAGACAAATTTTTGTAACCTTTCAAGCTTTGAAAGGGCAACTTAGGTATTACGATTTTGGGGATTGAATTATCAGTATGGGACCTTTAGTTCATGCTTGAACAGTTATGACCACCTTGTCATGTTGTATAATTTTCTTGGATTCTTTTTGAAAGGCCATAAACGAAGATTCGTCAAACACAATTTCATAAGATCCCATCTTTATAATTTGAATCAATTATTGCAAGCATTGACCAGATTAGGATGCTTATCAGAGGTTTACAACATAGGTTAAGGTTTGGGATTTATACATAGGTCGCTCAGAGGTATGTATTAACATGTCGACGCTTTTAACCCCTCGTGTACGAATTTTTTCATAACTTTCTCATACGATAACGAAACTTGGTGAAATTTTCATCATACATTCTAGTGAGCATAATTAATCGTTACAAAGCTCCGGGTTTGTTTAAAAGGTCACTCAGAGGTATACTTTAAACATGTTGGCACATTTAACCCCTGTAGTTTGTAATCTCTCACTTTCTTTCACAATTAGCTTCGTATGATCCATGATTCATTTGTTTAAGGTTATAAACATCATGTAGGGTTATTGTAAAGTATAATTATCCATCGTTGACATTTTGAACCCTTATATTCATAAACTTTCCTTGTTTGTCAACTTTAGTCCTTCTGAGGAAATCCTTTACACGTTTTAAGCCCGTGACTCGTGTCGATATAATATTGGACATGAAATTTTGAGGTGTTACATATAACCAGTCCAAGCCTAATGAGGCGATACCCAAATGTAAAACCTGTGGTAAACAGCACTTCGGAAAATGTTTCCATAAGCAGACTAGGGGATGTGGCATCTGTAAGGAGATGGATCACAAGAATCATGAATGCAAGGACTTGATAGACGCCACATGCTATGGTTGTGGAGAGAAAGGGCATATAAAGACTCGCTGCCCAAAGAGGGCGACTAAAGGGAAATGTACTTTAGATTCACAAGCCAAGCCTTGTGGAATCTGTAATAAGGAAGGGCACAAAACTTTGGAGTGCCAAAACATAAAGGACGCAACCTGCTATGGTTGCAATGAAATAGGGCACATCAAAACTAATTGCCCAAATAAAACCAAGAAGCCTGAAGAGGCTAAGAAGGGAAATGCCTGAACTACCTGATGAATGCCAAAGGCGGTACATATTAATAATATCATCAGGTACATTCCTTATCATTTATCAATGATAATTTCTGCTAAGTGTCCTGTTTTTAATACAGGCAATAATAAGTCTTTCATAGACCATAAGCTTAGCAAACTTTTATTGATACTCAAGAACTCCAGACATTAAGTTTAAGGTAGAACCTGCCAATGAAACCATAGAGACCGTCTCTTATATTCTCGACGAAGATCCTTCTGAAAAATCTAAGAGTACTCTTTCTTCAAATAGAGTACGACAATATATGTTATTTTAATTATTTCCTCATTGATTTCTATCAACTGCGAGTGCCAACTATGTTTGATAAAAGCGCCATATGAGGATTGGCGTAACCTAGTGTGTCCCATAGATTGCTTCCATGCCTGATCAGTATGGAGGTTTAATGCATGGAACCAATAAGATATTCCAATGGTCATATTGTACTAAAGTCAGCTAGTGGTATTCAAAGAAGATATCCATTATAGGAATGCCTAAGTAGGTGTCTCTACTTAAGGCATCCATGCACTCATAAAGCAGATGTGTCAATTGCATGGCACAAGTGACGAACAACCCTGTTTACCTCCTGAGAGGCAAAGTGGAGTTAGGATTAACATCCTATTAGGAGCCGTATCTATTACAAAAGCTCTATATCGGTTAGCGCTTGCAGAAATGATAGAGCTCAGGACTCAATTGGATGACTTACTAGAAAAGGGTTTCATACAACCCAGCTCTTCACCTTGGGGAGCCCTATACTGTTCATGAAGAAGAAGGATGGATCAATGCGTCTATGCATTGATTATCGAGAGCTAAATAAAGTAACGATCAAGAATCGTTATCCTTTGCCCAGGATCGACGACTTATTCGACCAACTCCAAGGGGCAAGCTTCTTCTCGAAGGTCAATTTAAGATCTGGGTATCATCAACTCAAGGTTAGAACTGAAGATGTACCTAAGACAGCGTTCAGAACGAAGTATGGACATTATGAGTTTTTAGTGATGCCTTTCGGGCTCACTAATGTACCTGCAGCATTCATGGACCTCATGAATCGAGTCTACAAGCCATACTTAGATAAGTTTGGCCTCGTCTTTATAAATGACATACTTATTTATTCTCGTAATCAAGATGATCACGAGAAAACACCTTCGGTGTATCTTAGGATTGCTTCGTCAGGAGAAGCTATATGCTAAATTTTCCAAGTGTGAGTTCTGGCTTCGCCAAGTCCAATTCCTTGGACATGTTGTAAGTGATAAGGTTGTTACAACAGCCAGAACTTCCCAGATTAAAGCGGAACATCAAAAGCCGTCAGGTCTGTTACAACAGCCAGAACTTCCCACATGGAAGTGGGAGATGGTAACCATGGATTTTATAACCAAGTTACCTAAAACAAGGCATGGAAATGATGCCATATGGGTCATAGTTGATAGACTGACTAAGTCAGCACACCTCTTACCCATCAAGGAGACTCACAGCTCCGACAAGCTAGCTCAGTTGTACGTGGATAAGATTGTATCTCTCCACGGAGTGCCGGTGTCTATTATATCCGATAGAGATACTAGATACACCTCTCACTTTTGGAAAAGTATCCAACAATCTTTAGGCACTCGTTTAAACTTTAGTACTGCTTACCATCCTTAAACAGACGGACAAAGCGAGCGTACAATTCAAACCTTGGAAGACATGCTTCGTGCATGTGTTATTGATTTGGAAGGTAGCTGGAATGACCACCTACCGTTGATCGAGTTATCCTGTAACGATAGCTACCATACTAGCATTCAAGCTGAGCCTTTTGAGGCATTGTATGGAAGGAAACGCAGAACGCCTGTTTATTGGGCAGAAGTAGGAGAAACTCAGTTATCATAACCTGATATAGTCCTTGAAACGACGGACAAGATTGTCCAAATTCATGATCGCCTGAAAGCTGCCAGGGATAGGCAGAAAAGTTATGCTGATAAGAGGCGGAAACCTCTGAAGTTTGAGGTAGACGACAAAATCTTACTAAGAATATCACCCTGGAAAGGAGTGGTGCGTTTTGGTAAGAAGGGCAAGTTAAGCCCGATGTATATTGGACCATTCGAGATTATCGAATGTGATGGTAGTGTAGCTTATAAGCTAAACTTGCCTGAGGAGCTTAGTGGAATTCATGATGTGTTCCCTATATATGTAATTTAAAGAAATGTCTAGCTGATAAATCACTAGCAATGTCTCATAAAGACGTGCAGATTGATGAAAGCCTGAGGTTTGTTGAAAGACCTATATCGATCGAGGATCGACAGGTTAAAAAGCTCCGAAAGAAGCACGTGCCTATAATTAAGGTTAAATGGGATGCTCGTAGAGGCCCTGAATATACGTGGAAAGTTGAGTCCACTATGCGACAGAAGTACCCTCACTTGTTCCAGTAAATCTCGGGGTCGAGATTTCTTTTAAGGAGGTGAGGATGTAACACCACGTAAAAAAACGTATCCATTTATTTGAAGACATGTGTCCTAAACCCTAATCATGTGAAAGATTGGGTTTGAAGGACTAAAGTTGTAAAACGATCAAAATATGAAACCGAAGGGACTAAAAGTGTCATCATGCCAAATTTGTGCCTCTGAATGACCACCCACGAAAAATATATCCTTAAACGAGTAATTAATTGGATAGAAGAAGCCGTTTGTGAAAATAATCGAAAGATTATAAACTACAGGGGTTAAACATGTCAACATGTTAATTCTTACCTCTGAGTGACCTTTTAACAAACCTGAGGCTTCGTAATATTCAAATATACTCTCAAAAATAAGTGATTTAAATTTCACGAGGTTTCGAGATCGTTATGTGTTGTTTACGCGAATTCCCAAGAATTAGGGTTTAAAGCGTCAACGAGGCGAAACTTACGTTTCCGGAGACCGTTTAACGAAACCGGACTTAACGATGTTTGGTTGTACTCCCTAGATCACCTACAAACTAACCACAAGGGCCAATAGTGCTTAAAATGAAAGATACATTGCATTAGAAGGTACAGAGATTGAAAGTGACAAGTTTGAAACTTGTTTTGCCGGTAAGTGGTGTGGTGGCGTCGCGCCACAGCTTCCCCCTTTTGCCGTGGCGCGCGGCGATGACCTTAATTTGACAGAATTCCTTGGCCAGGTGCAGGTCACCTTCTTCCTTGGCCTCCAAACAAGTCTAACTCGAATTCTATGGACATTTGATGGTTTTTAAAACCACTTTGGACACTTGTGAAGATCTTAACACCTCCCTAAACACTTGTAATGATCTGGTGTATGTCCCAAACACTATAAATAGGCTCATTGTGCAGCCATTTCACTTGCACCATTCAAACAATCACTCCTCTCTCTAAGTTCAAGTGTTCTTGAGCATTTCTGGAGGTTCCTGATTCAAAAGGGAATTCATTCTTGTAGAAAAGATAGCTAGGACCCTTTGTAAGTGTCTTAGCCCCCTTCCTTAGTTCAGTTTTTAGTTTAAAAACCGAAAAGTCAAAGATATCGTAATTTGACTTTGACTTTCGGTTTAATCACAAATGGTCCAACCACTGTCTGAATTAAAAGTGGTAATGTGACCATAATTAGGTAGGTGATTAACCCTTAAAAAGGCACCTCCTAATTATTATGTTTGCCTAGTTAATTGTCGGGTCAAACTATTAAGTTAAAAAGTCAAACTGACCAGAAATTGAAATAATAATCATAACTAACAATGCAGAGGTTGTAAATTATATTTTATCATTCTAATAACTTGGTAATTAGTATTAGAACATGTTTAAGCATGTTCAACCCGACAATTATCAGTTTAGGGTCGGTTCACAACCGAAAGTCGCAAAAGCTTGACTTTTGCTTTGACTTTCAGTTCTGACCCGATTAAGCTTAGATCCTTTATGTTTTAAGCTTCCATTAGGACCACTTTATGTTGTAGTATAACCCCCTGGAGTTATATTACCTGGTCCTTAGTAGTTTGAATTATATGCTCATATCCGTTATTATGCTTATAAATGCCATTTTTGCCCTTTTGCCATATAAACGAGATTTTTAGAAATGTGAGAGGACAAAAACCTTTGTTACTGATATATAAGTATGTCCCAAAAATTTGACATCAGTTTTTGGTCTCAAACAAAAGTTATGCTCGATATCGTAAATTGAAGCTTTTTATTAATTAAATTGCGATATCTTGCATAAGTCATGTTTAAGTATAGGTTTTGACCCAAAACTCATTACCTACTGTTAAGATATTATTTTTAGGGATTTTTGGAATTTTTGATCAGATTATAATCTGATCATATCATGGAGTTTTTGTATAATTCGGTAAATGACGATAATACCCTTTTTATGCGTAAAATGAGATTAACAAATGATTTGAATGCCAAACCTTTTCCTACTGAATTCATACATTAAATAAATTATTTTGAACAATTAAAACTGATCAAAATCTCAGATTTCCATAAAACATTTTAATTATCGTCAATTAGCGATTATACGCTAATTAGGTGCATAGTATGGTTTTAAACCATATTTAACACCTAAGACTTGTTACCTACTGAATTTTTAAATAAATTTTAATATTATTACAATAAGTATAAGTCATGAACTCAGACTTCCAAGAATGTCCTTAAAAGCATATATGAAATGACCAAAATGCCCTTTCGGGGCATAGTTTGGCCATAAATGGTAAACCCCACATATATACGATATCTTTCTGATGTAATGTGATAAAATAAATATTTTTACTGAGTACCAAAGACCAGAACCTCAGTTTATTATAAATTCTCTTTTATAATCAATAAAATGACCAAAATACCCCTACGAGACTTAAATTGGTTTTAAATACTTTTTGGGCATATATGTTAACATCCTATTGATGTATTAACATATTATAAGCATAATAACATTTGAGACCTGTATATAATTCATTGGGTTACCCGTTATGCGTTTATGCATTCGGATCGGTTTATGTGACTAGTTTACATAAAATAGCCGAAACGGGTTTAACATTATCATTAAATCTTCAAAATCCAGAATGTGTTTAGTTTATCCATATTATACAAGTATCCAAACTTGTTGGGTCTTAAAATCACATTCTATTCTGGTCACCGCTTAATCTTGCGTATCGTACCGTTTCTAAAACTTTAAGTTAGCCGGTCTAGGTCCATGACCTAAATAAGACCCGTTAGCATTCTGAATTGGTTATATATTACCATCATTCCAGACTAGAGCCACCCGGTAAAAGCTACCTGCATTTAGATAGATAGAATACGACTAAGTTATTTTGCTGTGAATCAAGTATTAGCTCAGGTAAATACTTTTAACTTATTTATCTTATACGGGCTTGGGATACGGTATTATAATAATACCGCTTGGTCGGGTGTGAAATCATTTGATCGGATTGTGATTAGTGAATTGCATAACCCGTTTTAATCTGTTTTGTTTGATAACATAAACATTGGGGGTTAATACGATCGCGTCCTGGATATCCTCGGCTCATTTCATTTGAAAATGGCCACGACCTATGCACGGGGTGTACGCATACACCTGACAGATGCAAATGCAAAATAACCCACATGTTGGGAATAACTCCTTTGTGGGTTCTATAAGTGGTGAGTCGGTTAATCATGACCGGCTTCCAAACCGGCCCCATATGTATGACAAACATGTAAAACTGTGTACAAGATGTTATTAAAGATTGTCCAAGTTATAAAAGGTTTGTGCCTTGTGCGCTTAAATCAATTTTCATAAACTCTTTTCAAAAGAGTCAGTTAATTGTATTTACCAGTGAAAACTGACGTATTTTCAAAAGACTAAGTGACAGGTACTACTCGTAATAGGCTGGGAGTTGCTCGGTGTCGAAATAGAGGATCTTGCAAATCCTTAAAGATGCCTTCAAGTCTGCTGAACTTCATTTTATACATTCTGTAAAGATCCACCTGTGGATTTGATATTATAGACCCGTCTATAATAAATACTTTGATATTTTCAGACATTTGGGTTTGTAATAATATTTATATTCCTAGACTTCCGTTGTGCTAATCTGTGTATATTTGACCATGACGATATCAATATTACGTCACGATACTCCCCTCCGGGCCCACCGGATTATGTGGAAATATCGGGGTGTGACAGGTTGGTATTAGAGCCAACGTTTGAGTGAATTAAACACTAGCCCTTAGTGTTTAATCTCAAATGACATAGTAGCATATTCCTTAGACCTTTTGAGTCTAGACTTAACATAGGAATGCTCTCATCCCTATTAAGTAAACATTGTTTTCGATTTTATGTATTTTGAATATGTCGCTAAGCAAGGAAGCCATTGATGGAGATTCTTCTCATCCGAAGCCAAGAAATGTTAAGCTTCGTATCATGACTAGGATAAGCGTGCGACCGGTTTGGAGGAAGACCTTTATGGATTCATTCCCAAAACCAAGCCTATTAAAGCTTTCAATCAGTCTTCAGAGTCCATACCGGAGGTCCCTGAGGCTCAAATATTGAAGTCTGTACCAGTGGAGTCCATACCAGGTGGTCCCTGAGGCTCCCGTATTGAAAATAATACCAGTGGATCCTAATGATCCCTATTTCTTACCTCCAAGTTTTGGAATTCCAGACTTGGATTATGTCAGTCAAAACCCATCTGTGATCCATATCATTCTTTGACCATGGAATCCTTGAATTCTACTTCTATAACAGATCCTGATTGGAATACTTACCTTATTCGCTGAGGTCTTCAGTATCTCTACCGTATACGATAAGCAAAGAAGAGAAACAATCGAAATCGAGCAAGGAAGATGTTAGAGAATCCTTCGTTCACAATATTCATTATACTTTAAGTCCTTATAAGGACCTATCTCTTCTATATAGTCCCTGCTTCGACATAACTTTCAACTTAAGAACCTGTATGGGCATTTGCTATTTAGTCCCTTCATGGACATTATATTTCATTATAGTCCCTTCGTGGACATTATAATTCATTATAGTCCCTCCATGGATATTATATTTCAATATAGTCCCTTTGTGGACATTATACTTCAATAAAGTCCCCTGGCGGACATAATAATTCTTTATAGTCCTTTCAAGGACATATTATTTCATTAAAATCCCTTGTGGATATGATATTTCATTATAGTCCCTTCAAGGACATATTGTCTCATTAATAAGTCCCAATGTGGACGTATCTTTTGACTTAAAGTCCCTGTGAGGACATCTGCACAGCAAAGCCCCTTTGTGCGCATGCTGTACCAATATAGTCCTTTTATGGACATGTTATTTCATTAAAATCCCTTTGGGGATACGCTATTTCGAAATAGTCCCTTTGTGGACATGTTATTTCATTATGAGTCCCTCTGTGGACGTGATACTTCTTGATAACCCCTTCGAGGAAATATTTTATATACGGGTTTATATTTTCCTTTTAGTCCCTGCGTGGACTAAAGTTGCTTTAAAGTCCCCGTGTGGACAAATGAATTATTAAAGTCCTGTTTGAGGCACTATTGTAAATTTCCTGATGATTTATGGAAAGTTTTTCTTATATAGGTATTCATATCGTCCTTTATCAAACGATCATTCTGATTTTACTCGAACTTTATCGATCAGCTGAAAATTTTCAAAAGATCCTCTTAATGGTATAACCTAGCCTATATGTCTATGAACATGGCTATGATGGTAAAACCGTCTTAAGACAATTAATCCTTGTTAGCATCTAAAAACATGTTAACATTCCTGGCTGTGTGACTTGAGAGATCACATCAGCCTTCAAAGTACTTGGATCTTTCCAAGCCAGATACATGGCCTAAATGATCAATATGAATCATGGCTAATAACGTCGAACATGATGTACACATCAAAACATCCATTTGAGATGTATGCCTACGGGCAAAGATGTATTCATGACAAAGATAGTGTTGTTTCATAACATCTTGTCAAAAGGCAATGAACTATGAAATTTTTCCAATCCAAAGGATCATTGATTATGTTTTTAAATTGTCCTAGTGACAAGGCCTTTTTGTGCCATCTAAAAGTCCTTTGAGACAAGCCCTTACGCTATATAAAATGTCTATACGACCTTGATAGTTGTGACTTATGTCCCCTGTCTAATAAATATGAAGGATTAGATTCCGTTTAAACGCCAAAAATGGTTTATTTAAAAACCTAGGCAAAACATAATCAAATAAATTTCATACTATCTTATTGGCCTATATGGTTTATTTATACCATGGCTATTTAATCATCAAATTCGACGATTCGCTATATAATAAAATAAAATTATTATTACTCGGTTTATAGCCTTCAATAACAAAATTCAGCATTTAATTATGCTAGTAAGGTGTAAAAACTTGACAAAATGGTCCTAGATACTTTCCAAAGTGTGGGGAATTAAATGTGTCACTAAAAGTATTATAAAAGACACCTTATGGATTAATTTAGCACTTTAACGGACAACACCCAACCGAACAACCGGACTTTACCCGGAACATAAAAATATTGCCAAACACATTGTTTTTACTTTTCTGAGCTAGTTAGGGTCCCCGAATACCCTAACACACTAAATATTATATAACACACCATAACCATTAACTAAACACTTGGTTTCTCTAACTAAATTGTAACTAGATCATTGGAACCCAACCCCATACCCCCCCCCCCACTCGAACCGGTTATGAGGAGTGGGACACCCCCATAATTCTTTTCATTATTTTATTCATTGATGTTGGTGATTATGTAGCATATTACACAAAGGTTAAGAGGTGAACTTGGTTTATAAATTAGCACCTAGGATCATGAACATTCTTATCTTCACCACCAAAACAACACTCATCTCTCTTTTCCTTCTCCTTGTTCGGCCACCACCACCACACCACCATATCACCACCTTCAAGCTTCTTTCAAGCAATCCAAGAACATCCCAAGGTGTTAGAGATCCTACAAGCAAGCTTGGTGTGTTCGGAAGCTCAAGGACCACTCTCGTTTTATTTAAAAGTCTTTTGTTGTGTCTTATGAACACGTTTTAGACAAGTATGGTTTGTAAAATCATTTTAAGTATCGACTTTTCCAAACACTGATGTTGTAGTATTTTAAAACTTAATGAATGGATGAACGTCTTGTATTTTTATCATATAACATTGTTATGATTGTTGCTATGGTATTAAGAAGTCACACCAAAATAAACCCACGCTTCCGCAAAAGCCAGGGTGTGACAGCTCGCTTCACCATGGCTGATTCATATGAAGCCCACAATCATCCAGTTGATCAGAATAATAACGCAAGACTGAACTTAACGGGCACCGAGTTACAGGCTATGTTAGATACAACCGTAAACAAAGTCGTGGACCGAGTAGTAAAGGATCACAAGCGAAGGTGCGATAATACCCCAAATAAGGGTTACAAAAAGGGTAAGACCGGTTCGAACTATAACCAGTCCAAGCCGAATGAGGCGAAACCCAAATGTAAAACCTGTGGTAAACATCACTTCGGAAAATGTTTCCGTAAGCAGACTAGGGGATGTGGCATCTGTAAGGAGATGGATCACAAGACTCATGAATGCAAGGACTTGATAGACGCCACATGCTATGGTTGTGGCGAGAAAGGGCATATAAAGACTCGCTTCCCAAAGAGGGAGACTAAAGGGAAATGTACTTTAGATTCACAAGCCAAGCCTTGTGGAATCTGTAATAAGGAAGGGCACAAAACTTTGGAGTGCCAAAACATAAAGGACGCAACCTGCTATGGTTGCAATGAAATAGGGCACATCAAAACTAATTGCCCAAATAAAACCAAGAAGCCTGAAGAGGCTAAGAAGGGAAATGCCTGAACTACCTGATGAATGCTAGAGGTGGTACATATTAATAATATCATCATGTACATTCCTTATCATTTATCAATGATAATTTCTGCTAAGTGTCATGTTTTTAATACAGACAATAATAAGTCTTTCATAGACCATAAGCTTAGCAAACTTTTGTAGATACTCAAGAACACCAGACATTAAGTTTAAGGTAGAACCTGCCAATGAAACCATAGAGACCGTCTCTTCTATTCTCGACGAAGATCCTTCTGAAAAATCTAAGAGTACTCTTTCTTCAAATAGAGTACGACAATATATGTTATTTTAATTATTTTCTCATTGATTTCTATCAACTGCGAGTGCCAACTATGTTTGATAAAAGCGCCATATGAGGATTGGCGTAACCTAGTGTCACAACCCCCGATCCCTGATCCCCGGGATTGAGCGGACGTGATCACAGAGTTTGGTGGTATCAGTTTGTTTATTTAGTATTGCAGCGGAATTTACATCAGGACCGTAGTTAGGAAATGTTTATCAGAGTAAAACCACCTTCTTTTATATTAATAATAACATGGGAAAAACCCAAGTTTCTTATTACAATACATTATAGGGACAAACCCTATTTTATTGAATTTAAAACATCGTTTATTAGGTAACTTTTATAGCCACATTTTCCCAAGCCTTAGTGCTCTCCAGCTGGCTTTTTACTAATTGGCTTTCACATTGGGTTACCTGAAACATGTTTTAAAAATATTTGTCAGCGGGAAATAATGGTGAGTGAATCCCAGTTTAATCAAGTTTAAAGTCACAGTGAACAGTATTGAGAGTGATCACTTTGTTTATGTCTACACAATTACTCCATTTGGTATTATCAATCCTGACTTGTGGGTCATATTACCCATTGGCTAACTCATTGTCCAATGGTAACGTACTGTCATCCCGACTTACTACTCGCAAGTAGTACAAAATTTTGTATACAAAACCCCAACATACCGGCAGTAATTGAATAACTACAAAGACTCAATTACTGCTAATTTTCATAGTAAAACATTTAAGGTTTGGTAAAACATTACCAAAAACATTAACAAAAAGAGGATAAACTCACATTGCTGTCTTAGGCTTTTCGTAAGGGTTTAATGGGTATAATCTATAATTTATACAAATGTACATTGGTTAGTACCATAACCCTTTGAAATTATTAATAATACCCTCCCCGAGACGGCATTCCAACAACTACGTCGGGCAGAACCACGACAGTTGTTACGGAACCCTAAATCAATCGGGCAGCGTAACTATTATGAAACTGGGGTTATAATACTTACAACGGAGCAGAACCTCGCTAATTTAGGGGTATAATACCCGACTATAATGCTTAATACTTTCAGAATTCGAGATTGAGAATGAAATGTGAGCGACGGAAACTGAAAACTGATGCCTGTTATTTATAGTTGTGTAATCTGGTCCTCATGCGGCCCGCTTCAAAGACAAGGGATCCTTAAGCGGCCCGCGTCAACACCAGTCAACACTATAGCTTAGCTGAGTCGTTGAGTAGGTCCGCCACGATGTCGACACGTGTCGGCCTCTGGTGTGATCGCGTGTTATGAGTCCGCGCGGCCCGCATTAATGTAAGCTTAAGTTGAAGCGGCCCGCCTCAGCTTAACTTTTCAGATTTTAAATTTTATTTTATATATATAACATAACTAGGGCTTGGTTTTTACATACGGGTATAATATAAAACATATTGAGACATTTTATAGTATATTTAGAGAGTCGGAATATTATGAGGGTGTTGGTTTTACCGAGGGTTGTTACATTCTCCCCACCTTGTTTTAGAGCTCGTCCTCGAGATCTACTGAAATAAATGCGGATACTTCCTTTTCATTTTTGACTCGAGCTCCCAAGTGTATTCAGGTCCTCTTTTGGAGTCCCATTTCACTTTGACCAGAACTAATCTTTTATGTTTGAGATTCTTGACTTTCCTGTCTTCAATTTGTAGAGGTCTTTCTACAAACTTGAGTTGTTCATTTACCTCTACATCCTTAAGAGGCACTATCAGTGATTCGTCAGCTAAACACTTTTTAAGATTAGATACATGAAACACATCATGTATTCCTGCCATTTCCTCTGGCAGTTGTAACTGATAGGCTACAGGTCCTATTCTTCTGATAATCTTAAAAGGTCCAACATACCTGGGACTTAGCTTTCCCCTTTTGATGAATCTTACCACTCATTTCCAAGGAGAGACTTTCAACAATATTCTATCTCCTACTTGAAATTCCAATGGCTTGCATCGGTTATCAGCATAACTCTTTTGTTGATCACGTGCAGCTTTCAGTCGTTCCTTGACTTGAATAATCTTGTCAGTTGTTTCCTGCACTATTTCAGGTCCAGATAATTGTTGTTCCCCAATTTCTGCCCAACAGACTGGGGTTCGACACTTTCTTCCATAAAGTGCTTCGAATGGTGCAGCATTGATACTTGTGTGATAACTATTATTATAAGAAAATTCTATTAAAGGTAAGTGATCATCCCAATTACCTCCAAAATCAATTACACAAGCTCTAAGCATATCTTCCATTGTCTGGATTGTTCTTTCACTTTGTCCATCTGTTTGTGGATGATAAGCCGTACTTAGCTTTAACTTGGTTCCCATTGCCTTTTGGAAACTTGACCAAAAACGAGAGGTAAATCTACTATCTCTATCAGAAACAATTGATAAAGGAATGCCATGTAAAGAAACAATTTCATTTACATATAATCTAGCTAATTGTTCCATACTAATTGTTTCCTTCGTTGGTAGAAAATGAGCCGACTTAGTTAGTCTATCTACAATCACCCAGATTGTATCATTTCCTTTCCTAGTTTTGGGTAATTTAGTAACAAAATCCATTGTTATTAATTCCCATTTCTAAACTGGCATTTCTAATTGTTGTAACAAACCTGAGGGTTTCTGATGTTCAGCTTTAACTTGTGAGCAAGTTAAACATTTAGAAACATAGGTTGCTATGTCCTTTTTCATTCCTATCCACCAGAAATTTTTCCTTAAATCCTGGTACATTTTATCACTTCCTGGATGCATTGTATACTTAGATTTATGGGCTTCTTCTAATATACGATTACGTAGATTTCCTAATTTAGGTATCCACATTCTCTTTTCATGGAATCTCCATATCCCATCTGTTCCTTGTTTTAATTCTTTTAGCATACCTTTTAATTTCTCAGAATCATCCTTGATTACTGATTCTTGTGCTTCTCTTATTTGATCATTTAAATCTACTTGCAGATTTAATTTAAGAGAACGTACCCTTTTTGGCTTTTCATGATACTTTCGGCTTAAAGCATCTGCCACTACATTTGCTTTTCCTTCATGATACTGGATATCACAGTCATAATCACTAAGAAATTCCATCCAGCGTCTTTGTCTCATATTCAACTCTTTTTGTCCAAAAACATACCTTAAACTTTTGTGATCAGTAAATATGGTAAACTTACTACCATAAAGGTAATGTCTCCAAATCTTAAGAGCAAAAATTATAGCTCCAAATTCTAAATCATGGGTTGAATAATTTTCTTCATGATTCTTAAGTTGTCTAGATGCATAAGCTATAACCTTCTGTCGTTGCATCAACACACATCCATAACCTAATTTAGAAGCATCACAATAGACTACAAAGTCTTCAGTTCCTTCTGGTAATGCTAATATAGGTGTATGGGTCAATCTTTGCTTAAGAATTCTAAAGGCTTCTTCTTGTTTTAATCCCCATTCAAACTTAACAGATTTACAGGTTAACTTAGTTAAAGGAATGGCTATTCTAGAAAAATCTTGAATAAATCTTCTATAATAACCTGCCAATCCTAAGAAACTTCTAACCTCAGTTGGTGATTCAGGGGTTTTCCATTTGGTAATTGTAACACCCCGAAAACGGGTTTGGTAATCAAACCTCGTTAATAGTAAAAACGGGTAAAATACCGTTAGTGATAAAAGTAAATTGGTAAATATTAGGAATTTATTTAAATAATCCTAATATTTACTTAAAGTGAATAAGAACTTTCAAGAAAATAAAATAGAAAGATAAAAGGTCGATTTAACGGGACTTAAAGTAAAACGGGTTACGACCTCCCGAACCTACCAAGTTAACTAGGAATAAATCTAACCTAGTTAAATAGTGACTTATGAGTGGGTTAAAAGACTTAATTTAAGAATTAAGGAAAAGTTGAGGGACTTAAGTTGTAAGAAATGAAACTTGAGTTTAATTAAGACAAATAAAAACAAACCAAACACCCCTAAATGGGATGTCTGGTCGATTAGAACAAGCAGGGCGACACCCCACTTTCAATCTCTCAAAATTCTGCTTGAACTCTCAAATTGGAGGTGCAAATCTGGTCCAAACGAAAATCCGAGCATAGAATCGTGATCCTCATCACAAGAGGATTACAAGGTATGTAAAAATTAAGGAAAACTCTCAACTTGAAATTTTCATGAATTGGGAAAAAATCTGAAAATTAGGGTTGCATGTGTATGTTATGATGATTAAGGAGCAACTATAGTGTTTAGGGACAAACCCTAGACCAATAGAAGTCGAAATCATAAGAAATTTTGGTGAAACCTATGAACACCATTGTAGGTGATTAGTGGGTTATGTGTAATTTGATGAACACTAGGATGTAGAATGCTAATCTAGTGTAAATTGATGTATAGAAACTGATTTCTGAAAATATGATGCGTAGTTCATGAACACTAGACATGGAGGTTTGAATTGTGGTGTAAATCTTGGTAAAAATAACTAGTTATGAACTAGTTAGTAAATATGTAAAATTATGCCCGCTAGGTGTTTGTTAAAATGCCTAAACAAAGCTAAAATGTTGAAATTCCATGTGAAGTGTGCATTTTAGTATGTTGATAGATCAATTGACTTCTAGGAAGTCAAACTAACCAATGATTTAGTCAAGTGATAAAGTCGACATAAGACCCGTTAGATGGAGTAGTCATAATTGATAATGACTAATCTAACCGTCTCATGAATTATGATGATAGTTTGACGCGTAACAAGCTAGGTGGAAGCTTGATGAGGGAGCGGGTCAAACGAATCAAGAAGGAAAGGAAAAGCGTAGTTCGAATGCAAGGTAAGTAGAACTTACGCCTACTTGTAGTATATGTATTTATTTGATAAGCGAGGAATACAATAAAGGATTAGGTTCGAATCATGGTTTCCGACACAAAACGAAATGAGTCGGAACCAATAAAAATGTTTTAAAACCATGATTAATGGTGAAAGAGGCATAATGGTAAATTGGTCATGTAATGACTAATAACTAATGAGATTCGTTAAGGTCACTTTAGAATGTAACTAATAACGAGAAAATAAGTAGAGATGGAAATTTAGTCAAATACCGACTAAAGTAAATTGTATTTAAAAAGGGGTCTAGTGGCAAAAATCCGAAATGGGTCGGATGGGCAAATTGGTAATTAATAACCATGTTTCGCCACTTATGAAGATGCTTGGTCATATAGGCCAAACGGGTCAAATGGTGTGATAACACCATTTGACAATATCGACTGATGTGGCTATCAAGTCTTGTGTTAACAGGAGCGATTAGCGATTCGGATACTCTCGTCGCCATAGAAACTGTGATAACAAATACGAAGTATAAATCGGGTCTATCTGTTGACCCGAGCCAGGTACGTATAAATATAATTGTGGACAATATACCTTATGACCATTTTAGTAGCGAGAGCCCTTCGTAGTAAACGAGGGGCTAATGTTGACTAAAATGCCCTTGATGGGTAAATTGGGTAAACAACCCATAAAGGTTGCTTAGGAACTTATATTACGATCTTGTAACCTTTAGACGCATATGAAAATAGTAGGCATAAACTATCAAGGGTTGAATGCCTTAAAATGCGTATTGTCGCAAAATAGCATATTTGAGGGGTAAACTCGGAATAGAATAGTCTATTATATTAAACCCACCACATTAATGGTTGTGGTGGGAAAATTAATCTAAATGAACGAGTGGGATTATGAGGCATAGTAAATGTGAGCGAAATTAGGCTTAAAAGGACATAAATGTCCTTAACGGGTCAAAATAAGCACTTAAGCATAAGTGGGTTTAGAATGTATAATAACCAGTGACTTGAGCCTTGAACAATAGGAAATAATCATAATAATAGGTTTACAAAAGAAACTAGGACCGTAAACAAGTTTGCTAGATGAATTCATGAATGGGTCAAAAGTTGGTAAAAAGGGCATTAAGCCGAAGAGCTAAAAGTCCGAATTTTTATTATGTCGTATGTTGGATTTAACTCCATTAGATGGAGAATTAAATTACAGACGCGTAGGAAAAAGAATCGCGTAAAACGGAGCTATAACGAAGAAGTTATGGCCGTTTCCGTGAAATCGGGCTGAGCTGTGTATGTACAGCAACTGATTAAGCAAGAGTCTGTGGAAAAGAGGGCCTCGCGTCACGCGACACACCTTGGCGTCACGCGACGCCCTCTAATCCGGAAATAAATTGTTTTGTTGTTTGTTTGACCATGGTACTTGTTTAAACTTATTAGTTGACTATCAAAACTAACTTTTAAGTTGGTTTTGATCTTAGGTGACATTGGGCATGCTACGGATGATGATCAAGCAGCTTCGAAGAACCGAACACACGTGATTAAAGCTTCCGCATGTCGTTTCGTTGTTTCTTTTAAGTGACGAACTTAATTACATTACGTTCTAAACTTTTAAATTGTAAAATGTTTTAGTAAACCCGTTTTTCCGATGTATATGTAATCTTAATTACATGAGTGTTTTCGTAAATAATACGCTAAACCTTGATTTATAAGAACGGGTGTTACAAGTTGGTATCAGAGCCTTGGTTTAAGAGATTCAAGTATGGTGGGGAAAACTATGCTTGGCTTAAACCTTATGCTCTTAATAAAGATTGGTGTTCGGTTCGAGGCTTGATCGCAAATCCGGTAAGTACATGTATATTAATGGTTTGGTATGTGTTGAAATGTTGTGAACAACACATAGGGTTATCGTGTGATACACGTTACCTCAATTAAATGATAAATATAATTGACAAAATTGCGCGCGTTGACGCGTATAGTAGAAAAAGCTTTGTATTATAATACGGGCGATTATTGAAGTTGACGTTACTAACTTTTGTGAACGTTTTAATTGAAGGACACTCGCGTTTGAAGACGACGAGAGTCAAACGAAGTGTGGATATGATGATGGAACGGTCCGAAGTGTGACAAGAGGAGCATGCTCACCGAGGACTAAATCGCGTAACGACCGTGAACAAGGTTAACGACATAAAAAGCCCGTTAGGGCAAGCACTTACAGGTGCGCATTTTAAGTTATTACGTGAATAGTAATATGCAACAAATACGACGAGGTTGAAAGTTGCATATGTAGATTAAAAACTTGGAAAAGCCCGAATAGAAAATCTATCCGGGATATTGTTTCCAAGAGAAACCAAACAGAGGCGTTATTTACATAGGGCGTAATGTGAAAACTATAAAAAGGTCGTGTATGTCATGTGATAACCGCTTACTCTGGCCAAGTAAGTAGTGACATATGATACCATGAGTTTCTTATAGCGGACACATTTACATCCGATGTAGTAAGGACGGGGTGAACGGGACTAGTTAACAAGTACCCAAATGAGACAGATAAGCAAGATATTTGAAAATAATGTAAACACACAACCGAGTGACGGAAGCGTGTTACATTAGGATAATGAGCCCGAGTGAAGGGACAAACAAGCATGTAAAACGATTTAGACAAGTATTGGAAGGGAGTGTACTTACACTCGAACCCAGAAAACGCAAGCATGTAAAACGATTTAGACAAGTATTGGGAGGGAGTGTACTTACACTCGAACCCGGAAAACGCAAACATGTAAAATGATTTAGACAAGTATTGGGAGGGAGTGTACTTACACTCGAACCCGGAAAACGCAAACATGTAAAATGATTTAGACAAGTATTGGGAAGGAGTGTACTTACACCCGAACCTGGAAAATGCAAATATATCCCTTAACGAGTCGTTTTTGTAAAACGTCAAACTTAAGGGCAAAGTCAGAATATAAAAATGAAGCGAGGTCTTAATGCATACCGGGAGGGTTACAATAATAACGACTTCGGTAAAACACCCGGTTGATGGGTAAGAATTAAACACATGCGTAAAACCAAGAGACGCGAACGCGGGTTGAAAAAAATCAAAGGACTTGGATTACGAGTTATGACTATAAAATCTCGTAAATAGAAATTTGTGAGTAAATATGTTCAACTATTCGAAGTCGAATGGGTTGAATAAAGAATAAAGTTGATTATTATAAGTGATGGATTTCACATTAATAGGTCAAACAAGTTGAATACAATATAACGCCGAATGGCACTAATGAACGCTAGCCAAGATAAAGGTAGCGTTAAATGCGAGAGAATAATGAGCCCGGTAATGGGATATGACCAAATAAGAATATGAGCAAATTGAATAACAGTAAGCATAAGAACAAACTGACGCGTAAATAACGTCAGAAGTCATAAAGTCGGAGGATTAGTTCGAAAGCAAACAAATGAAGCCTTAGACTACGGACAAGGTCAATTGAAGTTCAAGTGCGAAAATAAACGATTCCAAGCATAATAAGAGATGCCTGGAAGCTATATATGTATATATACATTTGAATATAGACAAGAATAAAAGATGATCTACGGGATCATCATAACCTACGGGATTAAACACAGTGTTAAGGTCTACGGACCAAAAAGACCCTCGGGTCATAAAGAAAAGGAAATGAGTTGTGAATATCTCACCTTAAAAAGGTGAAAAACTTAAAGAAATAGCCTATAAGGCTAAGTGATAAAACCTACGGGTTAAATTAGATAAAGCGAGGAAATCAGTTAAGAATCCCCGCATAAAACTAAGACTGTAAAAGAATAAATTATGGGCTGTCAATATCCTGGTATGGATAATTGACAAAAGTTAAAGAGAAGATCCCAAAACTAAAACTTCGGTTTTAGTAAGAAATAACATCTTTACAAATATAAATTCTGATAGGAATTTGAATAGTAAGCCTGAAAGGTTCAAGTCTTGACACTGATAGGTGCAAGACGATATATTCGAAAAAGTGATATTATCGAAAATGAAAGGTTGGTACAAACTAAACACGATGTGACACGATCACGGTTAGGAAATGTAATGTGAAGTAAAATCACATTATAACCAAGCGAGCGGTGAAAAGTAACGGGACTAATAAGTCTAGTTAGTAAGACCGGATAAGGCCAGTAATTCAAATCAATAAAAATTGGTTTGTTTGTAAGCGGTGGATTCGGCATAACTGAACCGAATAAATAAATCTGAAAACAAAAGAAATTATTGCTGAAAGTGAAATATTTCACTAAAGACCTTTAAACGGGTTAAAGTAACGGATTCATAAAGAATTCGATATTATATGAAAGCAATGGATATCGCTAAGTTAACTAAACTAGTGGAAATAACGAGATTACGTTATTTCAAGTTGCACTATGTCGTATGAGTTAGGTAGACAATTAGTAACCAAAAAGATGTTATCATACTTCCTGGTAATACTAACTATTGGATAAAAGTATAAGTAATGTTTAAAAGAATTCTCGGCTCAAATACATTGAGTTAAAACCCAATGAATTATGTAAGAAAAGGTTTCGAGGACGAAACCTCTTTAAGGGGGGTAGACTTGTAACACCCCAAAAACGGGTTTGGTAATCAAACCTCGTTTATAGTAAAAACGGGTAAAATACCGTTAGTGATAAAAGTAAATTGGTAAATATTAGGAATTTATTTAAATAATCCTAATATTTACTTAAAGTGAATAAGAACTTTCAAGAAAATAAAATAGAAAGATAAAAGGTCGATTTAACGGGACTTAAAGTAAAACGGGTTACGACCTCCCGAACCTACCAAGTTAACTAGGAATAAATCTAACCTAGTTAAATAGTGACTTATGAGTGGGTTAAAAGACTTAATTTAAGAATTAAGGAAAAGTTAAGGGACTTAAGTTGTAAGAAATGAAACTTGAGTTTAATTAAGACAAATAAAAACAAACCAAACACCCCTAAATGGGATGTCTGGTCGATTAGAACAAGCAGGGCGACACCCCACTTTCAATCTCTCAAAATTCTGCTTGAACTCTCAAATTGGAGGTGCAAATCTGGTCCAAACGAAAATCCGAGCATAGAATCGTGATCCTCATCACAAGAGGATTACAAGGTATGTAAAAATTAAGGAAAACTCTCAACTTGAAATTTTCATGAATTGGGAAAAAATCTGAAAATTAGGGTTGCATGTGTATGTTATGATGATTAAGGAGCAACTATAGTGTTTAGGGACAAACCCTAGACCAATAGAAGTCGAAATCATAAGAAATTTTGGTGAAACCTATGAACACCATTGTAGGTGATTAGTGGGTTATGTGTAATTTGATGAACACTAGGATGTAGAATGCTAATCTAGTGTAAATTGATGTATAGAAACTGATTTCTGAAAATATGATGCGTAGTTCATGAACACTAGACATGGAGGTTTGAATTGTGGTGTAAATCTTGGTAAAAATAACTAGTTATGAACTAGTTAGTAAATATGTAAAATTATGCCCGCTAGGTGTTTGTTAAAATGCCTAAACAAAGCTAAAATGTTGAAATTCCATGTGAAGTGTGCATTTTAGTATGTTGATAGATCAATTGACTTCTAGGAAGTCAAACTAACCAATGATTTAGTCAAGTGATAAAGTCGACATAAGACCCGTTAGATGGAGTAGTCATAATTGATAATGACTAATCTAACCGTCTCATGAATTATGATGATAGTTTGACGCGTAACAAGCTAGGTGGAAGCTTGATGAGGGAGCGGGTCAAACGAATCAAGAAGGAAAGGAAAAGCGTAGTTCGAATGCAAGGTAAGTAGAACTTACGCCTACTTGTAGTATATGTATTTATTTGATAAGCGAGGAATACAATAAAGGATTAGGTTCGAATCATGGTTTCCGACACAAAACGAAATGAGTCGGAACCAATAAAAATGTTTTAAAACCATGATTAATGGTGAAAGAGGCATAATGGTAAATTGGTCATGTAATGACTAATAACTAATGAGATTCGTTAAGGTCACTTTAGAATGTAACTAATAACGAGAAAATAAGTAGAGATGGAAATTTAGTCAAATACCGACTAAAGTAAATTGTATTTAAAAAGGGGTCTAGTGGCAAAAATCCGAAATGGGTCGGATGGGCAAATTGGTAATTAATAACCATGTTTCGCCACTTATGAAGATGCTTGGTCATATAGGCCAAACGGGTCAAATGGTGTGATAACACCATTTGACAATATCGACTGATGTGGCTATCAAGTCTTGTGTTAACAGGAGCGATTAGCGATTCGGATACTCCCGTCGCCATAGAAACTGTGATAACAAATACGAAGTATAAATCGGGTCTATCTGTTGACCCGAGCCAGGTACGTATAAATATAATTGTGGACAATATACCTTATGACCATTTTAGTAGCGAGAGCCCTTCGTAGTAAACGAGGGGCTAATGTTGACTAAAATGCCCTTGATGGGTAAATTGGGTAAACAACCCATAAAGGTTGCTTAGGAACTTATATTACGATCTTGTAACCTTTAGACGCATATGAAAATAGTAGGCATAAACTATCAAGGGTTGAATGCCTTAAAATGCGTATTGTCGCAAAATAGCATATTTGAGGGGTAAACTCGGAATAGAATAGTCTATTATATTAAACCCACCACATTCATGGTTGTGGTGGGAAAATTAATCTAAATGAACGAGTGGGATTATGAGGCATAGTAAATGTGAGCGAAATTAGGCTTAAAAGGACATAAATGTCCTTAACGGGTCAAAATAAGCACTTAAGCATAAGTGGGTTTAGAATGTATAATAACCAGTGACTTGAGCCTTGAACAATAGGAAATAATCATAATAATAGGTTTACAAAAGAAACTAGGACCGTAAACAAGTTTGCTAGATGAATTCATGAATGGGTCAAAAGTTGGTAAAAAGGGCATTAAGCCGAAGAGCTAAAAGTCCGAATTTTTATTATGTCGTATGTTGGATTTAACTCCATTAGATAGAGAATTAAATTACAGACGCGTAGGAAAAAGAATCGCGTAAAACGGAGCTATAACGAAGAAGTTATGGCCGTTTCCGTGAAATCGGGTTGAGCTGTGTATGTACAGCAACTGATTAAGCAAGAGTCTGTGGAAAAGAGGGCCTCGCGTCACGCGACACACCTTGGCGTCACGCGACGCCCTCTAATCCGGAAATAAATTGTTTTGTTGTTTGTTTGACCATGGTACTTGTTTAAACTTATTAGTTGACTATCAAAACTAACTTTTAAGTTGGTTTTGATCTTAGGTGACATTGGGCATGCTACGGATGACGATCAAGCAGCTTCGAAGAACCGAACACACGTGATTAAAGCTTCCGCATGTCGTTTCGTTGTTTCTTTTAAGTGACGAACTTAATTACATTACGTTCTAAACTTTTAAATTGTAAAATGTTTTAGTAAACCCGTTTTTCCGATGTATATGTAATCTTAATTACATGAGTGTTTTCGTAAATAATACGCTAAACCTTGATTTATAAGAACGGGTGTTACAGTAATTGCCTCGATTTTTGTTGGATCTACATGAATTTCTTCATGATTGACTAGGTGTCCAAGAAATTGTACCTGTTCTAACCAAAATTCACACTTAGAAAACTTAGCATAAAGCTTTTCCTTTTTTAACAAACTTAAAAGTATGTGCAAATGCCTTGCATGATCTTCTTTATTCTTAGAATAAATTAGAATATCATCTATGAATACAATTATGAATTTATCCAAATATGGCTTACATATTCGGTTCATCATGTCCATAAATGCAGCTGGGCATTGGTTAAACCAAATGGCATGACAGTAAATTCATAATGGCCATACCTTGTTCTAAATGCAGTTTTAGGAATGTCCTCTTCCTGTACCTTTAATTGATGATATCCTGACCTTAAATCGATCTTAGAGAAAAATCGAGCTCCTTGCAGTTGATCAAACAAATCATCGATTCTCGGTAATGGGTACCGATTCTTAATCGTGACCTTGTTTAATTCACGGTAGTCAATGCACATACGTATTGATCCGTCCTTCTTTTTAACGAACAGTATCGGCGCTCCCCATGGCGACGAACTTGGCTGTATAAATCCTTTCTCTAACAATTCATCTAATTGTTTCTTCAGTTCCTGCATTTCGGCAGGTGCCAAACGGTAGGGTGCTTTGGTAATTGGTGATGTTCCTGGTAGTAGGTGAATTCTGAATTCAACTTCTCTATCTGGCGGTTGTCCTGGCAATTCTTCTGGAAAGACATCTGAAAACTGAGATACTACTGGAATGTCTTTTAGTTCTTTTTCTTTAGTGTTAGTGATTATGGAAATCAAATACACTATAGAACCTTTTCTAATACAACTTGCAGTTTTCATCACAGATATGAATTTTGTGGATCTAAAGGGCTTATCTCCTTTAATTGTGATCGTTTTACCTTTCGGTGAATTTACTTGGATTAACTTTTGATCACATAAAATATTAGCTTTATTGGCTATTAACCAATCCATTCCTAAAACAACATCAAATCCTACTAGATTCATGGGATACAAGTTTGCAATAAATTTCTGATTTGAAATCTCTATACTTGCTCCCTGCAAGATTTCAGAAATTCTAAGAGTTTCTCCGTTTGCTGTTTCTACTACACATTCTTGTGGTAGTTTAGTTAATGACTGTTTTAAAATTTTGCAAAACGATGTATTAATAAAACTTTGGTTTGCACCAGAGTCAAATAATACTTTAGCAAAGACATCATTAACTAAATACGTACCAGCTATGACATCTGGAATCATTCTGGCTTCATCTGCAGTCAGAACAAATGCTCTAGCATTTTTGGTATTCTTGTTGTCTGTGGCTGGAGCTAATTTTGAACAATTTGGCCTGATATGACCTTTTTCTCCACAGTTGTAGCATAATCCATTACTGGTTTTCTTCCTGCAATTTTCTTCCTTGTGTCCTGGCATCTTACAATGATTGCAGAGAATGGAGCATTTTCCCGAATGCTTTTTCTTGCAGACCTTGCAGTATATTGCAGAGGTAGAACCCATATTCTTACGATTATAATTTCCAGAACGAAATTCTTGAGTAAGCCTTTGAGTTAAGTTCCTCCTCTGATCCTCTTCTCTAGTACGGACTAACTCATCAGTCAAGGTATTTGTTAATTCTACAGCTTCTTCTATGGTTTGAGGTCTAGCTGCCTTGACTATGTGTCTTATCTCCCCTATTAATCCCCAAATATAACGAGAGATTAACACTGGTTCTGGTGAAGCAAGAGTTGGCACTATCCTAGCATATTCAAAAAATAGCTTTGTGTACCCTTTGCTATCTACACCAGTCATCCTAAGATTTAGGAATTTGTTTGCTATCTGTTCTTTTTCATTGGGTGGGCAGAATTTCCTTTCTACCTTGTTTTTAAATTCTTCCCATTCCATATTATAGGTTTGATCACTTCCTCTTGTCTGGAGGATAGTGTTCCACCATTCTAGTGCTGCATTCTTAAACAGATTAGAAGCAAACAATATCTTATCTTCTTCAGCACACTTACTTATCCTTAAGACTGCCTCAGTCTTTTCAATCCAGCGTAAGCTTGCAATGGCCCCTTCATTGCCCGAGAATTCCATTGGTTTACAAGACCAGAATTCTTTATAAGAACAACCATAAGGCATGCTTCTTCTTCTTTTGGGAATAGGCATTTGAAGTACAGGTCCATTGTTCACGCTATGTTCTGGTTCACTTGGTCGTTTACTGCTATGCTTACTTTTATTATCAGCATCCTTAACATTTTGAAGTATAAATGGCATTGCATCTATAATTCCTTGTGCTACTATGTGTTGGATAGCACTATTATCCATCTGGTTTCCGTTGTTGTTATTCAGATTCTCATTATCATTCTGAATATTATCATTCTGTATTTCCGGGTTATTATCCGGATTTACTTGATTTCCTTGATCGGCCATCTGAATTTTAAACATTTATCCCATATTAATATCACAATTAATAGTTAATATAGCAAATCACATGACATGCAATCTAGTCAAAAACGTAGATCATTGCTACTTACTCTTTTCATATACTTATGCGTCTATTACACACTAGTACAGAAATAAAGATTACAATACCAACAGAAATAAAATAGTAATATGCATCCGTACACACATATTTTTATTTTATTTTTATTTTTATTATTATTACTACCACTTTTTCCATTCTAACATTCAAGGATATGGATTTATCCAAAAATCCATATTGCGCTCATCGTATTTCCATACGAGACGTTCTCCCACCTGACGCATCCTCTCACTGCTTTCTAAAATTTCCTCCCCGAAAGTCCTAAGTTCTTGAACGTTTTCTGCACTCATTGGGGGTGCAGGTTCTCGGACTGGGTTTGGAAACTGGGGTGCATTTTCCTGATATGGGGGTGACATTTCCTGAAATTGGTAAGGATCCTCTAATATTTCCCTAATATAGTCATTTTGATAATAGGGATCTAAAGGGTCCATACCTGGGTAAGCTTCTATGTTCTGTATGGGTGGATAATCCTGGATAGGGTAACGTTGCACAAAGTCTCTATTGTCGTCCCACCAGGGGTCATAATTCGGGTCTATGGGGTTTGGTGCAGGCATTCTAGGGATTTCTTCTGGGTTAAAGTTGTACATTTCTTCTTGGTTTTCCTGATTTTCTATTTCCATGGGTTGTTCTGGGTTTTGAGGTTGTGGGGCTACTAATTGTTCCAGACTCGGGTCAGCAGCAGTTGTAGCTAAGATATGGAAATTAGCTAGGCTTCTATTAAGTATCTCTTGAGTATGGGCATCTGTCTCTTTCTTAATAGCTGCTAAAGCCCTTTGCTGTTGCAATTTCCTCATTCTTTTTCTACGAGCAAAAGCTTCTTTACTGAACCATCCTCGTTTCTTAGTAGGAAATGGTTCTTCAGATTTAGCTCTAAAAGCAAATATCCCGTCTTCCTGATCAGCAACATACCCTGAAAGGGCAGGCTGGGATGATGTACCTTCATTCCTAGGTGAATCAGATAACTGACGATTCACGTCTGATGGTCCTTGATCACTCATACTGAAAACTAACAGATAGTCAAATAACACATAATTACAGTTATGCATATATTTTATTTCCTAACATTAATTCAAAATTTAAGTGTCAGCAGAACACTTCTTTAGCTCAGACCAGTGGCTAGGCTCTGATACCACCTTCTGTCACAACCCCCGATCCCTGATCCTCGGGAACGGGCGGACGTGATCACAGAGTTTGGTGGTATCAGTTTGTTTATTTAGTCTTGCAGCGGAATTTACATCAGGACCGTAGTTAGGAAATGTTTATCAGAGTAAAACCACCTTCTTTTATATTAATAATAACATGGGAAAAACCCAAGTTTCTTATTACAATACATTATAGGGACAAACCCTATTTTATTGAATTTAAAACATCGTTTATTAGGTAACTTTTATAGCCACATTTTCCCAAGCCTTTAGTGCTCTCCAGCTGGCTTTTTACTAATTGGCTTTCACATTGGGTTACCTGAAACATGTTTTAAAAATATTTGTCAGCGGGAAATACTGGTGAGTGAATCCCAGTTTAATCAAGTTTAAAGTCACAGTGAACAGTATTGAGAGTGATCACTTTGTTTATGTCTACACAATTACTCCATTTGGTATTATCAATCCTGACTTGTGGGTCACATTACCCATTGGCTAACTCATTGTCCAATGGTAACGTACTGTCATCCCGACTTACTACTCGCAAGTAGTACAAAATTTTGTATACAAAACCCCAACATACCGGCAGTAATTGAATAACTACAAAGACTCAATTACTGCTAATTTTCATAGTAAAACATTTAAGGTTTGGTAAAACATTACCAAAAACATTAACAAAAAGAGGATAAACTCACATTGCTGTCTTAGGCTTTTCGTAAGGGTTTCCTGGGTATAATCTATAATTTATACAAATGTACATTGGTTAGTACCATAACCCTTTGAAATTATTAATAATACCCTCCCCGAGACGGCATTCCAACAACTACGTCGGGCAGAACCACGACAGTTGTTACGGAACCCTAAATCAACCGGGCAGCATAACTATTATGAAACTGGGGTTATAATACTTACAACGGAGCAGAACCTCGCTAATTTAGGGGTATAATACCCGACTATAATGCTTAATACTTTCAGAATTCGAGATTGAGAATGAAATGTGAGCGACGGAAACTGAAAACTGATGCCTGCTATTTATAGTTGTGTAACCTGGTCCTCATGCGGCCCGCTTCAAAGACAAGGGATCCTTAAGCGGCCCGCGTCAACACCAGTCAACACTATAGCTTAGCTGAGTCGTTGAGTAGGTCCGCCACGATGTCGACACGTGTCGGCCTCTGGTGTGATCGCGTGTTATGAGTCCGCGCGGCCCGCATTAATGTAAGCTTAAGTTGAAGCGGCCCGCCTCAGCTTAACTTTTCAGATTTTAAATTTTATTTTATATATATAACATAACTAGGGCTTGGTTTTTACATACGGGTATAATATAAAACATATTGAGACATTTTATAGTATATTTAGAGAGTCGGAATATTATGAGGGTGTTGGTTTTACCGAGGGTTGTTACACCTAGTGTGTCCCATAGATTGCTTCCACGCCTGATTAGTATGGAGGTTTAATGCATGGAACCACTAAGATATTCCAATGGTCATATTGTACTAAAGTCAGCTAGTGGTATTCAAAGAAGATATCCATTATAGGAATGCCTAAGTAGGCGTCTCTACTTAAGGCATCCATGCACTCATAAACCAAATGTATCAATTGCATGGCACAAGTGACGAACAACCCTGTTTACCTCTTGAGAGGCAAAGTGGAGTTAGGATTAACATCCTATTAGGAGCCGTATCTATTACAGAAGCTCTATATCGGTTAGCGCTTGCAGAAATGATAGAGCTCAGGACTCAATTGGATGACTTACTGGAAAAGGGTTTCATACAACCCAGCTCTTCACCTTGGGAAGCCCTATACTGTTCGTGAAGAAGAAGGATGGATCAATGCGTCTATGCCTTGATTATCGAGAGCTAAATAAAGTAACGATCAAGAATCGTTATCCTTTGCCCAGGATCGACGACTTATTCGACCAACTCCAAGGGGAAAGCTTCTTCTCGAAGGTCGATTTAAGATCTGGGTATCATCAACTCAAGGTTAGAACTGAAGATGTACCTAAGACAGCGTTTAGAACGAAGTATGGTCATTATGAGTTTTTAGTGATGCCTTTCGGGCTCACTAATGTACCTGCAGCATTCATGGACCTCATGAATCGAGTCTGCAAGCCACATTTAGATAAGTTTGGCGTTGCCTTTATAAATGACATACTTATTTATTCTCGTAATCAAGATGATCACGAGAAAACACCTTCGGTGTATCTTAGGATTGCTTCGATAGGAGAAGCTATATGCTAAATTTTCCAAGTGTGAGTTCTGGCTTCGCGAAGTCCAATTCCTTGGACATGTTGTAAGTGAGCGTGGTATCCAAGTAGATCCCGCTAAAATAGAAGCCATCATGAACTGGGAAGCACCTAAAACACCTACGGAGATTCGCAGCTTTCTGGGATTAGCTGGCTATTATAGAAGATTCATTGAGAATCTCTCAAGAATAACTGCACCATTAACTCCCCTGACCCTCAAGAATGTAAGGTTTGATTGGGGTCCAAAATAACAAGAATCTTTTGAAACTCTTAAGCAGAAATTGAGCAATGCTCCGGTGTTGACATTGCCCGAAGGAATAAGAAGAGTTTGTCGTGTACTGCGATGTTTCAGACACCGGTATGGGTTGTGTACTTATGCAAAGAGGCAAGGTGATTGCCTATGCGTCATGACAATTAAAAGTGCAAGAAAAGAATTACACCACCCATGATTTGGAAATGGGTGCCATTGTCTTTGCACTTAACTTGTGGAAACATTATTTATATGGAACAAAATGTGTGATCTCTTCGGATCACAAAAGTCTCCAACACTTATTCAATCAAAAGGATCTTAATATGAGGCAACGCCGTTGGATGGAGACTCTAAATGATTATGATTTCGAAATTCGCTACCATCCTGGCAAAGCGAATGTAGTCGCTAATGCTCTAAGCCGAAAGGAAAGAGTCAAACCTATAAGGATTAATGCCAAGAGCATTGAACTGAAGAGCAACTTGAATAAAAGGTTGTTAGCTGCTCAGAATGAAGCTGTTTTGGAAGCTAATCTTTCAGTTGAAAAGTTAGGTGTAACTGCCGAACAGTTAGCACCTGGTAAGGATGGAATCCTTAGGATGAATGGAAGAATCTGGGTTCCTATTCATGGAGGACTTTGAGATATAATCCTCCAGGAAGCTCACAATTCCAAATACTCAGTTCACCATAGAGGTGACAAAATGTATCAAGATTTAAGAGCTAATTATTGGTGGATAGGTTGAAGAAATATATTGCCACACATGTAGCCAAATGTCTAACTTGTGCTCAGATTAAAGCGGAACATCAAAAGCCGTCATGTCTGTTACAACAGCCAGAACTTCCCACATGGAAGTGGGAGATGGTAACCATGGATTTTATAACCAAGTTACCTAAAACAAGGCATGGGAATGATACCATATGGGTCATAGTTTATAGACTGACTAAGTCAGCACACCTCTTACCCATCAAGGAGACTCACAGCTCCGACAAGCTAGCTCAGTTGTACGTGGATAAGATTGTATCTCTCCACGGAGTACCGGTGTCTATTATATCCGATAGAGATACTAGATACACCTCTCACTTTTGGAAAAGTATCCAACAATCTTTAGGCACTCGTTTGAACTTTAGTACTGCTTACCATCCTTAAACAGACGGACAAAGCGAGCGTACAATTCAAACCTTGGAAGACATGCTTCGTGCATGTGTTATTGATTTGGAAGGTAGCTGGAATGACCACCTACCGTTGATCGAGTTATCCTATAACGATAGCTACCATACTAGCATTCAAGCTAATATTTTGAGGCATTGTATGGAAGGAAACGCAGAACGTCTGTTTATTGGGCAGAAGTAGGAGAAACTCAGTTATCAGGACCTGATATAGTCCTTGAAACGACGGACAAGATTGTCCAAATTCATGATCGCCTGAAAGCTGCCAGGGATAGGCAGAAAAGTTATGCTGATAAGAGGCGGAAACCTCTGAAGTTTGAGGTAGACGACAAAATCTTACTAAGAATATCACCCTGGAAAGGAGTGGTGCGTTTTGGTAAGAAGGGCAAGTTAAGCCCGATGTATATTGGACCATTCGAGATTATCGAATGTGATGGTAGTGTAGCTTATAAGCTAAACTTTCCTGAGGAGCTTAGTGGAATTCATGATGTGTTCCCTATATATGTAATTTAAAGAAATGTCTAGCTGATAAATCACTAGCAATGTCTCATAAAGACGTGCAGATTGATGAAAGCCTGAGGTTTGTTGAAAGACCTATATCGATCGAGGATCGACAGGTTAAAAAGCTCCGAAAGAAGCACGTGCCTATAATTAAGGTTAAATGGGATGCTCGTAGAGGCCCTGAATATACGTGGAAAGTTGAGTCCACTATGCGACAGAAGTACCCTCACTTGTTCCAGTAAATCTCGGGGTCGAGATTTCTTTTAAGGGGGTGAGGATGTAACACCACGTAAAAAAACGTATCCATTTATTTGAAGACATGTGTCCTAAACCCTAATCATGTGAAAGATTGGGTTTGAAGGACTAAAGTTGTAAAACGATCAAAATATGAAACCGAAGGGACTAAAAGTGTCATCATGCCAAATTTGTGCCTCTGAATGACCACCCACGAAAAATATATCCTTAAACGAGTAATTAATTGGATAGAAGAAGCCGTTTGTGAAAATAATCGAAAGATTATAAACTACAAGGGTTAAACGTGTCAACATGTTAATTCTTACCTCTGAGTGACCTTTTAACGAACCCGAGGCTTCGTAATATTCAAATATACTCTCAAGAATAAGTGATTTAAATTTCACGAGGTTTCGAGATCGTTATGTGTTGTTTATGCGAATTCCCAAGAATTAGGGTTTAAAGCGTCAACGAGGCGAAACTTATGTTTCCGGTGATCGTTTAACAAAACCGGACTTAACGATTTTGGTTGTACTCCCTAGATCATCTATAAACTAACTACAAGGGCCAATCGTGCTTAAAATGAAAGATACATTGCATTAGAAGGTACAGGGACTGAAAGTGACAAGTTTGAAACTTGTTTTGCTGGTAAGTGGTGTGGTGGCGTCACGCCACAGCTTCCCCCTTTTGCCGTGGTGCGCGGCGACGGCCTTAATTTGACAGAATTCCTTGGCAAGGTGCAGGTCACCTTTTTCCTTGGCCTCCAAACAAGTCTAACTCGAATTCTATGGACATTTGATGGTTTTTAATACCACTTTGGACACTTGTGAAGTTCCTACCACCTCCCTAAACACTTGTAATGATCTGGTGTATGTCCCAAACACTATAAATAGGCTCATTGTGCAGCCATTTCACTTGCACCATTCAAACAATCACTCCTCTCTCTAAGTTCAAGTGTTCTTGAGCATTTCTGGAGGTTCCTGATTCAAAAGGGAATTCATTCTTGTAGAAAAGATAGCTAGGACCCTTTCTAAGTGTCTTAGCCCCCTTCCTTAGTTCAGTTTTTAGTTTAAAAACCGAAAAGTCAAAGATATCGTAATTTGACTTTTACTTTCGGTTTAATCACAAATGGTCCAACCACTGTCCGAATTAAAAGTGGTAATGTGACCATAATTAGGTAGGTGATTAACCCTTAAAAGGGCACCTCCTAATTATTCCGTTTGACTAGTTAATTGTCGGGTCAAACTATTAAGTTAAAAAGTCAAACTGACCAGAAATTGAAATAATAATCATAACTAACAATGCAGAGGTTGTAAATTATATTTTATCATTCTAATAACTTGGTAATTAGTATTAGAACATGTTTAAGCATGTTCAACCCGACAATTATCAGTTTAGGGTCGGTTCACAACCAAAAGTCGCAAAAGCTTGACTTTTGCTTTGACTTTCAGTTCTGACCCGATTAAGCTTAGATCCTTTATGTTTTAAGCTTCCATTAGGACCACTTTATGTTGTAGTATAACCCCCTGGAGTTATATTACCTGGTCCTTAGTAGTTTGAATTATATGCTCATGTCCGTTATTATGCTTATAAATGCCATTTTTGCCCTTTTGACATATAAACGAGATTTTTAGAAATGTGAGAGGACAAAAACCTTTGTTACTGATATATAAGTATGTCCCAAAAATTTGACATCAGTTTTTGGTCTCAAACAGAAGTTATGCTCGATATCGTAAATTGAAGCTTTTTATTAATTAAATTGTGATATCTTGCATAAGTCATGTTTAAGCATAGGTTTTGACCCAAAACTCATTACCTACTGTTAAGATATTATTTTTAGGGATTTTTGGAATTTTTGATCAGATTATAATCTGATCATATCATGGAGTTCTTGTATAATTCGGTAAATGACGATAATACCCTTTTTATGCGTAAAATGACATTAACAAATGATTTGAATGCCAAACCTTTTCCTACTGAATTCATACATTAAATAAATTATTTTGAACAATTAAAACTGATCAAAATCTCAGATTTCCATAAAATATTTTAATTATCGTCAATTAGCGATTATACGCTAATTAGGTGCATAGTATGGTTTTAAACCATATTTAACACCTAAGACTTGTTACCTACTGAATTTTTAAATAAAATTTAATATTATTACAGTAAGTATAAGCCATGAACTCAGACTTTCAAAAATGCCCTTAAAATCATATGTTAAATGACCAAAATGCCCTTTCGGGGCATAGTTTGGCCATAAATAGTAAACCCCACATATATACGATATCTTACTGATGTAATGTGATAAAATAAATATTTTTACTGAGTACCAAAGACCAGAACCTCAGTTTATTATAAATTCTCTTTTATAATCATTAAAATGATCAAAATGCCCCTACGGGACTTAAATTGGTTTTAAATACTTTTTGGGCATATATGTTAACATCCTATTGATGTATTAACATATTCTAAGCATAATAACATTTGAGACCTGTATATAATTCATTGGGTTACCCGTTATGCGTTTATGCATTCGGATCGGTTTATGTGACTAGTTTACATAAAATAGCCGAAACGGGTTTAACCTTATCATTAAATCTTCAAAATCCAGAATGTGTTTAGTTTGCCCATATTATACAAGTATCCAAACTTGTTGGGTCTAAAAATCACATTCTATTCCGGTCACCGCTTAATCTAGCGTATCGTACCGTTTCTAAAACTTTAAGTTAGCCGGTCTAGGTCCATGACCTAAATAAGACCCGTTAGCAGTCTGAATTGGTTATATATTACCATCATTCCAGACTAGAGCCACCCGGTAAAAGCTACCTGCATTTAGATAGATTGAATACGACTGAGTTATTTTTCTGTGAATCAAGTATTAGCTCAGGTAAATACTTTTAACTTATTTTCCCTTATACGGGCTTGGGATACGGTATTATAATAATACCACTTAGTCGGGTGTGAAATCATTTGATCGGATTGTGATTAATAAATTGCATAACCCGTTTTAATCTATTTTGTTTGATAACATAAATATTGGGGGTTAATACGACCGTGTCCTGGATATCCTCGGCTCATTTCATTTGAAAATGGCCACGACCTATGCACGGGGTGTAGGCATACACCTGACAGATGCAAATGCAAAATAACCCACATGTTGGGAATAACTCCTTTGTGGGTTCTATAAGTGGTGAGTCGGTTAATCATGACCGGCTTCCTAACCGGCCCCATATGTATGACAAACATGTAAAACTGTGTACAAGATTTTGTTAAAGATTGTCCCAAGTTATAAAAGGTTTGTGCCTTGTGCGCTTAAATCAATTTTCATAAACTCTTTTCAAAAGAGTCAGTTAATTGTATTTACCAGTGAAAACTGACGTATTTTCAAAAGACTAAGTGACAGGTACTACTCGTAATAGGCTGGGAGTTGCTCGGTGTCGAAATAGAGGATCTTGCAAATCCTTAAAGATGCCTTAAAGTCTGCTGAACTTCATTTTATACATTCTGTAAAGATCCACCTGTGGATTTGATATTATAGACCCGTCTATAATAAATACTTTGATATTTTCAGACATTTGGGTTTGTAATAATATTTATATTCCAAGACTTCCCCTGTGCTAATCTGTGTATGTTTGACCATGACGATATCAATCTTACGTCACGATACTCCCCTCCGGGCCCACCGGATTATGTGGAAATATCGGGGTGTGACATGTTTACACGTTTTGATTTCGAGACATTTAAAACATATTCTTTTCCTCGAAACAGTGATCTTGAGTCGTGCTTTATGACTCGAAACCGGCTGTGATGTTCATTAAATTTTCAAAACTTATGTTTTCCAGATTTCAATCCCAGAATAATGGATACGAAAACATAACCGACTAATCAACATCTGCTCTGATACCACATGTTGGATCAGTTCTGTTTAAACATAATGGAAAATATGAAAACATAACTGTTACAGCAGATAGTGCCGAGGAGAATCCAGTTAGAGAAGAAGCCATAGAGTTCGACATCTTAGTCATGGTGATCTGGTTCCTCCTTAGGGTGCTGACTGATGATGGTGATGATGAAACCGAATAAGGGAGTTCGGTTATGGAGAAGAGGTCGATTATGATGTTATGCTAATAAGGTTATCGGTCTAAGTATGTAACCTTTTAACCTCTACATAAGTCTCCTTATATAAGCACCCAAGAGGAAACCTAATTAGTTAATAAGGGTAATATGGTCCATCAACAATTACCAACTAATTATATAACAGGTTATTATATATTTTGATCTATATAATGTAAATGATTATAATGGCTACTAGATTAAATATTAAACATAATATATTTAATCTTACAACTTCATCTTATTCATACTTACACGATACTTAATTAATAACGAATACACGTTTTATATGCAAAACCGAACTACACTTTATGCTATTTTATGTTCGGAATATTATTCATACACATTCATACTATACACATGCTTATGCATGCCTTAAAATGCCCTAAAACACTTAACATATTAAAGATATTGCATAATTGAACAAACCACCAAACAACGCGGGATAGTATACACTTTCTTTTAACTTTGACATGCCTTACGGATTGCAAGGCATAGGCTTACGGTCCGCAAGTCATGTCTGACGGGCAGAAATCTGTTTTACTCACAGATTGGACCTTTTTTCCACCTCTTTTCACTTCTAATCACTTTCCAACCTCCTTTAAACCCAAACCCTAATCCCCATCAATAAAACCAAGCCTCCTCTAACATGTTTTCACTTTCCACAACTCCATATCACTCTCAAACACTCAAGAACCTTCAAGAAACTCCAACTTTGGGTCGATTACTACAAGCTCAAACTTGTGAATTTTGACTTGCTTCTTCAACCTTTCTTATTATTTCTTGCTCTATTCTTACTTGGGAAACCTCTAGGGATGTTACCCAATGCTTACCAAGGTAAACAAAGGTGGTACATCACCATTGTTGAGGCCCAAAGTAGGATAGTTTTCTGTTTTGTTAAACTTTCAAACTTACTTCAACTTTTACTTATCTTTCTTGGATGAACTTGTACCAAACCTTGTCCCTAACTAATCTACATGTTGAGGGGCTTGAGTTAATGTGTTTTTCTAGAAATTATGAGGTTCAAACACCTCCTTTCTTTTGTACATAAAGATCCTAAGTAAGCTCTAAGATGAGGGAAACCAAACCAAGTCTCCAACCTTCAATACTGGAAGATTTGAGTTATGGTGAAGGTGTGAGCATTGGAACATTGTTTCCACAACTTGGACTCTACTTACCTCACTAGATTACTTAGTTGATTAGCGTACTTTCACACCATCTAAGTCACCAAACAATTTTCAAGTAAACAAAGTGAACAAACTACACCAAGTCTTCAAACAATATCCATGTTTGAAATACACTCGTCTAGTTTAACTCACTTGGTTGTTTTGGTGAATTAGAGGATTTCATTATATTCTTATCATTCATTCATAACCATCCGAATCATCCTTGAAATGATTTGTGTTTTGGTGAATCCACAAGGTTAAGGGATTTTAATCCTACCTTTACACGACCACGTTTGACTAACCTAACATTGGACTACTATCTTTATATATTACAAACCGAACCATAACTTTCAACCAAATCATGGTTGAATGTTATGAGTTAGTGTAGATATCATCAATATTCTTGATTTCTCAAATTGAATTCTAAGGGTGATTTGGTACCCATGAAAGCACACTAAAATACAGTGTTACATTTTAGTGTCTAGACAAGATGTAATTTTCTTGTATACATACTTTCTAGTAATTAAAATCCCAAACCCAAATCCATCAACAATCCCATGAACTCATACACCTTCGTTTCGTCATTGTAGGGTAACTTCGGTATCCAAATCTTCAGTCTCATCAACTCACGTTCGTGAAAGCTTTGCAAACCGTGAGTATACTCGAAATCCCTTTTACACTTTAATCACTTTTTGGGCGTATCATGTATAAAATAACAAACTCACATATGCACGCTATCAAACTTATGAAATCACTCAATCTACCAAACATGCTATTTGTTATACTTTGGTTATCTATGCTAGATATTCATTCATGCAACTACTTGTCATTAACTTTGTTAGCCTACCTTAACATGTATAGCACTATAGGAATAGCACATCGCCCATTTTCGTGGTCTATGTTAAGCATTTAATCATAATGGTCTTGTTCACTTGTTGACAAGATTCCACTCGTGCAATCTTTGGTTTGACACTTAGGTTGTGCATGCTAGTATATAATTTACCTTAGTATATGAATTGTCATATTGGATTCGAGAACCTTTTTATTATATTCTATGTAAAACCAAACTTGTATGTTCACCAACCTATTGTGTTGACGGACACTTTAATATATGTTGTTGGAAATTAGCTTGATGCACGCGAATCTACTTAGGGTGGATTAGAAACGCACTCAATATTTAAGTTATGTATTTCCTTTCGTTTGTTTATGTTCAAGTTGCAAAATGTTGTATTTTCCATTTCAAGACAATGTATTTCGGTTTAGTATGAAATGAAATATTGTTTACTTAAATTATTGTCACAATTGGTATGATATGAAGTCTCGAACAACTTCGTTTCGTCTCACTCCGATGTTTCTGACATCAGTTGGGGTGTGACAACTCTTCTAAGATTATAGGGTATGGTTTCATTTTTTATACCTCATGAAGATTGCACTTTGGTGTTATATCATATTCATACAGTCTTTACGTATTCTGGGTGTGGTTCCGTTTTTCACATCCAAGTTTTACACCAATTTAAAAGAAAAATGGGCCACCACCCACACAAACCTTTTCTACTGCGTGGGAGTCCTGCCACCTTTACGTCGTTTTCGTGCCAAGCAGGGGCGGTGTTCCACGACGTCATTTGAATGCCACTTAGATCATGCCCCCGCTTCCACCCCACACCCATCTACTATTTTCTAACACTTTTACTCTTGGAAATATTTTTACGTACCTATTTTTATATATTTGTTACCAAAAGAATTTATTTTTTTATTTATTTGTATACAATGAAGATTTTCTAGATTTGTCGTGTAATGATAAATAGACTAATAGAGACGATTAAATGTTTAATACACAATCATCAAAGATGACTAGAGGACTGCTATAACTATATAAATATTTGTACATTTTGTTTTTAATTGTGATACATACTACATCAACAATTCAATTCGTATATGTGTATTATCAATTATGACTTTTTTTTACAGTTTTTTTACATAGAATTGTATATATGCTATATGTGTCACTAATGATAAAAATTGTTTAATCTTAATGTTTTTAAGTATGCTTTTATTTGTAATGCTTATAATGTAGTTAACTCTATGTTTTTAAGTCCAAACTTCTTTTAATCGTTTGTAATGGTTATAATGTAGTTAATGTTGTAAAACAACTAACCTATTAGCAATATAGAAAGAAGAATGAGAGAATATGGAAGTGTTTTCTTATTGATTTATATATCCATATACCAATGCCACTATATATAGGCACATATATTAATACAAAAAAAATCAAAGAGATAGGAGTTATGTATGTGGAGAGTCATCATTATGATACATTCATAACACTCCCCCTTGACTATCCGCATACCTTTACTACGCTTGGTGATACTGCCTCGTTAAAAACCTTGCTAGGAAAACCCAATGGGACAAAACCATAGCTAAGGAGAAAAGAGTGCAGCGTGTATCGTCTAACTTTAGTACTTCTGGATCATGTATGTTGCCTCATTAAAAACCTTACTAAGAAAACCCAATGGGATAAAACTTAGTGAAGGGAAAAAGAGTGCAACTTGCGTAAAACTCCCCCTCATTATGATATGTATCATTTAATTAACATGTGCCAATCTTCTATGAAAGTTGCTGAAATTTTTTGTAGTAAGTAATTTGTCGCTTGATCTCTTGATGTACAATCCTTTAATGAACATTGATGTATGATCTTCATGTGAAACTTTATTTGCCTCCTCTTGTAAGTAGATACCATAAGATTCATGAATGTGTTTTGTTATAATCCCTGCATTCCCAAAACTAAACAAACTTGTTGATGGGTTAGTAAAATATGAACCCATATCTTTCGTACCTTAAGGGTATAGAAAATATATGTTTTACCCATTACACTATATCCTCGTTGTACACGAGTTAAATCTTGCCAATGAATTTGTGATGAAAATATATGTTTTACCCATTACCCATTACCTAAATTATATACGCATTACCCATTACGTAAATTATATACGCTTGCTTATTAGTGATGAAAAGGTTTCTTATTTCATAAAGACCTATTATAAGTTGCTTTTATATGATGACATGCTATAAGGTCATGTATTGAATGATTTGTTGCTATCTATACCTTGTATTCTATATGCTATCACTTCTTTGCATCGATAATACCGAATAGAACGATTAAACCAAAGTTGTGGTTTATTGTCATTCTCATGAAAGAGTAGAAATATGTTTTAGATTTGACACCCAAAGTGTCATACTCCTTATATCTCATTATCAAGTTATAAAAGAAATATTATATGACTCGTACATTTAGTTACTTCTCAATTGATGTTATACGAAGAGAAGTTCATTTAAAACAAATTTTGTTTGCCAAACCTCAAATATAGCAATATCATTAAAGGGTATGAAAGGTTTGAAATGATTGTATATCTATATATTCGAGAAAATAATGGAAAACCATAAAAATTGTATGGTTTTACTCTGATTTATAAAGTGAATATATATGATCATTGTAATCATGGGCATCATTGAGAAATTATAATGTGATCATATTAATAATGATATTGGTCATTAGAAGTGCAACGATGATCATGTTAATAAAAGATCAAACTATCAGAAATTATAAGATAGCCAAGCTAATAATGAGATCAAATATCAATATGATAATGATAGTCAAGAAGAGATCGACCACCAAAAGTGGCAAACTAAGGAGTGATTATATAACATGGTGACTTGAACTTTGAATTTTAATGCATTCTCTCATACCTTACATTTTGTATTACATACGTGCAAGTAATACACATTAATGATAATGGACCACAAGAGTGGCAAACTAAGGAGTGATTGCATAACGTGATGGTTTGAACTTTGAAGTTGTAATATATTCTCTCGTATCATACGTTTTGTATTACATACGAGCAAGTAATACACATATGATCATAAACCAGAAGTTTATGGATCATAATTATTTAATTAATTGGCATGACCGGTTAGACCACACCGAGTTAATGATGATGTGAAACATAACGAAGAACTAGAAGATTCTTCAAGCTGATAATTAGCATGTATTGTTTTGCTCTCAAGGGAAATTTTATTTTTGCCAAATAAAGGAGGGTATGTATCCCTAAATATTTTGGAAGTGATTAAAGGATATGCATATCCCAACATGATACCATTTAGTGTTTTAAATCGATGCATCGTCTAAATGGTTATCAAATCCACAACCTAAAGTTTGTGTGATTGTGGCTTAGCTAATGTAATAGCAAGAATATTAATCCAGATTAGTATATTTATTTGATAATAGTGAATTTGATTCCCAAGATATTAACGATCATTGGAATAAGTATTACTGTTGAGATGATCACTAAACTTCTACTATTGGTTACAAACCCAATGATCATGAGAGAAGCAAAATTTCATTTAGGTACATGTAATTTTATATATAGTACCATCAATTTACATCAAGCCAATAAGTTATAGTTCTCCCTATACAGTTGGTTTTTGGTCAGGAACCAAAGATGTCTCATCAAAGATTTTGGTTGTGCGACATATATTGAAACTCATCCACCACACCGCACAAAGATGAGACTTCTAAAAAGTTTGAGAATATGTTGGGTATAAATAATCGTCTATGATTGAATACTTAAAGCCATTAGTGAGAAATTTGTTTATGGCTCATTGGTTTTCACTTTAGTAAGTTTTTTAATGAGGCAACATACCTAATCCATAAGTATCAGGGGGAGACAATACGCGCTGCACTCTTTTTCCCTTAGCTGAGGTTTTGTCCCACTGGGTTTTCCTGGCAAGGTTTTTAACGAGGCAGCATATCCAAGCATGTTAAAAGAATAATGTACTCCTTGCTTTATCATATGTGGATAGTCAAGGGGGAGTGTTATGAATATATATTTATTAGTGACTATCCACATTACCAACTCCCATATCACATTATGGTTGTATTAATGTCATAGTGCCTATATATATTGGCATTTGTAAATGATGTATAGATCAATGAATAAGAATTCTCATTCTCCATATTCTCTTTCTCTACCCGATCTCTATGGTCTTGTTCTCATGTTGCTAATAGACCATTGTTTCACAACAGTTAACTCTATGTTTTTACGTATAAACTTCTTTTACTCGTTAAATGCGTTCAAAATGTTTTATAATTGCAGGAGCCGTTCGCGTAATTAAATAAAATAAAACAATTTTATTAAGTGATTATAGTACAGAAATAAAGAAAGCTGGAAAAACTTGTACAATTACAACTGAAATAAAGGAAATACAAGAATGAAGATGAAACAGAAATACAATATGACTGAGGCACGTGTTCAACACGCTTCCCTTAAAACAAATTCCGAGTCTCCCAGGAGCACTCGTTTTGTTTCCCAGGGTACAACAGCCGAAGCAGTGTGTACTGCCGGAGCTGGCACAGGAACCCGAAGTCTACCTTGAAAAGATCAAAGAAACTATCAGAAGTATGTAGAGAAAAGATTGCATAAGATGTATTGTTGTTGGTGTCTTTCTACAGTGACTATGATGCTGTATTTATACAGCCTCTGATTCGAAACAGCCAAAACGAATTAAAGTGGTGAATTAAATTGCATTAAACGTCTTCAATGCAATTTAATTCGTAATTTAATTCTCAGTCAAAACCGTTGACTCGTCAGTTTCAAATTCTGAACTGTAACTGCACTGTCATTAAATGCTGGAAGCTTCTGCGCGCACGCCCTTTTGGCTCAAGTTCATGCGCGCGTGCGCTCGTAGGTCTGCACCAATCTGCGCGGTCAAAAATACAAAGGCGGCTCTCAAGCGGCACGCGGCGATGCGAGCGTACAAAGTGCAAAGTGCGCCATCAAAGCGTCACATTGCGCCTCATCGCCCACGCCACGCGCGTGTGCGAGTGCAAGTGCAAGTTAGGGTGCTCCGCACCCTTCGCGAGTACACTTACCGTGTGCTTCCATGAAACAATAAGGATGGATTCCCACTTAAATACCCATTTAAGTTTCATCTCTCCTCCTATGTGAGACAAGGTACCACTTTCCCTTTTATTTCAGTATTCAATGTTTCAAACACCAAACTTTGAGCATCAATATCTCATTCATCTTAGCTCCGTTTTGGACGTGGTTTAGTTCGTTGCGAAGCTCTTCCAACATAGAACACAAACCCACAAATAAATATATCAAAACACCTCAGTTTGTTATATTTATTGCTAGTCTAAAATTAGGAAAAAACATTTCCTATATTTATGAAAAATGCTATTTTCACCAAATTTCCAACAATAATCTAATATTTTAAAAAAAAATCTTTCTTGATTTTTCTTCTTAATTTATTATCGTAAAAGTGACATTTGGTTTTAAGTGTTTGGCATGGGGTAATGGAATAAACGAGGGAATGGAATAGATGATCTAATAGAATGGAAAAACAATGAAACTGATGATTATCATTCCATGGTCTTTTTTGGTTACCATGTACGAATGGAAAGAATCATTAACTTGTGTTGTTTGGTAGGCAGGAAAAAGAAGAAGAAATAAAATCGATGATTGTTGACGATTATGGGTGGTGGCGGTGGTTGGCGGCGGGTGGCGGCGACGATGACGACAGTGTTCGGTGTCGGAGGGTGCCGGTGGTTGGTGGTGACGCCAGTGTTCGGTGGAGGAAGGTGGCGGCGGTGGTGGGTGGCGACAAAGGTGGTCGGTGGTGGTGGCCATGGCTTGCGGTGGTGACGGTGTTCGGTGGCGACGACAACGGGTTGTGTCAACGGTGGTCGGTGGCGGTGGCGTTGGTGTTCAGTGGCGCCGGCGGGTGTTGGCGGTGACGACTCTGGTGTTCGGTGGTGGTGGTCGGCGGTGGCGGTGGCGGAAGGTGGTGATGACGGTGGGTAGTGGCGGTGGTGTTCGGTGGCCAGTGGTGGCGCCAATGTTCGGTGGTGGAGGGTGGCGGCGGTGGTCGATGGCGTTCACTTGTCGATGGTGGTGGCGGCGGTAGGCAGTGGTGATGCTGGTGTTCAGTGGCGGGTAACGATGTTGGTGGTAGCGGCATGGTCGACGATAGCCCTGGTCGGTGGGCGACGACGTAGGGTTGCGGCGGGTGGTGTCGGTGGCAGCGGTGGGTGGCTAGTAGTGGAGGTCGTGGTAGTTGTTGGTGATGAAGGTCAGAGAGGGAATGAAATCGAAAAATAACAAAGGGTGTGAATGAAATGAATTTGATGGAATAGATTGCCCTATGTAATGGGTGATTCTATTACCTTGATCAACCAAATATATTTTTTTTCATTCTCTCGTCATAGTCCATTCCATTCCGCCTCTTATTCTTGTATAGTAAACACTAGTATCGATCTTTTACCCTTAAAAATCGTTATTCATTTATAGTTTTTATGTTGTACCCTTAAAAACCGTTATTCATTTATATATCTCATCAGCTAGGACTCGATTTTTTTAAAAATCTTTTTATCTATTCATATGGTTGAAATCATATAATTTATTTTTTAACTCTTTAATGAATTTGAAAATTTTGTTCTAATGTGTTAGTTTATGGTAAAACATAGTGTAACAGAAACAAAACCTCATTGGATATTTGGATGCTTAATGACATGACTCTTCCATGATTTGATTAAACTTCGGAAAATCATGAAAATGGATAGGCGCAACAACAAAACCACACGTTTATTTTTTATTTTTATTTTCAAATATTGACCTTTTCTATTAGTAAAAACATTTTGGACACGATAGTCCAAATTTAGTAATTTACTCCTATAAAATTATAGTTAAAGGTCAAATACAATACAAATGGATCTTAACATACAAATGATTCTTTATATAAGACGTGAAAGAAGATTTTTTTTTAATTTCTTTTCCATCTATTTCAGTATGATGTTTAGTTAGACAATGAAAAAAAAATAATCATAAATTTACACTAATAGAGTAATTATAATACCTCTAGAGTAATTACACAACATGAGATTTTTTTTTTAAATCTCTAATTCACTGCTTAACTTTATAATGACACATGCCCCTCACTAGATGGAACGCTTACACATCTTTTTCACACAATATTAATGTATTTCTTATTTGAGAACAATAATATGAACATATGGTATAAATGCTAAAAGTAAATACTCATATGTTCAAATCATACGTTCTCCAAAAATCAACAAAGGTGTGAACCAAATCAATGAAAAAAATATTGTATTAAGGCTATTGACGTGACCGTGTCGTCCCGATCAGTCAAAAACCCAATTAAACATAGGTAGCTAGGGTAAGTCGGGTATCGTATCTACGAAGAGCAGGTGGTCAGTATCGCACGACCCGTTCGATTAGTTAGACTATTTACAAACAATGTACAACGTGATTATGAAGTTTGCTAATTTTATTTGTTCAATTGATTTGAAAATAAATCGGAGTGAACCGACAATGGGTTTTATCTAAAACACTTTTGATTAACTAAAATCGCAACTAAAATACTAACTAGAAAGTTGAAACAAGAAATGAGAATACGGATCACACCCGGTTTGATAATTGCAAGACCTAGGATTCCTACATGTTTTAACTTGATTCAATTGCATATAGTGATTAACGGATTACTATCACGAAGCTTAGGTGCCAATTGCTATCAACGTCATAGACAACGGACCGTAATGCACTTCGTTGCCTCGGACATGTAAATCCTAACCTACGATAAGGCATAAGTGCACAAATTCATTTCGCAAAGTCATAACTTTATCATCGTTCGACAATTCACAAATTCAATTCAAATGCAAGACAATTGTCAATCAATTCAAATACAATTCAAGTTGTCACAAAATCAAACTAGAACATCATTCAAACCCTAGACTTACAATAACCTACACCGGGGTGAAACCTCCAAGAAATTAGTCGCTCATGGTGAACGAGACTTGATCAACGGATGCTTGAGACTTGAGTTGGGTCATCTTGAAGCTTGAATATGGATGAATGGATGAATGGTTAGGGTTTGTGGATGGTTGGTGATGGTGAAGTGAAAGATGAATGGAATAGTGATGAATTCGGGTTCTAATTCGGTTGATTCGGAGGAAGGTTATGATGGTAGGTGAAATTGGAGACGAATCGTAGATGAGATGGCTCCAAGAGATGATTCAAAACTCTAGTCAATGTGTAACTCCCGAATATTCATGACCGAGATGTTTTTATATCGTTCAAACACCCAAAGGAACAATTCAAGCGTCGACAACATTGGGAGGCCGTCGCTGACGGCCTGAAGCCCCGTCGGCGACGGTTCGTGCTTTGTTCACTTGTGGCCGACGGCCTATACCGTTGTCTACGGACTTTTGTGGCGACGGAACTTTGTAAACGGCGTCGGCGACGGCCCCTATGGGCGTCGGCGACGGTGCCCGAAAAACCATCTTTCGGTTTTTCCCATTTCTTGAGTCTGGTTGACCCGTTTCGCGTCCCGGTGGTCCGGTTTTCACTCCGGTGACTCGTAAAGCTCCCGAAAAGCTCCTTTAACTCCGCTAGACCTGCAAAATACATATCTAATCAAAAGTAGGCTATTCGAAATTAAAACTTGTGTAAAAACATCAAATTAAACAGTTACGGTCACCGGTTTTCAACCACGTATCACATCCCCACACTTGTCTTTTGCTTACCCTCAAGCAAATCTGTTTTTCACTTTCACGTGGGTCGAACAAAGAATACACTCCCCATTCCCGAGACGAAGGTTAAGGTCAATTGTCATACAAAAGTTCAAACTCTTTACAATTTTCAACATATTTAACGGTAAAGTGAATTCACATATAAAATGGTTATCCAAGATTAACTCGCCCGTGAAACCAACAATTCATGCACATCCCTCACAATGTTCTCTCCACTCGGTTTATAAATTGGCTAACTTTCATAATGTATTAGTACTTCAAAGAATAATCGCTCAAAACCGATTAGAACACGTACCCACATAAGCTTGCAACTCAATCATTCTCCACCACCGAACACGAATACTAAGCACAAGTCATAAGGTCTTTGTAAGGGTTGTAACGTGGCTAGGCTAAGGGTAGGGAATAGGATAATTTAAAGTGGCTAAGGTGATTAAAAATCGATTTTTATTAGAAACGACTATTCTAAACTAAACTATAAACATCAACTTCGAGGCAATGATTTTTGCCTTTTATTTCTCAAACTAAGAACATATATTTTTGTTCTTTTCTCAACAATTTTCTCATCTTTTTCATAACATTTTCTGATTTTTTTTTCGCAAATATATACAAATAATCAAATACAACTATACAAACTCGACTCCTATAATCGAATTTTCATCACACGGGTTTAAAAGAAAAAAAAAGTTTAAGGTTATAGGCTATAGGGTGGTCAAACGAAAGGATTAGGCTCAAAATTGGTTACTAAGGGATAAATTTTTGGGTAAGGATATAAAAATGGTGTAAAATGAAAAAGATTTACCTAATGCCTTAATCATTCTCGTGCTTGTATTCGGTCTATGGTCTCAAACGCATCAAAAGTTGCAAGTTCTACAATACATGACTAATGGCCCACTCTAACAAAGAAACATAAGTATGTAATTCTTATGATGTAAAAGTGGCTCAAAACCTCACATATCTAAAGGGTATGGTATGTGACATGCATAAAATGCTAGTTCCTTAGGCGAATTATTCCCAAATAACCACCCGCTAAATACCCGTCATGCTATTAATTCGAACTTGACCATGACAAAAGACCAAATGGGTTGTGACATCCCTCGTTGACTTAGTTACTTGTGCTTTTAAGATCGCTTTTGAAACAAGAAAATTTTGAAAATTTTTTGAAATTTTCCCCCATCCCCACACTTGAGGTAAACATTGTCCTCAATGTGTAGTGTTTAAATGAACGGGTCAAAATCGAAAACTTTTAGTACTCCTCCATCCCCATACTTGAGGTAAACATTGTCCTCAATGTGTAAGAACTAGAGTTTTAAAACGCACAAGGGATGTGACACGGCTAACTTCCCAAAAATTCTACCCCGGAAAAATAACATACAATTACAATCCACTTATTACTAATCTAAGAATCAAGGTAAAAAGAAAACGCATGCACCTGATTTTTGTCGCTAGATGCCCATATCTTCTTCTTCTCTTCACAAAACGGTCGTCCCTCGAACATAATGTACCTACAAATTCTAACCCTTGTGTAGAAGCATGCTTCTCACAACCATTAAAATTTGTTAGCTACTTAATTCTTCCATTTTTATGAAAGTGTTACCAAGTCATGTGTTAATTTAACTTGATTTATGTGGAAACAAAAATTTACAACAATAACAATCTTAACTCACTTTCGTAGGAATCACGGTTGCATTTAGCTTATGCAACAAGCCCTTTTAAACCCCCCAATAGCTTGGGAGGACGAGAGGTCTCGTGAGGGTTATATAGGGAACACACCCACAACGTTCATTTAACTAGGCAAAAAGAAATAATAATGAAATAGAAATAAAGAAAACCAAAGTATACAACAACAACAACAACACAAAACATACCTTACCCTCACCGCTGATATCTCTCGTTGGGGTCAACTGGCGGGTTTGGCTGGTATGAGTAACCAGTGAGAGCCTCGAACATCTCCTTGTAATTATCGAGGGGACCTGGTTCTCCTTGGGGCGGCGGCTGGTAAGGTACCGGAATGAAACTGGACCCAACTGCTTCGGGCCAGTGAGGGGATGGATCGGATGGGCCTCGCGGAACACGGAGGTTGGAGTAATCGGTCCACCCCGCGTGTTCTACATAGGGAAGGCCTGCCTCATAGTCTCTCCGATGTCGCTCCTGATCGTGGAGGATCTTGGCATTGTTTATCACCATTTCATTTGAGACATATAAGGCACTCCAGTGGTGGTCTTGCAATGTGTTTCGCTCGTGCGGCTCTTTTTCTTCCCTTTCTTCCCATGCCCGTCTTCGGGCCATATCTTCCTCCTGCAATTGTAACAAGCGTTCCATTTGGGATCTTTGAAGCGCTTGTTGCAATAGTTGCTCTTCCATATGTTTTTCCATCCTCTCGCGATCGACTGCTTGGAGGGCCCACTATTCTTGCATCTGGGCCCCATGCATCTCTTCCCATGCCTTCCTTCTCACCTCATATTCCCTTCCTTCGCCTATACATGCCAACACATTATCATAAACCGCCTGTTGCCTGCGGCTAAAATCCTTGTACGACGGCCCCTTTCTTTGGTTCACAAAATTTGCTACATCGGCAGAAATTTCCCGATGTTGCCGCCTGTACCTCTGTCTTGGTCCTCGTGGACCGGGCGGCTCAGTCTCATCCTCCATATCAACCATCTCCTCATCATCATCACCCTCTTCAGCCTCAGTCGGATCAGTGTACCTATAATTGTTTCCTTGATCATCCTCTACTGTATGAAGATGACCAAAGACTTTAACCGTTATCTTCCAATGCCGCTTCATTGAAGCGAGGTTAAACTGATCAATAGGTTTAGAAACCCACAGCGATTCCTGAGGCAACGCGTTTTGCTGCAAAATCATCACGCTGATTAACCGCACGTAGGGGATCATCTTCCGTTTGAACGACTCCCTTGTGTCCCACGTGTTTATCATCACGATTTGACGCCAAGATAGCCTTGGTATCCCATACAACAACGAATGTAAGACCCGGCAATCGGGTGCCTTCACTGTCCCACGGTCTCCGAACCGCACCATAACATTTTCCAACGAAATGCCTTGTAATATTTTACCCTCCAAGGACAAATCGTTCCTAGATTCCCCCGTACCCCTAGAACCTTACAATACCGACGCTAGCATTTGATCTGGATCAACAGTGTTTGTTTTGTTATCCAAAAAATGATCATAGTCATAATAATCATATGCTTCAACCCCCAATTAATCAAATCTCGCGATGACATTCATATGTTCAAACGACATAATCATTTGAGTCTTGCCAATATTGCCAATTAACTGCCATGTGGGAGCCGGCCCATCAGAATTTTCAAACCGTAAAGTTGATAACCATTCACAAACCGCAGCCAAATAGACTCGTGTGGTGATATCCTCACACCAATCTAGTACTCGTTCCCACCCGAGCTTCTCAAACGTTTGGGTTATGCCAATTGTGCGGAGTTCCTCGACATTCACCGCACTTTCACATACTACTCTCTCGGGTACAGCCTTTGAAACACCCGTGACCATTTTCATCTTCCACATCTTTGCCTCTTATCTTTTGTTGTTGTACCTGGAAAGAGCCTTCTGCTTTTCATCTTTCCATATTGAGGCCGATCGACTATTCTTGAACTCCTCCCAACTCCAATCCTATCGATATAGTTGCCCATCATCTTCTTCCACATTGCTTAACTGTTCCCATCGTCTTTGATAATGTCCTGAGCCTGAACCGGCTCCAGAAGATGAACCTTGTCCAGAAGTTTTTGATCTCTTTCTTCCTCCGAACATAGCTACAATCAAAAGACAAAAGAACAATTAGCACACCCAAATCTTCAAACAATCACAAACTTTGAACATAATCTATGATGTTGAATTTCAATCAATAACTAGATGTAAAATCGCCTTTTTAAACTTCCAAAGTCGCACATTTTATCATCTACATATCAATTTAACATGTTTATTCACAAAAATTTTCAAAGTTTCATGGTTTTAACAATATTCAACATCACAACTATGCTCAATCATGCAACTAACTAGTGTAATCACATCACTAAAACTAGAGCATGTTCAAATCCCACCCAAATCAAACAATCATCCTTGAATTTATGCTAAAGTATCATACATTATGATAAACAACCAACTCTTAAACAAAAAGCTTAAAATTTTGGAAGAAATCAATACTTCATATGATAATCATACATAAATTTAATGAAATTCCATACCTTTGATGTAGATGAGCAAGAAAAACTAAGGAAAAGTGCAAAGCAAGAAACTTGATGAACACCCTTCAAAAACCCTAAAATCACGCCCAGAAATCTTGCAAACGAGCAAGAATTAATGAAAACCGTTATAGGGTTTTTGTTCCTCTCGAAAAAATACACGAAATGGGCTCAAGAATCAGTGGATTTGGTGGAGATTTGAAGAAGTTATGGAAGGTGGAAGATTAGGGTTCTTGGTGGGAGGTTTGGGGAAGATGAAGTGAATGAGAGAAGTAGATGTGATGAATGCAGAAGATTTGTGGTATTAGGGTGTAGATGGATCAGATTGTGGACCCCTGGTTCGAGTTTGTGGTTTAAAACATGTTCGGTTTGCATTTGAATAGGTTTCAAAGGCTTTGGGTTCGAACCTATGCTTTTATCATAAAGTTTCGTCGGACAGAAAAACAAGACCCGTCGGCGACGGATCTCTCTATCGTCGGCGACGGTTCACGAAAAGCTTTAATTTTCGCTCCTTTCCTGCATCGTCATATTTCATGTTAACCTCTTTTATAGCCCACCAAGCACGATGCACAAGTTCAACCGGTAAATGACAGTTTCGCCCATAAACTAAGTGATAAGGTGTAGTTCCAATAGGTGTTTTATGAGCCGTTCTATAAGCCCATAAAGCATCATTTAACTTCGTCGACCAATCCTTTCGGTCGGGTCGAACGGTCTTTTGCAAAATTTCTTTTATTTGCCTATTGGAAACTTCCACTTGACCACTCGTTTGTGAGTGATAGGGGGTAGTAATCCAATGGTCAACACCATACCGTTTCAAGAGTTTGCCAAAGTTAAAATTCTTAAAGTGAGATTCCCCATCACTAATGATCACTCGGGGGATCCCAAATCTAGAAATTATGTTTGTTTGTACAAAATTGCAAACGACGGTATGGTCATTCATCTTGGTGGCAATCGCTTCAACCCACTTGGATACATAATCGACCGCCACCAAGATGTATAAGTTGCCATGCGAATTAGGGAATGGGCCCATGAAATCGATCCCCCACACATCAAAAATATCTACAATAAGGATCGGTTGCATGGGCATCTCATCCCTTTTGGAAATACCCCCTAACTTTTGACACTCGACACAGTTCTTAGCGAAATTAAAAGCATCCTTAAAAATAGTCGGCCAATAAAGACCGCTATTTAGCACTTTGTGCCCGGTTTTGTGACCACTGAAATTGCCCCCACAAGCAAATGAATGCAAGTGCATCAAGACGCTAGGAATTTCCTCGTCGGGTATGCATCTTCGAACGACTTGATCCGGACATATCTTAAATAAATCTGGTTCTTCCAACGTGTAGTACTTGACTTGAGAAAGGAAGTGCAACCTCTTCCTTCTATCCCAATGAGCCGGCAAGTCACCTGTGACCAAATAATTAACAATATTAGCATACCATGGTAATATTGAAACTTTTAGAATTTGCTTATCTGGAAAGTTCTCGTTAATTTCTTCACGGGAAGAATCCTCCTCCACAACCAATCGAGACAAGTGGTCCGCAACCACATTCTCACTCCCTTTCTTGTCCCGAATTTCCAAATCAAATTCTTGTAGCAAGAGAACCCATCGGATTAATCTCGGCTTTGCATCCTTCTTGTCCATGAGATACCTAATTGCAGAATGGTCAGAATATACAATGACGTTAGTACGCCATATATAAGAACAAAATTTATCCAACGCATATACCACCGCAAGTAGCTCTTTCTCGGTAGTTATATAATTTAATTGTGCATCCGAGAGAGTCTTACTTGCGTAGTAAATGGCAACCGGTTTCTTGTCCACCCGTTGACCCAATACGGCCCCCACCGCATAATCACTTGCATCACACATGATTTCGAATGGTAAAGACCAATTCGGTGACTGCAAGATTGGGGCCTCAACCAACTTTTGCTTCAAAATGTTAAAAGCATTTTGGCAATTTTTATCAAAATCAAACGGTTTATCTTTTAACAATAAATTACATAGGGGTTTTGTTATATCACTAAAGCTTTTTATAAACCGCCTATAAAACCCCGCGTGTCCTAAGAACGACCTAATACCCTTAACACTTGTGGGATAAGGCAAAGTGGATATGACTTGCACTTTTGCTCTATCCACCTCGATTCCGTGACTCGAGACGACATGCCCCAACACAATCCCTTCTTGAACCATAAAATGGCTCTTTTCCCAACTCAAAACTAGATTTTTCTCAACACATCTTTTTAAAACTTTTTCGAGGTGGTCAAGGCATGTATCAAATGATGACCCAAATATTGAGAAATCATCCATGAAGATTTCCAAAGACTCCCCCACCATATCTGAAAAGATACTCATCATACACCTTTGGAAGGTGGCGGGGGCATTACAAAGTCCAAAGGGCATTCGCCTAAATGCGAAGGTACCGTATGGACAAGTAAAGGTAGTCTTTGCTTGGTCTTCGGGATGTATAGCAATTTGATTGTATCCTGAATAACCATCCAGAAAACAATAAAATTTTTGTCCGACCAATTTCTCAACAATTTGGTCAATAAATGGCAAAGGGAAATGATCCTTGGAAGTTGCAGCATTTAACTTCCTATAGTCAATACAAATACGCCACCCGGTTACCGGCTGAGTGGCGACCTCTTCACCTGCGTCATTTGTGACGACTTGAATGCCCGCTTTTTTAGGAACTGTTTGTGTCGGGCTTACCCATTGGCTATCCGAAATAGGGTATATGATACCCGCATCTAGCCACTTCAATACCTCCTTCTTAACCACTTCTCGCATGTTCGGATTTAGTCTCCGTTGTGTGTCGCGAGAAGGGCTCATGCCATCTTCCATGATTATCTTATGCATCACCACCGAGGGACTAATTCCCTTCAAATCCGCAATGGTCCATCCAATCGCCGCCCTATTGGTGACCAAAACACCCATCAATTTATCCTCTTGCTCCTCGGTTAAGTTTGATACGATGATAACCGGGAGCGTGTTGCCTTCACCAACATAAGCATACTTGAGATGCTTCGGCAACACCTTCAATTCAACCTCCGGGGGCTCTACCAATGACGGCTTCAATTTGGTGTCAATGCTCTCCGGTAAACTCTCCACTTGGTGCGTCCATGTCGGTTTTCCCTCTTTAACCGCAAGCACCTCCAAACTCTTCACCTCCTCGTCTATGCTCTTGTTCATTTCCACATGTGACCTGTCAAACATATAACAATCCTCCTTTGTGTTTTCCCCATCCACGACTGTGTCGCAAAGAGGTATACACATGTCAACAATATCCGTGATATAGCATTCATCATCAACTGGAGGGTTCATCAGTCCGGAAAAAACATGCAACCTCAACCTTCGGTTTCCAAATGTCATGTCAACCGTTCCTGTTTTGCAATCAATTTGAGAATTTGCGGTTACTAAGAACGGTCGACCCAAAATCACCGTAGGTTGCTTGGTTGGGTCCTTGCCACATAATCAAGTACCAAAAAGTCCACCGGATAGTAAAAATCCTCGATTTTTACTATCACATCCAAGACAATTCCACGGGGTAGTTTGGGTGTTAAATCGGCTAACACCACGGTGGTGTTTGACGATTGAAGTGGACCAAATTCGTATTGGTCATATAAACTACCCGGTAGAATGCTCACGCTAGCGCCAAGATCTAGAAGTGCCCGGTTGATTTTAAAATCACCTACTTGAATTGAAATGATAGGCGCACCCGAATCTTGGAGCTTAGGTGGAAGTGCACCCGAGAGAATCGAACTCACATTTTCGGTTAAATCCATTTTTTAGGAAATTTATGAGTTCGTTTCTAGGTACACAATTCTTTCAAGTACTTAGCATACGACGGTACTTGCTTGATTGCATCCAAAAGAGGTAAATTAATTTTTACTTGTTTGAAAATTTCCAACAACTCTTCTTGTTGTGGACCTCTTTTGTTTACAACCTTCTTCACGGGTCCCTTCAATGCTTCGGGATAAGGGGCGGTATTAGCCTCGACACCCTTTTCCTTAGCTTTAGGGACGAGGATGGTCACAACGGGAGTGTCATTTTTAATTTTTAAATTATTTTTGTTTTGACCCGTTTGACCATCCTCATGTTCATCCTCACTAGCATCTTCCAACACCCCTTCAACAAACTGGGGTGGTGGTGTTTTGACACCATTATCCACAACTCGACCACTACGTAAAGTTATTTGATTAATTGGTACCTCACGTGTGTTCCTTGAACTTGACCCTTGATGTTTAGGGTTCAATGTGGTGTCAGTTGGAAGCTTTCCCGTGCTTCCTCTCATTTGAGCCATTTCCTCCGCGAGTTGGCCCACTTGCTTTGCCAATGCCTCATATGCTTTGTCCCGAATCTCATTCTCTTTCTTGGACTCCTGCATCATCGAAAGCATCGCATCCATCTTTGCATTCAAATCATTACCACCCCCTTGGCTGTTTGACCCACTTCCATTACCGCCTTGGTTGTTGTAATTCCTTTGATACCCACCTTGATAATTATTATCTCGACCTTGGTACCCTTGATTGTAATTACGTTGGTAACTCCCTTGATTACCACCTTGACGATTTTGATACGATGACCCGCTTTGATTACCCAGTTGAAAATTCGGGTTTATTTGATTCGCGGCATTCCCATATCGGAAGTTGGGATGGTTTCTCAATCCGGGATGATAAGTATTCGAATTCATATCATTGTTCTTTCTATCACCGAACACTTGGTTTACCTCTTCGGTGTAGTCACCCAGTCCTGTTTGACATTGATCAGTCCGATGACCAATCTCCCCACAATCTTCACACACCGCGAATTGCACCGCATTCACCTCCTTCTTCTTCATACGAGCTATCTCCCTTTCTAAAGTGGAAATTCGATCCTTAGAATCAAGATCGGGAAGTGACCGGGATACGGGATGTTTTTTAGCTCTATCAGCCGACTCCTTTGCCTTTGACCGCTTGCTCATCCTCTCGATAAATTTGTAACAACCCTTGGTAAAACCAATATTTCTGACACCCTATTATATTTTAAAATATTCTAATGTGTCTTATAATACACCCCGTATGTGAAAACCGAGCCCAAAATAGATTATAACATATAAAAGAAAATAAAATTCTGAAAATGTAAGTTGAGGCGGGTCGCGTAAGACCTCACCTCAACTTTACGCGGGCCGCGACAGATCATAACACGCGATTACACCAGAGGCCGACACGTGTCGACATCGTGGCGGACCTACTAGCTGACCCAGCAAAGCTACTGCGTTGACTGGTGTTGACGCGGGCCGCGTAAGGGTCCCTTGTCTTTTACGCGGGCCGCGACAGGACTAAAATCAGCAACTATAAATAGATAGCATCAGATTACAATTTCCGTCGCTCATTCTAAATTCTCAATCTCGAATTCTGAAGTTATAAGCATAATATTTTGGGTATTATACCCCTAATTAGCGAGGTTCTGCTCCATTGTAAGTATTATAACCCCAGTTTCATAATAGTTACGCTGCCCGATTGATTTAGGGTTCCGTAACAACTGTCGTGGTTCTGCCCGACGTAGTTGTTGGAATGCCGTCTCGGGGAGGGTATCATCAATATTTTCAAAGGGTTATGGTACTAACCAATGTACATTTGTATAAACTATAGATTATATCCAGGAAACCCTTACGAAAAGCCTAAGACAGCAATGTGAGTTTATCCTCTTTTTGTTAATGTTTTTGGAATAATTTACAAAACCTTAATGTTTTACAAATGTGATTAAGCGGTGATTGAGTCTTTGTAGTCTTCAATTACTGCCGGTATGTTGGGGTTTTGTATACAAAATTTGTCTACTTGTGAGTAGTAAGTCAAGTTTGACAGTACGTTACAATTGGACAATGAGTTAGCCAATGTGTAATATGACCCACAAGTCAGTGGATTGATAGTACCAAATGGAGTAATTGTGTAGACATAAACATTGTAATCGTCCTCGATACTGTTTTAATCAATAAAAAGTTTCTTGATTAAATTGGGATTACTCACCAGTATTTTCGACTGACAAATGTTTTTAAAACGCGTTTCAGGTAACCCAATGTGAAAGCCAATTAGTAAAAAGCCAGCTGGAGAGCATTGAAGGCTTGGAGATAATGTGGCTATAAAAGTTACCTAATAAACAGTGTTTTAAATTCAATAAAATAGGGTTTGTCCCTATAAGTGTATTATAACAAGAAACTTGGGGTTTTGCCCATGTTATTATTAATATGAAATATGGTGGTTTTACTCTGATAAACATTTTCTAACTACGGTCCTGATGTAAATTCCGCTGCGAGACTAAACATACTGATACCATCAGACTCTGTGATCACGTCCGCCCGTTCCCGGGGATCAGGGATCGGGGGTTGTGACAGAAGGTGGTATCAGAGCCTAGCCACTGGTCTAAGCCAAAGAAGTGTTCTACCGACACTTAAAGTTAAATTTTGTGTTAGGAAATAAATTATGGAAATAAATGCATAACTGTAATTATGTGTTATGTGTTATTTGACTATCTGTTAGTTTTCAGTATGAGTGATCAAGGACCATCAGACGTGAATCGTCAGTTATCTGATTCACCTAGGAGTGAAGGTACATCATCACAGCCTGCCCTTTCAGGGTATACTGCTGATCAGGAAGATGGAATATTTGCTTTTAGAGCTCAATCTGAAGAACCATTTCCTACTAAGAAACGAGGATGGTTTAGTAAAGAAGCTTTTGCTCGTAGGAAGAGAATGCGAAAATTGCAACAGCAAAGGGCTTTAGCAGCTATTAAGCGAGAGACAGATGCCCATACTCAAGATATGCTAAATAGAAGCTTAGCTAATTTCCATATTTTAGCTACGACTGCTGCTGACCCAAGTCTGGAACAATTAGTAGCCCCACAACCACAAAACCCAGAACAAACCATGGAGATAGAAAACCAGGAAAACCAAGTGGAGATGCACGACTTTAACCCTGAAGAAATCCCTAGAGTACCTGCACCAAACCCTCTAGACCCGAATTACGACCCATGGTGGGACGAGAATAGGGACTATGTGCAACGTTACTCTATTCCTGAAGACACAACTATAGGAGCCTACCCAGGTATGGACCCTTTAGATCCCTATTACCATGATAACTATATTAGGGGAATATTGGAAGATCCTTACCAACTTCAGGCACTTTTACCTCCATATCAGGAACCCGCACCCCAAATTCCAAACCCAGTCCTAGAACCTGCACCTCCAATGAGTGCAGAAAACGTTCAAGAACTTAGGACTTTTGGGGAGGAAATTTTAGAAAGCAGTGAGAGGATGCGTCAGGTGGGAGAGCGTCTCGTATGGAAATACGATGAGCGCAATATGGATTTTTGGATGAATCCATATCCGTGAATGTTAGAATGGAGAAAGCGGTAGTAATAATAATAAAATAAAATATGTGTGTACGGATGCATATTACTATTTTATTTCTGTTGGTATTGTAATTCTATTTCTGTACTAGTGTGTAATAGACGCATAAGTATATGAAAAGAGTAAAAGTAGCAATGATCTACGTTTTTGGTTAGACTATGTGTTATGTGATTTACTATATTAAAATATTAATATGGGATAAATGTTTAAAATTCAGATGGACGACGAAGAAAATCAAGGGAATCTGAATAACGATAACCAGAGTAACATTAACGTGGTTAATGATAATCCGAGTATCAATAACAATGGAAACCAAGTGGACAATAGTGCTATTCAACACATAGTAGCACAGGGAATTATAGATGCGATGCCATTTATACTTCAAACTGTTAAAGATGCTGAAAATAAAAGTAAACATAGCAGTAAGCGACCACTTGAACCTGAACACAGCGTGAACAATGGACCTTTACTTCAAATGCCTATTCCCAAAAGAAGAAGAACCATGCCTTATGGTTGTTCTTATAAAGAATTCTGGTCTTGTAAACCAATGGAATTCTCAGGCAATGAAGGGGCCATTGCAACCTTACGGTGGATAGAAAAGACTGAGGCAGTCTTAAGGATAAGTAAGTGTGCTGAAGAAGATAGAATACTGTTTGCTTCTAATCTGTTTAAGAATGCAGCATTAGAATGGTGGAACACTATCCTCCAGACAAAAGGAAGTGATAAAACCTATAATATGGAATGGGAAGAGTTTAAGGACAAGGTAGAAAGGAAATTCTGCCCACCCAATGAAAAAGAACAGATAGCAAACAAATTCCTAAATCTTAGGATGACTGGTGTGGATAGCAAAGGGTACACAAAGTTATTCTTTGAATATGCTAGGATAGTACCAACTCTTGCTTCACCAGAACCAGTATTAATCTCTCGTTATATTTGGGGATTAATTGGGGAGATAAGACATGTAGTCAAGGCAGCTAGACCTCAAACCATAGAAGAAGCTGTAGAACTAGCCAACACCTTGACAGATGAGTTAGTCCGTACTCGAGAAGAGGATCAAAGAAGGAGCCTAACCCAAAAGTTGACTCAAGAATTTCGTTCTGGAAATTCTAACCGTGGGAGAAATATAGGTTCTACCTATGCACCTTATTGTAGGTATTGTAAAAGAAAGCATTCAGGAAGATGTTCCATATACTGTAACTTTTGGTAAAACCAATATTTCTGACACCCTATTATATTTTAAAATATTCTAATGTGTCTTATAATACACCCCGTATGTGAAAACCGAGCCCAAAATAGATTATAACATATAAAAGAAAATAAAATTCTGAAAATGTAAGTTGAGGCGGGCCGCGTAAGACCTCACCTCAACTTTACGCGGGCCGCGACAGATCATAACACGCGATTACACCAGAGGCCGACACGTGTCGACATCGTGGCGGACCTACTAGCTGACCCAGCTAAGCTACTGCGTTGACTGGTGTTGACGCGGGCCGCGTAAGGGTCCCTTGTCTTTTACGCGGGCCGCGACAGGACTAAAATCAGCAACTATAAATAGATAGCATCAGATTACAATTTCCGTCGCTCATTCTAAATTCTCAATCTCGAATTCTGAAGTTATAAGCATAATATTTTGGGTATTATACCCCTAATTAGCGAGGTTCTGCTCCATTGTAAGTATTATAACCCCAGTTTCATAATAGTTACGCTGCCCGATTGATTTAGGGTTCCGTAACAACTGTCGTGGTTCTGCCCGACGTAGTTGTTGGAATGCTGTCTCGGGGAGGGTATCATCAATATTTTCAAAGGGTTATGGTACTAACCAATGTACATTTGTATAAACTATAGATTATATCCAGGAAACCCTTACGAAAAGCCTAAGACAGCAATGTGAGTTTATCCTCTTTTTGTTAATGTTTTTGGAATAATTTACAAAACCTTAATGTTTTACAAATGTGATTAAGCGGTGATTGAGTCTTTGTAGTCTTCAATTACTGCTGGTATGTTGGGGTTTTGTATACAAAATTTGTACTACTTGTGAGTAGTAAGTCAAGTTTGACAGTACGTTACAATTGGACAATGAGTTAGCCAATGTGTAATATGACCCACAAGTCAGTGGATTGATAGTACCAAATGGAGTAATTGTGTAGACATAAACATTGTAATCGTCCTCGATACTGTTTTAATCAATAAAAAGTTTCTTGATTAAATTGGGATTACTCACCAGTATTTCCGACTGACAAATGTTTTTAAAACGCGTTTCAGGTAACCCAATGTGAAAGCCAATTAGTAAAAAGCCAGCTGGAGAGCATTGAAGGCTTGGAGATAATGTGGCCATAAAAGTTACCTAATAAACAGTGTTTTAAATTCAATAAAATAGGGTTTGTCCCTATAAGTGTATTATAACAAGAAACTTGGGGTTTTGCCCATGTTATTATTAATATGAAATATGGTGGTTTTACTCTGATAAACATTTCCTAACTACGGTCCTGATGTAAATTCCGCTGCGAGACTAAACAAACTGATACCACCAGACTCTGTGATCACGTCCGCCCGTTCCCGGGGATCAGGGATCGGGGGTTGTGACAAAATTCCCAATCATCATCTTCATGGTTACTCAATAAGGTTCCATTGCTCGTTGACTCGAGGCGGTTCCATGTCTCATTATCCAATCCTCGTACAAAACACTTAACCAATTCCCACTTCTCTATTTGGTGATGTGGGCATTTCCGAATCAATTCTTTGTATCGAGTGAACGCTTCATGCAACGGTTCACTCGATAGTTGCCGAAACGACCTTATTTCATCTCGCGCATCATCAGTCTTCGCCATTGAGTAGTACTCGTCAAGAAATACTTGTTGCATCTCACCCCATGTCCGAATACTATTCGCCGGAAGTGTAAGAAACCATTGCTTCGCCTTATCTTTTAGCGAAAACTGAAATAATCGAAGCTTGACCTCGTCCAATGCAAAGTTATGCCCCCCGATAGTGCTACATATGGATGAAAACTCCGCCAAATGAGTGTACGGTTCGTGATTAGACCTCCCATTGAAATGGGGAAGTATGTTGATGTAGTGAGGCTTGCAATCGAACATCCTCCTTTCACAAACTATTGGAGAGTCATTATCGGTAACCACCGGTCGAAAACGGTCATTCACTTCCCTTGGAGGTTGTTGACGACGCTGTGGACCGTTAACTTCTTGATCCACCGGCCTTCGATTATCCCTTCTATCACCTCCCCTATCACCTCTTCGGTTTCCACCTTGATTACCTCTTTGATTACCTCCTCCCACGAAACGAGGAATCCGGTTAGGGTTAGCATTGTTGTTGTTATTGTTGTTGTAAAACCCATCATTCTGGTTCCTTTGGTTGTTGTTTCGTGGTTGGCGATGTTTTCGTAACCGTCATTTCTCATATTCTCGTACCCGTAGTTGTCGTTCCCCACAAAATTGGCGTTTTGGTAGCCAAACTCATCATCTTCAAAACCTCTATCATTGTAGACATTACCCCTATTCTCATACCCCCAATCTTTATCATCAGCCCGATCATCGTAATTACCCCCATCATCCGAATATTCTGTATGAACACTCACATGTTCCGGCGATTGGTAACCGGGAACACTAAACGGCTCATCATCGGGGATAGCGTTTCTCAAATCATCTATATTAAAGAACAGGTCTTCGTTCGCGGGATTGCCACGATCTCGATTGCCTCTACGGTCGGAATTGACATTCCGGTCATCAAGGTGAATGGGTAAGGAATTTTGTCGGTGAAGGTTTTGTTGTTGGGGTGTTCTTTGGGTGTTGTTGGGATTTTGGTTTCGGAAAGGTGGTGTGGGTGGTCTAGAGTTGTTATTACCACCCGGTTGCTCTTGAGGTATAGGTTGGACGTTTTGAGCGGGATTGAAGTTTCCTCGGTATTGAAATTGGTTCGGATTTTGGTTTTGGTTGAGGTTTTGGTTTGAATTTTGGTTTGCCATTGAATCGGTTTCAATGGTTGGTGTGAATTGTGGTGTTTGAGTGGTTTGATTAGAAACAAGAGTTGCTTCTAACCGGCTTGCTAAGTTTCTCCTTGCTACTCTTTCGATTTTCGGTTCGTAAACCAACGGTGAAGTCCTCCCGGAGTTCTGCGTATGCATACACTACCTGTAACCTGCACAAGTAACACACCCCATGTAACAAGGAAAAAGACAAAGTACAAGAAGAGAAACTATGCAGTTTAAACAGTTAATCACGTAAATTCAAACAATATCCAAACACAAAGCGCACGCACTCCCCGGCAACGGCGCCAAAATTTGATCGGAGTGTCACGCTCCGATCAAAGATAATATTTACAAGCCCTATTTACCCTTAACAAGTAGCTAGTGGTAGCAAGGGGTCGAACCACGAAGAGTATGTGGTTTGCGAATGTATTTGGATGAATTCTCAAAAGATGTCACAATTATGAAGCTTGCTATCTTGTTTTTGTGTATTTTTGTTTGACTGAAAAGATGTGAATTAAAATTACTAAGTAATTGGGTTGAAAACTACTAATGATTAATAATTGCAAGAATGTAATTAAAGATTTAAACAAGTTAGAGAAAACAAGGCTCACACCCGGTTCGGTAATTGCAATCCTAGGGTTCTTACACGTTTTAAATTTGATTCACTTGAATATGTTATTAACGGATTTCTATCATCAAAGCTTAGGTGCCAATTGCTATCAACGCCGTGAATGACGGACCACAATGCACTTCGTTACTTCGGATAAGTAAAATCTTTTGAATGACAAGGCATAATTGCACAAATTCATTTCGCAAAGTCATAACTTTATCATCGTTCGACAATTCACAAATTCAATTCAAATGCAAGACAATTGTCAATCAATTCAAATACAATTCAAGTTAATCAAACTAGAACATCATTCAAACCCTAGACTTACAATAACCTACACCGGGGTGAAACCTCCAAGAAATTAGCCGCTCATGGTGAACGAGACTTGATCAACGGATGCTTGAGACTTGAGTTGGGTCATCTTGAAGCTTGAATATGGATGAATGGATGAATGGTTAGGGTTTGTGGATGGTTGGTGATGGTGAAGTGAAAGATGAATGGAATAGTGATGAATTCGGGTTCTAATTCGGTTGATTCGGAGGAAGGTTATGATGGTAGGTGAAATTGGACACGAATCGTAGATGAGAATGGCCCCAAGAGATGATTCAAAACTCTAGTCAATGTGTAACTCCCGAATATTCATGACCAGATGTTTTTAGATCGTTCAAACACCCAAAGGAACAATTCACGCGTCGGCAACATTGGGAGGCCGTCGCCGACGGCCTGAAGCCCCGTCGACGACGGTTCGTGCTTTGTTCACTTGTGGCCGACGGCCTATACCGCTTTCTACGGACTTTTGTGGCGACGGAACTTTGTAAACGGCGTCGGCGACGGTGCCCGAAAAACCTTCTTTCTGTTTTTCCCATTTCTTGAGTCTGGTTGACCCGTTTCGCGTCCCGGTGGTCCGGTTTTCACTCCGGTGACTCGTAAAGCTCCCGAAAAGCTCATTTAACTCCGCTAGACCTGCAAAATACATATCTAATCAAAAGTAGGCTATTCGAAATTAAAACTTGTGTAAAAACATCAAATTAAATAGTTACGATCACCGGTTTTCAACCACGTATCAGCTATAATGGTTGATACTTTGACCGAGATGTCTATCAACTATTCAGAATGCACGTGAAATTGTTCCAGGAGCTTAACAAATTAGAAGAACAAAGTAATAGAAGCGACACGGTCGATGAGCCAGTTCGACCATGGATCTACCGTAAAATGTGGGTGAAGAAGGATGGTCCTGAACGCCCCGCAGGTCTAAGACCAAACTTGCACTTAATCCATAAAACAATCAGATGGTTGCAACAATCCATCATGGACTACTCCCACTTGCGCGATAGTATGCCAGCATGGAGGGCACATATAGTACAAGGTGAAAGGGATTTGTAGCCAATCAGCACCCCCAGCTACTGTACCAGAAGATCCCACGATGTGTCATCGTGCAGGGGACAAAAGGAACATACAACAACATGTGGCCAATCAGGATGCGTCATTTCACCTCTCATTAACCTCCACTAACGACTGATGGCAGACAAGACAAAAAGTACATCAAGAAAGCGACGTGTAGTCAATCACAGCGCACGAACATGCTCCCACCTTTGCAGGCACTAACTGCCACGATAGAGACTAAACGGACATTTCTTGACAGCGACACCTCGTCCAATCAACCTCCCTTTTTTCCACCATCTCAATTATAAATACCGCACTTCTCCAGAGGTTTAGGGATTCCGATTCTACTCTCCCTACTCTCACTCTATGCATTTCTCTCTCTAGAAGAACAATACTTATTCTCACGCCGGAGGGTGGTCACGAGAAGAAACCTCCCACCTCTCCTTCTCTTGACGAGTCTCATGGTGTTGTGTTAGTTTTGCAAATCATTCTCCTTAGATTTTAGCTCGTGGTGACTAGAAGATTAACCCACTTAGCTAAACATTAAGGTCTATTCCCTGCGGAGAAGACTCGTTTTTCTTTAGTGGACAAAATTATTGAATCTAGCTTGATTTTTTAGATTCAACAAGTCTACACATCTGTAACAACCCGATCTTTCGGATCATTACCTATCGCTGTCATTCTTTTCGTAAACGCTTGTACTATTGGGATTCGATTAACGCCATGGGTTAAACTACATTTTTAAACGCATATTACAACGCTTACTACTAAAACGCATTTTATCGCAATTTACATCGCTTGTTTACAACGCTTGTTACTTGAACGCTATCGCAACGCCGGCTCAATCGCAAACTCGAAACGCGGATTTAATTATATTATATTATGTGTGTTATTTGTGTGATTATTTGTGAATGTTATGTGGTTATCAACGCAACGCTTATACGCTCAAACGCTCACTCGATTAAACGCAACGCAACGCTTAACAAACGAACCAAAGTTGGAAAACTAACTCGCGCAAACACGGCCGTCCGGATGACCATCATTGTATGGATAAATGACATGTGTTTAAGTTAAGCTTTAAGATCCTAAGTGTTTAAGTTAAGCTGTAAGATCCTAAAAAATTACTACATATATAATACTTATGAAAACATAAATAAAAGAGAAATTTACGAAAATGGCCAGGAATATTGTTGACTTACGAAAATGGCCATCTCATGCGTCCTTAGAGCGGCGCATCATGCGCGGGTTGCGTCCTTAGAGCGAAACCCAATAAAAAAATGGACACGTGGCCACGGGATGCGTCTTTGGATCGAAACCCAATAAAAATGGACACCTGGCCACGGGATGCGTCCTTGGAGCGAGGCATCATGCACGGGATGCGTCGGGCAAGTTTTGAAGCGTCTGGCAAGGTTTTTCGGCGAATTGCAGGTTTTCAGCGAGTTGCAGGTTTCCGACTTTCCGGATGCAATCTATACAGTATGCAATCTATCATAGAAGATGAAAACATTGAAGAACAGAGACTAACCAAACAACTCTACGTTCGAGAAGTTGAAGAAAAAAAGAGTAAGAAAATTGAATTGGAAATCTCAGTTTGAACAATAAAACAACATTTCAGTTGAGGTTAAAGATTGGAAGAAGAAGCTGACATGGATGTAGGAACTGACGGAGTTAAATTTATTCTTTTTTTTGAAAGGGATTATTTATTCATCATGCGTCTGAAAAAAAAAACAAGATTGAAGTCACTTTTCAGAATGTTCACATGGTCTTGGGATTTATAATATTTGCCACGTGTCCTTTTTCCATTGGAGGACCCTATAAATTAATGTTTTTCATGAAAAATACGCATCCCGTGCATTTGGATCCGTGATGCGTTGCTCCCAAGACGCATGAGATGGCTAAATCTGAAAATGTGTTTGGTCAATGACTATTTTCGTAAATAGCTCTAAATAAAATATTGGTTGATGAGGGTACGAACCAAACATCCTAAATTAAAAGCTATCACTAAACAAGTTTTATAGAATCAAAAGATTTTACAAAAATAAGAGTTTTATATATAAAACAAATCAAACTTGTTAAGATTTTAATCTAAAACTTATAAAACTTTATAAAATACAACATCCTTTATAAAATAAAAGTATAAAACAAAAATGGTTGAAAGAATATTTTATAAGAATAAGGGACGGTTTGACAACTTCTGAATGGGTAAGTGCTGAACCAGTAAGAGGTCTGAACCATTAAGTGCTGAACAGGTAAAAGGTCTCAACCATTAAGAGTCGGTATAATGCTTAACCGTTCAGAGTCAAATGTTTGATCAATTCAGATAAGAGGTCTTAATCATTCAGATTCAGTATAATGCTTAACCATTCAGAGGCAAATGTCTGAATTATTCAGACATCTGCTTGCGAAACAAACAGTCTCAACCATTAAATGTTAAACCAGAAAAATGTCTGAACTATTAAGCGCCTTATTAAGAAATAAACAAACAGCCTCTCTTCCAAACATGTTTTGACGTCTTGAATAACCCAGTTCAATGCAAAACTTCACTAGTTATGTGTTTGGCACATGTTTTAGTTTAAAAACCATTCCCAAAATGCTTTAAAAGTTATTTTCAAAGACTCGAGAAATTTTAAAAGGTTGAGATTGTAATATTCATGTATAACACGACTACTTTGACGGATTCACATAGTCTTCGTCTACTTGCTTAATCAAGAAAATTGAAGTTTGGAAAAGTGTAACATATAGTCAAGTACAATGTATTTATTATTATTATTATTATTATTATTATTATTATTATTATTATTTATTTATTTATTTTTTGCAAATGATGTAAATAGCATTGGGATGTCAAATTAAATTGCTATCGCTTGGTTTTTTATATAAAGTATAGAACAAGCTTTTTGTACCACGTTGTGGTCATCACTTGTGTCTCTCTTTCGATATGTAAATTGTCGTTAAAAACGTTTAGTTGGAATGTGAATCCTATAAAATTTCTCCCGCTACTTATTATACTTATTATTTTTAGGATATGTAAAAGTAATTAACAAAATACTGACATCATAGACACTATAACTTTCTGTATAATATTTTTATTTTTAACTACAAAACTTCTATATAAAGATATAAAATCGGATAAATGGTATATTTATAAGGCTAAGACCACATGGTGTAGAGGAGCTTGAAATTTGGGCGTTATTCGACATGTGAAGGCCACATCAACACGCGTCAGAAAAATGGCGTGGTGGAAAAACAGAAGGTGTGGGAAGGGGCGTGGAAAGGTGACGCTACGTGGCACACACTTTTTATTATTAATTTATATTTAAAAATTATATAAAATCTATTAAATTTAAATAAAAACCAATTAGTACTAATTAATCATATAACTTAAAAATTAAAGACATTACATAACATTAAGTAGTTATAGTCATGCCCGTACACGTTATGGAACTCGACTAGAGGGACTTGGATGATGTCGAGTGTTGACTTCGTTTAGCTCACCATTGTCGTTGTCCACGCCGTTGAGAATCCCTTCAAATCTTGTACAATCAATATGAATCATCTGAAAACGTGAATAAAGCGCATCCTTAGATCGGATGGCATCACCCCTACACGTACAAAGTTCTTGATAAACTCGTTCACAAAACGAAGACGTGCGTAACTGAGGCCCTTGGTTGTTCACCACCGCGACCCAAGATTCGAATAACATGATGTCCCCTTCTAGGATCCATGGAATAACCGGCATTGTAATAAGATGAAAGTTGAGATTTTTTGTAAGAGAGTTTTGAGAGTTATATAAAAGGTTGATATTTTTTGAGAGAGTGTAATGATGTATTTATATATAAACAGATTGAAATTTTTTTAATATTTGTTTGTTTACTAGTTGTTGGGTAAAACGGCTACTTCCACGGTCCAATGAAAGATGATACATATGCACACTTATTAACTCAACGCCGGTGGAATTATCCAAGCCCATAACTCAATGCCGTGGAAAACGCTGGGTGCGGTGTGGTGTGTGCGGCGTGAAAAGACATAAACGCCACTGATCCACGCCCACACCATGTGGTCTAAGGGTTATGGGGGGGGGGGGGGGCATGAGATGGGTCATGGATTGCCACCTAGGGTGGTGGATGATGTGCTACACACCCCCTTAGGGAACCACCATGGTTGGCAAGATTAAACCATAGCAACCATGCACCTCCCTTTCCTTAATTAGTTAAATATATAGGATTATGGATTTAGATGGTGGATGAAAGTGGGGATGATGGTTTAGGTCATGACAACACCGGATAATAATTTTTTTTTTGAACGACCAACAAAATTTATTTTATTTATCAAAGGGCCAACAATGAGTTAGCCCACACCAATTACATACACCAATTACCTACATCAAATAAGAGACAATCTAAACACATTTCCTTGCTACATCGAAATTAAACCACTCTTCCCACGTCATTTCTTTCAATGTCGAACAGCTACCAATCCAAAGGAAGCTTAGATGTTTGACTTCATTCATCATTCGATCCCGGTTTATTGGTTTGTCATTGAAAACCATGTCATTTCTGGAACGCCAAATTACCCAAAGTGACACTTGCATGATTGCATACACCAATTTCCTCCACTTTTCATTTCCTCGAACGTGTTTGTGCCATTCCAACAAATCCTTTGCTCTAAAAGCATAGATACTTGCTACCTTGCACCAATGAGATACAAAATTCCACAAATATTGTGTCACCTCACAAATCACGAACAAATGATCCGCATCCTCTTCCTGTTGATCACACAATTTGCATTGGGTTTGACCGGTAATAACATTCCTATGAGCCAAACAGGGGCGGAGTTACATGTAGCCCAAGGTGGGCGGGCACACCCCCGGGAAAAAAATTTAGTGCTATTTTCCGTTGAAAATCCCGTCTGCACCCCTTGGATTTTTTCATCCGCACCCCTTGGATTTTTTCATCCGCACCCCTTGAATTTTTTCATCTGCACCCCTTGGAATTTTTCGTCCACACACCATAGGTAAAAAATGTTTTCGATTTATATTTTAAATTTTTTTAGTAAACTCTAATTAAAAAAACTACCTAAATTATATAAACTTATACTACCCAACTTAACCCAAATACCCAATACCTTAACCCACTATTTCATTAAACATAATTAGCCCACTAATTACTAGCCCATTAACCAAACTCAACCTAAGTTCAAACTATAATAATTAAAATAAGCCCAATAGTCCCTTAGAATTCCTCCCGCCCTCCCTCTCTTGGGTTGTCTCCTACCAGCGATCATCGAACACAACAGCAACCACAACAGCACGTCATCAGCAGCCGCGAACCACCGCCGTCCGACACCAAAGGGTAACAAAATTCTTAAATAGGTTTGAAATTTCATGTGTTTTGACGTTGTTTATGGTTGTTTAGATGATTTTTAGGGTGATTATGTTGTTTAGATGATTTCTAGGGTGATTACACACGATTTCTAGGGTTGAAAATTAAAATTGAAACATTATGTTATGGAACGATGAACTTGTGCATCAATTTGTTTGTGATAGGAACCATGAGTAGGGACGTTATGGCGCAATTTCTTTTGTTTTACATGACCCGACCCGACTCGAACCGACCCGATACGAACCGATTTTTTTTACTTATATACCTAGGGGCCTAAAATTTTTAAAAATATTTCGCACCTCCATGGAAAAATTCCTGGGTCCGCCACTGGAGCCAAAGCAACAAGCGTTGGCAACCGATCCAAGGATATTCTCCACGCCAGAAAATTAACCTTGGTTGGGTTTCAATTATTCCACACGAAGTCATTCCCCATGAAAAAATTCCTGGGTCCGCCACTGGAGCCAAAGCAACAAGCGTTGGCAACCGATCCAAGGATATTCTCCACGCCAGAAAATTAACCTTGGTTGGGTTTCAATTATTCCACACGAAGTCATTCCCCAGGTTGGAAAAAAGTGGGGTGACATAGAAGATAATGGTGTTATTGAAAGTCATGACCCAACCTAAAAACACCAAAAGAAAGAAACTTATTCGTCAATATTTATAAAAATTGAAATGTTTCTTATTCTCTCACGCTTTTAATAAGGGTTAAAGTCCTCCAATATGGACCAAGACCTTTCCTACTTCCTTTTCATTTCTTTGTTCCCTTTTCCGTGGCTTTTTTATAACTCGTTTATTTTGTTTGATAAGTCTTTTAATGATTTCATTTGCCACAATGTCACGACAAACCAAACTATATGTGGTGGTGGTCACGGAGAATGTGATTTGTGTGGTGAGTTTAATGGTGTACCCATGAATTATTTTATGGGAGGGTGTGAACGAGGATTGCAACCAACTTTTTCAATGGGTGTGATCAGGATTTTGCCTTATAAAATATATTGAAACTTTTTGTTCAAGGGGTGCGCCCGTCCACCCACCACAACACCTAAGTCCGCCCCTGACTATGTGATGGTCTCGACTTGAGATGAGAGAAGTTTCAAGCCACATTTTGAAGGAAGATAATATTTCGAGAGAGAGCTTACGATATTATAATACCCAAAAGAAGATCTTAGAGCCAAACATACAATGATGACTCATATAATCATCGTGTTTAGGATTCATAGCTATAACTCATATAATAAATATGCTGTGACATTGTAATGTAATTTTCTTTTTGTTTTGGGTCTCCCAGTTGCTTGCTTGCTTGCTGGCCCGTTGTTCTATTTTATGCGTTTGAATAAAATAGCAGTCGTTCCAAAAAAAAAATAATAAATATGTCTGACACAAATTTATAATCACCGTGTTTAGGTTTCATAGCCTTTTTTTTGGAAGTAGTGGATCAACCGGTTACCTTGGCCGCCTCTAGGCGTACCCGCTCAGGTTCGAATCCGCTGGCCCGCAATGCGGTACCTCCCGGTCTGTCTGGCCTAAGCCCCGTGCAGGAACCCTACTAGCCCGGGATCGAACCCGTGACCTGTGGATAAACCTTCACACCTCTTACCAACTAAGCGAGTAGTCATTCATAGCTAACTCATATATGTCATGTTTGTGTTGGCATATTAGACTTGTTTAATTAAATAAGTAAGTTAAGGGTAATATATTTAATCCATTTAATTAAACATGTCATTAATCCGTTTAGTTAAAGACATGCCAACTTATTCAACACTTTAAAATTTGATTGTAACCAATTCACCACCCACCATCCTATTTGATACATTTAAATAAATGGGTTAAACGCATTTTGCTCGGGTTACACGATTTTAAGTGTATTAAGAATAAAATTGATGTTATTGACACGAATAATATATGAGTCATGTTCGGGTTTGGTAATTCAACCCATTAACCCAAAGCTATTCAATCTAACACAGTTGATAGGCGCTTCCAAAATGACAAGGGCGCAGCTTTGTAGGGGGGTGGTGTAACACCCCGTGTTTTCGGGAAGTCAAAGTCAAAGTCAAGATCAAAGTCAATGACCGATTTCGCTCAACTTGACTTGTAGTGAATTTCTTTTATGTGTTTAATTTAGTTGTATTATGTGGAGTAAGTGTCAATAATTACAATAATCGACGTGTGTTATTCGCAATCTAATCGACTTACGACTGTGAACTGTAGGAAGTAACAATGCGATAAAGTTAACGAAACGATAATCAAACTATGCTAATCAAATCGACATCGAATCAAATCGCAACTCGAACTACGCATTTTAGTTATTGTTATACGTGTATGTGTGTGCCTTATGTGTTACTTGTGCATGTTCATTTATGTTATGTGTGGTAATCAATCGAAACGCAATCGAAACTCGAAACCCAATCGAAACTCGAAACGCAATCGAACTCAATCGAAATCGAACTATGATAATTAGTGGAGAAGAGACAGCGCTCGATATGAATAGTTGGGATTAAAAGTAATTTGAATAGGAAACACTATCGCATTCGCGTCGCTCGCAATCGAAATCGAATCAGTAAAAGTCGTCGCGTCGAACGCACAAACCAGGTGCCATCCGGCCGGATAGCCATCCGACCGGGCTGCCACTTGGCCATGGCGTCAAGATGCCATCCGACCGAGATGACATCCGACCGGATAGTCATTCGGGCGGGATGCCATCCGACCGACCCACCCTTTCCCTTTTTTGGAATCCTATAAATACCCATGTCACTCTCAAACTTTCTACTTTTGGAAACCTCTGTCCGACCAGCACGCTCAGCTCACCTTTTCTTCGATTTCTCTCAATCCCGGTAAGATCTCGTCCTAAATCTTGTACTTTCTTGACCTACACACACTCCTACACCTTTCTATCTTTTGAATCTTAACTTTTAAACCGTAAAATCGCTAGATTTGAGGTGTTCTAGGATGATGTCATCATGAGTTCTTGATGAACTTCATGTTTTGGCTTCACTCCACCGAGAACAACTCGGATCTAACCGAATTCCACACAAATGAACAAAGATCTATACTAGATCTAAACATAAACACAGTGAAAAAGGATTGGAAGACGGTTTCTAACTTTCTTTCAACTCTTTTGCACTCAATACGCTTGAAACCGATAGAAACGGATCTAGATCTAGTCCTCCGCTCATTCTTAGCGTTGTGCTAGCTCGAGATCTGGATTCTACTCACGAGACCACCGATTTCGGGTTAAACAAGAACAACCGTCTTGAATCGGTTGACTGGCCGAACTAGGGTGATTCCAGTCGATCAGGTCACTTGGGTCAAGATGGGGTTCTGTTGGTTAACACGTTGTCAAAACATCTCGATAAAACGACAAACAATCAAAACGACCAAGTGTAGGACGAACAGAACAATCGGGACGGAATGCTGTCCGACCGGACTACTATCCGAGCGGATAAGCCACCCGAACGGATTGCTGTCCGAACGAATAACACCTTGGGTCCCACACCTCATCAACTCTATCTGAAGTTTGAGTATCGAACGAATTGCCATCCGATCGGATTACCATCCGACCGGATTACTCTTTGGATCATGAGATACTAGGACTTTAAAGACTTAAACAATTTTCAACATGTTCATTAACAGGGTTGCCACCCGGTCGGATGGACATCCGACCGAGTGACTCTTCTGCTATGAATTGTTCCCACAAAGTAACCTCGTCACTAAGGACGCTGTCCGATCGGACTACCGTCCGACCAGATGACAATCCGAACGAATTGTTATCCGCACGATTGACCGTCCGACCGACCGACTTGAAGGATAGAGATACTTCAATGTTTTCAAAATGCTACAACGAAAACTTCAAAAGACAAGCCATCATACACAAACACATTCATCTCATAGGAAGAAACAATCCACTCGAATAGTCATCCGACTGGACTACCGTCCGACCGGATGACCATCCGAACGGATTGCCATCCGCACAGACAAGTCATCCGATCGGATTATCATCCGACCAAACTGCTGTCCGACTCATTCACACTTTGTATCGTTTTACGTGTCACTTATCGTTATGCTATCAATCCATTCAGGCTAACTTTACTCGCTAAGCGCTCCCTTCAATCCATCAACCACTGTGAGTATACTCGATCCCTTTTTGCTTTATGCACTTTTGGGTGTTACATACTGAAGAAACACTGACCTTTCGGTAGTATCCGATGAAGACTTCAAGTATCAATGATCCGAACCGGCAAACTGCAAAACAGAAACACCGTTAGGACTCGTTACAGGAATGGGGTTATTCCTGTAACCACCCTCCGGCGTGAGAATAAGTCTCGGGTTTGGGAGTATAAAAATATAAAGGGAAGAAGAAGTTGTATTGAGAATTCGATATCCTGTACCTTGCATGTTTACCTCTATTTATAGTTTATGATTAGGGTTTCCTTAACTTGGATGAACTCCTATAAGTTAGGGATTTGCATGATCTTCCCAAAAAGTTGGAGATTTAGTTATGTATCTTATCCGTATAGAATGGAATATTCTAGAATGAATATTTATAACAGCTTATTTACAATAAAATAATAGGTAATGACCGGGTCGGACTATCCGATTAGGGTCATACCTCGTCATGTCCCCCCAGTCCGAAGTTATGAAATGTAATTCATGAAATCGGACTAAAGAAAAAAAAAGAAAGTATATCCTATGTAAGAAAAATTTACGGTGCCATAAATGTGAAATGAGAAAATGGCGGCGATGTGATAGGATGTAGCAGTTAAAGCCATCATTGGGGTAACAACTTGGGTTACCCTGTTCTGACGCGTATGTCTGTACATTTTCCAATTTTGAATTTTGCAAAACTATCATATAAATAGCATCCTTTTGACGAGAGTTAGGTTCCAATTTCTAGAACATCCTCTTTCACTTCCCCTCTCTCAAACGAAATGGCCTCTAAGAACGTTGAATCTTCGTCCTCTGCGTCCGCGGGCTCCGAAACCCTTTTTTGCAAATGGGGAGTTGTATCTTACAACAACCTTGTGCAGGATTATGGGATCAGGGCTGAGTGGAACCCCCTATTACCGTCGAAAACAGACACAGCCTTTCCACTGAGGAAAGGGAAAATCACATTGTTCAGTGATTTTTTCAAATTCTGCAATTTTCGGTTGCCCATCACTAAATTTCTCAAATCCGTGCTTGATTACTACCGCATTCATCTTTCCCAAATACATCCCCTAGGGCTAGTGAAGCTTCGCCAATTTGAATTTGCGTGTGTGGCTTTAGGGCATATACCGGAACTCATCGTATTCAGGGCTTTTTTCGTTCTTGTGTGGAAACCCCCATTCTTTACCTTCGATCGGAGAGACACTGAAGTTTCTTGTCTGAGGGAAATCCCTACCAGTTCCCGGGACAAAGATTGGAAAAAGAAATTTTTCTATATTGACAGCTCTGTAATTCCTGGCGATATGCATTGGAGAAACATGGGGGCGAAGGACAAAGTTAAGGATGACAGTCCTTCTGAAGATGCTTACGTTGCAAATGCCCTATATACAAGATTGTGCAATCGCCCTTTCGAATGTACAGTGATTCCAGAAGGGGCCCTGGTAATGGCGGGAATGAGCCTGTTGTGGCATGATATCAAGCAGTATCCCTCATTTCAAAGGGATGATGAAGGTATGCCTGATACTTTGTTCATTTGATACATTACTATTTGCCTAAATATACCCCTTTTCAGGAGAATGGAGCTTATTTGACTTTGTCGATCCCCCGCGGCACCTGGCATTGAGGGCCGCCGACCGCGTACTTAGTGAGCAAGAACCGGATGTGTTAAAAATTCATCTTGATCAATTTTTGCTACCCGCCCTTCCTGCGGATCCTACTGCCTACCTTGCCCTTACTAGCATCAGCGGGGGTACAAACGTTGTGAATCCGGAGAAGAAACCCATCCGGGTAAAGATTACCGGAAGGAAATATATAGCGGCTGGGGTGACCACGTCTTCTGCTAGTGAAAAAGCGATTAGCACAGGTGAAATGATTATTGCAACTGAAATTACCAGCCCCACCCATGTATTGAAAAAACGAAAGACATTTCATGCTCCAAAACTGCCCGCGTTTGAAGCCGTGCAAGCCGCCTATGCCATACCAACTGGTATGAGTTTTGTACTTTTGGTTTATTAAGTAAACACCTTATGCAACTGAAGTATGTTTTCACTACAGGGACTACAAGCGCGGTTCAAACTTCCCTTGTGACAGCCATTCCCTTGTCATCTATGGAGGTGGTACCCCCAACTGATAGCAAACAAACGGAACCCACACCATCGCTGAGTCCGTCTGTTTCCGTTAGCTGTGCGATGCCGCCGCCCCCATTTACCGCTGCTGTAACTGTAACGGCGAGTCCCGTTGCCGCTTCGCTGACTCCCAGTGTCACACTTTCCCCTGTGTCTACCTCGCCCTTGAATATTTTTTCAACTGTTGGGAAAGAGATCCCAGCTACCTCCTCTACTCATGAGGCGACGAGTGCTGGGGACCGCGCCGCTGGTGATATGGGCGGATCAAGCAGTGGTATTGCCGACGATGGGGCCCGCCTAGGAGATGATCTATACTTACCTACCATCAACTGGGATCCTAGCAACCGGGACAAACGCTATCAACCTCAGTGGAAGATTGCAGAATCATCCAGGCTAATCTTCCCCCCGGTGGTTCAACATTGGGTTGAACGAGCTTATCCTCCAGCGGAAGTGGCATATGTAGAAGGGCTAAACAATGAGAACTTGATGAATTCTGCTATTGTGGACTCTGTTAGTCAACCCAGGAGGCTTACGGAGATCCGTCGCCGGTGGATGCATGACAATAATGAACTCCACCGAGCCCAAGCCGTTATCGAGGAACTGAAGGATGAAAAATACCGTTTGGAGAGTCAACTTCAAGCTGCTGGACTGAGGGAGAGTCGGTTTGTCTCGGAGAAAAACAAGGCCGAGGATGATTTAAAGAGGGTTACTGCCAATCTTGCCGAAGAGCGCCTTGTGTGGGCTCGGGATATGGCGGAGAAAGACCGATTGATTGCCCATGCTAAAACCGTGCAGGAGGAGCTAGAACGAAAAGCTGTTAGTGAGGCTCAGAAGGTGAGATCCGAAATGACTGCTCTTGTGGATAAATTTCGAATTGACACTGATTTTGTGTCACAGGTTCAGGAACGCTACCAGGCGTTGACCGTTGAGGTGGAGGCCTCAAATGCCAAGGTTCAGGCAAAGCAGGCGGAGTTGGAAGAGCGGGAAGGGCAACTTAGAGAACTCCAACAGCGTTGTGATACCCTTCTACTTGAACGAAATACCACACGCCTAAAGGAGGTGGAGAGTGCTTTAGATCAAGCCAATGTTGAGGTGGAAGGATTAACCAGTCAACTGGCGGCTTTACGGGGTGATAGGAATTGGCTAATAACCAATGGGCTCGTAGGAGCGTTTGAGTATTGTCGCCAATCGGCGCCCTTTACCTCTCTGATAGACCGTCTTTCCGCTGCTGCCTACAAGTCCGGCCACCACAACGGTATTTACCAAGGATACTTTGATTGTAAATAATCAGATAGGATGTCTTCTGGCTTTCACACGGCTAGGGGCAAATTTGAAGGTGAAATGGCTAATGCGCTGGAGGCGGTATACAATGAGCCGCTGTCTGTGTATGCTGACTTAGTGAATAAGGTGAATGAGGAAGGCACAGAATCTTTGCGTATGATGCTAGACCCCGCGGAAGAGTCTGAGGAGGCATAAGTATTTGTATTTTGCTCACGTGTTCTAAACATTTATGGCTTTTGTACTGACACTATTTAGCCTTGGTTTTTGTGAACATATCCACGTAACTTGTCAGGTATTAAATACTAACTCATGATGTATGTAGCCACCTTTCTTCTGAAATACGGCGATTTGACCTGTAATGATCATTTGCCATTAATACTGCTGTCGTCATCTCTGTCAAACCCATTTTCCCCCCTATAAATTTTGTTTCATTTTTCTAAATTTGGTAACTTAACGACATGAGTCGTAAAAGCTATAAACAAAGACTCTCCGACATTTTCCGTCGACTAGATGCTGCCGATGGCTTGGTTCAACTGCAAACGCTAGTGACGAAATCGATGACTCGGAAAAGAAGAGGACCTAATGTCGTTCCTACCCGGGCCAATCGTGCATGCCGGAGTATTGTGTATGAAGATGCTATCCCAGCTGACATTGACACGGCACCATTATCAGCCGATAATCTGGTGCAACTTGTTTCAGTCAACCGTGTTCAACGTTGCCCTTTAGTGTACGAGCGTCGTCGTAGTGGTCGTGTTGGAAAAAATCCTGCTGATGACCAGGGAGCTATGTCCCCACCGGTGATTGGAGGATCAGCCGATGACTTGACCGTTGATCCCCTTGTGCCGGGTTGTGGTAAGGTGCACCATACCCCTGCAGAGGTGATGGCGACTTGTTCCCACAAGTAGGTGTTTGAACATGTTCACTTTTTTGGTTCCCTTATGTTGGCTTTTCAACGATAGGGACAAGTACTTGGTTTTGTGTAAGATAGTTTGTATGTTTTGTTAAAATATCTATCTTTTGATAGCGGTTATTGTATCTACTACCAAGATACCCGCTTTTAGCGCTGTATATTATGACCCCATGACTTATGAAGATATTTTCGTGTTTAAGGGCATTGTTGCTTATAGTTTTGTGCAATTTGTTTGCGACGACAATTTTATTATATTCTTTCATAGTGAGAAGAAAAGAAACAACTTTTATTAAACTCAAAACTTAAATGAAAAGAAGCGACATCGCTGTGGATGGATTACACTTGTTTATTGAAAAAGAAAAAGAAAAGTTGATCTTGCTGTTGGGAGCAGGGCGGTTACAGGTAACATTTTTTTAACTGAGCGATGTTCCAGCTACAGGGTATAGCGGTTCCGTCTAGCCTGGTCAATCTATAGGCCCCTTTGCCCAGATCCTCTTGAATGACATAGGGACCCTCCCAGTTGGGCCCTAGCTTTCCTGTGGGCTTCGCCCTACTGGCTTCATTGTCTCGCATGACATAATCGCCCTTTTTGAATGTATGCTGTGCCACGCGTTTGTTGTAATATTTTTCCAACATCTTTTTGTATTTTGCTTCATTGATGGCGGCGGATTCACGTCTCTGCTCGAGCGCGTCTAGACCCTCCCTTAGCAACCTGTCGTTGTTGTTATCACCCGCGGTGAGGCGACGTAGTGACGGTAACCCCACCTCAGCGGGTATCATTGCTTCCATACCATAGGTTAGGCTAAAGGGTGTTTCATTATTACTAGTCTTGGGCATTGTTCGGTGTGCCCATAGGACGTTTGGCAGTTCTTCAACCCAAGAGCTTCCCTCGGAGTCCAATCTTCTCTTCATGCCATCTAGCAAACTTCTATTCGCCCGTTCTACTTGACCGTTCCCCTGAGGATGCGCTACAGATGTGAAAATCTGCTGTATCTGGAGTTCAGCGCACCATTCTTGCAAAACTCTGTCAGTGAACTGTGTACCGTTGTCGCTTACCAAATATAGTGGCAATCCAAACCGGCATACTATATGTTCCCAAAGGAACTTTTTGGCATTATCCGCCGTGATTTTAGCCAAGGGTTTGGCCTCTACCCACTTAGTAAAGTAGTCGATTGCCACAATTAAGTATTTCAATCTCCCGGGTGCCAGTGGGAATGGTCCCACGATATCCACCGCCCATTTCTGAAAAGGCCAAGCCGCGGTGACTGGGATCAAGTTATTTTTGGGCCTGAGCGTTTGGGGAGCGAATTTCTGACAGCTACGACACTTTCTGAGTTCCTGCACCGCGTCTTCGTGCATCCCGGGCCAGTAGTACCCGGCGTTATGGATTTTAGCTACAACTGCCCTGGGTCCGGCGTGGATGCCGCATATGCCCGCATGAATTTCTTGAATCAAATACTTGGCTTCTCTCAGGGAAACACACCGTAGAAGTGGGCCCAAATATGACTTCCGGTATAGAATGCCATCATTAACTTCATATTGCAACGCCTTTGTTTGTATTTTCTGAGCCTCGCCCTTTCCGGGGGGCAACTCCCCCTTAGTAAGGAATTTTATCATTGGAGTATACCAACAGGGTTCCTCCGCAGTTACTGCAGAGATGCTCCGTGGTTCGATTGAAGGAATTAGTAACGTCTCTATTTTCACTTCTTTTTCCATGCCTGAAGTGGCAAGCTTGCTTAAAGCATCTGCTATCTGGTTTCTTCCCCGGTGAACGTGGTTGAGCGTGACATTTTCGAAAGAAGCCATGAGCTCCTTTGTTTTTGCTAGGTATTTTGCCATCGATTTATCCTTAGCTTCATACGTTTCATTAACCTGGTTATTAACCAGCAAGGAGTCAACATACGCCTCGACCCGTGAAGCTCCCATAGATTGGGCCATTCTTAAACCGGCAAGCAGCGCCTCGTACTCTGCCTCATTATTGGAGCATTCGAAGTCAAAACGTAGAGCGTACATTAGTCTAATCTCGTCAGGGCTTATCAGCATTAAACCCGCTCCAGATCCTTTCTCACTCGACGACCCATCAGTATAAAGCTTCCAGGTCTGTCTGGCGGTGCTAGATTCCGGGATGTCCTGGATGGATGGATCCAATATGGCCTCTCCTTCGGGGATTTCTGCTAAAAAGTCGGTGATAACCTGCCCTTTGACCGCTGTCCGCTTTCTGTATTCAATATCTAAGGCACCTAACTCAATTGCCCATTTGGCCAGTCTTCCCGAGATTTCCGGTTTGTGCAGGATTTGCTGTAGCGGGTAATTGGTTAAAACTTGCACGCGATGTGCTTGAAAATATCTTCTCAATCGCCTAGTGGCGTGTACCAAGGCCAGGACCAATTTTTCTAAGGTTGGGTACCTTGTTTCTGGTCCCGCCAGTACTCGACTTATGTAATATATGGGAGTTTGCTTCCCATCCCTCTCCACCATGAGCACCGCGCTTACTGCAGTATGAGCCGCTGCCAAATACATTTTTAGTACCTCATTGGGGGATGGCGCTGTAAGCATAGGTAACTTTTGGATAAAACGCTTCATATCTTGCAGGGCTTCTTCAGCTTCACCAGTCCATTTGAAATTCTTTTTGTTGAGGCAATCTTTTAACGTTTTAATGAACGGTAAAGATCTTTCTGCGTGTCTTGCTAAGAATCGGTTAATCGCCACTAAGCGCCCATTTAGCGCTTGTGCTTCCTTCAACGTTCTAGGGGAGGGCATTCGCTTTATAGCGGCTACCTTATCCGGATTAGCTTTGAAGCCTTCCCGGGTGACGATCACGCCCAAGAACTTTCCTTCTTCCACCCCGAACGAGCACTTCTTGGGGTTGAGCTTTATGTTATATTCTCTAAGCTTTTGGAAGGTTTCCTCAATGTCTTCCAACATTTGCTTCTCCTCTCTACTCTTGATCACAAGATCGTCTACATACACTTCCAGATTTCTGCCGATCTGGGCTTCAAAAGCTTTGTCCATGAGACGCTGATATGTTGCTCTAGCATTTCGTAGACCAAAAGGCATCTTTGTGTAACAAAAAATGCCCACATCGGTATGAAACGCTGTCTTTTCTTCGTCTTCCTTAGACATCTTGATTTGGTGATATCCCTTATAGGCGTCCAGGAAACATTTATACCTATAGGGGACCAGGGAATCAACTTTGAAGTCCATCTCCGGTAAAGGATACGCGTCCTTGGGGCAAGCTTTATTCAGATCTTTGAAATCAATGCACATTCGCCATGTACCATCTGGCTTTTTTACCATCACCGGGTTTGACACCCATGTGTGGTACTGTGTTTCTCTGAGGATTCCGGCTTCTACCAACTTTCGTACTTCTTTAATGACTGCTGTTTTTCGATCCGGGGCCATACTGCGTTTACCTTGTGCGACCGGCTTAACGCCTGGGAGTGTTGCTAGCTTATGTTCCGCCTTATCGCGGGGAACTCCTGTCATGTCGGAATGTTCTAAGGCAAAAACGTCAGCATTTCTTCTCAATAGTGCTTTCAAGTCATTTTTAACTTCTGGGGAGAGGCTGTCTCCGATGGTAACTGTTTGGTCTGGGTGGCGTGTGCTCAACACCCACCTTTCTGGACCGATAGCTCCGGTGGAGCCTTGGCGGCATTTCTTGGTGTTTAGTACCTCCCCTATCTTGTCTCGATACACTGTTGCAATACCCCGCGGGGTGGGGAACTTCATGAAACCTCGCGCCGTTGAGACTATAGCGTCTAATTTACCCAGAGTGAACCTTCCAATAATCACATTGTGGTACGACTCAGCACGTACCACCAGGAATGTTAGGAGTATGGTTCTTTCCCGGGGCTCCTGTCCAAATGTGACTGGGAAAGTAATTTGACCAATAGGGTCTACTTTTTCCCCGGTGAAGCCTTTAATGGGGGCGTGTACAGATTCTAGCAACCTTTGGTCTTCCAATTGCATTCTATTGAAACAGTATTCGTAGATGATGTCTTCTGAACTTCCAGTATCAACCAAGATTCGCCTCATGCGGTAATCTCCCACTGCGGCAGATATGATTAAGGCGTCTGTAGTGAGGTGCAGGTCTTCCACGCGTGGTTCGATGGTCATGGTGGCGAGCATCCAGGGTTCGAGCGTGGAGAAACTCCGTTTTGCCCCTTTTCCTTTGTCAGCGTGCACCATATTCAACTCTCGCGGTCTTTTACCCGCTTCTTTATCGTTTTCTTCTTTGACAACTGGTGGACCCTGTTTGATGTCCCTTACCAAGTGTGCCAACTTACCTGCTTTCACAAAATATTCGATCTGCTTTTTCAACTGAAAACAATCGTTTGTGTCATGCCCGCTCCCTTTGTGGTATTCACAATACTTACTTGTGTCTTTGTTTGGGTTGTCTTTTAATGGCTTCGGAGGATTAAACTTGAGGTTTTCTGAGGCTAGAATTTCCGCCGGCGTCTTGCTCAGGTTAGGGTAGTCAGATCGAGGTTTTGAGGATTCGTTCCTTGAGTAGGTGTTTCTTGGTCGGTCGTAACGTGAATCCGTTTTGTCATTCCTCTGGTATCGATCCCCTCTGCCCCTGCCTTTGGCATTCCGCTGTTCTCTATCTTCTTGATTTTTGAGAGCCTCTTTCTTCCTATTAGCTGCGTGACTGGCGGCTACGGCCTTTTCTTGTATGACATATACTTTGGCTATCCGAAGTATTTCATCAATGGTGGGTGGCACGCCATCTCCCCCATGGAGGGTTCTTAACAACTCGTCATCATTCACTCCTTGTAGGAAAGCTCCACAGGCTAGATCATTCGTCACGCCCGGGATTGCCAAACTTTCCTTGTTGAATCTAACGATGAAGCTTTCCACCGTTTCGTTGTCTCGCCGGCGGATTTGGAGAAGATCATTTCTATCTTTAGTGTGCCTGCGCTGCTGGCTGAACTGTAAGATGAACTTGGCTTCCAAATCCTCAAAACTGTCTATTTCTCCTGTGGGTAAACTATCCCACCAAACCCTAGCCGCACCCATCAGTGTTTGCACAAACATCTTGCACCATAGGGGCATAGGCCAACACGCTACTTCCCCCGCGCTTTTAAATAGGTTAAGATGGTCATCGGGGTCCCCTAGGCCATCATATTTACCCACTGTTTGAGGCATTTTAGGTTTTTCCTTGATAGGAGCTTCCGCTATTCTTCTAGTAAATTTGGATTTGAAAGTTGCATCTACTGGCTTGTACGGTCTAGTAAGCTCGTCTTCTTCCACATTAATGGGTTGTACTGGAGGAATAACTCCGCCCTGGCTTATACCCGGAGTAGAGGTAGGTAGTGCTGAAATGATGTTTAGCATAGAACTGGGGCCTCTTCCCGGGGAAAGTCTGGGTCTGGATGCGTTCCCTCTGCCATAGGCGGGTTCCACTGTTGGCTGAACTGGGGCGTAGACCGGTTGCGAAGTAGGAAAGCTCCACCATGGCGGCATATAAGCTGCGTACGGCGATTGTTGAACATGACTTTGTGTATTTCCCTGGGGGGGTGTATGCGGCGTTACCATATGGAGGTAAGTATCCATATGGGGTTGCATAATAGTATCCAGGGAAATAAGGTTGATTTCCTGGTGTGACGGGGGCGTTCATTATTCCTGCCGGCATGACCACCGGCTGGTGAGGTGGAGTAGACAGTGCAGCTGTAAGTGCTGCTGTGTACAAGGGTGGCATGGCGTAAGTGGCAGATGGTTGATAATACTGAGGCATGCTCGCCTGCGGCGTGATGATATTTGGACTTGCCGACGTAATAACTGGCATAGAACTAAAACGTGATGCTTGTGCCCCAGTGGTCGCCACAGGGGTGGACATGTTGACATCCGTTAATCCCGGCTCCATGGACTTTAACCGCAGGGAGGTGTATGGAAGTACATTTACCCCAGTTGTTCCCGGGGCAGTAACTACATTCCCCGAGAAACCAGGTGGTGGTCCTTCTGCTTCGAACTCCAGATCAAGCGATCTGGTGACGACCGGCGAAACCGGAGTAATGGTGATGGGGCCTGTCCCTATCCCCAGGTTGTTATTCGTGGCTGCTTGGCTTGGGGTTGCTGCTGCGTTCAGATCACTGGCCATGGGGTTCGAACTGATTGTTACCGAAAAAGGTCCCACGGATGGCGCCAATGAAGAAACACTGACCTTTCGGTAGTATCCGATGAAGACTTCAAGTATCAATGATCCGAACCGGCAAACTGCAAAACAGAAACACCGTTAGGACTCGTTACAGGAATGGGGTTATTCCTGTAACCACCCTCCGGCGTGAGAATAAGTCTCGGGTTTGGGAGTATAAAAATATAAAGGGAAGAAGAAGTTGTATTGAGAATTCGATATCCTGTACCTTGCATGTTTACCTCTATTTATAGTTTATGATTAGGGTTTCCTTAACTTGGATGAACTCCTATAAGTTAGGGATTTGCATGATCTTCCCAAAAAGTTGGAGATTTAGTTATGTATCTTATCCGTATAGAATGGAATATTCTAGAACGAATATTTATAACAGCTTATTTATAATAAAATAATAGGTAATGACCGGGTCGGACTATCCGATTAGGGTCATACCTCGTCACATACGTTACAACTATTCAAATCACATCAAACACACTACTCAATACTATTTGAATGCTAACCGTTAATGCATGTTATACGTGGCTTATGAATGCTTGTTTGTTATGTTTACACATGGAATGTTGTCTACCTGCCTTAGCAACGATAGTACTATAGTTTGGACTCATCACCCGTTCACACGGGGGTTGTTAAGGACAATTACTTGCATGGATTACGGTGGTAATCATGTATTGCGAACTGCCTCAGGCAGTCAACCCGCGGTCATTGGTATCGATGGATCTGTGTCGATAACTAACGTGCTTCATTTCACTAGGTGTACGTGCTGGTTATGCGTAAACGAATTCGAACTCTATATGCTATTATCAAACTTGTATGCTCACCTTTACATTTAATGTATTGACTTTATTTTAACGTATGTGACAGGTGCTTAGGATGCACATCTGGTAGGAAATTGAAGCTAGAATAAAGCTTTAGAGCCCAACAAATAGTTGTCTGTAGTAATCGAATCAAGGGTCTCTAGAAGCAGATAAACAATTGCTCTATTTAAATCTGAGTTGTCGGAACAGAATTATTTGCCTAGATTTTATCTGTAATAATTTATTTACTGTTTGAGACATGGTATGGGACATGTTATTTTAAATTGAATAGTAATGATAATTGTTATGGAAACTTCTGGACAATCTGTTTCGCTCAGTGCCATGCCCCGATGATTCCGCCATCGGTTGGGGTGTGACAGATTGGTATCAGAGGCATAACTATAGGGAATTAGGCAAGACACGACCTAGTCCGGGTCGATGTCTTAGATACCTAGTCTATATTTAGGAACCAACAGACCAACTTGAGTACATCCAGTAGGGATTATGTACGAGCTTATTTCTCACTATTCTCGCTTATGCTACACTATCACTGCACTCGAATTTTCCATTATGAATAGGCGATAAAGTCGAGATTAGGTGTGAAAACCGCAAACTCTCGACTAAAGTTGCTTGAACAACCCGCATTTTATATACAAACGGGGAGAATTATGCCAAATCAGGAGTGAAATCCATATTTTGATGAATAATCTCCTCTATTTTATTAAAACAGGGACGAAGTTGTTAAGCTAGGGGTGAAACCCTAACCTTAACTACTTATTCCGCTCATTTTACAAAGCTCTCCCCAAAGTTTCGACAGACTCCAACGACCTGAAGTCACAATATGGCTAACGGGATGTGTGCCAAACGCCCAAGAATTGAGGCAAAAGCATAGCCCTGAAGGTCAAATGTGCACACCAGGTCCTTGTAAAGAGTCGAACCACTTTGGGTAGTCGAAGTCTACTAGCCGCAGACAATCTATATCTCGAATTTTATGTGTTTCGATTCTGAGCCCGTAATTGCTGACTCTGATGGTTCGTTAATTTTGTGTGATTACCTGTTTATGTGTTTAAATTTTTGGAGATTTACTCGATTTTTGCTTCCACTTCGATCGACACACACGACTCGCATTGCTCTTCTACCTCAAAACGTTAACAAATCGCTGAATTGTGGACGACTTTATGCTACACTTATACTACACGATTCGATATATATCAAACGCGAACGCTATATTCGAACGCTCGCGAACTGTGAATGATAGGTTTCTGTATTCTGACTGCATCTTGTGAATTCATGCTTACGTGTTCTGTGGATTATGTGCTTATGTGTTTATGTGATTTTGTGTTCTACGTAGTTATGTGTTTACGTGTTCTACATGATTATGCGTGTTCCTGAACTTTAGTAAGTAGTAGACGTGTGGGGTGAGATTCGAATACAATGTGTTGAGTCCTGTGACGATGTCTGTTGCAGACAATGTCATCTGGATCCCGTCATCCCTTACTTTCTCGTCAAGAAAAGAGAGACAAACGCCTTGCTGCCATCATGCTAAAAGTGTAGCAAAGGCTGTGAGTGAGGTTTACGAGAACGTCAGCAAGTCGTCTGAGGAATCAAGGACCGAAGCTCCTAAAGCTACCACCAAGGCCTTCAATTTCAAGCAATTCAAGTCGTGTGGGCTAAAAGAATTCACTGGCGAGGGAGGTCCTACTGCACTATTCCAATGGTTTGATTCCATTGAGGTCACTCTACGACAGAGTGGTTGCCCCGATGACCTCCGAACTCTGAATGCTACCGGCGTTTTCCAGTCCCGTGCACTAGACTGGTGGACGGCCGAGAGGAACAAGCGAGGGAACGATGCAGCCTACGGTCTGTCGTGGGACGAGCTAAAGGAAGTCATGCTGGAAGAATTCTGCCCTCCTCGTGAACGTCAGAAGCTAGAAGATGAATTTTGGCACATACAGCAAAAGGATGGTGAAAATGCTGCGCTCACTGCTCGCTTCAAACAGCTCAGCATCTTCTGTCCCGATCAGGTCAAGACTCCAGACATGGCAATCAAGAAGTATATCCGAGCCCTGCCTGACTGTGTTACTGATATTCGCTAATTTACACATATTTTAGTCCCCCATTTTATCCCCATTTTATGCGTTTTCGGCCGTAAAACCGTAAATCAGATACTTAATAATGTATACTTTTGTTTACAGGCCTAAAACAGCATACCAGACAAGATGATAGCAAAAACGAGGACTTTCCGGACAAAACGACGAAGCTGCGAACATTCTGTTAGAATTCTGACCTGGGCGAATGGAACGGTCGTGCCACATATTGAACGACCGTGCATCTCCGACATAACCAGCCCAGCCCGACAATGAACGAGGGTGCGACTTGGCGTGCAAGGCATTCCCGGTGACGCACGGTCGTGCGTCTGATCGCACCCCGTGCGGATTCGATGACCAGCCAAACCCCGGAACTGAACAACCAGTGCAGCAGTCCGTGCAACAAGAACCCGGAAACGAACGGTCGTGCCTCAGGGAGAACGGTCGTGCGATATCGAATCTGGTCAAAGATCTGATGACGTCATGCAGTATGGTGCACCATACCTACAATAATGCAAAAAGTGAACGGTCGTGCAACAGGACGCACGACCGTGCGAAATCGAAATTATATAAAAACTTGCAGAAACATTCTGCTCGTAACTCTGTACATTTTGGAAGCGATTCTGGCGATTTTCAGGCTCCGGAGGCTTCTGCTTTCACCCAGATTCAAGCCACATTGTGCCGATTTGCTTCGTTATCTTCCAGATTCTTAATCTTATGCTTGTTTATGGTTCGGTTTTCTAATCTTTCCATGATTTTGTTAATCTTTCAAGCATTTAGGTTAATGTTTATGTATTATTGTAGCCTTTGGGAAAAAACACAACAATCCCTTGTTTAATTATAGCCATTAGTATGTTAATCTTTGTTTGTAATGACATTTGGAGTATTTTCTATGATTATCTTTGATGATTAGTTTGCAACCTTGTTATTGATATTGATTTCTTGATTATAAGTAATTGTGTTGGATGATTGGTACATGGTTAGTTAAGATAGTTGAAAAATGAAGCTTAATTAATCTTGTATTAGTAAACTTTAAACTTGGTTAACTAGTTTAGCTTGGTTAAAATGTGTGCATCATGATACTAGAAATGGTTAGTGATTTAATAAAATGTAATTATTGTTAATCAAGAAAGCTTGCCGTCACGGAAGGACCTTAACGGGTTAAATGGTGTCGTTATAAATTATTGCCATGATTTGTTAGCTTAGTTAGTAGTTTAGGCCAAAATTGCTATCTTGGTGAATTTATGTGCAAGATTTGTAAAATGAACTCGGTTGTGATTTAATCTAGTTTATGCTTGTCTCGGTGGTTGCATTGTGTTTATCGGTGTCGCTTTCCTTGATTAAGTGAGGTTAGAAAACTCCTAACGGATGACTAACTTATTTTTAAGAGATTTTCATAGACATTTATCAATTGCACATTAAAGAACAATTTTAGGTGGTTAAAGTGTGTTTATCGTTTTAACTTTCCGAATGATTGTCATGTTAGGATTCCCGAAAGGGATACTAATTGTCTCAAAAATGGAAAATTGACCGAATGCTTCTAGTGCCAAAACCGACTTAGATTACATACTTTGGTTGTGTATTAAGCAAGGCTATTTATCTATTTTCTACTATGTTTTATAAGTATTTGTTTATGCTTACTTTAGTTTATTAAAAATCAAACAACTTATGTTTTTACCGGTAGTTTAGTGATAAAGGTCTAGTATTATTCCTCCGCCCATTTCCTTGGATCGATACTTGGTTCTTACCGATACTTTACTACATATATGACGGGGTACACTTGCCTCTTTCGTGTGTGTTTTGATGTAAAAGTAATAATCACTTTTATAAATTTAAAACCAATTCGTGTGTAATTTCATTGCATAATTATGTATATATACGCACACGTCAAGTTTTTGGCGCCGTTGCCGGGGAAATGGCGAGCTTTAGGAACGACCCGAGTCATTGTGTTATCGGTGTATATACTTGTTAATATTTGTGAATATTTTCTTGATTATTTATTTGTTTATTTATTTGTTAATATTTCTTGATTTTAATTCATTTTATTCATTTTCGAGATTATTTTGTACACTTGTAAATTTTTGTTCCATTTATTTATTTAATCCGGATTTATTTATTCATTTATTCTTTTAGTTTTCGGCTCCTAAAAATCATTTTTTTATACTAGCCGATTCGATTATTTTTATTGTGTTGATTTTTATAAAATTTCGGGCCCATTTTCGGATTTTTATAAAATTTTCAGCCCATTTTAAATAATATTCTGTTTCTTTTCAGCAAAAAAAAAACAAAAGAAACAGCAGTATTATTCATTGTGTCAATTTTTCGTTTGCATGTTGATGTTCTCGACCCCGGCTCCAGAAGTTGTTGAACCGTCAGACGAACCCGAGCGTGATCTGAGGAGACGTCTTCGTGAAAGATCTCGTGCGGTTGGGCTGCTACTCGCAACTGGTGAGCAGGAACAGGTGGTACCCGCTGAAGCCAAGGGCTCAGGGGCAGCACGAAACGCAACCATGGCAGACGACAACAGACCTTTGAATGAAACAAACCAACCCGGAGGAGAAGGTTTGCTACCGAGCATCACCCGACCGACGGTAGCAGCACCGAGTTTCGAGATAAAATCCAGCATCATCAATATGATACAAAACTCGGTGCAGTTTGATGGGAAGGATCACGAGGATCCGGGTCGGCACATCGCAAAGTTTCTTGAGGTGTGCTCGACTTTCAAGATAAGAGATGTTTCTGAGGACGCGATCCGTTTGCGGCTCTTTCCGTTTTCATTGCGAGACAAAGCCAGTGCTTGGCTTTTGTCACTTCCGGCAGGATCTATCACCACTTGGGCCGAGATGGCAGAACTATTTGTGCATAAATATTTTCCTCCGGAAAAGACGACTAAATTGAGGAATCGTATCATGACGTTCAAGCAAGACGATGGAGAATCTCTACACGCAGCTTGGGAGAGGTTTAAAGATCTATTAATTGATGTCCCACATCACGGGTTGTCCAAAAGGCAACTAGTACTGACCTTTTATCAGGGACTCAATTATGACTCGCAGGAGCTTTTAGACGTGTATGCAGGAGGCGATCTTGGAACAAAGACTCCAACTGAAGCTTACGCGATCATAGAGAAAGCTGCGTTGAACTCAAGTTCTCGCCACGGTGGAGCGCGGAATAAGACATCATCCACTTCCGGAGTTCATGCTATGGATACATATACGGCTCTTACTGCGCAAATTGGAGCCTTGGCAACAAGAATTGATCAGTCTCAGAATCTCTCGCGAATTCAATCACCATCATGTGATCAGTGCGGGGTTGCACACGTGCCAGGTACGTGTGAGCAGGGTGTTATGTTTACAGGACACGAGGAGGTGAACTACATGGGCAATCAAATCAGGCCCCAAAATAACCCCTATAGCAACACGTACAATCCAGGATGGAGGAATCACCCAAACTTTGGGTGGAAGTCTGGTTCTGGGAACCAAAACGCACACGGATATGCTCAAAATGCTCCCACGCCACAGCAATCTCAAGGTCAATCCTTCCAGCCACAGTATCATAATCAAGGCTCAGGAAGCAACTCCCAGCCACACGCCTCTCAAAGCAACGCAAAGCTAGAGGAAATGATGGCACAACTGCTGAACAACTCCAACAGTGCTAATCAAATGGCTGAGAAACGATATCAGCAGCATGAGGAGCGGTTCATTGTCAACGAAGGAGAAATGCGGAGTCAAAAGGCTTCCATTCAGACCATCGAGAATCAAGTGGGCCAGTTGGCAAAAATGATGTCGGAGAGACCCCCAGGTGGTCTTCCGGGCAATACAGAGCAGAATCCGAAGGGGCGTGGTAATGGCCCGCACATGTAACAAGTGTGGGGACATGAGTCTTGCTATCGACTCGCCGACAAAAATTTAGCATGAGTCTTCCTATCGACTCGCCGACAAAAATTTAGCATGAGTCTACGCTACTGACTCGGTGATTAAAAATGTAGCAAGAGCGTCTTTGGCGCTAAAAGGGTAAAATTGTCCTTTTTTATGTTTTTCTAGTTTTAGCGTAATTTACGTATGTTAGGTAGCTTCCGTTTGTTTGTTTAATTTTCATACGTGCCGGGCGAAGGTTCTGTGTTGCAATATTGTTAAAACAGTTGGCGTGTTGAAAAAATGGCGAAAAACGGCCAAAACAGTTGCTGGAAATGGCTTCTGCAGAAAATTCTGATCTGCTGCTGTTGCACGACCATGCCACGAATCGCACGACCGTGCGTTTCCGAGCAGGCCGGCACGGTGAGTCGCACCCCCGGTGCATCTCCGAGAACAGCTTGCAGGTTTGAAAAATGTGGGTGGCGCACGACCGTGCGAGCTGTCGCACGACCGTGCGAGAGGCAGGGGCAGTTTGGTCTTTTGCACATTATAAAAACCCCCATCTGCTTCTTTTCCCTTCATTCGCGAACCCTAACCATCTGCGGCTGTTCCAGAGCGATATCACTTCAAATCGCACGGTTTCTTCGCACGATTTCACACCCTACTTCGCACGGTACGTTCCTTCATGTAGATTATCTGTTTCTTCGCTTTCTAGGGTAGATTCATCCGTTTCTTCAAGGATTTTTAGGGTTCTCTTCATAAATACAAACGAAACCCTAACCCTTGTTTGAATCGAGCATATCGTGAACACCCGGTTGACTTTCCGACCCCTGTTGGCCCAAAACTTGTTGAAATTTTGCAAAAATCAGGCTGTTCAAGTTCAGGGGTCGAAATTATGCAAAAACATGGTCGAACGGTCGTTCCTCGTATGGAACGGTCGTTCCTTGCCGGCTGTTCACGTTTTATTTCAGGTTGGTCCGGTGATGCACGGTTGTGCCGTTGACTGCACGCCGTGCAGATGCGACAACTGCCGGCCAGCTTTGCTTGTTCTCGGCGACGCACGACCGTGCGTCTCGTCGCACGTCCGTGCGACAGGCCCAGATCAGAATAACAGTTTCTTCATAAGTTGGTGTTCTGCTATTTTTTAGTGAAATTTTTCCTGTTCCTGCTATTCTAACGACATTCCTCTTACAGATGGACCATCCTTTCCTGCAATTTAACCCCGATGATGAGCGAGAAGCTCTATGTATTCCAAGACGTGACGCCTTATGGAGAAGGCGAGGGCAATTCGGAGTCCCCCGGAGGCTGGATTGGGAGGTTATGAGGGAGTTAAATCAGTATGATAGACTTGAAAACATGCTCACTATCCCGCTTGCGAATCTTATCTCTATCAGCCGTCCAATCTATCGTGAACTAACGATAGAGTTCTTCTCTACATATGCCTACGAAAAACCAGTTGCTCATAGAAGGCCAAAATTCCGCTACAAGGAGCGGATAACTTTCAGGTTGGGTGGGCAATGGCACACTTGGTCAGTGGGTCGATTGGGTAGGAGGCTTGGAATTTATACAAGAGAAGACATGGATTCCGAATTCTTCACGGAGCAGTTTACCTTCCCGAGTAATCAAGCAAGAGATGCGTTTTGGGCTGAGAATGCAATTGGTGAGCCTTACAACCCGAGAATGTCTAAGGCTTCAAGATTGAGAGACCCATTAGTTCGAGTGATGCATCATGTGTTTAGCCACACCATTTGTGGCCGCATGGACAGTTTAGGGAACTGTCCAACACCGGATTTGATTTTTCTGTACGCGCTGGTTGATGGAGTACACATCAACCTAGCCGCAAGGATGGCTGATTACTTTGTGAATTGCTCGGGGAGGACGCCCAACAGTCAAATTCATGGCGGTCAGTATGTGACCGAAATTGCCTACAACTTAGGCATGATGACTGATGAGGTGCTTGAGAGTCTCACTCATGTGACCGATGGTATTTATGTTGATATTCGGTCATTGAAGGCCATGGGGTTGATTGTTGAGTTGGATCGGGGGGATAGGTTGAGGGGTCTAAACAACGAGGTCTGGGACCCATTGCCTCCTGCTGAGGAGGAAGATGAGGATGTAGAAATGGGGGAGCAACATGCAGTGCAACAGCACGAGCAGCACCAACCACCGCCACCGCCACATTCACCGCAGCAACACGATTTCTACCAGCACCAGGAGTGGCCAGAGTTTTACCAGCAGTTCCAACAGATGCGAGTTACGCAGGAGCAGCATGGGACTTATATTGACCAGATTAGGACTAGTCAGGACCAGATCAGGGCTAGTCAGGATCAGCTCAGGGCTACTCAGGATCAGCTTAGGGCGAACCAGGATAGCTTGTACCAGGGGGTGAGTGCTGGATTTTCATATCTATTCGGGGAGATGCATCATGCATATCCCGACTACTTTCAGCATCCTCCACAGTTCCCACCGTGGAACCCACCTGGTCATGGAGATGCGGGCCCGTCCTTCACGAGAGACGATGATGGTGATGACGAGTAGGAGTCGGTGGAGTGGGTAGTTTGTGGTTTTATTTTTTTTTCCCGTACTTTGTTTATTTGGGGTGTTCATTTTGTTTGTTATGTCAAACACCCTCGGTTATGTACGCTTTATTTTTCAGACTCTTTACTTTAGTTTTTATGTTATGTCTTTGTTGGGATTTCTAGTATTTCTATTTATGTACATTATGGTTTATTTATGTTTATTCTGTTTCTGTTCTGTTTTGGTGTACATGTAACATACTTGCAGATCCGACATATCTTGGACTGGAGCACATGACAGATACAGCTTTGGAAGTCTCGTTTCATCAGACATCATCTTGAGGGGAGTACTATTATCCTTTTCTCTATATTTCGGGTCTCGCATTGGGGACAATGCGAAGTTCAAGTGTGGGGAGGGGGTTAACTTTGTTAACTTTGTTTGTCCTCTATAAAAAAAATCAGAAAATCAGAAAAATCATTCAAAAATACCTGTATTTTGTATATATTTTAGTAAATAAACCGGTTGGTTGTGTTTTAGAAAGCTTCGGACTTGATAAAAACTTGACAAGCAAAATATTTTTGAAAAAGGAAACCGGAAAGCGTGACAAACAAAGAAAGACTTGCATGATAGTTTTCACACTTTTACCCATTCCTTCCGTTACGTGAGCATATTTGAGCTTTGATATTGTTATATATTTGTTCATTTCGGATATAGGAGTGAGCCGGATGTTATGTGTAATTTAGAACTTGTCACTAGTATGCTTGTTAAGACCATGAACTTGCGGAATTGTGTAGAAGTGATAGAGGCACTTAGATTACCCCTTTGTTGTAAACCTTGTTCTTTGTGTTGTGCTTCCCGTAAACCTTATATTACCCTTTAGGATTAACCATGTCGAGCCTTCCCGTTTACCTTTGTTTACCCACATTATCGCCCACTTAGCCAAATTTAGCCTTTTTATGTTTTAAACCCTTTTGTGTTGAAACTCGGTCAAAATAATCGTTTAACTAGCGTTTGTTTTAGTTTATTGTATAATTAGTTTGCAAAAAAAAAACAGAAAATAAAACACCCTAAAATTGGGTGAAGTTGACAAAAATCGAGCAATTTTGAATGCTTAAATGTTAAAATTTCGTTGATGAGCTCGATTGCGCAATAGTCGCCTTTTAAGGCATTTGTTTGTATAGTTGTATTGTTTGTTGCTAGTTAAACGCTACTACCGAGTTTTAACCGTTTTTGCCACTTTAAATATCCATTTCCGTACCCTTCGCCCAAGCCTAACGTTACAACCCGTAAAGACCTCTTGATTTACACTTTTTCGCATGTTAGTTGGTGGAGACGAGATCTTATGACAAGCTTATGATATTACACATTTCATTGACGAGGCATTGAGTGTTTGCACGTACACATTTTATGTATGTTTCATAAATAAAACCGAGTGTGTTTGAACATTGTGAGTTGTGTGAAGATTAACATGTTGAGTCAATTAAATGTGAAGTCACGGCTTTTTGGTTGTCGCTATATATTTGCATATGCTTGTTGGGTTTGAGTCTTTTGATGTTGTCTTTCGAAAAACCGGCTAACCGTTTGTAGTTATTTCAATAAATAGTGTGTAAATTATCGTTCTTGTTTGATTCTATCTTTTATTGCATTTTAGTTTAGCTTGCTTGAGGACAAGCAAGGTTCAAGTGTGGGGAGATTTGATATTCGCTAATTTACACATATTTTAGTCCCCCATTTTATCCCCATTTTATGCGTTTTCGGCCGTAAAACCGTCATTCGGATACTTAATAATGTATACTTTTGTTTACAGGCCTAAAACAGCATACCAGAGAAGATGATAGCAAAAACGAGGACTTTCCGGACAAAACGACGAAGCTGCGAACATTCTGTTAGAATTCTGACCTGGGCGAATGGAACGGTCGTGCCACATATTGAACGACCGTGCATCTCCGACAAAACCAGCCCAGCCCGGCAATGAACGAGGGTGCGACTTGGCGTGCAAGGCATTCCCGGTGACGCACGGTCGTGCGTCTGATCGCACCCCGTGCGGATTCGATGACCAGCCAAACCCCGGAACTGAACGACCAGTGCAGCAGTCCGTGCAACAAGAACCCGGAAACGAACGGTCGTGCCTCAGGGAGAACGGTCGTGCGATATCGAATCTGGTCAAAGATCTGATGACGTCATGCAGTATGGTGCACCATACCTACAATAATGCAAAAAGTGAACGGTCGTGCAACAGGACGCACGACCGTGCGAAATCGAAATTATATAAAAACTTGCAGAAACATTCTGCTCGTAACTCTGGACATTTTGGAAGCGATTCTGGCGATTTTCATGCTCCGGAAGCTTCTGCTTTCACCCGGATTCAAGCCACATTGTGCCGATTAGCTTCGTTATCTTCCAGATTCTTAATCTTATGCTTGTTTATGGTTTGGTTTTCTAATCTTTCCATGATTTTGTTAATCTTTCAAGCATTTAGGTTAGTGTTTATGTATTATTGTAGCCTTTGGGCAAAAACACTACAATCCCTTGCTTGATTATAGCCATTAGTATGTTCATCTTTGTTTGTAATGACATTTGGAGTATTTTCTATGATTATCTTTGATGATTAGTTTGCAACCTTGTTATTGATATTGATTTCTTGATTATAAGTAATTGTGTTGGATGATTGGTACATGGTTAGTTAAGATAGTTGAAAAATGAAGCTTAATTAATCTTGTATTAGTAAACTTTAAACTTGGTTAACTAGTTTAGCTTGGTTAAAATGTGTGCATCATGATACTAGAAATGGTTAGTGATTTAATAAAATGTAATTATTGTTAATCAAGAAAGCTTGCCATCACGGAAGGACCTTAACGGGTTAAATGGTGTCGTTATAAATTCTTGCCATGATTTGTTAGCTTAGTTAGTAGTTTAGGCCAAAATTGCTATCTTGGTGAATTTATGTGCAAGATTTGTAAAATGAACTCGGTTGTGATTTAATCTAATTTATGCTTGTCTCGGTGGTTGCATTGTGTTTATCGGTGTCGCTTTCCTTGATTAAGTGAGGTTAGAAAACTCCTAACGGATGACTAACTTATTTTTAAGAGATTTTCATAGACATTTATCAATTGCACGTTAAAGAACAATTTTAGGTGGTTAAAGTGTGTTTATCGTTTTAACTTTCCGAATGATTGTCATGTTAGGATTCCCGAAAGGGATACTAATTATCTCAAAAATGGAAAATTGACCGAATGCTTCTAGTGCCAAAACCGACTTAGATTACATACTTTGGTTGTGTATTAAGCAAGGCTATTTATCTATTTTCTACTATGTTTTATAAGTATTTGTTTATGCTTACTTTAGTTTATTAAAAATCAAACAACTTATGTTTTTACCGGTAGTTTAGTGATAAAGGTCTAGTATTATTCCTCCGCCCATTTCCTTGGATCGATACTTGGTTCTTACCGATACTTTACTACATATATGACGGGGTACACTTGCCTCTTTCGTGTGTGTTTTGATGTAAAAGTAATAATCACTTTTATAAATTTAAAACCAATTCGTGTGTAATTTCATTGCATAATTATGTATATATACGCACACGTCAGTTACTAATTTCGTTCAAGCGGCTAAGACTACGACGATCGAAGAAACTTATCTATTGGCTGCTGAAATCAAAGACAAGCGGGTCAAGGCCGGTGTCTGGGATAAAACTTCAAAGCACCTGCATCAAGCTACCACCGCCGCACCAACTGCTGAAACCACCACCTCATCGAGCAACAAGAGGAAGAACAAGAGAAAGAACAGCTCCAGCAACAAGAACTGTGTGATCACTGCTGCACCGATTCAAGTTGTACCAGCCCAACAGCGTCAAGTAGCGGCGCCTGTGGCAAATGCACCGCCTGCAAAGCGTGCATACACACTGGGCCACACCCGCTCTGCCCTACTTGTACCTACCACCACCCGACTGCCATTGCTTGCCGTTTTTGTGCTCATTGCAATATGTACGGCCATTTTACTACCAACTGTCATGCTCGACAAACTCCTGCTCATCAAGCTCTGCTCACCGCCCCTCAGGGTCAACAAGCTCCTCCGGCACCCGCGGTCAACGCCAGAGCCTGCTTCGCATGTGGTGATCCTAACCATTTCGCCAACATGTGCCCAAACAGGGTTGTGAAACAAGAGCCCCTGCAGCAGCAGCCTCAGCAGCAGCAGCAACACCAGCAACAACAGCAGCAGCAGCAACAACAGGCCGCACGCGCCAGAACTTTCAACATCAACGTGCGTCAAGCCCAAGCCGACAACAACGTAGTTAATGGTACGTTCCTTGTGAATGGTATTTATGCTTCGTGTTTATTTGATACTGGAGCCGATAATTGCTTTGTGTCGTTCGAATTCGAGAAACTCCTTAGTCGTAAACGCTCCCAACTCTCCTCGACGTTCGATGTTGAACTCGCTACCGGAAGAACTGTCACCGTTAATTCTGTTCTTCATGATTGTACTCTTGAGCTCAACAATCACATCTTCCCAATCGACCTTATTCCGATGCAACTCGGAAGTTTTGACGTCATAGTAGGCATGGACTTCCTTCACGAAAACCATGCTGAAGTTGTGTGCTTCGACAAGATGATCCGATTCTCGCTTGCGAATGGTGATTTATTGTGTGTTTACGGTGATACTACTTCGAAAGGTCTCAAGCTCATGTCATGTGTTCAAGCTAGCAAGTATCTCCGCAAGGAATACAGGGCTTTCTTGGCTAACATCGTAGTAGCGGAGAAGGAAAAGAAAGAAAAGAAGGAAGTGAAAGACGTTCCTGTGGTTCGAGAATTTCCTAATGTTTTTCCAGAGGATCTTCCCGGACTACCGCCAAGTCATGATATCGATTTTCGTATCGAACTCATTCCTGGAGCCAACCCTATTACCAAAGCTCCCTACCGACTCTCGCCATCCGAAATGCGCGAACTCTCAAACCAACTCTAGGAATTACTCTCCTTGGGGCGCGCCAGTCCTTTTCGTCAAAAAGAAGGATGGGTCGTTCAGGATGTGCATCGACTATCGGGAATTGAAGAAGTTAACTATCAAGAACCGCTATCCCCTACCCCGCATCGATGATTTGTTTGATCAGCTACAAGGTGCTACGTGCTTCTCGAAGATCGATCTACGCTCAGGATATCACCAACTACGTATTCAAGAGGAGGATATACCCAAAACCGCGTTTCGCACTCGATACGGCCACTACGAATTCGTTGTTATGCCTTTTGGTTTAACCAACGCACCCGCGGTTTTCATGGATCTGATGAATCGCGTGTGTAAAGCATATCTCGACCGTTTCGTCATCGTATTCATCGACGATGTCTTGATCTATTCCAAATCGAAGACCGAGCACACGCAACATCTACGATTGGTGCTCGAGCTACTCCAGGGAAACCAACTCTATGCCAAGTTCTCCAAGTGTGAATTCTGGTTGGAGGAAGTTCAGTTCCTGGGTCACATCGTAAATAATCAAGGTATTCACGTCGATCCTGCAAAGATTGAAGCTGTCAAGAGTTGGATTACACCTAAGAACCCGTCCGAAGTCCGTTCTTTTCTCGGACTAGCGGGCTATTATCGACGATTTATCGAAGGATTCTCAAAGATCGTTGTGCCGCTTACCGCTCTCACGCACAAAGACAAGCCTTTTGTTTGGGGAACTGAATAAGAGTCTGCCTTCCAAACTCTCAAGCACATGCTTTGCAATGCTCCTGTTCTCACATTACCCGACGGAAACAATGATTTCATCGTCTACTGTGATGCTTCCAACCTTGGTCTTGGTTGTGTCCTCATGCAACGGGACAAGGTTATAGCTTACGCATCTCGTCAGATCAAAATCCACGAGAAGAACTATACAACCCATGATCTCGAGCTAGGCGCAGTTGTTTTTGCGTTAAAGATTTGGCGACACTACCTGTATGGTACCAAGTGCACGATCTTCACCGATCATAGGAGCCTACAGCATATCTTTAATCAGAAGGAACTTAATATGCGTCAACGCCGATGGGTAGAACTTCTCAACGATTACGACTGTGAGATTCGTTATCACCCAGGCAAGGCAAATGTTGTTGCCGACGCACTCAGCCGACGGAGCTATCTGCTTAGCACTCGTAATGTTCAAACCCAATACGACCTCGAGACCCTCATCCGCGAAGCTCAACATGCGTGTTTTAACGAACGCACTCTGAAGAAGGAAAGAATCTACCACGATGGAGCCCAGCTGGTGAGAAAGTCGAATGGGATATTCCACTTTCTGGACCGAATTTTGATCCCCAAACGGACCAATTTGTGACAGATCTTGATGGACGAAGCCCACAAATCCCGGTATTCTATTCATCCCGGTGCCGACAAAATGTACCAGGACCTTCGCTATAAGTACTGGTGGCCGGGCATGAAAAGGGATATTGCTCTCTATGTTGGAAAATGCCTAACTTGTGCTAGAGTCAAGGCTGAACATCAAAGACCCTCTGGCTTACTCGAGCAACCCCCGATCCCCATGTGGAAGTGGGAGAGTATAGCTATGGACTTTATAACAAAGCTACCACACACGTCATCAGGTCACGACAGCAGCTGGGTTGTGGTTGACCATTTAACCAAATCAGCTCACTTTTTACCAATACGGGAAGACTACAAGGTAGAACGATTATCCCGAATCTACACCGACGAGATCATTTGTGATCATGGGATGCCTCGTGATATCATCTCTGATCGTGACGCTCGGTTTACCTCGCGACTGTGGGAAACATTTCAAATGGAACTCGGTACATCGCTAAATCTAAGTACCGCTTTCCACCCTCAAACCGACGGTCAGACTGAAAGAACGATTCGTACTCTTGAAGACATGCTCCGTTCGTGTGTTATAAACTTCGATGGTAATTGGGATAAATACCTGCCGTTAGTCGAATTCTCGTATAACAACAGCTATCATGCAAGCATTCAAATGGCACCATTCGAGGCTTTATACGGAAGAAGATGTCGATCGCCTATTGTGTGGCACGAGATCGGGCATTCGTAATTAACCGGTCCTGAGCTATTACAAGAAATGACAGACAAGATTTTCCAAATTCGAGACAACCTGGTAAAAGCTCAGAATCGACAGAAAAGTTATGCCGATAGACGACGCAAGCCCCTTGAATTTGACGTTGGTGACTACGTACTCCTAAAGGTATCACCTTGGAAGGGTGTGGTCCGATTCGGCAAGAAAGGAAAGCTCGCGCCTCGATATGTTGGACCTTTTAAGATTCTGGAAAGGATCGGAAAAGTCGCCTACAGACTCGAACTACCGGAGGAACTTAGTAACGTCCACCCGACTTTCCACGTTTCGAACCTCCGAAAGAGTCTGGCTGAGCATGATCTAATTGTACCTCTCGATGACCTGCAAGTGAACGAAACATTACACTTCATGGAGAAGCCTGTCGAAATCATGGATCGCCAAACCAAGCAGCTCAGACGCTCTCGCATTCCTATTGTGAAAGTCCGATGGGAAGGCAAACGAGGCGCAGAGTTCACTTGGGAACTCGAAAGCGACATGAAGGCGAAGTACCCGCAGTTGTTCGTTACGGCTTCTGCCTAATTTCGGGACGAAATTCCCTAAACAAGGGGAGGCTGTAACACCCCGTGTTTTTGGGAAGTCAAAGTCAAAGTCAAGGTCAAAGTCAACGACCGATTTCGCGCAAATTGACTTGTAGTGAATTTCTTTTATGTGTTTAATTTAGTTGTATTATGTGGAGTAAGTGTCAATAATTACAGTAATCGACGTGTGCTATTCGCAATCTAATGGACTTACGACTGTGAACTGTAGGAAGTAACAATGCGATAAAGTTAACGAAACGATAATCAAACTATGCTAATCAAATCGACATCGAATCAAATCGCAACTCGAACTACGCATTTTAGTTATTGTTATACGTGTATGTGTGTGCCTTATGTGTTACTTGTGCATGTTCATTTATGTTATGTGTGGTAATCAATCGAAACGCAATCGAAACTCGAAACGCAATCGAACTCAATCGAAATCGAACTATGATAATTAGTGGAGAAAAGACAGCGCTCCATATGAATAGTTGGGATTAAAAGTAATTTGAATAGGAAACACTATCGCATTCACGTCGCTCGCAATCGAAATCGAATCAGTAAAAGTTGTCGCGTCGAACGCACAAACCAGGTGCCATCCGACCGAGATGACATCCGACCGGATAGTCATTCGGGCGGGATGCCATCCGACCGACCCACCCTTTCCCTTTTTTGGAATCCTATAAATACCCATGTCACTCTCAAACTTTCTACTTTTGGAAACCTCTGTCCGACCAGCACGCTCAGTTCACCTTTTCTTCAATTTCTCTCAATCCCGGTAAGATCTCGTCCTAAATCTTGTACTTTCTTGACCTAAACACACTCCTACACCTTTCTATCTTTTGAATCTTAACTTTTAAACCGTAAAATCGCTAGATTTGAGGTGTTCTAGGATGATGTCATCATGAGTTCTTGAAGAACTTCATGTTTTGGCTTCACTCCACCGAGAACAACTCGGATCTAACTGAATTCCACACAAATGAACAAAGATCTATACTAGATCTAAACATAAACACAGTGAAAAAGGATTGGAAGACAGTTTCTAACTTTCTTTCAACTCTTTTGCACTCAATACGCTTGAAACCGATAGAAACGGATCTAGATCTAGTCCTCCGCTCATTCTTAGCGTTGTGCTAGCTCGAGATCTGGATTCTACTCACGAGACCACCGATTTTGGGTTAAACAAGAACAACCGTCTTGAATCGGTTGACTGGCCGAACTAGGGTGATTCCAGTCGATCAGGTCGCTTGGGTCAAGATGGGGTTCTGTTGGTTAACACGTTGTCAAAACGTCTCGATAAAACGACAAACAATCAAAACGACCAAGTGTAGGACGAACGGAACAATCGGGACGGTATGCTGTCCGACCGGACTACTGTCCGAGCGGATAAGCCACCCGAACGGATTGCTGTCCGAACGAATAACACCTTGGGTCCCACACCTCATCAACTCTATCTGAAGTTTAAGTATCGAACGAATTGCCATCCGATCGGATTACCATCCGACCGGATTACTCTTCGGATCATGAGATACTAGGACTTTAAAGACTTAAACAATTTTCAACATGTTCATTAACAGGGTTGCCACCCGGTCGGATGGACATCCGACCGAGTGACTCTTCTGCTATGAATTGTTCCCACAAAGTAACCTCATCACTAAGGTCGCCGTCCGACCGGACTACCGTCCGACCGGATGACAATCCGAACGAATTGTTATCCGCATGATTGACCGTCCGATCGACCGACTTGAAGGATAGAGATACTTCAATGTTTTCAAAATGCTACAACGAAAACTTCAAAAGACAAGCCATCATACACAAACACATTCATCTCATAGGAAGAAATAATCCACTTGAATAGTCATCCGACTGGACTACCGTCCGACCGGATGACCATCCGAATGGATTGCCATCCGCACATACAAGCCGTCCGATCGGATTACCATCCGACCGAACTGTTGTCCGACTCATTCACACTTTGTATCGTTTTACGCGTCACTTATCGTTATGCTATCAATCCATTCAGGCTAACTTTACTCGCTAAGCGCTCCCTTCAATCCATCAACCGCTGTGAGTATACTCGATCCCTTTTTGCTTTATGCACTTTTGGGTGTTACATACGTTACAACTATTCAAATCACATCAAACACACTACTCAATACTATTTGAACGCTAACCGTTAATGCATGTTATACGTGGCTTATGAATGCTTGTTTGTTATGTTTACACATGGAATGTTGTCTACCTGCCTTAGCAACGATAGTACTATAGTTTGGACTCAGCACCCGTTCACACGGGGGTTGTTAAGGACAATTACTTGCATGGATTACGGTGGTAATCATGTATTGCGAACTGCCTCGGGCAGTCAACCCGCAGTCATTCGTATCGATGGATCTGTGTCGATAACTAACGTGCTTCATTTCACTATGTGTACGTGCTGGTTATGCGTAAACGAATTCGAACTCTATATGCTATTATCAAACTTGTATGCTCACCTTTACATTTAATGTATTGACTTTATTTTAACGTATGTGACAGGTGCTTAGGATGCACATCTGGTAGGAAATTGAAGCTAGTATAAAGCTTTAGAGCCCAACAAATAATTGTCTGTAGTAATCGAATCAAGGGTCTCTAGAAGCAGATAAACAATTGCTCTATTTAAATCTGAGTTGTCGGAACAGAATTATTTGCCTAGATTTTATCTGTAATAATTTATTTACTGTTTGAGACATGGTATGGGACATGTTATTTTAAATTGAATAGTAATGATAATTGTTATGGAAACTTCTGGACAATCTGTTTCGCTCAGTGCCATGCCCCGATGATTCCGCCATCGGTTGGGGTGTGACAGGTGGGGCACCCGACCCCCCCCCCCCCCGAACTTTTCGCTCAGTAGTGTTCAGTATGTAGTTTTTGTGTAGAATTTTTTTAGGTATATACGTTTTCGACCCTCGATTTTATAATTTTTTTAGGTATATACGTTTGCGACCCCCGATCGGAAATCTCAAGCTTCGCCACTGCAAAATAACATGTTATATTACAAACTATACCTTTATTAATAGTTACAGGCCAAGAAACTTTTTTTTACCGGTGACTATTTTAGTTTTCAGATGTTCGAGAAATACCACAATTTAAGTAACTAGGTTTAAAGAAGTTCGCCGTGTTGCGACGAAATTCTTTTGTAGAAAAGAACTGCTGACAAGAATAAAAAGAAAATGTAGAACAAAACACTAAAAGATAACCGAAAGAAAATCAACCAAAAAAGTTGTATGGTAACGATGTTGTTCGTTTGAAACCCGTGGTCAGAGATGAGCAAATTGTTCTGGGTACCGGTACCAAATTTGTCGAACCGAAAGATCTTAAGTACCAATTCGGTACCGACTTTTGGCGTTCCTGGTACCGGTTCACTACCGTTTTTTACCTTTATATACCGGTACCATAACCGGTATTTTCGGTAGTAGTACCAATTCTGTATCGGTTGGCATCGAGCTCATCCCTACCCCTGAAACTAAAAAAGAAAAAATTAAAAGTTGAAGAAAATCAATAAAAAGAGTTATACGATACCGTTGTTTGTACGGTAACCGTGATCAAGGATGAGCAAATGGTACCGGGTAGCTGCACTAAAGTTCCCGAACCAAAAGATTTCCAATATCAATTCGGCATCAACGTTTGGCGTTTTCTGTATTAGTGCCGGTTTTTACCTTCATGTACTGATACCGAACAGGACCGTACCGATATTTTCGATACCAGTACTGGTTCGATACCGGTTGACACCAAGCTTATCTTAACCCCTGGTATTAAAAAAATGATTAAAATTAAAAAAATAAAGAAAATAATTATTATTATAATGAAAGTATAAAAAAAAGTTATATACTATTATAATATTAAAATCACTATTCATTTCAATTTCTTTAGTAATATATAGTAATAGTAATAATAATATTAAAATAATAAAAGTATAAAAAAGAGTTAATTACTGTTTTCGTCCCTGAGGTTTGTCAAAAATAACGGTTTCAGTCCATTAGTTTAAAAATTGCGATTTCAGTCCATTAGTTTCATTTTCGTAACCATTTCAGTCCACTAACTTAACTCCATCCATTTATTTTGTTAACTTTGAGTTAACTAACTAATTCAGGGACGGTTTGCGTCAGTTTTAGAAATACAGGGACTTAAGTGTAAACTCTAAAACATTAAAACAAAAAAAAATAGTAAATTCCAAAAAATCAAAAAAATTCCAAAAAACCAAACAAATTCCAAAAAATTCTAAAAAATAATAAAAATTCTAAAAAATCCAAAAAATTCTAAAAAATCCAAAAAATCCGTTTCGGCGCGAACTGTTTCGAACCCGAACCGTTTCGAGCTGAACCGTTTCGACACGAACCGTTTCGACCCGTACCGTTTCGACCCGAACCGTTTCGAGCTGAACCGTCCGTACCGTTTCGACCCGAACCGTTTTGAGCTGAACCGTTTCGACGCGAACCGTTTCGACCCGTACCGTTTCGAGCCGAACCGTTTCGACCCGTACCGTTTCGAAGCCGAACCGTTTCGAAGCCGAACCGTTTCGACCCGTACCGTTTCGACCCGAACCGTTTCGACCCGTACCGTTTCGACCCGTACCGTTTCGACCCGTACCGTTTCGACCCGTACCGTTTTGAGCTGAAAACGGTTCGGCTCCAAAGGGTTCGGTTCGAAACGGTACGGGTCGAAACGGTTCGGGTCGAAACGGTACGGGTCGAAACGGTACGGGTCGAAACGGTTCGGCTTCGAAACGGTTCGGGTCGAAACGGTACGGGTCGAAACGGTACGGGTCGAAACGGTACGGGTCGAAACGGTTCGGGTCGAAACGGTACGGGTCAAAACGGTTCGGCTTCGAAACGGTTCGGCTTCGAAACGGTACGGGTCGAAACGGTTCGGCTCGAAACGGTACCGGTCGAAACGGTTCGCGTCGAAACGGTTCAGCTCAAAACGGTTCGGGTCGAAACGGTACGGACGGTTCAGCTCGAAACGGTTCGGGTCGAAACGGTACGGGTCGAAACGGTTCAGCTCGAAACGGTTCAGCTCGAAACGGTTCGGGTTCGAAACAGTTCGCGCCGAAACAGATTTTTTGGATTTTTTAGAATTTTTATGATTTTTTAGAATTTTTATTATTTTTTAGAATTTTTTGGAATTTTTTTGGTTTTTTTGATTTTTTTTGATTTTTTGGAATTTACTATTTTTTTTGTTTTAATGTTTTAGAGTTTACACTTAAGTCCCTGTGTTTCTAAAACTGACGCAAACCGTCCCTGAATTAGTTAGTTAACTCAAAGTTAACAAAATAAATAGATGGAGTTAAGTTAGTGGACTGAAATGGTTACGAAAATGAAACTAATGGACTGAAATCGTAATTTTTAAACTAATGGACTGAAACCGTTATTTTTGACAAACCTCAGGGACGAAAACAGTAATTAACTCTATAAAAAAACTATATATTATTATAATATTAAAATACTATTCATTTCAATTTCTTTATTAATATTATTATTTAATATTTAATTAATTAATATTTAATTAATTTATTTATTTATTAATATTTATTAATATATAGTAATATATAGTAATAATAATATATAGTAATGTATGCCTTAGTATGAAAAAACATATACAATGATAATCATACAAAATATGCCACGATCCAACCTCTGCTAAAAATTTAAACAGCTTTAAAAACTTATTTTTTAATTAGATTTATCGAAGTCAAACTACAATATAGCATTTATAAAACTTTTGATCATGAAAAAAAATATTTATATAAAACTTGTATAAATAAGGGCATGTTATTTTTAAAATGAATTTTATCTTGAGAACAATGAAAACCGCATAAAAACATTGTTATTATACACATTAGCGTGTAAGAAGTGGTTAAACACCTTAGAGTGGCAAACCAAAAAAACAATCAATCAGAGTGCGCCATGTCAATCAGTCAAAAGTGTTTAAACTTTGCTGAAAAGTGTTGGCAATGGTTTAAACACTTGCTGAGTGGCAAACTTTTTTTTTATTTTCTGTTTTTTTTTTAATTTAAGATAAAATGGAAAAAACATCAAACTTTTATAAATAAAAATAAAGCATTACATTTTAAATAAAATCTAAGTTTAAAAAAAAAACTAAAAATCACAAGGCCATCCATATTTTTTTGCGATCTCACGTTTTCTAGCGAGTGTGATTTCCAACATTGCAGGGTGAACATTGTCGGTAGACCGATTAAACGTCTCCTAGTCCTTGTCGCACATTGTTTGTCGCAACGCCTCTCGTTGCTCATCCGCCAAGGTCAAGTATTTTTCTTCTCGTATACGTTTAATTTCCATTATCTCTTTTTTCATGGCCTTGTACTCTTCGAATTTGTGTGTTATATCTCTTGGATCTCCGTTTCTTGAAGACGGCCCTTTGTCCTTTTTCTCCTTTCTCGTTTGTCGTCTTGGCGAGGGATCCTCGTTTATGTCGGGAATACCGAATCCGCTCGAGACTTCGGCATTTGGTGTATCCGCTCTATAATTTCCCGAATCCGAAGACTTTCTTTTTTGACTCGAGCCGGAGCTTTCTTCACCCAACAAAGGTACCGGCGACCACTTTTGATTTGTTCTAACAATCTTCCAAGCCGCAATATGACCAAAATCATTTTTTTTCTTTGCTTTTGTAATCATTTAGCGCTTGCTTCATTACAAAAGCATCGTCACTCCCGCTAGGACGTAAACGATCCTAAAATAATAAATTAACAACAACTTAATCCAAATATAAACCGTATAAAAAAATAAAGTATACCGCTTGATGATATAGACCGTTGAATGTGTTCAATTTTGTTTGCATCGTGATCCATTTTGATCGAACTTGGTGGTGGGTTCGGTTACTTCCTCCGACCGTTTGATTGTAGTGGTTTAGAACTTTCTTCCAAAACCCATCCGCCTTTTGTTGATTGCTTTTCTTTTTATTCAAAGTGCAATGAACAAAAGCCTTTGCCAACGCCTCTTCTTGTCTAGGCGTCCAAGTTTCCTGTTTCGCTTTTCCTTTTTTTTCCGGTGCGGCTTCATTTCCGTTCACGGGATTTTCTTCAACCGCAACGTCTTCATCCTCATCTAAATCTTGTTCTTGGGTTTCCGGCACGAACTCTTCATCGGAGTCATCTTGTACGTCTCTCGGTGATTGTGACCTTGGGGTTTGAAAAGGTCTTGGTGATTGTGAGCTTGGGGTTTGAAAAGCAAACGGGTCAAACGCATTTTGGGGTTCTAGGGGGTAATCATAATAACCGGGTCGAGTCATCGTCGGACCGTGTTGCATCCAATTTTGGATGGGTTGGGTATCATAACCGAAAGGTTGATGCATGGGTTGGTTAAAATAAAATGGAGGTTGGGTTTGATTCGCAAACCCAAGGTGGGGATGAAACGAGACACTAGAACCACCCGAACCACGTTTATCTTGAGCCATCGACTTCGAATCGGACCCTACCATTTTTTTCTTGCCTTCACCTTTGTTTGAGCCTTCCATTTTTTTGAAAATATTACAGAAAATGAGAGTGAATTGTAGTAAAAATGGATGAGAGTGATGTTTGGTGAAAATGAAATTGAAATTGTTTAATTTATAAAGGTAAAAAGGTAATTTTTTTTATTAAATTCCCAACGGCTATAATGCCGTTTGACACTCTTCCTCGCGTCGGCATCGTCTCCCCGCACCATTAGGGCTGTAAACGAACCAAACGTTTGGCGAACAGTTCGTGAACTGTTCGGCGGGAAGTTCGTTTGTGTTCGTTCGTTTATTAAACAAACGAACACAAACAAGAAATTCCGTTCGTTTAGTTAAATGAACAAACATGAACAAAGGTCGTGTTCGTTCGTTTATGTTCGTGAACGTTAGGTAACGTGTTTGTTTGTGTTCGATAGTTCATTAGTGTTTTTAGTTTTTATATCTATTTAAATACTTCAAAATTCCAACAAATTAAATATCTAATAAATGTCAGTGTATTATATATTCTGTTTATGAACGATTGTTTGTGTTCGTTTGTTTCCATTCGTGTTCATGAACATTAGTTTGTGATCATTTGTGTTCGTTAACGTTCGTTTTTGTTCGTTGCCTAAAATTAACAAACAAACACAAACGAACACGAACAATTTCATTTCTTTAACAAACGAACACGAACATAAAATCTCGTTTGATAAGTGTTCGTGAACGGTTCGCAAACACATATATTTCTTAACAAACGAACACGAACAAGGTCTTGTTCGTGTTCGTTCAGTTCGTTTACAGCCCTACGCACCATTCATGTCACCGCCTCGGCAAAGGGTTGGCGGCAGTGTTTGCCGCGCGGCAACACCCTTTGCCGCACCCTTTGCCGATACCACACCGAACACGCTTATACACATAAAAGAAGATAGGAAACAAGCATTGGTGCCTCTTGGAACACACAAGTTCCTAGTTACATAAGGCTATGCATTGAATGTGGTTCGGGTGATAAGCCTCGTCACGTTGGCAAAAGGGGTACGAAACACCGCGACCGGTGGGGCATGAGTGGGCATAGGGACGGAGTTGATTTACTCTTTATAATAGTAAACAACATATTACACAATCATATAGAGTTATCTTAACCCACCGTCACAACACATATTTTTAGTTGTGAAATATGAAACTCTCTATCGTTACGTGTCATAAACTAATTAACTTTTGTTTTGTTTTTGCCATCTTAGTTTTGTTTTATTTTGTTACTAGGTTATAACCCCGTGTATTACACGGGGTTGAATAAATAAATTTTATGTACTAAATAATAAAACAATATATTTTTAAAAACCTCATTTACTGTACGGGTTGAATAAATATAATTTTATATATTAAATAATAAAAAGTTATATCTATAAGAACCATATTGTACGGGTTGAATAAATGTAATTTTATATACCAAATAAAAAAGTTATATCTTTAAAACCACATATATTACACGAGTTGAATAAATGTAATATTGTTTACCAAATAATAAAATAATACATATTTAAAAAACCTCATTTATTACACGGGTTGAATAAATGTAATTTTATATACTAAATAATAATAAAAAAATACATCTTTAAAAATATGTGCATTACACGGTTTGAATAAATGTAATTTTCTGTACTAAATAATAAAAAATATATATTCTTAAAATAACCTCGTGTATTGTACGAATTGAATAAATCTAATTTTATATATCAAATAATAAAAAGTTATATTTTAAAAAACCTCATGTATTACATGGGTTGAGTAAATGTAATTTTGTATATTGAAAATAAAAATATTTAATATATTAATACAAAGTTTGGTTTTCGTGATAAAAATAGATTATTCTGTTGTTGCAAAATTTGTTAACGAAATCTCAATAAATTTAACCCTTTATTTAAAACTCCGTAAATGTATCCCTAAAGTGGTTTCTTTTATTATATAGTATAGATAGATTAAGTTTTTTATATTAATATCTCATACTTTAATATATTGCTAGACACAATTAAGGTTTAAATTGTTTTAGTTCTAATTAAGTTAGGCTGAATCAAAAGTGGGCTAAGCCCATTTTCACGTATTAAGATCAGTATGTGGACCCATTTGATAGTTCAATATTTTTAATAAGAAATTAAACTAATAATATTTAGTTAGAGGGTTATCTATAATACAAAATATTAAACTAAATAATATTTAGTAGAATGTTTATCTATAATTAATTATAAAAGATTAAACTAAAATAATAATTATCTATAAGAGATGGCCTAATATGATGACAAGTGTCCCTAAAGTGATTTCTTTTATTATATAGTATAGATTTGTTAACCGAGTTAAATGGCTCAGGTCACTCGGAGAAACGCACAACCAAACCACATTTAGTTAACGGGAGTTTGTTTTATCCACACGGAAATAAATTAACTTTAATTCTTAAATAACAATTTCAATTGTGAATTGTTCTTATTCTCCCTTGATTCACATATTATTTTAGTTTTATATGAAGATCGTGTTATTGTTTTATTACACATATATTATTTTTAGTGTTAAACCTCCGCGTTTTGACACGTAATTAAGAACATGCTTATTTTTTTTATCGGCAATTCAATGTGATTTGTTTGGCACAACTGAAACTGGTGTACGATCATGATTTGTTTAAATTTCGACCTACTTTTGCGTTGTTACGTTTCAATGTTCAGAGCCGAACCACATCTACAATGAATCGAGCACATGTAGATATTATTTTGGTTAATGTTACTACTTTTTTTGTTTCTTAATCCTTTGTCATAATGTGCATACCGACCGAACTCTTACCGCGTCTCCGCCGCAACGCCGATTAGATTAAAGCATGCATGATCCACATTAAACCTTCAATACACCATGCAACAAATTTAATTTTCTTTTTTTTATTCAACCTATTATAATTAAAACTAAGTTTTAACTCTAGACGTTTTACTTAACCGTATTGCTTGTTTATTCTTAGTGTTGTTTAGATTAAAGCCTAAGTGGTCTAATATTAATCCATCGATATACCAAATAACAAATACAACCTCGCCAACATTCTTCTATGACCTCACCGCAAAGCGTGGGCTCAGACACTAGTTGTATACAAAATGAATGCATACAAAAGGATTGCAATTATAAAGCTATATATGAACTTTTCCACCCAAGATTCTTGAGAAAGAGGAGACATACTTAGTGGATGGAGAAGATCTGCAATATATGTTTTTGTCTGATTAATAATGATGGTGGAAAGTGGAAACATGAAATTACCAAACAAAACAACGCTTGGACTTTGGAGAAAGAGGGCATTTTTGAAAGAGAAGTTCGAATGTAATATTCAAAATGATGCATCTTAGGCATTTTTTTAAGATTTTAGAGGGTCTATTTAAACGGGGTCTTAAACATGAAATTCAAACATAAAATTATGCAAATGGTTTTTAGTAAGGGAGGTAATTGGCCGCATTCAAGGCTTTGTTCTTCGAACAAATGAAGTCAAAGACCAAAGGTCCATGAAAGTTGTTGAGACATATGAATCTGAACACGACATGAGTTTTTTGGATCGACGTTGTTACGACTCATTAACACAAAAAAAGTTATTTTATTTTATTTTATTATTTTTTGTTTGCATATTATCACTCTAAAAACATATTTACCAACAAAAATATTAATATAATTATGTATGAACTATAAAATTGATAATCATTTCCCTTTTATGTTTAAATCTTTGACATAAAATGTACAACAAGCTTAAGTTATTATAAAACACTAGGTTATAGATCCGCGTATTATACGGACCGTGTATATATATATATATATATAGGGAGAAGATCATGCGAGAACCACCTCTTATTGCGAGAACCGCGAGAACCAATGTGAACACAACCAAAAATGCCTAAAAATAGCTAAAAATCACACAAATTTTTTTTTTTTGATTTTTTTAATATTTTTTAGGTTAAAATCGCTACTTTTCGAACAAAAAAAAAAAAAAAATTTTTTTTTTTTTTTTGGCTTCGAAAAGTAGCGATTTTAACCTAAAAAATATTAAAAAAATCAAAAAAAAAAAATTTAGATTTTTTTTTGATTTTTTTAGATTTTTTTAGGTTTTTTGGGGGTTTAGTTTTTAGCATTTTAGCTTGGGGGGGGGGGGGGGGGGTGGGGGGGGGGGGGTTAGGTTTTTTTTTAGGTTTTTTGGGGGTTTTAGTTTTTAGCATTTAGCTTGGGGGGGGGGGGGGGGTAGTTTTTTTTAGGTTTTTTTAGCTATTTTAGGTTGTGTTTACATTGGTTCTCATGGTTCTCACAATAAATGGAGTTCTCGCATGAGCCCCTCCCTATATATATATATATATATATAGGGGAGGGTTATCTTGAGAACACCCATTTTTGTGAGAACACTCACAAAATATGGGTGTTCTCATTTAAACCTTTCCCTATATATATATATATATATATTAGAAATCTCTAAATACATCATAGAACTGAAATACATTTTTACATATGATAGTTGAAACGGTCAATTAGAGTCAAAAGTATTTGAATGTTTGATAATATGTTTTCATTAGTCATAAACAATACATCAAACATTACAAAATGTCTATATAAAAAAAATAAAATACACAAAAGTTGTTGAAACATTGGCCTAACATGACTCATATCCTTTTAACCTGTAAAAAATCACCCTTTTTTATATGAACCTGCTACAACCTGAAAATAATGATAAATAATATTCAAACACTTCCCATTAAAAAAGAAACAAAAATCCTATTACAAAGATGTGATTGAACTGAGTAGTTCATAATATTCATCTTAAGCATAAATTATTATAAAATACAAGAATAAATCGGAAACCACAACTAATATGTGGAATATGAAAATGATAGATCATATGAAAAAACTTAAGCGTAATTATTCATTTTAAAAAGTATTAAAATCATAGGTTTTAATATTATAGATAACCGCCGTTAAAAGAAAAGCTGAATTATTCTTTTAATAAAAACTTTAAGTATTTTTTAATTAATATTAATATTAATAGCATAATATTATTAATAATAATCATTAATTAGAATTAGGTATTTATTAAAATTAAATAATGTTATTAATGATTTGTATAAGAAAATGCCATATGGCATTGTTGGAGTTTTTTTTATTAGATTTAGATATAGTTGTAAAATTTATAAGAAATAAACAGGTCAACCTACAAACACGTTAGGTCATTGTGAATACGACCCTTTTAGCAAAGTATTCGTATTTTTGACGCGAAATGATTAGACGAAAGCTAAATCCACAAACTTCGTTTTATGATCGTATCGTGTTAAAAATTCAACCCGGCTAGTTTTTATTAAAACTATTACAAGTAAACAAATAATCCTTGTGAAAATGCAAAAAGGTATGACAAATTCTTTTTTAGGATATCCAAGAAAGGTAAAACATATGGGTCCGGAGTAATGGGATAAAATGATCAAAACCGTGGGGGGTGATCATCATCACTCATCAATGCCGGCCAAAGTGTGCTTTTGTGTCATCTAAAGTATGGATGCCCATTAAACAACCTATATATGAAAGCATCAATTAACTAGCTCATCATTGTGTTCTTATAGATGTGTAGCTCATCACACGTGTAGATGATTAATCTTCGATCAAGTTATTTGTGAGTAGGAGAGATCAGAGGAAGATGATTTGTCTATACAATAATTGTATAATGGTGTTGTTGCATATGTCTAACAAGATTATATGTAAATTAATTTATTTGTGTGATGTATATATAAATCATGGTTTAATGTATGCATCAATAATTAAGTGCTATAACAATGATAGGAAATGTGACATAAACACATGCACACTAGCAACATGAATTATAAGAGGGATAAATTAAAGTAATCGATATAAGTATCATGAGGTTCGCTTGATTGACACAAACAAGAATAGTTCACGACTGAGTTATAAAGATATTTATGTTTATCACTTTGCACGAGTAGTGCAAGTACATTTAGTTTATATTTATAACCTATAGGTAATGTGAGGTTCATTGGGGAGTACTAAAATCAATTTTTTTTAAAAAAATTCGACGTTTTTCTTTATATATACTTTTAGAAGCATTTTAATAAAGAAAATCAAAAATTAAAATATAAAAAAAACAGTTAAAAAAGGCTTAATTTGTTTTTTTTTTTACAAAAATGTTTTTTATTGGAATAGTTTCTACCCATTTTTATAAGGAAAAACACTGAAAAAAAAAATTTAAAACAATGATTTTTAACATGTTAAGTTGATTTTATAAGATATATTTTTTAAACTATTTTCTAAACATTTTTTTATATTTTTAGTTTTTTTATTTTTTTATTAAAAATATTTCTACATGTATTTATAAGAAAAAGCGCAGAAATTTTTTTTAGAAAAAAATTGATTTTTAACATGTTAAGTTAAATTTTTAAAAGTGTTTCCCGATTCCTCACTTTTTTAATGTTCCCCAATGAACTCTCCTCTGTATAAATCCTAATTCCAAATGATGACCTTTTCTTTACTACTGTTTTCTAGGGCTGGCATATCGTGTATACCCGTACACGATAAGACACGACACGATAAGACACGATACACGAAACACCATACACGAACACGACATGATAAGGTTTCGTGTCCTTTTTTTCAAACACGAACACGACACGATATACACGAAAATTACCTGTTAGTACATGTTAACGAAGACTAGAATAATCACATATTTAGAACCTGTTTAGTGAAACAAAACTCGCCAAAAGTTCACAAACAGCTTACATAATCCATAAACACCGAATACTTAACAAGTTTAAAACAAAAATCCATAAACGACAAATCACAAAAGACTTAATAATTCAAAACATCCATTAAAAACAACTTCAAATTTCCCATGGTTCTCTTCTCAGATCTTTAGTTCCAACAATTCAAACATGCATATAATTGTACTCATATTTAGCATTGACAATTGGACATAAAGCGAGTAATTTTAATTTATCAAACATTACTTGAAACATTTGGAGTAAGTACCTTATGATTGTTCATTGTTTTTTAGCAACACTACTCGAAGCATTTGGAGTGGTTACCTTAGAATTGTTCATTGAGTTTGAAGCATTTGATTCTCCACTAATATCAAGTGACATTATATCTTCAGTGAGCTCATCTAAATTAACTTCGTTAGAACCTACAAATACAAACAAACATATACTATTAGTGAGATATTATGTTATAATAGAGAAAACAAATAAAGTTACACAAAAAATAATACCAAACTTGAACCAAAAGCCATAAAAGTTAGATAAACATACATAGGACTTCTTATCCTTCTTCTTTCCTACCTTCTTTTGAGAATCACTCATATTGAATTTCTTAATCTGTTAGAAAGCATACAATCTGTTAGAAAGCATACAAGAAATTATAATCAAGGGGCTGCATCAAATTCATAACATAAACTATAAACAAAAAAGTACCAAAGTTATCTAAAAAAAAAAAAATCAAACTGTGATTAACAAGAGGTTTTCATGTGTACAATAAAATTAGGCCGATCTGTTCTTATGTAAAGCCATATATAGACTATAGTTTGTCATTTGTCATATAGAGACTTTTATGTTGCTTAAAATCCCATTAGTTAACTAACCGTTTTCAAAATTGTGTGAAAACAGCGAATCTAACTGAACAATGAGCGAATCTAACCGAACAATGAGCGAATCTAACTAATCTAACTGAACAATGAGCTAATCTAACTATTTTACTTGTAGTTTTAACGGAAAGTAAGTTCTGCATACTTGGACGCCGGAGTGGCTGTGCGGTGGATGCCGGTGCGGTGAAGCTGTCGGTGCGGTGGATGGCCGGCGGAGTGGCTGTGCGGTGGATGGCCGGCGGAGTGGCTGTGCGGTGGAGCTGTCGATGTCGGCTGTAGAGAGAGTTGAGAGAGATCTGATTAGGTCATTAGGGTTTTCATTTTTTTGAACTAAAGAAGATTCTGAAAAGTTCCACTGGCGTATACCATATATTATCATATATGTTTTATTTAATTAAAATTAAAACCTTATCATGTCTTAACATGTACATAACAGGTAAACAGGTATCTGACCTGTTTAGACACGAAAATTAACAGGTTGTTTCGTGTCTACCTATTTAGTACACGATACCTGTTAAGGTCGTGTAGGTTCGTGTCGTGTATTCGTGTACGTGTCTAAAATTGCCAGCCCTACTGTTTTCTACCTACTATCGATGGTTGTGACGAGGTTATCTTTACAATCATCAAACTTTGTAATTCTCTTTTGTTGTTTTTTGTTTTTCTCGTTTGTGTTTTTCAGCCGCTTGCTGGGTCTTTATATATAATAAAAGAGAGTTGCCGCTCAAAAAATATATATATATATATAACCACACGTACTTTTCCACAATAAAAACAAGCATGTAAACATAGGTTTTTTTTGTCTTATATTATAAACACATAATAAGAGCACCCACGTCGTATGGTTCGGCGACGTGTGTGTTGTAGGAGATGATGTGGTGTAGTTTGGAGGTGGGGTGGTTAACTCCAACGGACTAGTCCGTTGGGATGTGATGGCCCACATATGGTAGGGTTTTTGATTTAATAAAAAAAAAGTTTGCTTGTTAATTAAAAGAAAGATTTCTTATGTTTTTTAATGAAAAAATATACCAAATAAAATTAAACAAAAAATATATAAAACATATTTATTAAAATTAATAACATTACAAACCACATAATTAAACCTAAACAAACAACACAATTAAACCTAAACACACTAGATACTTAAATCTAAACAAGACAGCATAATTAAACTTAAACACACCATATACATAAACCTAAACAAGATGAGACAATCAAACTCAAACAAACCCCATAAATAAACATAAACAAAACAGATAATTAAACCTAATTGTCAATTCTTGAATCATCGGAGTCGGAACTTGAAGGGGGAGCAGGTTGCATACGGGGATGGTTTCTTATTAGTTTCCAGGCCGTCATGTGAAAAAATCTTTTATTCTATATGTTTACGTATTCCTGGCGGGCTCAGACAATCGCTTGTGCCTCCATTATGTCATCACCTCGAGCCATCACGTTGTTGAAGAATGCATGAAATATACTAACCTCCCTTAACAGAATATGAAATCTTGACAAAGTGGCGTACGAATTACAATTGGTTTCTCCAACACATTGACGAAACCCTTCAAATAAGGGTTCTCTAATTGACTGGCTACTCGTCTGTTGTCGCATAAGTCCATCCAAGAGATGACTAGAGCCATCTTTTCTTCATCGGTCCAAAGGTTTCTAGCCATTCTTTGATGAATCTTTGTAGTGAAATATCAGTTGATAAGTACACATGTTGCTTGAAATACGAATTTAATTTACAGCCAATAAAAGTATAAAACCAATCATTACGAAAGTAGGCGTTTGAAATACTAATCGTTGTAAAGTAGTTGTTTGAAAAAAAAATATTTTATTCTATTTTATTTGAATTTATTATTTAATAAAAATACCTAGATATTGAAATAAAAAATTTATAAAATAAATAATAAATTAATTATACTGTTATGAATTTTTATTTTTTGTATTTATTAATATTTTACTTAATTATAAATAATATAACTAAGTAAATAAATTATATAGATTATAAATAGTTAAATAAAAGGAAAAGTAGGTGATAATATGGATAATGAGGTGGAGGTTTGGAGTAGTTTGGACTTGTTTAGCGTTGTAGGGGAAAATTGGAGTTTGGAATGATGTGTCATACTGACTAGGTAGTCTAGATTTTTGACCACCTTTAGCGTTGTAGATGCTCTAAAGTAGGGATGAGCATTTGGTACCAGGTACTGGTACCGTATCAGGTATATTCAGTACCGGTACCCATTTTCTCCGTTTTTTGGTACCGGTATTTACAGTTAAAACACTGGTAAATACTAGGTATTGAACCGGTATATTCGGTACTGGTACCAAATTTTCCTGTTTTTCGGTATCGAACAGGTACCTTACTCATCGAAAGTATCGGTACCAAACGGGTATCATGTGTCACACCCCAACCGATGGCGGAAACATCGGGGCGCGGCACTAAGCGAATCAGATTGCTCAAGAGATTCCACAACACTATTTGTTTCAATAATGATTAATCAAGTATCATAAAAATTGTCCAAACATCAAACATGTTTCACAACCACACAAAGTATCAAAATAACATAAGATTCAAACATTGTTTAAAACAGTCTAAATTTTCTAAGATGAGTTTCTAAGCATCATCCTAGCTTGTTTCTTGAATCCCAGCTACTATCAACCTGCAACATGTATTAAAATACTATCAACAAAAATGTTGGTGAGCATACAAGTTTGAATACGTAGCATAATAGTTTAAAAACTCATATCCATCATAAACATATAAAAAGTTTCACCATGCTAGTTTACGCAGTCCAAGTGATAGCCCAAGTTTCCAATGCGTTAAAATGCATTTCCCAAAGACTAACGGGAGGTTAAATGTCTCATCCTAACAATACCCCAAAGACTAACGGGGAGGTGCCTTACCCCTATCGCGCTACCATTGTTAAGGTGGAACTACACACAAGGATTAAACGTTCACATAGCATAAAAGTCTCAAGTCTCAAGTTTCAAGTTTCATGTTTAACGAGGATATAGTATGTTTCAAATAAGTTTCAAGTTTCAACTGTCAAGTTTCAAGATAATAGAATACATGTTGCATCCCAAAAGTGTTTATAACAAAAAGGGATCGAGTATACTCAAGCGGGTGCTTATAACCAAACACTACTAAATTGGATCGAAGGGAGCGTTGGATTAGCCTGCGTGCGGGGAACAGAGCATAAGTCCTCTAAGAGCTGACCCGGTTGGGAACAGGGTGTCGACGATGCGAAAATCAAGTAAAAGTGTCTGATAGAATTGTTGGGATTGAACCCTGTCAAAGGAACAGTTGATTAAAGCCAAAACCGGATCAGAGCAGTGGATCTAGAATAAGCAGATGTTTGTATTTCATTCTCTCCCCTTGAAAGTGGTTCTAACAATTGATAACCTTCAACCATTGATCCTTTACAACAACTGCAGCCTTACAACAACTGATCAAGCTTAAAGACTGATGAAGACTAAAGTCCTGTTGCTCAATCTACTGATATGGGTCAAGCACTGCTGAAGATATAAAGTACTGCTGGAGTCACAACAGTGGAAGGAGAAAGCAGTAGTTTAGTATATTTCTATTGTATTGTAATGTAATCAGTTGTTAGTGAGCAGTGTTTGTAATAGGTCAGTTGTTAGAGTTTGTTATGAGGTTAGATGTCACTTTCATGGTGACGTCAACCAAGATGCTTCAGTGGTTTGCTCGTGCCTATAAATAGAACAGTACCCTGTACTGTTCTATTAGCTCTTTTCAGCACTTATCTCATGCACGAACAATTGCTATGAGCTCAGGCTGAGGGGGAGTTTGTAATACTTGCATGCATTGTAATTGAAGTTTATAATAAATAAAAGCATTCGATTCCATGATAAACATGTATGTTGAAAACAAATCTTCTGTTTGATGGTGTTGAAAGTTTTATATCATTTACTTCCGCTGCAATTGTTCTTGTTCATTTTCATTTTAATTAAACATAACACAATCATAAAGAACTCAGATCCTAACAATTTGTATCAGAGCTCGGACAGTCAAATTTGATCTAACAATCAATTTGACGTAAATAGTTCAGCTCACAATCGTTGAAACTGATAGTTGTTCGTTTCGTTGAAAAACAGAGCAAGGTTTAATCACCAACAAAGTTGATTAATCAGTGTCTGTAAAATAACCAGGATGACGTCACAATCACATGATGCAAACAATAGCATCGGTTCACTCTTCAAACCACCCATGTTGAAGCGCAATGAGTACAACATCTGGCAGAGAAGGATGGGTCACATCCTTGCTCAACAGAATACTTGATGTTGGAAGTCGGTTATCTTTGGACCACATGTTCCAATGGTGCCGAGTGCTGAGCATTCAAAGAAGTTCGAACCTAAGAAACCTGAAAACTATACTGAAACTGATTTTCAAAAGTTTGAACTGGATGCCAAAGCATTTAGCATCGTTGCATCTGCACTAGCCAATGAAATTTATGCTAGGCTGTTACACTGTAACAGTGCCAAGGAATTGTGGGATGCACTTAAGGAACAATTTGAGGGAACTGAAGAAGTAATTGAAAATAACAGGGAAATTCTGAATCAGCAGTATGAAACGTTTTGTCATGTTAAGGGTGAAACATTAACCCAACAGTTTGAGAGATTCAGCTGTCTCATTAGTGAACTAAGACTTGTTGATGTTAAATTTACTAATTCAACTCAAAACAGTAGTTTCCTTAGATCACTACCTGAAAAATGGGATACAATTGCATTTGTGACCAGAAATTCTATTGAGTTCAAAGATCTGACATTGACCCAACTTCATGGTAGACTCCTGACCTATGAAAGGGGGTTAAACCAGAAAAAGAAGTTGCAAGAGTCTGGCAAAGGTGAAGATGATTACACATTTGGCAACATAGCTCTTCTGGGTCAGGAAGAGTCTGGCAGTAGTAAGGATCAGAGTTATGATCATTTTATTGACATAACTGCTGGAGGTAATTTCAACTCTGATCCTCACTCATCCAACTTTGCCTTCACAGCAAATGGAGAAAGCCAGATCTTTGATAATTTGTGTTTTGAACTCAATGACTTACAGCACTTTGATCCAACAGATCTTGAAGAAATGGACATTTTGCATCAATTGGCTTTGCTTAGTGTAAGAACAAGCAAATTTTATAAAAAGGACTGGGAGAAAATTCCCAGGGTTACATGGGAATTTAACAGTGGGGTTGGATAAGTCAAAGATCAAGTGCTATAAGTGCAATAGGCTAGGTCATTTTGCTAGGGAATGTAGGAGCCAAACCACTGGTCCAATTGTCACTCATCCCAGCTCAAACCCTAGACCACAAAACCAAAGCACTATGCATTATGCCCAATATACCCCTGCTGCCCATGTAAACACTGCTCATTATGCAAACCCTGGAACCCCTGTTCCTGTGCATTATGTTCAAACCATTGTTCCACAAATTCAGTATGTTCAAGCCCCTGTCCCTCAGGTTCAGGTGCAACCAGATCAGCAAAGCTTCTTCACCCAAGGCTTTGTTGACTGGAGCAGTATGCCTGATGAGCTTGGTGATGAAAATTTTGCACTCTATGCTACTAATGATGCTTCTAATGATGAATTTTGTTTTATGGCTTTAGAGTCAATACCAGAGGGGATTGAAGCTGAAGAAGGATAGTTAAGTGATGAAACAGTGGACAAAGTTGCTGAAGCAGTGGTTACTGCAGTTGCTGGTGAAATACTGCTGGGAGAAAATTCAGAACCCCTGATAGAACCACTGTCTGACCCCTGGTCTGAAGAAGCAGAGAAAAACAATGGTGAAAAGGAAGAGGAGGTGACTGATGAGAAAGAGCATGCTTGTGACTGTGCCATGATGGCTGCAGCTAAGGTATCATCTCAGGTTCTTGAAAATCTGTGTTCAGACAAATGCATCATAGCATTTGCTAACATTAAAGAGGTGAATGAAAACCTTAGAGATAGGGTGTTGAATGATGAAGTCAAATTTGAGAAGTCTTTAAAAGAACTTAAAAACAAATTGGCTGAAAAAGATAAAGAAATCTGCAGTCTAAAAGAAGAGCATAGCATTACCAAAAACCAACTCCAAACTATGATAGAAAAATATCATGTTTGCAAAAATGAGTTGGAGTCCACCCAAACCACTTGTGAAAAATGGGTGGAATCCTGCAAAGGTTTTGAGATAATGCTTGAGAAACAGCTTGAAAGCAATGTAAAATTTGGCATTGGTTTTAGAAAAAAATGATGAAGTTGAAAACAATGCTACAAATCAAGCTGGTTTAGTTGAAATCATTCCAACAAACAAGAATGGCCAAGAAGTTAAGATAACTGACAAACCTGGTAACAAAATCACTCTGGAAAGATCTGTGGGGTCCTCAACCTTTGAGGAAATTGAGAAATACCAATTTAAACCCACATGGTCTGATGAGTGTGACATTCTTGAAAATTTTAAACCAATGGACTTCACAACCACTGATGGTGTAAAAGCTCCTAAAGCAAAGGTTATTCCTCTCAAAGATATCCCAACAGTGGTTCAAAACTCTGTTGCTAAGGATTCTGAGAAGAAGAAAAAGTTAAAAACCTGTTTTGTGATTTCTGGGAAAAGAAGAATCATCTAACAAAAGACTGTTTTCATCTAAAAGCATATGATATCAACAAAACAAGTGGTATTGCACCTACTGAGAGCTGCACCATCTGTGGTAAATCAAACCACAAAACTCAGGAATGTGTGTATCTCAAATCCTTTGATGAAAAAATGAATGAGTACACTGCAAAAACATCCATGAGTTCATCAAATTCATCTGTCAAATTCACCAAAAATCAACCACTGTTTGTGCCAGTCCAAACAGCTGTTACCAAACAGCTGAACCAAACCTCTGTCAAAAGAGATGTTCAGGTGACTGATGCACCACCTGCAAACCAATACCACAAAGGTAAAGGAAAACCACCATACCAAAGGGTCCCACATGTATATGAGGTTTACAAAAATCCTTCTAAACCAAGAGTGAACAGACATCCCTTTGGTTATCAACAGCTGATTGGGCAAGACCCCCAGCAGTGGTTAGTGAAAAACAGTACCAAAATTGTCCTAACCCCTGACCTAACCACTGTCCATCCACCTGAACTTAACACAGATACTGTTGAGACCCCATCCAAAGCCTTATTGGCATTGGAGACCCTAATGAACTAACCTTTTACTACATGTGCAGGGAGCTTCTGCATGCTTAGATAGTCTTTGGTATGTAGATAGTGGAGGCTCCAGGCACATGACAGGATGTAGAGCCCTTCTCAAAGATTTCAAAACTCATGGAGGGGGTGATATATCCTTTGGTAATAATAGTAAAGGGGAGGTTCTGGGGTCTGGTACAGTTCAATCTGGAAATGTTAAGTTTGAAAATGTCAATCTAATAGACAATCTAAAATTCAACCTCCTGAGTGTTTCTCAAATGACTGATAAGGGCTATGGCTCATTCTTCACAAATGATTGTTGTAGGATTGTTGGACCAGAAATGGTTAAAAAGATTGAAGAAATAATAAAAAATGGAAAAACCCAACTTGTTGCTCAAAGGAGTGGCAATGTCTATGTAGTTGATTTGTCAAAAGAGAGCCCCAGGACTGATGCATGTCTGTTCTCAGCTGCCTCTAACAAAGAGACAGAATTATGGCACAGGAGATTGGGGCACACAAATCTCAAGACAATCACTGCTTTATTAAAACAGGGGTTAGTAAGAGGCCTTCCTCAAAAACTGTACTCCTGTCCTGAGCATTGTGTTTCCTGCCAAAAAGGAAAACAACATAAAAGCTCATACAAGTCCATTGAAGAATCCAAAACAACCTAGTGTCTGCAAATGCTGCACATGGATTTGTTTGGCCCAGTTAAGGTCATGAATTTGAAAAAGAAAAGATATTGTTTGGTAATTGTAGATGACTTTTCTAGGTTTACATGGACTTACTTTTTACACTCCAAAGATGAGACTGTAGGCATTCTGCAAGATTTTGTGAAACAGGTTGAAAAGCAGTTTGACTTGCCAGTAAAAGTCTTCAGGAGTGACAATGGCACAGAGTTCAGAATTAAGGAGTTAGATGATTTATGTGTGTCAAAAGGAATTGTAAGGCAGTACAACATTCCAAGGACATCAGAGCAGAATGGGGTTGTTGAAAGAAAGAACAGAACATTGATTGAGGCTGCCAGAACCATGCTTGCAGATTCAGGTTTGCAATTAACTTTTTGGGCAGAGGCAGTAAACACTGCTTGCTATGTCCAAAACAGAGTTTTAATCAACCCCAGACATCAAAAGACTGCCTATGAACTGCTGTATAAAATTAAACCACTGATCTCATACTTTAAAGTATTTGGCTGCCCATGTTTCATTTTGAACTTAAAAGATTCTATTTCAAAATTTGCAGCCAAAGTAGACAGTGGATATCATTTGGGATACTCAACCACTACTAAGGCCTACAAAGTGTTTAACACAAGGACCAAAACAGTGGAAGAGACTTTGAATGTGAAGTTCAATGAACTTTCATCAATGAAAATCCCTGCAAATCCTGCAGAATTGTTTGATCTTGATAAATTTACTTTTGAAAATACTGCTGTCAAGACTAACAGTGCAGGTCCATCACAAAACTCATCATCAGACTATGAATATGAAGTCATCATTCCACAACAAAAGTCTGCATCAAATGGGAGAGCAGCAAAAGTTCATAACAGCTGTCAAAGCTCAACCACTGCTACCTCAACAGTTGTTGACCAAAGTAGCCCATCAACCCCTGCTTCCTCATCATCAAACACTGTTGATAAAATTCCTCAAACAGTGGATCAAAGTCAACATATGTCCACACCACTACCTCCTATTCCACCTCTATTTGAAGCCATTGCTGGATCATCAAAGTCACCAGCAGTGGTTAGCTCAGATGATTCACATCTGCAGCCTTCACCATTAAATGCCATTGTTCCATACCAAGGAGATTTAATCTTCTTAAAATCTCATCCACCTGACCAAATCATTGGCAACATCAATGAAGGGGTGCTCACAAGAAGTTAATCCCAAAACATTTGTCTTTTTGCTGGTTTCCTATCTCTCTATCAGCCAGTCAAGTACCAAGAGGCACTGAAAGACAACAGCTGGGTAGAAGCCATGCAAGAGGAGCTCCAACATTTCAGAAGACAACAAGTATGGGAGCTTGTACCACTGCCGGAGAATGTGAGTCCTATTGGCACAAAGTGGGTCTTCAAAAGCAAAACTGATGAAAGGGGTATTGTTGTCAAGAATAAAGCTAGGCTTGTGGTTCAAGGCTACAGACAGGAGGAGGGCATTGACTATGATGAACCTTTTGCCCTTGTAGCAAGATTAGAAGCGATCAGACTGTTCCTGGCCTTTGCTGTCAACCACAACATCAAGGTGTATCAAATGGATATCAAATGTGCTTTCCTCTATGGTAAGATTCAAGAAGAGGTATATGTTTGTCAACCTCCAGGCTTTGAGGATCCATTTTATCCAGATCATGTCTACAAGCTAAACAAAGCTTTGTATGGCTTGAAACAAGCACCAAGAGCCTGGTATGAAACTATTTCCACCTTTCTTCCTCTATTGGTTTCACAAGAGGTAAAATAGACAAAACACTGTTTTTAAAATGGAGAGGGAAAGACTTGATGATTGTCCAGATTTATGTGGATGACATCATTTTTGGAAGCACATGTAATAAAATGTGTGAAGAGTTTAGGTAACTCATGACAGTTGAGTTTGAAATGAGTGCAATGGGTGAACTCCAGTGCTTTCTTGGTCTCCAAGTAAAGCAACTACAAAATGGTACATTCATTCATCAAGGCAAATATGCCAAGGAACTTTTAAAGAAATTTGATATGGATGATTGTAAACCATGCAGTACACCCATTGCAACCAATAAAATAGTCATGTCTTATGTAAAGGATGATTTGGTTGATCAAACTCTTTATAGAAGCATGATTGGGTCTTTATTGTACCTAACTGCATCTAGGCCAGACATCATGTTTGCAACATGTGTTTGTGCAAGATCCCAATAAGCCCCCAGAAAGTCAAACCTTATTGCTGTAAAAAGGATATTCAGATACCTAAAAGGTGCTCCCACACTTGGTATCTGGTATCCAGCTGATGGAAATATCAAGCTTTCAGGTTTCTCAGATAGTGACTTTGCTGGATGTAACACAACAAGGAAGTCCACTTCAGGAGGGTGCCAATTCATTGGCAATTGCTTAGTGTCTTGGCAAAGCAAAAAGCAAGCAGCTGTTTCAACATCCACTGCTGAGGCAGAGTACATTGCTGCTGCAAGCTGCACAGCCCAACTGTTATGGCTTCAAAAGCAGTTGTTGGATTTTGGTATCACTGCCCTAAAGACACCTCTAATGTTGGACAGTTAGGCAGCAGAAAATATCATCAAAAATCCAGTATCTCATTCAACCACCAAACACATTGATATCAGACATCACTTTGTGAGGGAGTGCTATGAAAAATGTTTGATTTCTCTGCACCATGTTCCAACTAAAGATCAGCTGGCAGATGTGCTAACAAAAGCATTAGACACTTCCACCTTTGAAAGTTTGATCTATAGGGTTGGAATGCTGAACATGGAATAACAGGCAAAATCCTGTTTTTCTATGAATAAAGCATCAAAAATGTTTTCAGAAAATCAAAAATTCATCCTTAAAAATAGCTAAAAATGAATTTTTCATTAAATACTTAAAAGTCTGCCATAACCACTGTTTTGCTTAAACATCTGTTCTAGTAAAAGCTGTCCACTGCTGAAAGTCAACCCCTGTTCTCTCATTTCCTTGATAATCACTGTTGTTCAAAATCAGTGCTTTCATCCACTGATAGGCTATCCACTGATAGTTAAAATCACCCACTGTTCTCAATTTACCGTTGCAACCACTGATATTACTCCATCAGTGGTTTCCACAAACAATTGTCTTCCATTATTCATCAGGGGTTGGCAAGTGGACAGTACATAGCGGTCAGATTTTTTGTAACCGCTGCCACGTCAGCATTCACTTTTTCCCTTTATAAAACCCTCATCAAAACCCCAAACAGGGTTTTTACTGTCGAATCGAATTCAAAATTCCTTTCTCAAAACAGTTATCCTCCATTTCTCCCAAATTCTCTCATCTTCTTCTTCATCAAATGGCAAAATCACCGTCTTCATCATCTCAGAAATCCACTCAAAAAGCCATAGAAATTCCATACAAAGCTCCCCATAACTACTTGGGTCTCTTGACAAAACCAAGTAATACTGAAACCTTCAATTCCATCATAGATGCTCTTTCGTCTTCAAAGTATAAAACTTTGTTGACTGCTGATGCTCCAATTTACCTGCAAACCCAGAGAGAATTTTGGAAGAATGCCACACTCGAATCTCAAGATGACATGATCATAGCCATAAATTCCTCAATAAAGGGTAAAACAGTTAAAATCACACCACCCAATCCATCTCAGGGGTATTTAAACTCGATGTTCTGCAAGGTAAAACTTCTTTTCCCAAAATCGAGTATCAAACAGATTTTATTGAGAGAGGGTATGCTGAGGAAATGAAAAATGATACCTTACAAAAAGGTAGTTTTCCTCCTGCAACAAGATTTTTATTCCATACCCTCTTGACGTGTGTTTCAAACAAGACCACTGCTTATAATGAAATACCATTGAAGATCCAATACCTGGGTTATGCTATTTTACATAAAGAAAATTTAACTACTCCCAGGAGATCTTTGATGATTTGGTCAAAAATGTTGATAAAAAATCATTTTTATTGTTTCCAAGGTTCCTAAGCTTTTATTTTCAAAAGAAATTTGGAAAGGATGATGCTCATGTGCTCATCCAGGGTGAACCTTTTCAAATAAATGGCCTTACACCTGAAACTTTTACAAGGCTATCAAAACCATCTTCCAAAACAAAAGCAGAGGTTCCTGAGCAGACTTTAGCAGCTACCACTGCTCCTCAGGCACCTGCTGTTGAGCCCACTGTTCTAGGTGATCACAGCAGCAAAACAACTGCTGTGAAACCCACACCTAAAACCAACAGAAAACCAAAATAAAAGAAATCACAAAAGCCCCCCAAACCTAAAACAAAGGCAACTATGGAAGATGAGATCCCAGAGCAACTGCCAGTAACAACACAAAAGTCACCAGAAACCACTGCTGCTACTTCCTCACAACAGTTGGTAGAAAGATCTCAACCCATGCCTCAAACTCCTCCTGCTTCTTCTCAAAAAGAACAGGTTGTAAGAACATGGACTCCACAATATGATGCTCTGGAATCACTTGCTTCCGTCATCCACAGCCCACTGCCCGGGGCAAATTCGCTTTCTACACCAATACTCACTGCCACAATTCCCCCACAAACAAAAATTTTGTTGGATGCTCTTGATTTAAACCAGGCACAAACCAGTCCTTCTCAATCACCTGTTAATGAGAATATACCTCAACAAGTGAGTGGGTCTGAAGTTTCGATCATTGCTAACCCACCAACAACACCTGAGGAGGTTACACTGCAGGATGTACAAGTACTTCCTGTCAGTAGTTCAAGTGAAGCAGCTACTACAAGTGTTGAACCCACTGGTTTACACTTGGACAGTAGTTTCATCAATCAGACTTCCTTGAAGGCAATTTCTTCACTGGGTACCAAGGTGCTTCCAGTTTTCACTGGTTCACTAAAATTGGTTTCCAGACCTGAAGAAAGAAGTCCCTAGTACCAAGAACAAGGGGCAACAATGGATGATTTTTGGAATTCATTCCCTAAGTCAACCACTGTTACAACCACTGAGAGTGGGAAATAAGATGATCCCATTAAGTTGGGTGATGGTTTAATGTACCGAGAATTGACGGAAAGAGTTGACAAGCTTGATGCATCTGTTGCAGAAATCAAAGACATGCTGCAACAGTTGTTGAAAGCACAAAAGGTACCATCGACTGCTGCACCAACTCCAACAGCTGCTCCATCATCTGCTACTACTCCAAATGAGTTGTGGAGTTTGTTTCAACCTATGCTCATCCAACAGAGACAATTAGCTGATCAACAACATGAAATCCAAGTTCAAAAGATCAGAATATCATGGAAGCTAGGTTCAAAGACACCCAAGCAGATATCAAAGCTATCAAGGCTCACTTGCTGAACACCACTGGCACTGCTCCTCCCTCTATCATTATTGTGGATAACCCACCACCAGCTGATGCCAAAAAGGGGGAGAAAATAAAGCAGTGGAAGAAAAAGGGATATGAAGATGGGTTATACATTGCACCAGATAATTCTTGCATGCTTGCAGACATCCCTTTGCCGGATGCGTCTAAAAAGATTGATGTAACCACAAATGCCATTGCTAAGGCAAAAGCTGATGTAAAAAAGGATAAGGAGGCTAAGGATAAAGCAAGGTTTGCACAGGAGAAGAGAGTTTTTATGGAGCTGAATGAGCAGGGTACTTCTGAGCCTAAGGATGATCAGGAAAGTCCAAAGCCTGAAAGTCTTGAGCCTAAAAAGAAGCAGCCCACTAGAAAAGTGAGGCAACCCAAATCCATACCATCCAGACCCACAAAACATACTCCCAAATCTTCCAAAAGCTCCAAACATCAATCTCCCAAACCAGCAGTTGTTAACACTCCTGGTGTATCAACAGCTGTTGATACTTCAGTGGTTTCAACAACTGCTAGCCAAACAACTGCCACCACTTCAACATACACCACAACCACTGCCTTATCATCACCATCAAAAATCATCTCTCCACCAAAAACATCCTCACCACCAAAACAACCTCCTGCCAAAAAGCATAAGACAGCTGATGACACATCATCAGTTGTAATGACAACAGTGGTTGAAACACCAGTTGTTTCAACAACTGTTAGTCAGCAAACCACCACTTCACAACCATTCAAAACACCACCAACCTCTCCTAAACCAAAAAGGAGAAGGATAATTTTAAAAGATGATGATTCTCCACCACCACCACCACCACCAACATCTTTACAACCTCTGACACTTGTTACCTTACCAAACCCTGTTCCAATCTCTTCTGCACATGTCTTTAACCCAAACACTGCCATTGTATCTGCAGCTGTTTAGTATCCTTTAGAGCTTGCAACTGTCAGAGAAGAGATTAAATCCTTCTATTCAGAAGATGATCCTGATAAAAGGAGCTTGCCATCTGTTGAAGGATATCCAAGACCTAAAAATATTGAAGAATACTTGAAATTGAAAGGTCAACAGGCAGAGGATATCTCCAAAAGAAACTCAAAGGGAAAATCTGACAAGGAAATCCAAAGGTACTTTCAATTCCTGCTCACACAAGTCAGAACTTTGGAGCAGTTTTCAAAAAATATTTGTCAATAATTGTCAGAAAGAGCAGATGAAACCTTGAGAAAAGACTATCTTGATAACATCATGGCTTACAAGAAATACAAGGGAGAAAGATACATGTACAAAGAATGGACCATTCAAGAGCTTGAAAGTGAAGCAGCCAGAATTCAAAATATGATCAAAAACAAGGTAAAGCAGACTCCCCCTATCTGGGCAAAGTTTAAGAAAAATGTACCAGAAAGGACTCTGCAGCTGAAGAGGATGAAAGAAGAGCTGATTACAGCTGATTTTGGGTCAAGAAATCAAGTGTTAAGATGGTCAGAGCATAAAGTGTTTACATCCTACAAAAGGCTGGAAGAACTAAGGAAGAAAAACCCTAATATTCCACAAAAGCCTGATTATCCTGAAGCAGTGGTTACAGAAAAGCCACAAAAGCAAGAAATCAGGAGATCTACTGCTCCACCTGCTGCCATCCTTTACCAAAGAAGGAAACAAAAGCAGATGGATAAAGAAACAGCAGCAGATAAAGAAGCAGAGGATGACCTTTTGAAAGAAGGGCTTAAGCGGTGGATTGAAGAAAGACTTGAATCTACACAAACTTCAACCACTGCTCGGCAAGTTATTACCAGGCCACCATCTCCGAACTCATCTGCAATAAAACCTCTCCCAAGAAACCCACAGGATTCAAAAATGCTAAAGTGGAAATCTGACAAACCGACTCACGTATTGACTCTGATCAAATCCAGTGGTGAAGTGAAGAAAATATCAAGGGAAAAAGCACTGGGCCTGGGTATTGAAGATCTGCAGGATCTACTTGATCTTACACTGTGTAGGGATGAGGATGACACAGACTCCTTGGACTTTGAATTACAATTTAAAGGACAAGTCAGGGAGCTGTTGATGAGACAATAAAGTTCCACAATAATGAAGGGTTTTGGCATCATCTGTTCCAGGGGGAGATTGTTGGGATTGAACCCTGTCAAAGGAACAGTTGATTAAAGCCAAAACCGGATCAGAGCAGTGGATCCAGAATAAGCAGATGTTTGTATTTCATTCTCTCCCCTTGAAAGTGGTTCTAACAACTGATAACCTTCAACCACTGATCCTTTACAACAACTGCCACCTTACAACAATTGATCAAGCCTAAAGACTGATGAAGACTAAAGTCCTGTTGCTCAATCTACTGATATGGGTCAAGCACTGCTGAAGATATAAAGTGCTGCTGGAGTCACAACAGTGGAAGAAGAAAGCAGTAGTTTAGTATATTTCTATTGTATTGTAATGTAATCAGTTGTTAGTGAGCAGTGTTTGTAATAGGTCAGTTGTTAGAGTTTGTTAGGAGGTTAGATGTCACTTTCATAGTGACGTCAGCCAAGATGCTTCAGTGGTTTGCTCGTGCCTATAAATAGAACAGTACCCTGTACTGTTCTATTAGCTATTTTCAGCACTTGTCTCCTGCACGAACAATTACTATGAGCTCAGGCTGGGGGGAGTTTGTAATACTTGCATGCATTGTAATTGAAGTTTATAATAAATATAAGCATTCGATTCCATGATAAACATGTATGTTGAAAACAAATCTTCCGTTTGATTGTGTTGAAAGTTTTATATCATTTACTTCCGTTGCAATTGTTCATTTTCATTTTAAACATAACACAATCATAAAGAAACTCAGATACTAACAAGAATACCTTAGCGAATGGTCATCCGGATGGATGGTCATCCGGACGGATGACCATTCGAACGGATGGCCATTTGAACAGTGGGTATAGTTTGCGAATTGTTAAAGTCTCAAACGTTGTGATCATAGTGTCCTGTAAAACAAACAAGTGTCATGATAGTCAGATCATCTGGATGAATGGTCATCCGATCGGATGGCCATTCGAACAGATGATCAGTGAGTGAAGTGTTTCATGAAATCTCCAAGTTTTGAGTTAACGGTGACGGTGCGTCAACGAGTCAAACAACGAAAACGTTCCAAACCCAGCTCGTTCGGTCGGCTGGGAACCACCCCTTCTCGAACCGACGAACTGTTTCTGGTGGTGCTTCATGTTTGGACCCGTCAATCGGTCCGTTTTCCGGTGGAATTCAATCTTCTAACCGGCTTTCGACTAAGGAGCGAGTCAAAAGTTTGTTTGAATCTGATTTCACCCATGTTTTGTACAAAAGTTGAAGAAAAGCTCGAAAATCAAGTGTAAAACATGATGCTTATCAGATCCGAGCTGGAATCAGGTGAAACTTCGTCAGATCTGGTGTAAGAGTGTAAGTTTCCTTTAGATTTTGTTTAAAAACTGTGTAAATCCTTAAGATCTAGGGCCGTTCTTGATTAAATGGTGCTCCACAATAGTTTGTACCAACTTCTGAGTGGAAACCACCTCCAAGAGACCCTAAATCAGTCGATTTTCATGAAAATATTGAAGTGTTTGAGTTATTTTGATGAAGAATCATGTGTAGAAGTGATGAATGATGAAAGTTGTACAAGAATCAGAGAAGAATACTTATGATTTGCCTTGAATCTTGCTTAAAATGACTGAGAGTGCGTGTGGTCGGATGGCAGAGAGTGAAAGTATGAAATGAGAGCACAAGTGGTCTATTTATAGGTGAAATAGACAGCTAAGGCGGTGTAAGTGTGCAAGGGGATCGGATGGCTATTCAGTCAAATGGTCATCCGATCGGATGTCCATTCGGACAGCCAAGACCCGTTTGCTAGTTTTCCGACTTTGGTTCGTTTTGCGAGTTACATTAAGCATTGCGTTGCATATTATTGTGAGTAACCATTACAATGGTATAATAATTATATAATTAACACAAAAGTTTACAAGTTTCAAGTCTGCGTATAAGCTAGTTTCCCGTTCAATAAGTATCAAGTATCAAGTATCAAAGTCTCAATAAAGAATCAAAGTTTCTCATTCAATACAGAATCAAAGTTTCTCGTTCCATAAGCATCAAGTTTCAAAGTCTCTTGTTTAACAGGTATCAAGCATAACAAGTGTCAAGTTTCAAGAGTCGAGTTTCAAAGTATCACAAGAGTCAAGATTCATAAGAGTCTAGTATAGTTTCAAGATTCACGCACAAAGTATCACAAAAAGCATCGTAGAGCAAAAGTCTCACGTAGTTTATCATAGTTAAGACTCAAATAAGCATCACTTAAGTATTACAGGGACGAGACTTGCCAAAAGGTAAAAGTTTCGAAACGCAGGGCGTTACATCATGCTCATCCCTACTCTAAAGAGATTAATTTTCAACATCTTGTTAATGCATGAAAAAAATGTGTGGTAACTAACTAATAATAATTATCTAAGTAGGATGATTCAAAAAGACAAATCATTTATTGCATTATAATGTGTGTAGGAAAGATATTTTTCACCATGTGGTTAAGGATTCAAATCTCACACTGCACATATGTGTTAATTTAAAAGTAGAGAGGCTTGATTTCAGTACTTAACGTGTGTTTGTAAACATTCCATACATGGAAAAAATCGAGTATAATCAACAAAACCGATTTGGGAGAATCCAACTCTTATTCAATATTTTTGGTAAGAAGCAATGATCAAATTACAATTCGGCTATTCATATTCACTTAATTTTATTCAAAGGCGAAACCTAATAAATGTAAATATGTCTAACTAGATGTAACTAAACCAATATTGCTATAGCATTTATAGTTTGGAAGCTTAATGTCCTTGCTTTCTTTTTAAGGGGGGAGGGGCGACTATACTCGGCCACCTCCAAGTAAAAGGAGTAAACGAGGTAGGGGGTAACATCGCCTCCTCCCAACCGAGTACTTTGATCGAGTAGCAATTACGGATTTCCATGTTCAAGGAATGTGTGTATGTAAGGGGGGGCCGTTGTATAATGGCTATAAAGGCGTCATGTTGCAAAAAAAAGAAATTTTTAAATGTATATATATCTCACCGTTTTTACATTTTCCCCTCAATTTCAATACCAAAATATTTCAATATTTTTTATATACTCTCTGTAATTTCTATACCAAAAAAATATTACACAATGGATGTTCCATCCGATTCTAGTACTCTTGAGTTGCCTTCGGGATTCTCGGATTCCAGTGATTGTTTTTGCGAGTGTTAGACCATTTCAGACCGTTGATATTTGAGAAACATAGTTTAGAACATTTTGTAACAGCTTTAATAGTAAAGGGGTTAAATTGTAAAGTTGGATAGTCTAATATGTAATGTTGGCGGCGTATTTAACATCCAGTGTCGGCTTTAGTGCAAGCTAAATGAGGCATTAGCTTAGGGCCACCAACTTTTAGGGCCTCTCATCTTGGATTTTTTTCATATATATATATATATATATTTGGGCTTGTGTTGATTGTTTTGGGTTAACTAAATGAAAGGGAAAGCAAACAAAAGAAGGTAGTAGTTGTGTTTGCTTGTAGGCCCAAAAGTCAAAGTTAGGTCTTTCAAGAAAATTAAAAAAAGCGACTCCCTTTGAACAATAAAACGGCACTACAATTTAACGGAAAAGTCATTTGTTTTATTCTCATTTTTGTTAATTACCCTTTTGGTAATTTGATCATTCATCACTTGTATGCAATAGCTTTGAATTGGTTCCATAATGACTTTTGTGTAATAGCTTAAAATTGTTCATCAATGTTCCGCCAACCTGTGTAATAGCATCGAATCTGCACGCCTGAAGCAGAAGGTAATCGCTTCGATTTTACTTAGTTGATTATTTTTGCAGTTATCCTTTTGGTAGAGATAGACTTTTAGAACTTAGTTATCCTAGTTTGTTTTGCCTAATTTGCTTGCTATTCTATTAGTTGGTTTTGCTTGAAGGTAATCGTTGTTAAAACTATTGATTTTGAGTGATAATTTATGCCCCTAATTTGCTAATAGTTAAACACTTGATTCTGTTGATGTTGTTAAATGCTAGTTTATACCTTAATAGTTAAGCACTTGATATGGAAAAGGGTCTTAAAATTTTATTTTGCTTTAGGCCACCAAAAACATTGAGCCGGCCCTGTTAACATCCCTGCGTATTTATAAATACGCAGGGTAGCCATGCTATATATATATGAATTTCTCACAATCTAGCATTCCAAGTTTCTTGGACTAAGTGTATTCTTGGTGTTTTTATTCAATAGTTCATCAGATTTGTGTGCTTAATCAGTATATTCAGGCTCTTGATTGTGTTATACCTTATGGGATTCTACATCAACATTGGTTGATTCACACTTATTCAATATTCTTTACATTCTACTTTGTTTTTCTTATTTTCATCACTCAAACACCTAATCAATAGGTGTTTGTGTGTTCATCAAACATCACCACTGTGATCCATAGTGATTTTGGGATCTACAATGAGTCTTCCGATTCTAGTAGTGATGTCAAGTTTTTATCCAAACTGGTTGTCGTGTGATCGTGAATTGGCTAGGAAGTTCTAATGAAAGATTACTTCGTCAATAACCTCCTGAAGTACGATGCAAATACAATTAGAGCGAAAATTCGCTTACCAAAGGAATAACTTTTAAAAATCGTCGGGGGATATTGAAGCAAATACAAGGTTTAAATGATTGAAAGATGGTTATAAAGGGAGGCAAAAAATAGCTTTACGCCACTTTAGAAATGCACATCAGTTATTCATCAACTAGCTACATGTAATGCTCCTGACGAATACGAAGAATATTTAGCTATGTCTACTGAATTTCTCCTGAATCTCTAGAAAATTTTTGTAATTCTTTATTATGTTGTGATTCACTGTGATCTATAGTGATTTTGGGATCTACAACGAGTCTTCCGATTCTAGTAGTGGTGTCAAGTTTTTGTCCAAACTGGTTGTCGTGTGATTGTGAATTGGCTAGGAAATTCTAATGAAAGATTACTTCGTCAATAACCTGAAGTATGATACAAATACGTTTAGAGCGAAATTTCGCTTACCAAATGAATTACTTTTAAAAATCATCGGGGGATATTAAAGCGAATACAAGGTTTAAATGATTTCAAGATGGTTATGCAGGGAGGCAAAAAAGAGCTTTACACCACTTTAGAAATGCACATCAGTTATTTATCAACTAGCTACAAGTAATGTTCCTGACGAATACGAAGAATATTTAGCTATGTCTACTAAATTTCTCCTGAATCTCTAGAAAATTTTTGTAATTCTTTATTATGTTGTATGGTAAAGAGTTTTTGACTAGCCACGACATTGCATATTTGTACAACGCGAATTAAGCTAGATGGGGCCTGCTAGGGATGATCGATAGCATCGACTCTACACATATCATTTGGAGGATGTGTTCGACAAGGTTGCAAGACCAATTTATGAGAAATGATCACAAATACCCAACGATCATGCTCGAAGCAGTGGTGTCACATAACTTGTGGTTTTGGCATGCGTACTATGGTCTTGCGGATTCAAATAACAATATCAATGTTTCCAATCAATCTCCATTGTTTAATAACGAAATGCATGGAACCACCCCGAGGTGTCCTTTTTAGGTTAATGGTCGCCAATACAAACGTGGCTATTATTTTATTGATGGGACTTACTCGTCTTGGTATGTTTTTTTTGTGAAATCTTTTACATACCCCATTGACTCGAAAGAAAAAAACAATTCAAGAAAGTGCAAGAATTAGCAAGAAAAGATGTCGAACGAGAGTTTGGTATTTTAAAAAGGTAGATGGGGTATGCTTAGTTAACCGCAACGGACAATGAAGCGCGAGAAAATACGGAATTTGATATACACATGTGTCATATTGCACAATATGATTATAAGACATAATGGGATTGCAATATCAACTGATTATCTGCTAGACCCTTCGACCGATGTAGTCATAGACCACAATGTAATTTATGAGTTATCTGATAAAAATACACATTTTAGAGTTCGATATGATCTTGTCAATCACATCGCTACTCTACCGGACTGGAACACGGATGATTCAGACGACAATTAGTTTTTATTTCTATTTTTATTGTTGATTTTTTTATTTTTGTTTTTTTAAATAATAAAAGTGTCTTTTTTTATTTTAATGTTTAGTTTTTATAGTATTTTTTAAATTAATTACACAGATAGTCCTTGTGCTTTGCCTATATTTCACATCCACTAACGGAGAAAATAGACGACCATCCATGCTAAGGACCATCATAGTTAGAAAAATAAAACGTTGAGGACCATCAGTGTTAATTGGGGGCATTTATGAAATCGATGCAAAGCACATGGACCATATATGTAATTGACTTTTAGAAAAATGTAGTGAGTACTCTGGGTATTTTAAGGTGTTGTTTGTTTTTTCAGAGGTAAAACGTCTGTATTCTGCGGACCACATCTGCAGACTTCTACAGCTGAAGAGGTGGACCAAACCTCTGCAGTTTGCAAGAAGAAGATTGTTTTTTTTTTTACTTAACAAAGCAAAGATCTGCTGAAAATTCGGAACAATTCTCACAGTTTAACATGATCAATTTCCGAACAATTCTCACAATTTAACATGATCAATTTCCGAACAATTCTCACAGTTTAACAAACTAATGAACCTAAATTATAGGTCAAAAAATAGCCCTAATATCAACACCATCAGACCAAAATCCAAGTCTGAGATATCACATGACAGCAAACGTTACTTAAAATCATCAAAGACACGATCATGTATTTTACTGCATCAAATCACTACAAACTAATACCATTAACTCATGTACATTTGGGTTTAACCCGTAATTATTCTTGCAAACAAACAACAAACAATAAAAAGAACAAGTTTTTAACAAAAATTAAAAGTTAAGAACATACCTATGTGGTGTCGGCTAGGAGGAGGTGGAGGTCGACGGAGGTGGAGATCGATGGAGGTGTCAGCTTGATGCTAGGGTTTTTGAGATGTGTTTTGAAAGAGCAGAGAGGAAGAGGTATAGAAGAGACTTGAAGATGTGAGGCCAGGTCTGCGCGAGGAAGAGGTGTAGAAGATGTTTTTAAATAAAACCACTTCCAAAAAACAAAGACGCTGCAGACTCAAACGTCTACGCATGGTCTGCGTGGGGCAGACATAAGAGGTTATGAAGTGCTTTTCACAAAAAACAAACACCCCCTAAGTAAGTGCCTCTTCCAAATAGTGGGTAGTTTGAGTAGTTTTGAGGTGACATGATCATGTTGATATTTTTTTAAACGACGTATTTCTTGGTCTTATGAGATTTAAACCCAAAACCTCACACTTTAAATGTATTAAAGGATTTGCCTTGCCATTGGACCACCAACCCCAATAGTCATAATCCTGTTGATTAAGTCAAGTACTTAAGGTAATAGAGTAAGGCACTCTCTACCCTTAGGGTATGTTTGGCAAAAGTAGCTGGTGGCTGATGGCTGGGAGCTGGTGGCTGGGAGCTGGTGGCCGGAAGCTGTTAGTTGGTAGCTGTAGCTGGTAGCTGGTGGTTTTAGCTTTTTAGATATATTTGGTGTTTGGCAGAGTAGCTGGAGCTTTTAATAAAATGTATAAAATGACCAAAATGGAGATAACTAAAAATTTAAAAAGTTTGTGCATTAAAAAGTTCATTACCTTTAGAGGTTAAAATAGTCATTTTTTTCCCTAAAAGCTTATAGTTCTTTCTAAACGCTACTAGTATGAGCGTTCAATTAAAAGGTTCAAGCTTCTAACCTAAATTAGGGTATGTTTGGCAAAAGTAGCTGGTGGCTGGTGGCTGATGGCTGGGAGCTGGTGGCCGGAAGCTGTTAGTTGGTAGCTGTAGCTGGTAGCTGTAGCTGGTAGCTGTAGCTGGTAGCTGGTGGTTTTAGCTTTTTAGATATATTTGGTGTTTGGCAGAGTAGCTGGAGCTTTTAATAAAATGTATAAAATGACCAAAATGGAGATAACTAAAAATTTAAAAAGTTTGTGCATTAAAAAGTTCATTACCTTTAGAGGTTAAAATAGTCATTTTTTCCCTAAAAGCTTATAGTTCTTTCTAAACGCTACTAGTAGGAGCGTTCAATCAAAAGGTTCAAGCTTCTAACCTAAAGATTCAAGCTCCTTTAATCAAACAAGACTTTTTATTAAGTAGGAGTTTTTTTATTAAAAGCTTAAAGGTAAAAGCTCCTAAAAGTTCTATGCCAAATATACCCTTATTTGGGTTTAAAGTCAACTATAAATAAACGAGTCAACTTTTTAATTGACAATTACAAAGACTACAAATCTTGTTTATATGTGTCCAAAATTAGGATTGATATTCTTTTAAACGTAAAAAAGAATAAAAACAACTTTTGAAGTCTTTGACAAAACTTTTTTTATAAAAATGAAGTGTTCTCGGAGGATGTTAAGTCTCTTTTTATGCATTTTAAAAACAACATATTTTTTTTTTCTAGAAGGTACCAAGTAGTTTTATATACTATTAGTCCACTAGATGACATTATTTATTGTAGCTTAGTTTAGTTGAACAAAAGTGTTTGAATAAAACTTTTTTTTTTCTGAACGGTAAATTTGGATCACTGACGGACCATTAGAGTATCATTGTGCCACGAGCGGAGCCACTCGATCATATCCATCTCTACTAGGCATAATGCCTATACACCAATTCAGGAGGAAACCCAATAAATATGGGAAAACCCCTTTATGGAAATAGAACCCAAGACCTGTTGGTCTTAAAGCCTTATTTCACCCCTAAGATGCTACTAGGCTACAAAGCCATGGGCGATACTTTTCTTTTAACTGGTTTAAGACTTAATAGTAGATTTAGAGGACGTATAAAATAGCTATTCTAAATAAACATCACATTATTTACATTATTTCAATAATTACAATTGAGACAATAATAAAATCGCACTTAATAGACAAGTTAAAAATAAATGGAAGTGAAAAAATAAGGATGGGATGCAAATGGTAACTTTTTTTTTTCTTAAATCGAGTTTCTTTACCTTTTTTTTAAATCAATTAATAACTTTTATATTCATCGTTATTCTAAAAAAATATACCATAAATTACAGAAATTTATTATCTTTAATCTAGATATATGAAGTTTACCTTTCAAAAAAAAAAATCTTTAATCTAGATATGGTGCTTAACTAAAATTGTCTCTAACTGTGCGTTCAAGTCACCCATGGCTTCATGTTTGAAGGAAAATTACTATTATAATGTTGTGTAAAAAATTAACAATGGTAAGTTTAAAACCACCTTTGATTTAACAAACGTATATGCCTAGTCCGAAATACACTTTGTATATATTAATATATTAATGGGTTATTGGATTTTATCACACTCAACTATTGGCTATTGGTCGCTGTCACCCTCAACTATCACTTTGACGTCCGTCACCCTCAACTTAACACTTAGTGTGTTCTGTCACCACGTCGTTAACTGATCACTAACTTTTGATCTTGTTACTATACTTTTGGAGTGTCATAAGATCTCTATAACACCCTCAAAAGTATAGTACCAAGATCAAAAGTTAGTGATCAGTTAACGACGTGATGACAGAACACACTAAGTGTTAAGTTAGGGGTGACGGACGTCAAAGTGATAGTTGGGGGTGACCGCAGCCAATAGCTAGAGAGTGATAAAATCCGATGACCCTATATTATACAATATCCCACCTACATATTAATATATTAATAATTATACAGATAAGTAAAACCAGAATATAACTTTAAGGATTTAATGTATCCACATATACCAACAAAGAAGATCTTAAACATAAAGACCAAAATCCGGTTGATGTTTCCATCAATGTTTACCTTTTGTTTTTACATTTGAAATTTCTCATCAAATCTCCATAGTACATTTTTCAAAGATCCTTCTGCTTACCAACCAATATTCATTCCCAATATGGAAAACAACAAACTTCTCTTTATTATTTAATTTTACATTTTTCTTTAAAAATCCAAACCAATTATCATAAAAAAGATTTTTGTTTACCTTTTATTCATTCCCCATAGCACACGGAGTCTGCCTTTTATAAGGGATATGGGCCACATACAAATATACGATATTCCAGCTTTGTGAAAAGTAGATATCTAGGTACGTTGGCTGGCTTCTTGTTGTATGAGATTTATCACGGTGTTATTCTTTTCAACTTTAGTGTGTGTGACACTTGGTTTTTACTAAAGTAAACTTTATTCCCGCTATGCATGGTAATTTCTATGCTTTTACTGACGACACTTCTCGGATCAAATTTATTCACCCACTAGGAGACCACAAGCAAAACCAAATAGAAAACAAACAGCCATAGGGTGTTTCAGAAACCCATACCTTAACCTGGTTGGTCGGTTATAGTTGTTGGGACTAATCTTGTCATAACTCAAAAGTTGGAGGGTGCTAAGTGTTTTAGTTTATTTAGGTTTCCTAATTCTAGTCTAGGGATGTTTTCTTGGGCATCAAGGTTTATTAGATAGGTTTATCTAGTTTGTTTATTTATTTTAATAATAGAGTTTGAGTCGGGTTAGGACTAGAATAAGTTTAGTATAAATAGATGGTTAGAGTCATTGTAATTAGTGTGCTCTCATTGATAATTTAATAAAAGAGTCGAACAAGTTTGTTCATATTGCGTCTTTGTTTATTCGATCAAGGGCCTGATTTCCAACAATTGGTATCAGAGCTACTTGGCCGTTTTGAGAGTCGTTTTCAAGAAGGGGAGCCGCCCCTCGCAGGGATGCAACGGCGATGAAACCGGCGTGGTTGAAGACGAAGGAAAAAAGGCATTGAACGGCAGTATCGGAAATTTTGGAGCTGGTAAAACGGTTGACGGCAAAAGGGAGTTGGCAACGGTTTACGTGGTGGTGTCTCAAATTAAAGTCCACGTAGATGGATCATGCATGGTTAACGATTTGGATGGGTTGTTAAATCCTAAACAGTATTCCAAGGTGGAGGTGAATGAGAAATCCTTTTACAGATTAATTAATTCAAAGTCAGTGGACAACCCAAAATTTGGTGTTGGGTTAATTGAATTAATTTTGGTATGCACGGTTTAAAGGGTGCATGTGAAAGGGTTGCAACAGCAGGTTCGAGACGGCAGGTGGCTGTTTTTGGATCGTTTAACAGCAGAAGACGGACGCGTTAAGGTGTTTTCGGTCGGCCGTTGTTATGGTAGACGTACCGGTTAAGACGACAGGGGTGACTGGTGATAAACACTTGTTTTCCGAGGCTGTTAATAGTGATCAAAAGAAGATTCAAGGTTGTTCGGTTATTAGTTGCGGGTTTGAGCAACTGGCATATACCCGGTGACAACAGCAGGATTTGAAGTGCTTTGATCGGCTTGGTTCGTGATAAGAGGAGACCGGCGTAGTGCGTGAAAAGCGGGCAGAAGGGATCTGTCAAAGCAGGTGGCTTTGGATTCGTCTCGTTTAGCAAGGTGAGAAAACGGAAAAAGCGGGTAGCTTGTTTTCTTTGTCGGTGGAGAGGCCTCTTCGAACGGGTGTGATTGGAAAAAGGTACGGGTGTCAAGATAATGGCGTTGGAGTTCAAATCGAGTGACTCGGATGTGACCGGGTAGAGGTCGTTGATCCGTGATGAGTCAAGATGTGAATGAACGTTTCCAACGTGAAGCCATGTGAGATGTTACAAGTGTAGTGAGTTTTTTGTTTGGGTTGAACCGAGAAGACTTTGGACGTGATCGAGGTGAAGATCGTGGGTCCAGGAGAGGTCGAGATGGTAATGAGCGGTTCCGGGATAAAAGTCACGTGAAATGTTATAAGTGCGGAGAATATGGTCATTATAACAACGAGTGTCCGAAGTTGAAAGATGAAGAGGTGAACTTGACCCGATATGAGGATGATGAACCGACTCTAATGTGAAGAAAGTTATTGACAAGATTAGGGGGGGTGATTGTTGGGACTAATCTTGTCATAACTCAAAAGTTGGAGGGTGCTAAGTGTCTTAGTTTATTTAGGTTTCCTAATTCTAGTCTAGGGATGTATTCTTGGGCATCAAGGTTTATTAGATAGGTTTATCTAGTTTGTTTATTTATTTATTTTAATAATAGAGTGAGTTTGAGTCGGGTTAGGACTAGAATAAGTTTAGTATAAATAGATGGTTAGGGTCATTGTAATTAGTGTGCTCTCATTGATAAATTAATAAAAGAGTTGAACAAGTTTGTTCATATTGCGTCTTTGTTTATTCGATCAAGGGCCTGATTTCCAACAATAGTAGACCGTGATTCATGAAACACCTCGAATCAATTACGGGGCGCTAGTTCCGAAACATGAAAACTCCACTTCATGAATAACCCATAAACCCGAACTCTTTCAGACTCTACTTGTGAAATGAACCAACCCGAAAAACCGGTTCAAAACGATTGATGACGACGGTGGTATGTGATCACTGCGATGACTCAGTGGATGAGCGTAGGCGGCGACAGCGAACCCAACGACGGCGTCTTCGGGAATTTTTAGGAACCGGATGATCAGAGAGGCGTGTAATCACTCTCAGATCAAATTATTTCAGTGGCTCTCTTGAATAATTTAATCGGATACAACTCTGATTTTTGAGAAACTGAACAAGTGTATGTGTATGGAAAATTCGTCTAAACCAGGAAATTATGATAAAAAACTGTCTACGAATTTAGGTTAGGGATGATTAACTGCCTCATGGCAGTTATCTCAAGTTTTAAGACAAAACTTCCTCTTAACTGCCATTATTTTGAAGTTTCGAAATTATGGCATTTTTCGGAATTAAAGATCCTCAACCGAATTTTTGTGTACCGCTAGCCAGCTTTTGATGGTAGTACACAAATCAAAACATATGAGCACGAACAAACGACAATGTTACTCATTAAAACGATATAGACTTAAAGGCTCAGGTTATCGGCTGCAACCGGTGGCTTCTTTGAAGCCACCTTCAATCCTTCATTGCCATGCCAAGATGATGAAGTCTTCATCCCCTTTAGATAGTAAGCAAAATATAATACTTATTGTAAACACAAAAGTTTACACCAAGTAAAATACGTTGAATTAGAAAAAGGTCTCAGATGAGACTGTCCTCATCATCATCAACTACGTACTTCCGTAAAACCAAACAACCTAAAACAAGCAACGTAAACACAATAAATCTATAATATGCCACCTTGTAAACCAACGAATAATAATATTTAAGTATATGTAAAGACAACAACTTTGATATGTTGTTCATTTGTTGTTTTAATGTTATGTATTAGGTCAGTGTAGGGTTCAAAAGGTTAACCCCTCAACGTCACATTGAATTACAAACCATACTCTACCAAAAACTTCGACAACACCACAACAACAATAAAACAAAGACAATCAACATGTTGTAAGAACATTACACCTCAAGCTAATTATATTGAATGGTTATAGTAACCGAACACGATAAATCTATAATATGCCACCCCGTAAACCAACGAATAATAATATTTAAGTATATGTAAAGACAACAACTTTGATATATTGTTCATTTGTTGTTTTAATGTTATGTATTAGGTCAGTGTAGGGTTCAAAAGGTTAACCCCTCAACGTCACATTGAATTACAAATCATACTCTACCAAAACCTTCGGCAACACCACAACAACAATAGAACGAAGACAATCAACAACGTGTTGTAAGAACGTTACACCTCAAGCTAATTATAAGAAATTTTACATGCGTACTTTTATGTACATGTCAGTATAAATCAAAGTTGGTTTACGTTTAGACGTAAACTTTGTTTTTAAACGAATGAGCTCAAATATAATACGTTTTCGTGCTTTTTTATGTACGTTTCCGGTTGGTTTATGTTTTAATGTAAATTTTGTACTAAACCCAGTGTGGTTAATTATAATAAATTTTCATTCGTTGGTATAAATTCGAGTTACTTTACGTTTCGACCCCTAGGAACGCAAAACGGGTAAAATTACAATTATGTTATTGTTATATATCTACACGAAAAACCATAGTCGTTGATGTTTACACCTCCCGACTTTGGTCATTTCACTTTGCAAAACACTCATGGTTGCCACTTGATGTGAATGTGTTTTCTTTTTTCCTTTTGTGGTTGTTATTTTTAAAGCTATAATATGCCCCTTTTGATTACACATGGCCTTTATTTCTCTATACACGCTTTATGTTTTTTGGTATGTTACGTTATAATTGTACGATATATATTCGATTTATTTTACGTTTTGAGTCAATCACAATGCTTATATAAGGTACATTGAGTTGAACCGAGTACGTCGAAACATACATTTTGATATTATTAACGTTTATACTAATCCATTCGATGTTTCCAACGTGCGCATGGTGCAACGCCAAACCTGAAATGTTAAACAAGTTGCTATTTTTCTCTTTGACTTTTCGAGTCATATTTAAGTTCCTATAATTACAATTACGCCACCAAGCCCATCATAACCATTATATTTAATACAAGGGAAATTGGTCTGTAATAATCCCACCTAGACCTTATTGGCCATTAATAATCCCACCTTAGAATATTCCCTCCACCAGTCCCACCTTTCACCTATTTTTCCTACATTGGTCCCCCGTTAAAAAAACTTAACGGAGTTAACCTTTTTTCCAAATTACAAAACAGATTTTTAGGGCTTTTGATTAGAACAACGATAGGAGTCCATTGATGTAAAACTTGTCTCGAAACGGTGCTCCAAACGATGGAAACGGCACTTCAATTCGGGTGTTTAAATTTCTAATTAACCAAAATCAAGTCACTTGGAGCACAATTTCGAGGCAAGTTTTACATCAATGGACTCGTATCGTCGTTCTGATCAAAAGCCCTAAAAAACCTGTTTGTAATTTGGAAAAAAAGCTTAACTTCATTAAGTTTTTTTAACGGGGGACCATTGTAGGAAAAATAGGTTAAAGGTGGGACTGGTGGGGGGAATATTATGAGGTGAGATTATTAATGAGCAACAAGGTCTAGGTGAGATTATTACAGGCCAATTCCCCTTAATACAATCAGTGACCAACATTTCTTCTCACATTTTCCAAATAAAGTTGATCTTTATTTGATCAACCCTCTCTTTCCTTGTATTTTACTCCCTTTTTCCTTGTATATTACTCCCTTTTTCCTTGGAGCTCCTTGTCTCACTATAATATACGTATGTGTGTATATAGGAATTAGGATGGTTATAGTAGAAAGAGAAATCTTTTTTTTTTTAAATAGAAATCTTTTTTTAAAGATCGTACTTAGAAAGGTTTCAAGATACTACATGTGCAGGGGCGGAACCAGAGGGGCCGAGGGGGGTCAAGAGGGTCCGTTGACCCTCCGGTCACCAGAACTTTTTGAATTTTTATTTTATAAATTTTGAGTTTTTGAAGAACAAACTTAGAGACGGACCCCCTAATGAACCAGTATAGGATATAAGCTTATGATGACCCCCTAATTAAATCGTTTTGGTTCCGTCACATATCTACATGCAAAAATATTTCCAAACATGTTTCTTGTTTCGTTAATATCGTAAAAATATTAAATATTAAATTTGATGTAATCAATGGTTCAATACATTTTCTACGCTTCTAAAAAGTATTTATTAATTTAACTAGCCCTCTCTCCCTACACAAGTATGGGAACATGTTAAATACATGACCAAATCTAAATAGAGAACTCTAAGATGTGAGACGACATACATGTAGTAAGAATAGTAGGAAAGATGGTTAAAAAAAAGTTTTATTTATCACATGCAAAGCAATACAAAAGGTTTTACTTTATATTAATTTATGTATGTTATGTTATTCTGTTTAAGTTACTTCATATTTACATAAAAAATAATATGAAAGTTATTGGCAATTACCTTACAATGTAATGTTTAGTCCTTGATAAAATAAACAGTCATTACAAAAAAAGGCAATAGCGGCGACACCAATAGCAGCGACGGGCCATATGTCGCCGCTATTGGTCGATCCGGAACACGGTATCCTACAACTAACCCCAGCCACTCTTTCATTATCATGATCCAACGGCTGGGATTTGTTCTAAGCAATAGCATCCCATCAATAGCGGCGTTACAATAGTGACAATATGTCGCCGCTATTACCAATAGGTAGGCGATCTGGATTATTAGCGGCGACAGCCGTCGCCTCTATTGCCCCGTTTTCTTGTGGTAAGTATTGGATTGATGCCCGCTTAGTCTTCTTCTAATAAATTTATAACTTGCATTCATATTGGTGAATAAGAAATATTAAACTTAAAAAAGAATTTTCATACCTCACTAAGGCCATGCGTAATGGGCATTATAGGGGCATGAAAGAGTTTGATAATGCCTCTAGCACCATCCTCTTGGGCATTATAGGGGCATGAAAAGAGAGGGGCATTTCTAGAATAATGCCCAAAGAGGAGGAAAAAAAATGGTAAATATTGAATGAAATGGGCATTAACCGTTACACATTTTTTGTAGGGGCGTTATAATGTTGATGTGACGAAAAATACCCCTTAGAAGGCATTAACCATGACACATGTTCTAATGAAAGACAAAATGATATCAAAGAATAGATTTATAAATAGTGCCTATATGACATTTGTGTAATTAAAGAAAATGGTTTTGAAAGAGGCTTTACCGAAGCTAGATGATGTTATTTTTTTTTTTATTATTTCGAAGGAGAATTTAAGTTTGATTAAGGTGATTCCTTGCATGGAGACATAAAGCACGATTAATTTTCACCGAAAATGAGATGTTTTCACATTATACATTATTCAACTCCATATTGTTGTCTATATATAGACACATCTTGCCATTTTACATTCAACATAACACTTCTCTCTCTCTCTCTCTCTCTCTCTCTCTCTCACACACACACACACACACACACATATGGCTAAGGCTCATCTTCTAAACCGAGCATACATGATCATACTACACATAATAAGTAACTTGGTTTCAATAACAAGAACCAAACTAACACCATGGAAAAACACTTCACTCCAATATAAAACCCTACCTCTTGAAATAGCAACTAAACTTTTTCTTGATACCACTTCCATCAAAACAGCTTCTTCTGATTTCGGTAAACTTGTTCAAGAAATCCCAACTGCTGTTTTCCATCCTTCCACCGTTTCGGACATCTCTCGCCTTATTAAATCCTCATACACCTCTTCTTCTCCTTTCAAGATCGCGGCCAGAGGCCGTGGTCACTCGGTTGGAGGACAGGCAATGGCGAAAAATGGGGTGGTGGTGGAAATGAGTTCTTTGATTAATGTTGGGATTAAAGTTTGCCGGAGTGAGAGTTTAGGGTTTTATTGTGATGTTGGTGGTGAGCAGCTTTGGATCGATGTTTTGAGGACGACGTTGGACCATGGATTGGCGCCGGTTTCATGGACCGATTACTTGTATCTTAGTGTTGGAGGTACCCTTTCTAATGCAGGGATTAGTGGGCAGGCTTTCCTTCATGGACCTCAAATCAGCAATGTGCTTGAAATGGATGTCATCACTGGTACTTACATATACATATACATATACATATACATATACATATACATATACATATACATATACATATACATATACATATACATATACATATGCATACATGATACGTACTTCTATTAAAATATTTTCGATGAAATACAAGTCTAGTAATGTCGATACATATGTAGAAATATACATGGGTGTACGACTCCCTCAGCTCTCAGTTTCTCGAATTTTATGTTGGAATTATGTGATATTATGCCTTTTAGAAATCGTATACAAAATATGTGTCATTATATCGCGTGTTAGAATCCCAAGTAAAAGAAAATTTTAATACGGCCCGGTTTTTTAGAATATGTTTTGAGCCCTCAAAAAAGTTGAGTCAGCCCTGATCACAACTATTTCAGTTTGGAATTATAGAATAATAATGAATATTGACAACATGAATAAAGAGTTACATTGTATAAGAAACAAATAATTAACATGGAAGTTGTAGTTGATACAAACTAGATCAATTTTATTGATACATTTTGACAAAATTTTATTTCTTAGAATATGTTTCTTGGATGGTTGTAGGAAAAGGAGATTTCATGACTTGCTCCAAAAGCATGAACTCTGATCTCTTCTATGGAGTTCTTGGTGGTCTTGGCCAGTTTGGGATCATCACTAGAGCAAGGATTGTTCTACAGAAGGCACCAACAAGAGTAAGATCTTTAAAAACATGTGTAATTAATCAACTCACAATTCAATAGACTATAATCACCCTATGCTTAATTATGTTCTTGATTTATGTAGGTGAAATGGGTTCGAATGATTTACGACGACTTTGCTACCTTCACAAAGGATCAAGAACACTTGATCTCACTTAATCATGGACCTAGTTTTGTTGAAGGCTCTCTTATTATGAAGAAAAGTCCTGCAAACAATTGGAGATCTTCGTTTTTCTCGGTTCATGATGAAGCGAAAGTAAATTTGTTAGCATCCGAATGTGGTATCATTTATAGCTTAGAAGTAGTAAAATACTACGACGAATTCGGCATACAAACCATAGATGAGGTACATATTCTTCATTCTTATATCTTTAGTTTTTGCAAAATTTTGGCCCACTTTTTCAACTTTTATTTGTAACTATACAGGAACTAGATGAGATGTTCAAAGGGCTAAACTTCAAAAGTGGATTTATATTCAAGAAAGATGTAACATTTGTGGATTTTCTAAATAGAGTGAGAAGTGAAGAGCTAAAGCTTCAATCTAAAGGATTGTGGGATGTTTATCATCCATGGTTAAACTTGTTCATTCCAAAATCGGGTATTTTGGATTTTAATCAACGTGTGTTTGTTGATATAATTCAAAAAGAAAACAAGAGTGCTGGCCCTTTTCTCGTATACCCAATGAACCGAAAAAGGTAATTAACAATTTCACATTATTTAGTTATTCCAATTATTGCATAAATATCTTAAATTTTATGTTGAAAATAACTAAGAATAAAAATAATTTAATTTCATAGATTATAGGATTAATATATTTTTCATGGAAAAGTTCAAGAAAAAGTGAAGTAGATGACTTTGCCCTAGTTTGGAGTTTGATTTGCTAGATGACAAAAAATCAATTATGTTTCTAAAAGTGCATACATTCATATAGAAATTATATTATGAATAAAGATCTATCATTTTGTCAACTACTTTATATTTTTATTTTTAAATTTAATTATCAAATAACTAATCAACCATACTCCAAATAATTAAAATCCAAATTATAGTATTAAAGAAATAAGAAATATATAACAAATCTAATAAAAAAATAGAACTTTTATTTTATATAATCGCTTACTTTGTAGCTAATTTACTTGTAAAATTGCAGATGGGATTATAGGATGTCTTCGGTCATTTCGGAGGAAGACGAAGACGTTTTTTACACCGTAGGTTTATTGCACGCAGCTAGAAATATTGAAGACTCGAAGATAATCGAAAATCAGAATAAAAAGATATTAGAATTATGTGATGAAATTGGGATTAAAATCAAACAATATCTTCCACAATATAATGAAACAAAAGAAGAATGGATGAAGCATTTTGGTGCAAAATGGAGTTTGTTTGAGGAGAGGAAAACCAAGTATGACCCAAAAATGATATTGTCACCTGGACAAAAGATTTTCAATTTTTAGTTATAGTAATTATTAAGTATCAAGTATTAGTTATATATATTTATATGTTATTGTATGTATTTTATTAATAGATATGTTGGATTAATGTAGCGTATCGGGTTTATGTAATTTAATTTAGTTTATTATCTCTTTTAATATCAATAAATTTTTATTTTCTGATAAGCCTAAAGTAATATTATAATATGATATGTTCACTACTTCACTCAGATAACCATTAGCCGGTAAAATTATGTAAAGCCCAGCCCAAAACTAGAGCTTCATGATTGTATGGCCCATTACAAAGTTACAGCCTAAATAATATATCAAGAGTAAATCATATGTAGATTGTAAAATGTCTGGTTTTATTTTGGTTTATAAGTGTAGCTTAAGTTTTTTAATGGTTTGGTTTTGATTTAGATAAATCATCGAAACCGAACTATAAACACTCCTGATATGCAGATCAAGACTCGGGTTTTGCTCGGATTACAAGTTTAGCCATGAAGCAAGCATTCCCATTTTTTCGCCATAAAACACAATCCTCAAAAAGAAAGGATAATTGACACAACGAACAACTTCGAATTCTAGGTAGGGATGTGTAGAATTCGGGTTATACTAGCCAAACAGGACCATGACCAGCCTGATTTGTTTCAAATGGTCCGGTACTCGGTCATTATTTTGCACTTTCTATTTTTCGGTCGAGTTACGTAAGCCAGATGTTCCATCCTCAACCCAAAAACCCCAAAATCTTAAAACTTGAATAACGCTAGCCCACGATTGCCGGTCACAGTCTAATTAGAAGCGTCCCAGACTAAAACCAAATGGTGTAGAACCGTGGTAGGCTGCCTACATCTTCTCAATAAATCAGTCTCGGGCCAAGGCCCATTTGTTCACTCCTAAACTAGAGGTGCACATAAAACCTGGACCCGACCCGGAACCAGTTCCTACCCTACCCGAACCGCGAGTACAGACCAGTTCCAGACCCAGCTGAAGATAAAGAAACCGAACCAGACCCGGCTGAAGAAAAAGAAACCAAACCAGAACCGGTTCCTATCCTACCCGAACCGCAGATACAGACCTGGCCGAAGAAAAGAAACCGAACTGGAACCAGCACAACCTCTACATGGCCAAAACCCAGACTGGCCAAAACCCTAAAAAAACCCAGCCAAACTGGTCAAAACCCGGTAAAAAACCCGAACATACCCAGAACCGATTGTTGACCAAAACCGGACCCGGTTCTGGTTGAAAAAAACCAGTTTTGTGCACCTCTATCCTAAACTACTACAGGCATCAAGAAACACTATAGGTAGCAGGTGTGTGTTAATAAAGGTATACAGAAAAAAGATTTCAGTGGATAAAAGATCTTCAACAACAGAAACTACACTCCATGTTCAAGGAAGTAAATTACAAAACAGAGGTATACTACCAAACCGTTTGTAACAAAAATAATAAAACCGGTTCAAGCCCGTCTTTTACTCAACCGCCACGAGTTGGGTTCATGGTACCTATCATAAAGTGGCTCAATCCGCTCTTGCCGCTTGCGTTTACTCATTTTTGTTGGGTCCGACACCTTGAAGAATCTAGGGGCCAGCTCAACAAGCCATTTGGGATCGATGACAGTAACCTCACGCATGTACTCTTTTGTTGTCATAACCAACTCGTGATAGATGACCCAATCGGGCTGTCTCTGGAAAAGAGCACTGCTTGGGTGTATATAAACGGGCTGATTCTCAACTATGGTCCGGTATCCTTCTTGTGGGTCCTTCCTTGCAGCGTGAAAGAAGAAACCGGCTGTTATTGCCTTGCGTATTTTGGTGAAATTTCTCCCAGCACTTACAACATCCAATTTGTACCTGATCAAATAAAGGGCAATTTAGTAATTAATAGAAACATACACAATACAGGTTATCAAAGGTTGAATGTTTTATACAGTTAAGTACCAAATAACAGAAAAAGACGAGACCAGTGCTTAAACGGTTAAACCCTTTGTGTAATACATTTTAAAAAACTGAACAAAAAACAAATATTTTATAGGGGTATTAACAGTGGCGGATCCAGGATTTTTTTTCTATGGGTTCATTTTTTTCATAGTCAAATTTCTCACAGTTAAACGAGTTTTCGGGTTGGATCGGGTCGGGTCGTGGAGCATACCAAACCTTGATGACTTTCTTTTCAATAATCGTTTACACTAGCATAAATTCAAGTTCTAACAAAAAAAAAAAATCACAAATTCTAAATACATATTCACATAACACTAAGTATTCAAACATCTAGACATACACATACATACAGCCTCTGATGTTGTTTGTGGGCTGCAATTGTTTTCTTTTCTGACTTTGGGGCAGCGAAAGAAACCTTGATTGTTTAAAATCTAGACATACACATACATACAGCCTCTGATGTTGTTTGTGGGCTGCAACTGTTTTCTTTTCTGACTTTGGGGCAGCAAAAGAAAGCTTTACTGTTTAAAGTTTGTATTTAAAAAGAAATTATATAAATAATGAGAAACACTAGCATCACCTCGATCCCGGGACCATTAGTTTAGAAGACAAGGCCTTGACCACCACGACAGTTGTTCATCTTTACCTATGGGTTCATCATCCGATATATTATTTATGGGTTCACTATAGTTTTTTATATAAGTGTTCTGTTAAAATCCGAAACTCAGTGGGTTCGGGTGAACCCGAAACTCACTATGTAGATCCGCCCCTGGGTATTAACTAGGGGTGGCAAAATCAACCCATACATTCAACTTTGGGTTAGGATGGGTATTATTTTTGTAGTAGATGGGTTAAGTTGGGTTAACAAGAATTGTTAAATGGGTCAAGAAGGATAACTTTAAAAAATAACAAAATAACATGTGGGTCAGGATGGGTTTTCTGGGTAAACTAACTCCATTCCACCGCTGCTGCTCCATTCCACGGTCTCTTCGTGCAAATTCAATTTTCAAACTCCAAAACCGTGTTTTAATCTTTATCACATAAAAAAAGCAACCACCGTTCCAATCTATCACCACCGGTCGCCATCGCGTCGCCGCCATCACACACTCTCTCTACACTCCGGCGACACTGATCCTCCTCGCATCTTGACGATGACATCAACCGACACTGCAAATTTCGATCTCAGAGTACACTATCTCATCTCTTAAATTCAATTTCATCTTCAATTGTTTTTCTCATGAATTTTACCTGTTTTTCGTGAATTTGCTTGCTCGATCTGTAACCGACACAGTCCAGCTATGGCGCGTTTTCGCTAACGCGTTCACGCGGTGGTCCGAATGGACGCCGTTAACATTTACCGAAAGCGTTAACTACTTCACTGCTGATATGAAAATCGGATTCTACACCAGAGAACACGGTGATGGTGAGGAGTTTGACGGTGTGTTGGGGACGTTAGCTCAAGCGTTTGCACCGCCTAGAGGCTTGTTGCATCTAGACCGTGACGAAACGTGGATTGTTGGTGATATATTTGGTTCTGGGTCTGGAACAGGAACAGAAATGGATCTGGAATCAGTGGAGGTTGCATGAGATCGGGCATTTGTTAGGGCTAGGACACTCGTTGGTGGAAAATGCGATTATGTTTCTAATTTCTCATGAATTTTACCTGTTTTTCGTGAATTCGTTTGCTCGATCTGTAACCGACACAGTCCAGCTATGGCATGAGGTACAATTTAATCGTTTTTTTTCACTTTTTCGCTACGAGTTAAGGTTTCGAATTTGTTCGAATTTTGTAAGATTTGTCCTGCACGGTTGTGCAGTGAGTATACATTTGCTGGCGTGGATAATCTGGATCATTGTACGAAGTATTTGAACCAGACGCTAGTCACATTTGGATTTCCGGCTTCTCTGGATCTGTTTGCAACTGATCCAGTTTGAGAATTTTGAGTTTGTGTGTTATGATTTTGACATTTTGTTGTTTTAGTTTGTGTTTATTTTTTGTTTATGGTTATGTTTAGGTTTCGATTGCGCGGACTTGCAATTGTATATACTCGTTGTTGCAGCAGAGGCAACGCGATATTGAGTTTCGAGAGTCGACTAATGATCAGAGGCAACGGTGAGGATTTTGTTGTTAGAAGTAGTTTAGTTTACTTGAGGCATTTGGTTAGTTAAGTATCTCACCGATTCTGCGCATTTGGTACCGGTTCAGTACCAAATGAGTTTCATCGTGACGTACAATCGTCAAAAAACACTGAACCTTTTTTTAAATTTTTTGATTTTTTTTTATTTTTTAAAACTTTATTAATTTTTTTGTTTTTTTTTATTTTTAAATTTTTTTTATTTATTTATATTTTTAGCCTATCATGCCCAAATCCATCTTGACAAATACCCATCTTGACCTAAACCCATCCTAACCCATTTCTTAATAAACCCATCCTAACCCAAACCCATCCTAACCCATACCCATCCTAAAGCATTACCCAAACCTGCCCAACCCACCCATTTTGCCACCCCTAGTATTAACCCGTGCACAGTTTGGGTAAAAAAATACAACCATAACCCAGACACCAATACTAATTTAAAGCACTATCCTCGATACAAATCCAACAATTCGCTTAATACCATAAGCATATGCATAACTAAACCTAAAGCTTGAAGATTTATCACCCATAATTCATTTTCAATAATAAGAGTTTTAAGACCCATAAATGAGAAGAACTAAGTAGCATTAGGCACTAGTGAACTAATGGATTGATATCAGGCATGTGCATTTTGATAATTGATTAATTTCACAGTCTAACTATTAAACAAAATATTGTCAGGAAAAGGCAATTTGCAGCATCTGTCCATATCAAGAGTTACAGCCATTTATAATAGTTTTGCATCCTAACCATGAATCCATATTTTTCAAATAAGAAGTCAATAAAAACAATAATATTTGAATTGCAGTTCTATTGATAATGAAATAAGCGGGTACCAACAGCCAAAATATCTTTTTTTACGATTTTAAAACCATAACTATGAACAATAATATCTTTTAAGAGGGAAAAAGGAAAGGGCTTTGTCAGCATCTATCTATATCAAAACCCAAGGTCGATAAACAAATCCACGTAACACATTAAGATTAGAAATTGACCACCTTGTGTAATAAAGATGAATCCATATTTTTCAAAATAAAACTTTGAGTTAACTACACAGATAGTCCCTGTGGTTTATTGAAAGTAACGCCTTTAAGTACTAACTTTTTTTTTGCAACGTGTTAAGGTTCTTTGGTTTCGTTTTTATAACACTTTGGGGTATTAAGGCCAACTGGCGTTAAAATTTCTATTAAGTTTGAATTAAATGACTGTTCTACCCTTTAATAACCACAAGGACCGTATATGTAGATTAATAAAAATTAATTACAGGGACCACTTTTGTAAATTACTAAACAAAATAAAAAAACAAAAGTAACCCCCTTGAAATCAGATTCCCGGTCATCGGTCACGATCACCGACTCCGGTTATCACCACCTTCGTGAAATTTTCTTATTTCGCCAGCACTACCTATGTATTACTAGGACCTATTACTAGGAAAAATTATAACATTTTGAGAGGAATTTAGGGGCTGTTTGGCTAAGCTTATTTTAGTGACTTATTTACTTATTTACTTTTTGAAAAGTTAAAAGGTGTTTGGGTTAGCTTATTATGTGAGAGGAATAAGTAAATAAGTCATTCCATTATGACTTATTTGCTTTTCAAATAAGCAAATAAGTAAATAAGTCATTCCAATAAGCTTAGCCAAACAGCCCCTTAGTGGGTAACGTCCAACATACACTCTTCCTCCGAACAATATACAAAGTAAGGAACTTCCTTCCTAGGATTATTCCACCCTTGAATTTTGAAAGCATCAATATGTATATTTACAACTGCCATTCAAATTTATAACACAAGAATGGATTTTTAAACATAACAGAAGGGAATTAACAGAAACCCCATCACTAATTCAAGAAAAAAAAAATCATTTTTCAAGTTTTAGTGTTTATTCTGATAAAATTATACAGCATAAATTAGGACGGAAGGGTTATGGTCCGAAGTAGTGTAGGAGGCGGTGCACGACGGAGGGTATGGCGAACGACGGTGGGTTCCGATTGCCGGTGGAGTTGAAAAGTGATGGTGCAGTGGTTCAGGTGGTGGTTGCAGAGGGTTGGTGTGTCGGTGGTTAAGGTTCGAGAGTCGGGGTTGAGATCGGAGTGGGGATTTTCCGGTGACGGAGATGTAGGGGTGGTGGAGATGAACAGAGGTGTTGTAAAGTTTAGTAATTTACAAAAGTGGTCCCTGTAATTAAATTTTATTTATCTACATATACAGTCCCTGTGGTTATTAAAGGGTGAAACAGTCGTTTAATTCAAACTTAACAGAAATTTTAACGTCTGTTGGTCCTAATACCATAAAGTGTTATAAAAACGAAACCACAGAACCTTAACATGTTACAAAAAAAAGTTAGTACTCAAATGCGTTACTTTCAATAAACCATAGGGACTATCTGTGTAATTAACTCTAAAACTTTTCATTAAAACAATAGAACTTGATTAGCAATCTAAAAAAAGTCAATGGTGAAACAAAATTTATTGGTAAACGGAAACATACTTGTCCATAATCGAAAGAAGCTGCTTCCGGACATCCTGGGCCCGCCTAAGAGACCGTGACTGAACAAAATTTTCAAAGCACCACGGGCCCGAAAAATTTTTCGCTTTCCAAGCCTCATAAACTGCCAGCAAAGTGAGTTGATCACCTTCAGCTTGAAAAAACTTCGCCCTTTTTTGATCAGCTTGCGCTTGTTTTTCCCTAGGTCTATAAAAGATATTTCCAGTTTGAATCATTGCAATAATAGTCAAAATTTCATCACTACACCCCAAATCCACGCTGGCAAGAAGCATCTTCGATAAAGGCGGTTCTAACGGGAACTCTGCCATTTTCCGACCTAATTTCGTTAAAAGTCCTTCTTCATCCAAAGCTCCAAGACTGTACAGCTGTTCCATGGCGGATATAAGCGCTTGCGGGGATGGTGGGTCCATGAAATCGAAAGCTAGTAGATCGTTAATCCCCATAGCTTTCAAAGTCAAAGTAGTCAACCCAAGATTAATCCTCTGAATTTCCGGAATCGAAGTCGGTGACATCTCGTTATTGAAAGCACTTTCGGTGTAAAGCCTGTAACACTTTCCCGGGCCCGTTCGGCCCGCACGACCTGCTCTTTGCTTAGCCGACGCTTGCGAAATTGGAGTAATCACGAGAGAATCAAGCCCTTGTTTCGGGTTATACACATTCTGCTTAGCAAACCCGGGATCAATGACGTAAAATATACCATCGATTGTCAATGACGCTTCGGCAATGTTAGTTGCAACAACCACTTTTCGTTTACCAGGAGGCGCAGGCTCGAAAATCCTCGATTGCATTTCACTAGGAAGTGCGCTATAAACCGGTAAAATAATAAGTTCGGGTACATTTTTACCCAACCCTTTCATTCTCTCGTACAGACACTGACAAGCATGATCGATTTCTTCTTGACCCGTTAAGAAAACAAGAATGTCACCTTCAGGTTCGGTTAAATGGATTTGCATCACCGTAATTAAGGCAGCATCAAGGTAATCACTTTCGGGTTGTTTGGTATAAAGTATCTCGACAGGAAAAGTCCTCCCGGGAATGGTGAAAATATTGCAGCTGAAGAAATAACCAGAAAATTTCTCGGCGTCTAGTGTAGCTGAAGTGACAATTAACCGAAGGTCGCTTCTTCTTTTGATAAGTTGTTTTAATAATCCGAAAAGGACATCGGTATGGATCGTTCGTTCGTGAGCTTCATCAAGCATGATTACGGAGTATTGCGAGAGGTTTTCGTCGATTAAGATTTCTCTTAAAAGCATACCGTCAGTCATGTACTTGATTACGGTTTCTGGTCCCGTACAATCTTCAAACCGAATGGCGTAACCGACTTCTTCACCTAACCGACAACCAAACTCCTCTGCGACACGTTTCGCAACCGACATTGCAGCCACCCTACGGGGCTGCGTGCACCCTATCTTTCCCCTTGTGGTGTAACCCGCTTCGGCTAGATACTGCGTCACCTGAGTTGTTTTCCCTGATCCCGTTTCACCAATAACAACCAAAACCTGATTATCGTGCACAGCCTGAACCAGTTCCTTTTTTAACTTGTAGATAGGTAAGCTCTGTCGCTGTTCTTGAAGAGAAAGCTTTGACCTTTGACCGAAAGTCAAAGCTTTACCAAAAGCATCCTTTTTCCATTCAGGCATATCGTAAGCCGATAGACCAACTCCCCTCAGCTCTTGCGCCAGATGTCTCTCACCTGTTTCAGGCATTGGATCTTCCCACGGACGATTCAGATCTTTTGGAATCGAATCAAGCATCGTTCTTTGTTGTTGTTCTCTAACTTCTCTTCTTTCTTTAATAAGAGCCGACTGTAAAGCTGCTGCACGGCTCAAAGAACCTTCCGGATTTTTAAAAATTTTAACAGGTGACATGTCCATCGAGTAACGTGTCTGTCCTTGCAAAAACGCAGGCTCGTCTTCGTTCAACTCAACTTCAAGCTCTTCTTCAGCACCTTCTTCTTGATAAAGCATACCATCGGTTTCATCATCGTACATCGGATACTCCTTCACACTCAAAACCCCTGAAGCAATCAACTGTTTCGCCTCCCATCTTTCTGGAGAACTCATTCGCTTCAAAGGTCTGCGTGACGGCACACCTACATCTTCATCAGTTATCCGTATCCCCGAAAGCCCGGTTCTAGTCGTAGACCCGTTATTCGACCCTTTTGACGGATTCGTTCTCAACGACTCCTCATCTCCACTTTTCTTCAACGGCAACAAATCCCTCCCAGTATTCTGATCCACATCCCTCATCGACAGACTCAACTTCTGACCCGAAATCGATATCACCTTAACGAAAACCTCTTGATCTCTTTTCACAACATCTTTTGCATTAGCAATTCTCCTAGTCGCCATTTGTGAGACATGAACCAGACCTTCTTTACCCCTGATATCATTAAGCTGAACAAAACATCCACTATCCATAACTCGCGTCACTCTCCCTTTATACACATGATACAATTCCGGCTCGTCCGATCTATTATTATTATTCCCGTAACCCTTTCCCCTATTATCTTCATCATCTCTTTCATCACGATCCCGATCCCTGCCCCTGCGACTACCTCTATCATCGTCTCGATACCTATCTCTACCCCTGTTACCACCCCTATCATCTCCATCTCCTCTTCTTCGGTCGTATTTATCGTGTTCGTGTTTATCGTACCGGTCATCGTTCTCTCTCTCCCTTCTTCTATCCCTATCCCTATCTCTATCCCTATAATCTCTACCACCATCATCACCATCTTTATTTCTTCTCTCTCTTGCTTCTTTCTCAATCTCCTTCTCCAATTCCTTAACTCTATCCTTAGTATCCCCAATATTTAAAGCCGGAAAGCTCGATTTCGGTGCATTATCATCACCTTTGGGACCATCTTTATCAGATTTAGACTTCTTTTTAGGGGGCAAAATGGCGTGAATGATGGTTAACAAAGTGCGAACGAAGTAATCAGGCATTTCAGCACCGTTTTCTTTCAATTTAGTATCGAATTCATCTACGGTTTCGCATTTACGACCTAATTCGGTGATGAATTCGGCTAACACTTTATCTCCAAACCCTAAGTGTGATTCGAGTTCAGTACATACCTTTGATACGAGCGATAGATACTCCAGTTTCTTCAAGCTCGGTTCTTTCGTTGCAGAAGAAGCCATCTCGTCAAAATGAATTAGGGTTTTCGACGCAGATCGAAGAAGAAGGTATAGAAAGATTTTCGCGTTCGTTGTTTATTTTTTTATATGCTAGGTTTAAAATTATAACCGGCAGACAAATAAATACATGAGTATTTAAATAAACAATAATTTGTTAGAATATATAATGGAAACTAGGGGTGAGCAAATTAACCACCATAACCAATAACCGAACCATAACCGAACCACTAATAACCGATAACCAATATAACCAATGGTTATGGTTATGAAACTTTGTATAACCGCTCAATCGGTTATGGTTATGGTTATGGTTATGAAGCTTTGGTTAACCGATATAACCGAAACCGAACCGAACTTGTAATGTTAACTTTATATAATGGATTTGTGTTTTACAAAACCATATAGAGGGTTTTTACTAAGATAAAAGTATGTTAGTAACAAAATGATCTTGATGTAGATGCCATTTATTTTGATAAAGAACTAATGTGTTATGTCCATAATTTTTTTTTTGTTTGAGAATTACGTTATTAAAAAGAATCCCAAATCGGTAGTTTAACCAAAAAGTTTAGTCTCCGTTATCTTATAAAATAGGCTCAAGCTAAGTTCAAATTGTGCACAACCCTATTTATTTAAAACCTTGCTCGGTTACTTAACTGAAATTAACCAAAACCGAACCATAACCGACTTCATAACCGATTAACCATAACCAAAGTTTGGTTATGGTTACCAAAAGTCCATAACCGAACTAGCGGTTATGGTTATGATTAATAGTAAAAACCGAACCAAACCGACCCATGCACACCCCTAATGGAAACCAAATTTCTATTGCTTAGACACTTTCAAATAGCTATATAAAAGAATTCAAGCTAAACAAAAAACACAAAACTTTTTAAATATATATAATAAATAACCCGGTTTTGTAATCAACCGGAATCTGTTTTTTTAACCAGTGTTTCATACTTAGCCCATTTGCCCTAAACTCCGGTTTTCTGCACTTCTATGTTGTAGAATCGAAAAAATAAATCATATTTCACTACGATTTTTCAATTTTCAACAAGTTGAATAATCAACGTAAGTAAGATGTCTCCTTTTTAGTTCAAATTCTGCAAAATAAAGGTATAGACGTCCTTAAAAGTAGCTTAGTTTATCGTTTAAAGAGATAGGAGGATTTGTAGTTATTTCATCCGAATAGAAATTTGAGCTCAGAGTTACTTAGACAAAATCTATTTTTTTTTACCATTTCTCGGAATTTGTGGCTTCAAACGCTAGTGCATTCAACAATTTTATTGAAGCATTGGATTTGAGGGAGTATCGTATGGGCGGAAGATTATTTACGTATCGATCAGACAATGGATTAAAGCAAAGTAAGTTAGATCGGTTTTTGGTTTGTCGTGACTTTATGAACACTTGGCCCAATGCTTCGGTTATTGCACTGTCGAATGCAGTTTCAGATCAAAGTCCAATTATATTATCTACTGTACCAGTGGATTTTGGGCCAACTCCAACCAGAATTTTAATTCATGGTCGGAAATCCCTGGAGTTATGGAGTACATTGGTTTTTTGTGTGGTGTGTTTAATTTCAACGGGCCAGCAGACCTTGGCCTAGCGGTGAAACTGAAGTGGAACAAGTTCAAGGTAAGGGACTGGGTCACTAATTTCAAAAAGGCACAAGATGGGTTGTATGTCGAAAAGGTAGAACGGTTAGAGGCACTAGATATGGAGGCGGAATCTCGAGACCTGCTTCCCCATGAATTGGAAACAAGAGCAGAATATAAAAGATTCATTTTGGAGGCGGACCGTGTGAAAATGATGGACTTGAAACAAAAAGCTAGGGTAAGGTGGGCTGTGGATGGTGACGAGAATTCAGCATACTTTCATGGGGTAATTAAAGCGCACACTAGCAACAATAGGATTAACGGGTTATGGGTTGATGGTGTATAGGTGACTCAACCAACAATATTAAAAGACCACATTGCTGTTTTTTTGGCCAAAAAATTTGAAGAACCAATGGCGGTGCGCCCATCTCTCATCTGCTATAACATAGCAACTATCTCGTCTACCGAGGCGGATTCATTGGTGGGACCATCCACTCTTACCGAGATCAAGAATGCGGTGTGGGACTGTGATGGTGACAAGGCACAGGGGCCGGATGGGATAAACTTTAAGTTTATTAAAGGATGCTGGAATGGTCTACAAAACGACTTCATCAACTTATTTTCAAAATTTTATCACACCGCATCCATTAATAATGGTTGCACATCTTCCTTCATGGCCGACCCGTCCGGTTGTCAGATTTTAGGCCGATAAGTCTCATTGGTTGCATAAACAAGGTAATAGCAAAGGTATTGGCAAATAGAATGAAAAATGTTATGCAGGGCCTTATCTCAGAAGAACAAACAGCTTTCCTTGCGAACTGTAGCATTTTGGATGGCCCACTTATACTTAATGAAGTGATATCTTGGCTGAAAAGATCCAAGAAAACAGGTATGATTTTCAAAATCGATATAGAAAAGGCATACGATTCTCTGAACTGGGGGTTTTTAGATTCGGTCATGAGGCAAATGAATTTTCCGAAAAATGGAGGAAGTTGGTGATGGCTATAGTTACAACGGCCCGGGCAACAGTGTTAGTAAACGGGTCGCCGACTCAAGAGTTCGCATGATTCCGGGGTCTGAGACAGGGGGACCCGCTATCACCATTTTTATTTATTATAGCAATGGAGGCATTATCCGGGGTAATTAAACGGGCCTGCTCGATTGGACTGTTTAAAGGGTTACAATGCACAGCCCATGGACCATTGTTATCACATTTTTTATTCGCGGACGACGTTGTTTTCTTGGGGGAGTGGTTTGAACTAAACGCTCAAAATTTGACTAGAATTTTGAGGAGTTTTTACCTCTCCACCGGGTTACGCGTTAACTTGGCGAAAAGTAGTGTGTATGGAATTGGGATCGATGTAACTAAAATACAAGACATGGCCGCGATTCTTAGATGTCGTGCAGGGTCTTTTCCATTCAAGTATTTGGGTTTACAAGTGGGGGCAAATATGAACTTGACGAAACGTTGGAAACCGGTGGTTGACACGTTTAAGAGTCGACTATCAGTCTGGAAAGCAAATACTTTATCATATGGTGGACGGATGATGCGTGTGAAGTGTTATATATATTAGGTGTATATTTTAAGCCCCTTTAACACTTATTTTTAGCCAAGTTTTAAATTTATAAAACACGATATTTTACTAACACTAAACACACATATGGGCAAGTGCACCCATCGTGAGCGTAGTATAGTGTTGGCAAGATACCGAGGTCGTCCAAGGACACAAGAGCTTTTAGTACCGGTTTATCCTCAACGTCTAATAAAAAATAAAAAGTTTAGAAAAATGTTTTAAAGTAAGAAAAATAAAAACTAACTAAAAATGCTGAAAATAAAATAAAAGAAAAACAGATAGACAAGATGAATCACTTGGTTCCGACTCGTATCTAGTGTAACCTTTGATTATTTCCGCACTTTTGCACTATTTTAAGAGATTATCTTAGTTATTGTAGTAGGCCCCTCTTTTGAAGGTGACGTTACCCTCACCCCAGTAGTTTGAGTCAGCAAGGATACAATCCTAAAAGGGTGGATTATTGGAAGATAATTAATTAAGTTATTAATGCAAATTATGGTAGGCCCCTCTTTTGGAGGTGACGTTACCCTCGACTAAGTAGTCTGAGTCAGCAGGGATACAATCCTAAATAGCCGGGTTATAGTATTAATAGTAGTTAACTTATGAGGGGATCAAAGAGTTTGGACCCCCGCCATCCAATACCGTTAAGTATTGAAGGAGGTCCTACTAAATTTGACCCAGGTCCATTGCAGGACCTCTAAACGCTGAACAATGGCAAGACCTTTACCAAACCGTTCCCTTAACCCCCGACCAGGTAGCCAACATACCTCCATATAGACCGTGGAGATATGAATGGTGAAAATCTTTTATTTTATATAGACAGTAAAATAATGCCAAGACACCACGGACAAACGATAAGGAAAGATCACCTTCAACATAAGCAACTAGTTATTAAAGTCATTAATACAAAACCAAGTAAAAAGTGCAAAAGATTAGAAATAAAAAGTATTAAACTAGACACTTTGTCTTCACCAAGTGATGTAAGAGACTTAGGCAAACATGGCCTTGATTGTCAAGAACTCTTACGATCAATCTTGGATCCCGAGACGACTCACACACTCTACGATGGACAATGGATGATGGTGGTGGATGATGGTGTTATGGTGGTGGTGGCTGGTGGGTGAAGTGTGAGAGAGGTGGTGTGCCAAGGGATGGTTTGAGCTCAAGCCAAGCACTCCTATTTATAGGCTGAACAGAAGCTCGGGCACGGCCCCGTGTCCAGTGGGCACGACCCCGTGTCCACATCCTTCTCTTTCTTCATTTAATGCAGTTTTGTCTTTTTAGTTGACCACGCCCCCGTGTCCGCTGAGCACGACCCCGTGGTGCAGAAGAATCTTTGTAATATGCAGATTTGCTGGATTGTGCGAATCTTATAGTTGACCACGGCCCGTGTCCGCTGAGCACGGCCCCGTGGTGGGCAATAGAAGCTTCTACCACTTTGTCTTTTCTGCTGACACTTGGGCACGCCCCCGTGCTGGCTGAGCACGGGGCGTGTTCAGGCTTCTGATCTCTTTGTTTTGCTTGGGAAGATGCTGTCGTGGGGTCGGGCATGTCACGTCTTGTTCCTTTTCTTGTATTTATGTTAGATTTTGATGTCTTTTTGCTTCTTTTATTAATTTGAGCTCATTTAATCCTGAAAATACAAAAGGAAGACAAAAGCACACTTTTTCCAACATTAGTACTAAAAAAGGGTTAGTTTTATGCCTCAATTGATGAAATTTATATGTTGCATTTTGAACACATCAAATACCCCCACACTTGAATCTTTGCTTGTCCTCAAGCAAAACTCTTTAATATGTGGCTATTACACTCCCAAATGGAATGGGTAGAGAAGAAGGTTTTTGGGCTTGTCGTAGAGTGTCGGGATTTCCAAGATTCTTTATTTAATTTTATTTTTATTTATTTACAATCCTATTCGTCATGATTTATTTAAAACTTTTCATAAGATAAATTACTTATTAGGGCATAACATGTTTCTTTAAAATTCTATTTATATACAAGTTCACATACCTCACGGGGATCACTCAACACTCGGCCGAAAATGTATTTTTGTGGATCACTCGAGAGCGGCATGGAACTTACTCCTACCATAGGCTTGCCAAGCAATCAATCCTCCTCCTTTTTAACTTATATACCTTTGTAAATATCAAGAGGACTTTGTGGGTGAAGGGTTAGGCTTGGGTTAAAGGTAGGTGGTTGGGTTGGTGGTTAGTGGTTAGTAGAAAAAGGGCGAAAAGCGTAACAAGTTTCGGTTTTCGTAAGACTTTCTATTTTTGTATCTTTTATTTTGATGAAGCTATTATTCAAACAAAGTTATTTTTGATGAACTTGTTTGTTTATTTTCTTTTGCTTCATCATTGACACAAATTTTTTTTTTTTTTTTTAAGGAAAGTCATAGGAAAAATCGAACTTGTTACTAAAACAAAGGGGTAAAAATAAAAAGGTTTTGGTGGGTAAAAAGGGTGTTTGGTTTGGGTTATGAAATGAAAAGGTTTAGGCTCAAAGGGGTTAACTAGGGGGATTTTGGGTAGGTGGTAAAAAAAAATAATGGTGTAGAAATAAAAAGGTTAGTCCTAATGCCTCCATCATTTACTTACTCGGGTTTAAGTTGGTAAGGACCGGGAATGTATCGTCATGGCAAGTTCTAGAGTCGTAAGAACCAAGCGGCTATTCACACAAGAAACGAAAAATGAGCATTTAGTTCTAAGGATATGTAATTATTTGCTCAATAAAGGCTCAAAACTCACTTTTGTGGGAATGGGTTTTTATGTGATCAAGCATATATAATTAAATTTTAACTAAGCTTGTCATGCCTTTTCATAATTTTCTTATGTTGGTTCTTTTTATCACGACGCTATCGGTTGTAAATTTGTAAAAATATAACCTTTTTGAGAACTTGAATTTCCCGATTTAAACCTAGACAAGTAAAAAAAATGAAAATTTTTGAAAAAATTTGGGGTGATTAGCGGTTCCAATAGAGTTTTGTGTAAGGCTTGTATTTAGGACTTGCAAGATTCAAGGTTTTAGCATCCCCCCACACTTAAATTACACATTGTCCTCAATGTGTCCCAAAAATAAGTTTTTAGGTTGATTGAATGTGTAAAAAGGTGTGAAAAAGCAAAAAAATTTTGTGTTACTGGGCGCTGAACACGGCCCCGTGTTATCCGGGCACGGCCCCGTGTTCAAGTGCCAGTAACAAAATTAAAACAAGAGAAACAGAAGTCTGGACACGGGGGCGTGTCGGGTGAACACGGCCCGTGTCCAGTTACCTGAACTGGATCTCTTTTTGCAGATTGTGCAGCACGGGGCCGTGTTGGGTGGACACGGCCCGTGCCGAACTTACTGTAAACGAGGAAATTTGTCGGACGGTCTTGTTTTCCTGCATAGAGTGCTGGTTCAAGTCTCCCTTGCATCCTTTGCCATCTCAAGTGTGTTTTATTCATTTCAACACCATTCAAACACCAAATTAACTAAAACCATCATTCATTAATCATAGAGAGAATTACATAATAGTCCTAAATATTAAAATATTAGCTAGTTAGGTCAAAGAAATACAAGAAATCCAATCCCAGAAGTGTCTAGCCTACTATTTATTCTACTAGCAAAATTTCCGAAAAGATAGATCTCTCGGTTAAAAGTGGCTTGACAACTTCTTCCTCCGGTTATGGGCTCCTCATACATCGGCGAGCCACTCTTCGATCTCCCTAGGGAGAAGAAAAGCGGGCTCATGAGCATTGGGTTGAGGAGGTGCAACTTCCACCGGAATTTCTTGGAGTTCTTCAAGAGGAGGCTCCGCCGGAATGTCGTCCCAACCGGTAGGATTTTGGATTCCAAGTGCGAGGTTCCAATCCTCTTGAGGGAGGATTGGTTCCACAGGAGGTGTTACCAGAATGTTTAACCTCTGGTGCAAGAGGTTTATTTCCTGGAAACTGTTTTCCAACCCCACCGAGAGATAGTTTATACGGTCAATGAGGACCTCCTCCACTGAAGTCATCTCGTCAAGTGCTTCACGTAGCGCCATTACGTATCTTACGAGAGTTGCTTCAATCGATGGCCTCCTTTCCCGTCGACTGTTCCTTGAGTGTGCAGACGAGGTTCCGCTGTTTTGGCTAGACATTCTACGAAAACAAACCAAAAACAGTTCGTTTTAATGAAACAGTACCACGGGCACGGCCCCGTGCTCAATGAGCACGGCCCCGTGTTCAACTTTCTGCAGATTTTTAGAACAAGGAATCTTGGGGTTTCAAATTATTTTCTTAACTTATGAAACTTTTCTGAGTAGAAATAACTTAAAACAACGTTGTATAACTTATTCTTAACAAGATTCCTTGAACAAAAATTCAATAAACATCACAACAAAGCTTGAAATCAGGCTTTAATGGAGTTCTTGGTGCAAGAAAGATGAAGAAGAAGGCAATAGATAAAAGAGGAAAGGACAAGATGCTTGTAAGAACCTTCTTTTAGAACATACCTAGGATGGTAAGTCAGAAAATCCTTTCAAATCTCTGTCCCTGGATGGTCCAAATGTGCAGGATTCTTGGCTGCATTTATAGAAAACGACAGCGTGCTGGACACGGCCCCGTGTCGGCTGGACACGGCCCCGTGTGCAGGCAAGATCCTGACACGTTTTTGTCCGCATTCTGACAAAAGTCAGAAGGGAATCTTTTGGTGGACACGAGGGCGTGTTGACCTGGGCACGGCCCCGTGTCGGAAGGCTGTTTTATGAAGTGCGTCTATTTTTAAGGAACTTTTCCGGATCGGGCGGTTCCTTACTGGATGGAACAACCCCAAAGTGCCTAAGATACCTTAATTGATCTAGATTAAGACGAGAACGCAAGAGGTTGTCGGTGAGGGTGATTCCTATGCTATATGTAGGTGGACAAGTCCAACCCTTTCCCGGGCTCTCGTTAAAGAAGGTGTATGTCGAATCGCTCAGGTCTATATATGCATCAAACGAAGTTGATGGGGAGTCCTTCACGGCACAATCGACACAGGGACGACTATCGCTCAAGTCCTCACTAGAGTTAGAAGTATCATTGGAAACGATGAAGTTGTTTGAATGCGGTTCCAACCCCTCTTCTTGGTTATCGTCTTGGAAAAGATTATTGAAATCTTCCCTAAGTTCTTTTAACCAATTATTAATTAGATCTTCTAGTTGAAATAATTCATCGAGAAGCATTTCTCCTAGAATATCTGGTTGGGCGCATTCGAGGGAGAGATAGGGATTATTTTTACTTTCGCCCCTCTTAAGGATACTAGGAAATGATGGGTCTATATAGTGGGGTTTATAATTTAGAAAAAAACATTTTAATTCTTCATGGTTACCACCACATAATTGACACCACATAGTACCATAAGAGTGCCGAAAGTAAAAAGTATCAGTATCACTCATGTTTGTGTCAGAAATTACCAACCGTCGGGATCTTACGGTTCTATTTTCAGTAACTGAAACTTGGGCACGGGGGCGTGTTTAGTGGGCACGGCCCCGTGTTCAGCTTACTGTCTGACTTAAAACAGGATTGCCAGTTCCAATGATTGGGCACGGGGCGTGTTCAGCGGGCACGACCCGTGCTGAGTTCTGCAGAAGCTGAAAAACTAAAAAAAATCCTAAAAAAATGAAAAATAAGAAAAAACGATTAGGCCGTTGATTCCTAACTTTCTTAAAATCCTTGTGTCCCCGGCAACGGCGCCAAAAACTTGATGCGTGTGAAGTGTTATATATATTAGGTGTATATTTTAAGCCCCTTTAACACTTATTTTTAGCCAAGTTTTAAATTTATAAAACACGATATTTTACTAACACTAAACACACATATGGGCAAGTGCACCCATCGTGAGCGTAGTATAGTGTTGGCAAGATACCGAGGTCGTCCAAGGACACAAGAGCTTTTAGTACCGGTTTATCCTCAACGTCTAATCAAAAATAAAAAGTTTAGAAAAATGTTTTAAACTAAGAAAAATAAAAACTAACTAAAAATGCTGAAAATAAAATAAAAGAAAAACAGATAGACAAGATGAATCACTTGGTTCCGACTCGTATCTAGTGTAACCTTTGATTATTTCCGCACTTTTGCACTATTTTAAGAGATTATCTTAGTTATTGTAGTAGGCCCCTCTTTTGAAGGTGACGTTACCCTCACCCCAGTAGTTTGAGTCAGCAAGGATACAATCCTAAAAGGGTGGATTATTGGAAGATAATTAATTAAGTTATTAATGCAAATTATGGTAGGCCCCTCTTTTGGAGGTGACGTTACCCTCGACTAAGTAGTCTGAGTCAGCAGGGATACAGTCCTAAATAGCCGGGTTATAGTATTAATAGTAGTTAACTTATGAGGGGATCAAAGAGTTTGGACCCCCGCCATCCAATACCGTTAAGTATTGAAGGAGGTCCTACTAAATTTGACCCAGGTCCATTGCAGGACCTCTAAACGCTGAACAATGGCAAGACCTTTACCAAACCGTTCCCTTAACCCCCGACCAGGTAGCCAACATACCTCCATATAGACCGTGGAGATATGAATGGTGAAAATCTTTTATTTTATATAGACAGTAAAATAATGCCAAGACACCACGGACAAATGATAAGGAAAGATCACCTTCAACATAAGCAACTAGTTATTAAAGTCATTAATACAAAACCAAGTAAAAAGTGCAAAAGATTAGAAATAAAAAGTATTAAACTAGACACTTTGTCTTCACCAAGTGATGTAAGAGACTTAGGCAAACATGGCCTTGATTGTCAAGAACTCTTACGATCAATCTTGGATCCCGAGACGACTCACACACTCTACGATGGACAATGGATGATGGTGGTGGATGATGGTGTTATGGTGGTGGTGGCTGGTGGGTGAAGTGTGAGAGAGGTGGTGTGCCAAGGGATGGTTTGAGCTCAAGCCAAGCACTCCTATTTATAGGCTGAACAGAAGCTCGGGCACGGCCCCGTGTCCAGTGGGCACGGCCCCGTGTCCACATCCTTCTCTTTCCTCATTTAATGCAGTTTTGTCTTTTTAGTTGACCACGCCCCCGTGTCCGCTGAGCACGACCCCGTGGTGCAGAAGAATCTTTGTACTATGCAGATTTGCTGGATTGTGCGAATCTTATAGTTGACCACAGCCCGTGTCCGCTGAGCACGGCCCCGTGGTGGGCAATAGAAGCTTCTACCACTTTGTCTTTTCTGCTGACACTTGGGCACGCCCCCGTGCTGGCTGAGCACGGGGCGTGTTCAGGCTTCTGATCTCTTTGTTTTGCTTGGGAAGATGCTGTCGTGGGGTCGGGCATGTCACGTCTTGTTCCTTTTCTTGTATTTATGTTAGATTTTGATGTCTTTTTGCTTCTTTTGTTAATTTGAGCTCATTTAATCCTGAAAATACAAAAGGAAGACAAAAGCACACTTTTTCCAACATTAGTACTAAAAAAGGGTTAGTTTTATGCCTCAATTGATGAAATTTATATGTTGTATTTTGAACACATCAACGGATAACACTAATAAAGTCGGTTCTTAATTCGTTACCGACATATTATTTTTCGTTGTTCAATGCCATCACGGGTAATAAGAGATCTGGAACGTCTAAGGCGGGACTTCTTGTGGGGAATGTCTCGAGAGCAGCCAAAGATCATCTGGGTTGCTTGGAAAAAACTCATTGCGGCTAAGGAATCAGGGGGAGTCGACATTGGCTCGCTCAAAGACGCAAACGCCACCATGCGTTTCAAAGTGGATAACAAGAGTATTTGGCGAAAAGTCATATGGAGCTTACACCATACGGGTCGACAATGGAGTTTTATCCCAGTAAAGCTTTCGGCCCCAGGACCATGGAAACAGATTGGGTATATTGACCGGTTCTTCTCGGCAGCAGGTTTGGATATCTCGAGTCTGTTCAAAGCTCATGTGGGTAGCGGAGTAGAGGTCTCATTTTGGAAAGATAGGTGGGCGATGGTGGAACTGTTATGCATGAAGTATTCGGCTTTATTTGTATTAGAAAATGCAAAAATGTTACTGTGGCAGGAAGAATAAATGTACAAAATGGAGTGAGATTTGTGTCTTTTGCTTGGACCCGCGCCCCTCGAAGCCTAGAAGAGATAAGCGAGCTGACAGAGTTGTCCAGGGTCTTAGGCAACGTCTCCATAACCGGTAACGATGATCACTGGGAATGGAGCTTGGAGGCTGAGGGAAACTTTTCAGTTAGAAGCTTGAGGATGCGACTGCAAGAAATGTCTATTTCGACAGAGGATTCAGAATTTTGGTGGAATAATTGGACTCCACTAAAAGTTAATTTTTTAGCTTGGAGAATTGCTTTGGATAGACTCCCCACTTTAACAGCACTCGCCCGAAGAAACGTGAGCATCCCGTCGTCTCAGTGCCTATTGTGCGAAGAATATGAAGAAACAACCGACTATTTATTTGCTTCATGCACGTTCACTCAGCAGGTTTGGACTGCAATTCTTGGGTGGTGCAAAGTCTCAAACTACTTCTTTTTTGGTGCAAAAGATGTAGTAAATCTGCATGATCATCAAAGGGGGTCAAGGAAGTGGAAGAAAGTGCTATACTCAGTTGTTCAGACTACTTTATGGTGCCTGTGGAGAGCCCGAAATGAGCTAGCGTTTAATCAAAGGAGGCCAAATGTTGCTAGCGTAATAGACGAGGTCAAAGTTATGGCCTTTTTATGGGTCAAAAACAGGGCCAAGGCCCAAGGGCTAGTATGGGAAGGGTGTGTAATGGTGCACTAGTCTGTGCCCCTGTTTCTTTTTTGCTGGTGTATGTAAGACTTGTTGGCTAATCTTTTTATGTTAGCCTGTATATATAAAATGATTTGTTGGACGTTCAAAAAAAAGTTAATCAGTTCAATGAAAACTGTTATGGTTTATTACAATCCACTTTTCCATCGGAAAAGATATATTTTTGACAAGTTTTATAAAAAATGATTTTTTTTTATTTTTTGATCAACAGTAGGTTTAAAAATGGGCTGGCCCAATCTTTACATATATTTGATAGAGTAGTCCGGGCTGATGGTTTGTAATATTGAGTTGTAGCCTGTAAGTAGTCCTACGTATGGTTTCTGTCAGAATAAGTATGACCCGTTAATCCGTTATTATGGGTTGTTGCTAAAAGGTTTACGTTATTGGGCTCAGGGATATAATAGGTTTCATTGCTAGGTTTTGTTTTTATTCTGTAACAAGGAGTTAGAAGGCACCATTAGTTATGAGCCTCCCAAACGGTACACCATTATTAGTGATACAACCAGAACAGACTTGCATAAAAACATTGAAGCCAGTGGTGGAACCAGAACTGGTCCGAACCGAGCATTTTTTTCAATCGAGCTGAGTCGAACGAGCAAATTCTGAGCATTTTTCGAGCAAGCATCGAACGAGCGTCAAGCGCCGAGCAATTTGAACAGCCCTACCAACGACGTTGCATTATATCAGCTAGGATAACTTAATTATAACTATTAGGGATATTTTTGATGATGTTGGTGTTAAAAGTAATAAATTTTACCAAGATCATGGTATGACTTATCAAATGATGTTTTATTAACTCAGTTGATGATTTACTAAGTATTTTTATGTTGACTTAATTCCCAAGTGTAATTAAACTGTGTAATTCAAATAGTTTGAATGTGTTTAATTATTAACTATTTGTTATGGTTTATTGTGTAATTCAAAAGAGATTATGGATGGTTTAACTTTGCAGGGTCAAACAACATGGTTAATTAACTTGATTATGGTCACTTGACTTGATTATAGTCAAACAGAATGGTCATTCTTTCAATAGAATGGTCGAACAGAATGTAATTCAAGGCTTGAAATGTTTTATACTTAGGTGATTTAAAAACATTTTGGTTGGTTTGACTTTGCAAGGTCAAACAGCTAATGTTACTTGTGTAATTCAAAACAGATTTTGGTTGGTTTGACTTTGCAGGGTCAAATTGTAATGGTATATTGTGTACTGAAAGGCTTTAATTGATTGGTTTGACTTTGTAGGGTAAAACATATAATGTTCCTTGTGTGATTCAAAACATATTTTGGTTGGTTTGACTTTGTAGGGTCAAATTGTAATGGTACATTATGTAATTCAAGGCTTGAATTGGTCATTTGACTTTGCAGGGTCAAACTTATTGGGTCATTTGACTTTGTAGGGTCAAACAACATTTTGGTGATTTTAAAACATTTTGGCGGGAATCAATAAATGTACTAAGGGACTAAATTTTCAGTTATTAGAAACGACAGAAATATCAACCCAAAGGGTATAACTGTCATTTCACATTAAACCCAACAGAAATATGATGTCATCAGACAACATGTTCCTAAATTGATGCATATTGGAAACGTCGGGGTGTGAAAATGATGAATTTTCATAATAGGGTTGAAAAAGCGTCAATGTCAGTAAACCACAGGGACGCAAATTGCAATTTACTCATTTTCTTTCGTTTTTTCCAATTAAAATACCTTCTTAAAATTCTTATACTGTAACGTATGCGTACAGGCCATAATATTTTTTTTCTATCTATGTTTCAATACTTATAACCGCCTTGCTACAACTTGTCACACCGCAATATATCCACGTATTACCGGTGGGCCCGGTGGGGAGTATCGTGATGTCGTTGATATCATCATAGTCAATTTATCACAGTTCAATGCACAACGGAAGACTAAAGTAAAAATATTACAAACCGATTCGAAAGTAACATAAAGTATTACACAACGGGTTGCAAAAAGATCCACAGGCGGATCAAAGATAAAAAGAAATATTGTTCAACAGATTTAAGCATCAAAAGCTTGCAAGACTCTTTATTTGATACTAGAAGTAGCCAGCCCATTTCGCTTAGTACCTGCACTTAACCTTTTTGGAAAATACGTCATTTTACACTGGTAAATACAATTAACCGACTCTTTTGAAAAGAGTTTAAGAAAATTGATTTAAATGCACAAGGCACAAATATTCTTTTATAACTTGGGATAATTATTTAAAAACAATCTTGTAAAAGAATTATATGTTTGTTATACGTTCAGTAGCCCGGGTTAGAATACCGGGTTAAAGATTAATAGACACACCACATAATATAACCCATGACGAGTTATTCTCGAACAAGCGGGTATATCATTTTACATACGCACCGGCAGGTGTATGCCTACACCCCGTGCTTAAGTCGTGGCCATTTCAATTAATGAGCCGAGGATATCCAGGACATGGTCATTAACCCCCCAAAGGCTTAAAACAAACAAAACAGCTTAAACGGGTTATCTCAATGATTTAACCATTATTCGATTAAAAATTCAATACCCGACCAAGCAGTATTTATAAATACCGTACCCCAAGCCCGTATAAGGGAAAACAAGTTAAAAGTATTTACCTGAGCAAAATACAAATTTATCTCAGCCGTATAACAATCAGTAAGTGCAAATATCTTTTACTGGGCTCCTAAATCTGGAACGAAGGTTTTAATAACCTATTAGATTCCTAACGGCTCTTACTTAAGTTTAAACTTAGACCGGTTAGTTTTAATGAAAGGTTTACGGTTCAAAACGCAAGATTAAGCGAAGACCGGATTAGAATGTGATTTAGACCCGACAAGTATGAAGACTTGTATAATATGGGTAAACCAAACACATTCTGGATTTTGAAGTGAAAATGATAAGGTTTGACCCGTTTCGGTCAATTTATGCAAACTAGTTACATAAACCGCACCGAACGCGAAAAATGCATAATGGGTAACCAAATGAGTCATGAACAGGTTTCCTAAGTTAATATGCTTAAAATGTGTTATGATATCAGTAGGATACCTTCCATTATGCCCAAAACGAATTTAAAATCAACTTAAGCCCCGTAGGGGTATTTTGGTCATTTTAAAGATTATAAAAGAGGTTAAATAATAAATTTGAGGTTCTGGTCTAAAATGATCAGTAAAAATATTTATTTTAATAAGTTATATCAGTAAAATATTGTACATATGTGAAATTTATCATTTATAACCAAACTATGCACCGTAGGGGCGTTTTGGTCATTTCACATAAGCTTTAAGGGTTAAATTTGGAAATCTGAGTTCAAAACATTTACTTACTGTTAAAGTATAAAAATTTATTCATAACATCAGTAGGTAACATGCCTTAGGTGCCAAATATGGTTTTAAACCATACTATGCGCCTAAATCGCATAAAAGTCGGTATTTGACGATATTCGGGTTAATTAAGGAATTCTGAGAATTTGAATAGCCTTTACTGATTAAAATAACCTATTTAATATATAAAATCAATAGAAAAAGGTTTGATATGTAAAGAATGTGTAAAACTCATTTTATTAGCAAAAAGGGCATAAGCGTCAATTACCAAATCAATGCAAGAACTCCATGTTATGATCAGTTTAAAATTTAATAAAAATTTCCAAAAATCCCAAAATATTATATTACATCAGTGGGTAGAAAGTTTGGTATCAAAATTTGGGTTTAAATAGGTTTTATTCCAAAAATGCCGTTTAATTAATAAAAAGGCTTCAATTTACGATATTGAGCATAACTCCTAATCTAGACCTCAAACTGATGTCAAATTTTTAGGACATGTTTATAATTCAGTAATAAATGTTTTTGTCCTCTCACATTTTCAAAAGTCTCGTTTTAATATCAAAAGGGCATAATGGTCAACTTTTAGCAATTAACGGAAACATGCAATGAACTAGGATTAAATAGGAACCAAGTTGTATAACCTCAGAGGGTCATACTAACCTATAACCTGGTCCTAAAGGAACCCTAAGGCATATCTAAACTAAGCTAAATTGGGTCAGAACTGAAAGTCAAAGCAAAAGTCTACTTTTGCGACTTTCGGTTGCGAACCGAGCCTAAACTCAGAATTGTCGGGTTGAACATGCCTAGACATGTTCCTATATCATTTACCAAGTTATTTTAATGTTAAAACATGTTCCATAACCTCTGAATTGCTAGTTATGAATTTATTTGCAAAAATAGCTTCTGTTGACTTTTTAATATTAAGTTTGACCCGACAATTGACCAAGTTAGAGTGAGAATCAGTAGGTGCCCTTTTAAGGGTTTATTACCTACATAATTACCAACTCGTAGCCACTTTCAATTCGAATAATGGTTGGACCATTAGTGATTAATCACTAAGTCAAAGCTTAATTACGATGGCTTTGACTTTTGGTCATTAAACTAATAAAACTTGAACTTAAGAGGCTAAGAACACTTACTAGGGTCCTTAGCACGAGTTTAGAACAGAAGAAGGCTCTCTTGAACTCCAGGAAGCTCCAGAGAAAGTGATATGAAGTGATGTTGAAATGTGCAAGTGAACTAGTGCAAAAACAAGAGCCTTATATAGCAAAATGGAAGCTCCAAGATCCTTGCATGTGTCCCTATGATGTTCTCAGATGACCCCAGGTGTCCCTAGTGCATGAAAAACCATTGGCACAGTCCCTAGAATCGAAAACAAGCATGCAAAGGCGGTGCAACAGGCTGAACATGCAGCTGTCCTGAATTTTTGTTGCTGGCACTTCGCACCGGGCCGCGTAGACTCTTTAAGAGTGTTACGCGGGCCACGACACTCCCTTGTGACTGGATTCCAACTTTCAGCAATTGCAGTTTTGGTCCCTGGTCCATATTATGTTTATATAACATTCATTTATTGCATTTAGGACCCCCATAGTTAACTTTTAAGGACCTTGGGTCATAAACTAACTCCGTTAGGCTCCCGGTTAGTTGTACGATCACCCGAAAAGTCTTGTTTCCTTCGAAAACTCCACAAAACTAATATCCGATATTCTTGAGAGCTAAATATATAATTATTACAATGTTTTTAGGTTCGTTAAAAGGTCACTCAGAGGTTACTTTCAACATGTTGACACTTTTAACCCCTATGCTTCGTAAGATCCTTATTTTGAGCACAAACGACTTTCTAAGTTCGACAAATTATTCTTTAAAGAATACGAACGTCGTGTGAGGTCAATCAGAGGCACAAGAATGGCATGTTGACACTTTGGATCCCTTTACTAACACATTTACATTGTTTGATAATTTTAGTCCCTCCAGATCAATTCATTGCACGTTAAAGTCCATGACACGTGTCTTCATTATATTGGTCGTGATTTTAAGAGGTGTTACATCCTCACCCCCTTAAAAGAAATCTCGATCTCGAGATTTACTGAAATAAATGAGGGTACTTCTGTTTCATTGTGGATTCAACCTCCCACGTGTATTCGGGGCCTCTACGGGCATCCCATTTTACCTTCAAAATCGGTACATGCTTCCTTCGAAGCCTCTTAACCTGTCTATCCTCGATCGACAAAGGTTTTTCAACAAACTTTAAGCTCTCATCTATATGCACATCCTTATGTGACATGGCTAGCGATTCATCAGCTAGACACTTCTTCAAGTTGCAGGTGTGGAACACATTATGGATTCCACTGAGCTCTTCTGGCAGATTTAGCTTGTAAGCTACAGTTCCGACACATTCGATGATCTCGAATGGTCCTATGTATCTTGGGCTTAACTTGCCCTTCTTGCCAAAACGCATCACCCCTTTCCAGGGTGATACCTTAAGTAGAACTTTGTCACCTACCTCGAATTTCAGAGGTTTAGGCATTTTATCTGCGTAGCTTTTCTGCCTATCTCTGGCAGCTTTGAGACGATCACGTATCTGCACAATCTTATCTGTCATATCCAGGACTATATCAGGTCCTGTTAGTTGGACATCTCCAACTTCTGCCCAACAAATGGACGTCCTACACTTTCTTCCATACAAAGCTTCGAAAGGTGCAGCTTGAATACTCGAATGATAGCTATTATTATATGAAAATTCAATCAACGGAAACGTCTAACTAAAAAATATATGCCATCGCATAAGATTTATAATTTTGTTATCGTACGACATAAACATCTTATACTTGAAAACAATAAACAATAATAGATTAAAAAAAAAAGAGTAAACTACCAAAATGGTTCCTGGGGTTTGGTCTCTTTTGTCCAAAACTCAAGCCCTTTGAATCTGGGTTCCTGTGGTTTCAATTTTGTTGTCATTATTATCCGAAATCAAAATATGGTCAGATTTTTCAGTTAACATCCATTTTTTTCCTTCATTTTAATGAAGTGCAAAATGGTCTTTTAACGTTTTATTATAACAAACAAAAAATCTGACAATTTTGCCCTTCATTAAAAGAGAGGAAAAAGACAAAAAAAATGGATGTTAACCGAAAAATTTGATCAGATTTTGCTTTTAGATGAAAATAGCAATAAACCTGAAACCACAGAGACCCAGATTCAAAATGTTTGAGTTTTGGACTAAAGCGGCAAAGGTGACCAAACCTCAGGGACCATTTTGGCAGTTTACTCTAATAAAAATCCTATATTTGAAAACATAAAGAGTAAACTGCCAAAATGGTCCCTGAGGTTTGGTTACTTTTGCCGCTTTAGTCCAAAACTCAAAACTTTTTAATTTGGGTCTATGCGGTTTCAATTTTATTGCCATTTTCATCAAAAATCAAAATTTGTTCAGATTTTTGAGTTAACATCCATTTTTTTTTTGTCTTTTTCCTCTCTTTTAACGAAGGAGAAAATGGTCTTTTAACGTTTTATTATAACAAATTAAAAAAAAATCAGACCATTTTGCCTTTTATTAAAAGGAGGGGAAAGACAAAAAAAAAAAAAAAAACTGGATGTTAACTGAAAAATCTGACTAGATTTTGCTTTTGGATGAAAATGACAATAAAATTGAAACCACAGGAACCTAGATTAAAAAGGTTTGAATTTTGAACTAAAATGGTAAAAGTGACCGAACCTCGGGTACCATTTTGACAGTTTACTCAAACATAAAACAATAATAGATAATAAAAATCCTATACTTGAAAACATAAAACAATAATAGATAATAAAAATCCTATACTTGAAAACATAAAACAATAACACTATGTGTTATCATAAGCTCGAGGCTTTGTTGGTATGCCACATCAGCAAACAAAGCCCAAATACACCATAACACTTTGGTGCAAGTTGGGGCTTTGCGCAAAATAGTTGGGGCTAGCCACGAGCAAAATAAATAAAGTTGGTTGTTGATTGGTGACATAAAGAAACTTTTATGAATTTGACTTTGAAAACCAATAAAGGTAATTTTTTTATTTATATACTCAATAAAAATAAATTTAATTTTAAACACTTATCTAAACCTCACATTTTGTAATTCAAACCCCACCACTCTAAAATATTCTTCTCATCTCAAACTTTTTATATTTTTCAACTTCAAACTTTATAAAAATTATGGATCAAAGAGGTGATTACCAACCCTCATTTGAGTTCGACTCATACGAACAATACGGGGCTGGCGGTTGGGATTTAGCTGATTCACAAACAGAACGGGCACCCGAAACACAAGCCCCTTTACAACAATCGTTCTTTCCATTGACCCTACCCGAACCCCAACCAAAAATAGCTCACACGAGAATAAACAAGTCGGTGAGTCATCGGGATCCCAACAAAGAAGGGCTAAGCGTTGGACGGCCGAGGAAGAATGCGCGTTAGCACGAGCTTGGGTTGACGTCTCGGAAGATCAATGTGTTGGTCATTTTTATATATTTATTCTAACACGTTTATTCGTTTTTTACACTAGCTGATTCAAAAAGAAAAAAATTATACTTCTATATATGAAAATAACGCTAGTTAATTCGAACGGTTAACTACAAATTTGGCCGAAATCGTCACCGTTAAGAAAAACCGACAAAGATATTCGGATATGAAAACTTTGGCTATGAATGTCGAACACCTTAACAAAGAAGATCGCAAGCTCACCGAGATGACTAAGAACGAAATCCACGCGGAGTATTGTAGGAAACGAAACAACAATAGTTATTTGATATTTTTTATTTCAAGTTATTTGTGTTTTTTTAGTTATTTATATTTTTTTATTTGAAGTTATTTGTAATTTTTTTGAATTATTGCATTTTGCCGTTGGAACATTTTAAAACTTAAACATTAAGTTGTTGCATTAGCTGTTGCCATTTTTTTTTAGTAAACTGCCATTTTGGTCCCTGATGTTTTGTCCTTTTCCTCAGGGGTATTTTAGTCATTATAGTTTTATTATAACTCATTCTTAATTAAAAACGATAAAACTAAATAAATCAGTTGTCATCTTCCCCAAATGTAGAGCAAAAACCCAAACCCTAATTCCACAAATGCAGAGATCTCCACCACCGCCACCTCCTCCTCCCTTCTCACCACCGCCACCACTACCTCCTCACCACAACCGCTACCACCACCTCCTTCTCACCACAGCCACCATCTCTTTCTCACCACAACGTCACCATCACCGTCACTCTCTCTCTCTCTTTCGATCACTCTCTCTCTCTTTGAAGCCATAGCGACCGGTGATTCCTAACAGTCTCCTGTCTTCCGGTGGTGTTAGAGAGAGAGAGAGAAAGCAGAAATTCATATAAAGTTGTATAAAGTATGGTGATTTATCTGATTTATGCAGCGATTTAGGTTATCACCGGTGGTTGTGGCTGTTGTCTCCTGTCTTCCGGTGGTGATTTATGTGATTTATTTGATTTATGCAGCGATTTATCTGATTTATGCAGCTGAAGAAACACGTAACTAATTTTAGGGGTTGATTAGTTTGGTTTATGTTTCTAACATAAGGGTTAATCTTCTTATAACTTTCTGAGCTCCTTAATGATCCGCTAATCCTGCAAAACAGAACACCGTTAGCTCGTTAAGAGGGGAATATGGGGGTTTCCCTCTTAACCAGACTCCGGCGTGAGAATAAGTATCTGCTTTGAGGAAATAAGTGTGTGGTAAATAGTGAGAGTGAAGAGAACAGAATGTTTATCCTGTGAACTGAGGTCTCTATTTATAGCCGGAGAGGTGTAAGAGGATGTGGAATGATGGGCCTTGGGCCGGAAGGCGACAACATCGGGGATATGCTCCTTGTCTCACTAGTGTCGACCGTTAGTGGCTTCTAGAAGTCCTCCGGTGCTGTCGCACCGTGATTGGAGCCACATGTCACCGTTGTCGGCCTGGCCGTCCTTCTGCCATCAGCAGGTAAGTGGAGATCGTGGGGCAGGTGTCTCTGCCCTGTGATTGGTGCCACGTAGGCGTCCTTAAGTACTTTCTGTCTCCTGCACGTCAGACGATCGTGGAGCACGATTGAGCAGAACCTGGAGGACGCGGATTGGCCCTTTTCTCCTGCCACTTGTACCTTGTGTGCCTTCTGAGGTAGCCCTGCGCCATAGCCCTGCGCGACTCTTGCTGAGCACGTAACTAGCCCGCGCAGGGTATGGGTGGTTGGAGGCTCCTATTCAGAATGCTAAGTGCTGAATGTGGTGTTTTCTCTTGTTGAGACGTCGCGCTAGATCGATTCATGATGATGTAACGCGCGCGGTGAATCCGGCACGACGCCGATTGGGTACGCGCGCGGTGAATTGCGATTGACGTGGCAGTCGCTGATTGGGTACGCGCGCGGTGAATCCGGCACGACTACTCATTGCATTAAATGCGATGAGTATAAATAACCGTGGAGATGAGAGAAGATATCACATTCTCTTCCACTGTTGCTATCTTCTCTCTTTCTCCTCTTCAAAACTTCAAACTCAGTAGCAGATCTTCAAGATCTTCCTCGAATCTTCAAGTATTCTGCATATTCGAAACTTCATTTTTGATTATCCATGGCTGAAGAACATCACCAGGAGGAAAACCCAGGTGAAGAAGGTCCTGTTCCGGTCCTTAAATGGGATTTAGGGTTGTTCGAGCAGATCACACGAAGTTTCCGGTTTCCACCGGAATTGGATGCACGATACCCCGGTCAAAATCAAACGGCCGCCGATGCACCACCGGGGTATATCACGTTGTTTGAAGATTTCTTTTTACAGGGAAACTTCCGGTTGCCGGCGACGGAGTTCCTGGCCCATATCCTACACTTTTATGGGTTTCACATTTCTCAGATGAGCCCACCCGGTATGGTAAGGGTGCGGCACTTCGAATTCTTATGCCGATCCCATGACGTAGTGCCCACAGTTGAAAGATTCCGGGTTTTTTACCAGCTAATTCGAAATATGGGTTTTTATTCCTTTGCTAGCCGGGGGTCTGCTAAAAAGATCTTGTTGAATCCTCCCAAGAGTTTCCATGATTGGAAACAGAAGTTCTTCTTCATTCGCGAGGAGGTGATACCTATTGCCATGACCTTCCGTCCCTGGACCGAAGTGATCGAGAAGGAGGAATTGGCGATTCCCAAGAAGGAAGATTGGTATGTGAAGCTTACCGCCACTCCTAACCGAGTGTTTGGTGAAAATGTTCTGGTTGCGGCGCAGATGAGTGACCAGTGGCCGTAGGATAGTGAAGAGGTGCCAGTGTTGAAGTTTGAGGATAGAGGTTAGTTGCTTCCTTTATTTTCTGTTTAATTTCGCTTCACTTAACTGTTGAATTTTGACTGTAGAGGCGCGCCTTTACCAAGCTGCCTTTCCCACTTTTGGTGGATCTATGGGCGTGCGCCCTCTGAAGTCAGGAGAGCAGTATTGGTACGAAACGATCAAGCCGCGCTTCATGTACCATGTTGCTGGGGCCTTCGCCAATCCTCCTACCGCAACTGAAGGTGCGTATATTCCCAATCCCCGACCCTTGCGAGCTGTGACTTCCGCTGGGAAAGAAATTCTTTATCTTTCCAGTGAGGAGTCTGTAGGGTCTTCGAATGGGGAGCTAAGTTCGTGGTCTAACATCTTTGCATGTGTGTTGCGCGACTTGGGGATTGACCCAGAAGAAAAGAAGAAAAAACCCACCAAGCGGAAGAAGGTGATTACCATATACGCTGAGGTGACCAGCAAGAAGGGCAGGAGTAGCCGTGCAACTGCTGGTGCTGCTGACAAAGGTACTCTTCGCCTTTGTCAGAGTAACTTGGAAGATTACGTTATTATCAGTGACTCACTTGAGGGTTTGTCGCGTATAGGCGAGAAGAAGACAGGAGCTGCTGGTTCAAAGACCTCAGGTAGCGCGGGTTCTCGCAACCCAGATGCTGGAGCAACTCCGTCTTCTATCGCGCTCGATGAAGAGGAGGAAGAAGAAGAGGAGGAACCTGCTGCCAAGTTGATCAGCAGAAAAAGAAGTAGGGACGAGACCACGGCTGGTGTGTCTGTCGCGCCGAAGGCTGGAGAGGTTCCCTTGATCGGGAAGCAGAGCAACTTGCGCTCTCTGTATAAATTTTCTCCTGGTTAGTTTCTTGATTACCTTGCTTTCCTTGCTGTTTTATTTCTATTTAACACTCCGTTTTTGCAGAGGCCAAAAAGAAGACCCCTGAAAAGAAGGGTGTTGTCATCAAAGACCCTCAGGAGCTGGCACAGAAGAGGCCCAAGGTTACCATCAAACCCTTCAAGACTGCTGGGGTAGAGTCTGAGAAGGAGAAGGCTGCTGAGAAGCCTGTTCACAAGGTTGCTGAAAGGAGAAGGAGAAGGAGAAAAATAAGGAGAAGGAAAAGGAGAAAATAGCTGCTGAAAAGCCTGTCGGAGGTGATCCGAAGGATACCGGGACCGCTGCTACAACTGCTCGCGACAAGGCGCAGGGTCCAGAGATTGTTCGTATTACGGGGCTTGACCAGCCCCATCATGAGAAAAGGAAGGAACCTGAGGTTGAGAAACCCACCAAAGCTGCGCAACCTGATGCCCCCCTCCAATCCGTTAAAGTAACTTCTACTACTGGGGGATCAGGTTCTCTGATTCATAAGGAAAAATCTCATGCTGCAGGTGGTGCGAGTTCCGGTGGCGCTGGAGGATATATGCCACAGATAATCGGCCCAAAGGATACCCTCGGTGACATTTACTACCAGACTTATACCGAGGAGGCGCGCGGTAATGCTCCTCACCAAGCTCCCTGGGGTATGAAACAGAAGGATACCTTTCAGGAGTTTGGCCCGTGCCGTGATTGGTTTTTGAACTCCTTCCCTCCCGGTGAGGTTAATCGGCAGAGGGCGCGGACTCACGATGGGCTGTATCAAGCCTATGTGGTTGGAGAGGCTAACACTCGCGCCGCCAATCACCAAATTGTACGTGAGTGGCGCATAATGGTTAAGGAGCGAGCTGACTGGGAGAAATATCATGAGCGCCTTGTGAGGCAGGTGAAGGAGTTTGAGAAAGCGAATGCTAAATTTGAGGAGGAAAAGGCCAAGTTCGAGGCTGATAGGAAATCAGAGGAATGGGGCCGCGAGGGCCTTAGGGGCAAACTTCGTGCTGCTGAAGACCTCCTGGCGAAGGAGCGCGCTGAGTGGAAGAAGATTTGTGCGAAAGATAACGATCGCATGTATGCGGCTCGTGCCAAGATTACCGAGCTCGAGGGTAAAATTGCTTAACTTACCGGGAAAGTTCGTTGAGTGTGACCTTTTCTGTCATTGTGCTTTTTGTCTGTAAAATTATCTAAGTCCATTATCCTTTGCAGGTTGAGCTGAAAATGCAGTTATCTGGTAAGGACAAGGACCTGGCCGCCAAGGACGTCGAGATTGCGGAGTTAAAACGTCGCCTGTAGGAGCAGGTTGACAAAAGTGAGTCCTTGGAGATCGACCTTGAAGCTGAGAAGGGCAAGGCTGCCACTGCTGAGGAGGCTAAGGTGAGAGCCGAGGAGGCGCGAGACGTTAGTACGGCGGCCCTCAACGTAGCGCAGAATAACTATTCCGAGGTTCAGGGCATCGTTGATACTCTTGCTGCTGAGGCTGAGTGGATGCGCGGCAGGGGAGTAGTTCTGGTATGTCTCTTTTCTCAACTTAGGCTTTTATTTGTTAAGGCCTATTTCTTATTCTATGCCTTTGCTGTAGATGGCCAACTCTATCCTAAATGCTGGAGAACTGGATGGGGCTGTTGCTGCTCTTATAGATGCCTCACGCGCGGTTGGTCACCGTGGAGGTTATCTAGAGTGTGCGGAGCATGTGGAAGAGGTGTTTGGACAAGCGTTCGATACTAGTCATTGTTCAGTGACTGATCAGGCTGATGCTGAGTTAGCTCGCGCTGAAAAGGCTTATGACCATCTATCATTACCTGTGATGGATTTGGTTGCAGAGGCGTTGAAGCATGATGATTAGTGTCAACGGCTAAAGACCATCCTCGATCCACCAGAGACTGTCGAGCTATCTGATGAAGAAGAGCCAGCTGGCGATGACGATGGTGGAGATGATCGTGATGGTGATGGTGATAAGCATGACGATGATGATGATGGTGGTGATGGTTATGAGTAGGTAGTATTGATGGCTTTGTGCCTTTGTAATTTTTATTTTTAGATGTTAAATGTAACCCGTGTGCGGTCGCGCTTGTTTTGGATTGAATTGATGATGGTTTGTTTCTATGTAACTATTGCGCTTGTTGAATATGATGTTTATGTTTGCTCTCTTTGTCCAGTTACAATTATTGCACTGTTGTTAGAAACTTTGGTTAAGTTAGCGCGAATAAATGTAAGTGTGGCTCTTGTGCGAGTGTAACTTAAGAGCTCATAATTTACTGAAGTGTTTTCGTGCTAATCAAAAGTTTAACATGCATTTGTAACGTAGAAGTCATCATGATAAAAGAAAACATAAGGCATATGCTTTCATTGATTAAGAAACTGGCGCTTAGGCCAACATACATCGCATGCAAGTAACACCAAGGTCGTTTAGCCAACATAGGAAATTTAAAAAGGTGCGTGGCCGACATGAGTGAGTAGAGGCGCAAGGCCGAGAGTAGTTACATATAGCACTTGCGCAGTTGTTGCGCGTTCCACGTACGCGGGATGATGTATCCATCCAGAGTGCGCAACTTGTGTGCCCCTTTCCCTAGCACCTCGTGTATTAGGTATGGGCCTTCCCATTTGGGTGCTAGCTTTCCTGGGCGTTCAGCATTCGAAGCTTCATTGTCTCTGAAAACATACTCTCCTGGAGTGAAGGTACAAATGCGCACTCTCGCATTGTAATACCTTTCCAGCTGTGTCTTGTACTTGGCTTCTTTAATTCGCGCAATTTCACGCCTTTCTTCGAGTAAATCCAAGTCAAGACGATGCTCTGCCTTGTTGTCGATTGTGTTGACTGCTGTCAAGCACGGCGATGGCAGGCCAATTTCGGCTGGGATAACCGCCTCTGAGCCATAGACTAGGCTGAAGGGGGTTTCGCCAGTGCTCGTTTTCGGCATGGTTCGATGGGCCCACAGGATGCTTGGGAGCTCATCTACCCAGCCTCTTCTCTCCGTGCCCAGACGGGCTTTTATCCCTTCAACTATACTCTTGTTAACACTTTCGACTTGTCCGTTGCCCTGAGGGTGCGCAACAGATGAGAAAGTGTGTTCGATGTTCATCTCCTTCATCCACTTTTGGAGGTCGTCAGACGCAAAGTTGGTGCCATTGTCAGTTACAATTTTAAGTAGAAGGCCAAACCTGCAAATGATGTGTTCCCAGATGAACTTGCGCACCATCATTGCAGTTGTTGAAGCGAGTGCTTTGGCCTCCACCCACTTGGTGAAATAATCGACGACGACAATTATGAACTTCATGGCTCCAGGAGCATCCGGGAAAGGTCCCACCATATCGATTCCCCACTGCTGGAAAGGCCATGCAGTGGACACAGGAATGAGATCATTTTTCGGGCGCAGGGTCTTGGGGGCGTGTCTTTGACAGGAGTCACATTTGCGCAATTCCTTTATGGCGTCAACGTGCATCCCTGGCCAATAGTATCCAGCGTTCATAATTTTCACCACGACCATGCGCGGTCCTGTATGGATGCCGCAGATTCCTTCGTGAATCTCCCTGATCAAGTAATTGGCATCTTGGGGGTCCACACAGCGCAAAAGTGGCCCCAAGAAGGATTTTCGGTACAAGATACCGCTATTCATTTCATAATGCAAGGCCTTGTTCTGTATCTTCCTTGCCTCTGCTTTGTTGTCAGGGAGTATTCCTTCTTGCAAATACTTGATTATAGGGCTCATCCAGGATGGTTGCCCTATCTCTATCACATTTACTTGACGCATCAAGATTGACGGGTTTTTTAGTACTTCGATTCTTACATCTTTGGCGAGATGTTGAAAAGAAGTTGAAGCGAGCTTGCTCAAGGCGTCTGCTGGTTTGTTCTCTGAGCGATTAATATGCACTACCTTGTAGGACTTGAATCGTTGAAGCAACTCTTTTGCTTGATCCAAATACAAAGCCATAACTTCGCCCTTTGCATCGTATAGTCCGTTGATTTGGCTGGCGATCAAGAGTGAATCAACATGCGCTCGTAGATTTTGAGCTCCCATTTTTATGGCGAGGTGTAAGCCTGCCAAGAATGCCTCGTATTCCGCCTCGTTGTTGGTATTCTTGAAGTCCAACTTGATGGCGTATGTAAATTCATGTTTCTCAGGGCTGACAAGGCGCAATCCAGCACCTGCGCCATCTTCGTTTGAAGCTCCGTCAGTGTATAGCAACCATAGTTCATCTGATGTATCCCTGATAGGAGTATCCACAACTTCACAATCTTTGATTTTATCTTCTGGGACCTCTGTGATGAAGTCCACTATAACTTGAACCTTGATCACTGGGCGCGGTCTGTAGAGTATGTTGTGGCCCCCTAGTTCGATTTCCCACTTCGCTAGGTGACCTGACATCTTTGGCTTTTGTAGTATGGTGCCGATGTGAAAGTTGGTGAGTACGGTGATGATGTGACCCGTAAAGTATCTGCGCAGCCTCCTGGAAGCATGTAGCAGCGCAAGTACTAACTTTTCCATCGTTGAATATCTCGTTTCTGGATCTGTAAGCACCCTACTGACGTAATAATTTGGAGTCTGAACTCCATTTCTCTCCACAAGCAATACCGACCCTACTGCCTTATCCGAAGAAGATAAGTACAGGATGAGTGGCTCTTTTTCGAATGGCGCAGTCAGAGTAGGGAGCTTTATCAAACATTCTTTCATTTGCTGAAAAGCGACTTCTGCTTCAGGCGTCCACTTGAATTCCTGCTTTTTTACGCAGTTGCGCAGGGTGCTGATAAAAGGATATGATTTTGCAGCGTGGTTTGACAGAAAACGGTTAAGCGCGGCTAGGCGGCCGGCCAACCTTTGCATCTCCTTGATCGTTCGCGGTGATGGCATCCGCTCTATGGCTTGAACTTTTTCTGGATTGACTCTAAAACTGCCATTTGTAACCACGAAGCCCAAGAATTTGCCCTCCTCCATACCAAAGGAGCATTTGGCTGGATTCAGTTTCATATTCACGCTTCTCAACGAGTTAAATGTCTTCTCAATGTCCTTTAACATCTGGTCTTCTTCAGGACTTTTAATCACGAGGTCATCGATGTAGACTTCTATATGCTTTCCGATGTCATCAGCAAAAATCGTATCCATCAGGCGCTGGTAAGTTGCGCCAGCGTTTTTGAGACCGAATGGCATCTTTGTGTAACAGAAGATGCCGATGTCAGTTCGAAAAGCTGTCTTATCTTCATCTTCGAGCTTCATTTGAACCTGATGATACCCCTTGTAACAATCTAGAAAACATTTCCATCGGTATGGTGCGAGGGAGTCTATCTTTTTGTCGATCTCAGGCAAGGAGTAACAGTCTTTTGGGCATGCCTTGTTGAGATCGGTGTAATCAACGCACATTCGCCATCATCCATTTGACTTCTCGACCATGACAGGGTTCGCGACCCAACTCTGATAGCGTACCTCTCTTAAGATTCCTGCTTTCAACAGCTCACACACTTGCTCATTCAATGCTTTTGTCTTATCTGCCCCTAAGCTGCGCCTTCTTTGCACTTTGGGTTCAACAGAGGGATAAGTGTTCAGACAATGCTCAGTAACATCACGCGAGACGCCGGTCATATCTGCCGGGGTCCAAGCAAAAATGTCCATGTTTCTAAACAAGAGTTGTTTGAGGTGCGTTCTGATGTTTGGTGAGATTGCGTGGCCTATCGTCACCGTTTGCTCTGGGTATTTGCGGTTTAAAACCCACTTTTCTGGCTCGGTCGTTGAAACCTTCGCCGCCTTGGTTGGGCGCACATCTTCTGCTGACATTACTTACTTCTTTGCATATATAATTGCCACCCCCGTCGCGGTTGGGAACCCGATCGCTGAGTGGGGTGTGGAAGTTACCATGTTTAGCTCTCCTTGGGTTTCTCTCCCAATCAAAACATCATGCCTTGATTTGACAGGCATCACCATGAAGTTGACAGTTGTGGTTCTTGAATGCTTCCCGTCAGACAGCGTGACGGGGAAACTGATTTGGCCTAGTGGGAAAACCATTTCGTTGCAGAATCCTGACAGAGGGTAGTCGACTGGCTCAAGTCTCGCTTTATCTTCGTCGTCAAACTGATTAAAGCATTGCTCATAGATGATATCTGCTGTACTTCCTGGGTCAATGAATACGTATTCTGTCTCGTAATGACCGATAATACCGGTAATGACGACGGGGCGCGTGGCGCGTGGACCCCCGCGTACTACCGGGAAGATGACATGTTGCTCTTGCCATGCAGGTTCGAATGGTCTCTTGCCTTTATCTCTTGCGCTATATCTTGGTCCGTTGACCATATGCGTTTCCAAGCATCTAACCTTTTTCTCTCTTCCATCATCGTTGCGTTGAATCTGGCGTGTTTCTTTGCGCACGTTCTTTACCAGATGACTCAGCTTCCCGCTCTTCAATGCTTTCTCAATTTCATGTCTTAAGCTGATACAGTCATCTGTCAGATGACCTGAATCCTTGTGAAAGTCACAGTACAGGTTGGGGTCCCGCCCCTTCTTGTTCGTCATAGGCCTAGGAGCCTTAAAATCATGGTTCTCCGTCATGAGCACCTCTTTTTGTGTCTTGGTGAGCGGAGTCCAGTGCTTTTCTCGATTCTCGTTCCTGACTGCCTTTCGATAACCAATTCGATCAATAGTGTCTCGCGCGTCCTCTCTGTAACGAGGTCGTTCGTCATAACCGCTGGAATGGCTGGCTTTCCATCCAGGGTTTTTGCCTTTGTTGCGCCTATTGTTATCGCGCGAGCTTCCTTTGGAAAATCTATCTTCAGTGTAAGAGTTCTTGTGACCGGCCAATGATTCTTCAGTCTGCGCAACTATTTTCGTAACTTCCATGAGTTTATCCCACTCCTTGGGCATTCCATCTTTTCCTGTGATAGTCCTGATGAGGCTATCACAGCGAATAGCTTTCTTGAAGTGAGCACGCATGAGCTGTTCGCTTACACCACCGATTTCCAAACACTCCTTATTAAAGCGAGTGATGAAATCTTCTAACCCTTCATTCTCTCTACACCAAATGTCTGTTACCTCAGCTGTGTCGCGCTGGTAACGTCTTTGCTGACTGAAGTGGTTTACAAACTGTGTTCGGAAATCGACCCATGACTTGATCTTTCCTGGTGGGAGGCTGTCGAACCAAGCGCGAGCAGCCCCTGTGAAGTCTGGATAAACAAATGGCACCACATAGGCATAATCCATCCTCCCATACAACCAACGCTTGTGAATACCCTGACATGATCATCAGGGTCGGTTAAGCCATTAAACTTCCCGACTGTTGGAGGCAATTTTTCTCTTGATAGCGGCGCTAGGGCAATTTTTGGGATGAACTTTGAATGTTCTGCAGCTTCAGCTGGTCGATAGGCGAGGCGGAAGTCTCGCTCTGCCTCTTCGCTGTATCCGACGTGCTGCCTCGGCTTGTAATATTCATGGTTCCTCTGTAAACGATTGAAGACTGAAGATCCTTCGTCGTCTTTCCAAGTTGGGTCGTTTGGGTCTGTGTCATCCCATTCATTGTTCAAGTTGCGCGGCCCGAGCCAGCTCTGAACTGGACCCCTTTGAACGTTTGACGGATAGTCATAATAGCTTTCTGTCTCTCCCCGTGTGTCGCGCGTGTCGTGCACGCTTGGTCTTCTCGGGGGAGGCCTGTTGACTCTTCCTTGGTTTTGCTGTGGGGGTATCTGGCACGCCCCCTGACTCGGACCCTAAGGTGTAACCAAAGATGGTTCTGCTTGTAAGACTGCTTGCTATGCGCTCAAAGACTGATACGCAGCATTGATGGTAGCAATTTACTTGGCGTACCAAGAGGCTGGAGTTTCGCCTTTAGGTAGCCCTAATAGCGCCGAAATGTTCTGAGGAGGAGCTGGGTTTGAGGGTCCAGCAACATTGTTTCCTGGGGTTACCGTCTGAGTGATGCGAGTGAGGCTCGCGCGGGGTCCCCCGGTGTTTGTTATCTCGATTTCGCCTACTTCTTCAGCAGGTTGGATTTGGACATTATGAATGTCCTCCACCGGCCCTGCATTAGAGTTCGTGCCAAAACCAAAATCGGGAATGATTCCTTGACCAGCCATGATCAAGAAAACCACAAAAAACTCGGAAAAAACTCAGAAAAAGAAGATGAAAGTGATTGTGAAAATCGGTGGGCGCCAATGAAGAAACACGTAACTAATTTTAGGGGTTGATTAGTTTGGTTTATGTTTCTAACATAAGGGTTAATCTTCTTATAACTTTCTGAGCTCCTTAATGATCCGCTAATCCTGCAAAACAGAACACCGTTAGCTCGTTAAGAGGGGAATATGGGGGTTTCCCTCTTAACCAGACTCCGGCGTGAGAATAAGTATCTGCTTTGAGGAAATAAGTGTGTGGTAAAGAGTGAGAGTGAAGAGAACAAAATGTTTAACCTGTGAACTGAGGTCTCTATTTATAGCCGGAGAGGTGTAAGAGGATGTGGGCTGATGGGCCTTGGGCCGGAAGGCGACAACATAGGGGATATGCTCCTTGTCTCACTGGTGTCGACCGTTAGTGGCTTCTAGAAGTCCTCCGGTGCTGTCGCACCGTGATTGGAGCCACGTGTCACCGTTATCGGCCTGGCCGTCCTTCTGCCATCAGCATGTAAGTGGAGATCGTGGGGCAGGTGTCTCTGCCCTGTGATTGGTGCCACGTAGGCGTCCTTAAGTACTTTCTGTCTCCTGCACGTCAGACGATCGTGGAGCACGATTGAGCAGAACCTGGAGGACGCGGATTGGCCCTTTTCTCCTGCCACTTGTACCTTGTGTGCCTTCTGAGGTAGCCCTGCACCATAGCCCTGCGCGACTCTTGCTTAGCACGTAACTAGCCCGTGCAGGGTATGGGTGGTTGGAGGCTCCTATTCAGAATGCTAAGTGCTGAATGTGGTGTTTTCTCTTGTTGAGACGTCGCGCTAGATCGATTCATGATGATGTAACGCGCGCGAGGTTGGCAGTAAACAAGTTGATGAATAAGGAGTATGGTCCTGCGCGCGACCTGAATGAGGTCTGCGCGACCTTTTTGGGACCATACCCCTTTAGCAGCGATGTCACTAACTAAATCAGTTGTCATCTGTTATTGCGAACGAGATCTATGAATTTGTTAAAAGTTTGTGTCATAAGTTACCTCATTGTTGATTGAATCAGGTTTGATTGAATTGGTGTGATTCGGATCTGAATCGGTTGGGCGAAATGGAGCCGGGGATGGTTAGTTTCTAGGGAAGATTGTTTCGTATGATACGGGATTGTACATGGTTAACTATGAGGATGAGGATTTGGAAACGAAGGAAGTGAAAGGGGTTTTTTTTCAGGATATAAATGACGGCGACAGGTGGTGGTGCTGGTGCGAGAGGGTGGTGGCAGGTGGTGGTGGGGGTGGTGGTGCGAGAGGGGTGTGGCAGGTGGTGGTCCATCAGAGAAGTCTCTGGTCTGCAATGGTATATGCAGATGCAGATGTCTACGGTATATTAATTTAGTTTATTAATTATTAACAGGTTGCAATAGTAAAAAAAGGGGGTTTTTGTAATTTGGACCAAAATGGCAACAAAAGTGAAACCACAGGGACCCAGATTTAAAAAGTTTGAGATTTGGACTAAAATGGCAAAAGTGCCCAAACCACAGGGACCAAAATGGCAGTTTACTCTATTTTTTTCAATTTGAAAATCTATTTAAACTCATACCACTCACACATACAATTCAAACATTTCAAATAAATATTTTTCACTATGGATTTTTGATACTCGTCGTCGGATTCTGAAGAAGACGCAGTTATCATGGACTAGGTCAAGTTAACGATCGAATTTACGAATGAAGTGATCCAAGGTTTAACTCCACAACCCTTAAATGACGAGTAGATGATGTTGCAGCGTATATATATATATATATATATATATATATATATATACATATTTTAATAAAAACAACTGAATGGTAAAGTTTATTAAAATGTATAAGTAATATATAGTCGAAAAAAGTAAAGTCAGACAAAAGATATAATAAAAAATAGATATTCTTATAAAATATTAAACAATATTTCATTTTTTTAACGACCAACGAATCCTTCTATTAACGAAAATAATATTGTATAATAATAATCAATGTATTTATTAGTTTGCTTCTTATCTATGTATATTTATAGATAGCATTGTGGTTGATATTGAACACCGCATTCTCTGCCATAAGACCCTCTGGTCATTGATTATTGGCTGTTGTATCTTGGCCTATTTAAGCCAATGTAATTGTTAATGAAATCATGCTTTTCAAACATTCACTACAATTCTTATATGGTATCAAAGCCGCAAACTCCAACGAGTAATCCCGATCTAATTTTTTTCTTTTCTTTTCTCACAGTTCACCTCTCCATGGCTTCACCAGCAGTTGTTTCCCTCTCAGCCTCAACCCACTTCCATGTCATCCTCATGAACGATAATTTTTCTGTTTGGCGAAAACACGTTCATTCCACTCTTATTGGCATGGATCTCGTTCACTTTCTTACCGGAACCAAACCAATCCCATCACCGTTCCTTGACCCGGAAAAAACTAAGCCAAATCACGACTTTCATGCTTGGTGTTGGAAACAATTTACGAAATCAACAATATTCGAGAAGAAAGAAAGAACAGAAGACTGTGTCGTGCGTAATCACACTGCCTTGAAAGCGATTTAGGCACTACCGTGGTGCAAATAGTATATTCACCGATCGCTCCCCAAGGTTAACACAGTTTTTTAACTGATTTTCTTGTGCACTCAAGATAAACCAGAGATGGAGATTTATGGAACGAGTGATCTGAAAATTGGGGAAGAAGCCAGCGGTTTTAGGAAAATATATAAACCGTATAAAACTGCCAGGTAACATAATTTAATTAAAGTAATTAAATAAAGAAAATAATTAATATATATTTCCTTTTTGCCAACGTGAGATAAATGTAGCTTATTCCCTTGGATGGCTTTCAACTCCAACAATCCCCCACAAAGGCAGACAAGGCAGTTCACCTCTCTTCAGATCACAAGTTGGGTTATATTGGCACTTAAGTGTAAATATCTTTTGATTTGAATTTACACGTAGTGAAGTAAGGTAACGACGAAATACCATCAAGTGAATAACTCTTGAACTGGATGTTTTTGGTCGAGACCCCCACAACTCATACCGAGCCCGTTGTTCCATGCAACCTCCGCGATGCTACAATGCGCTTTCACGGGCCATGCGCAAACCTTGGGACTCATAAGTGCTCTAAGGAGATAGCCCATATCTCCTATAGAAGGCGGCCCCACCTTCACACTCACGTAGGTGATTTCGACCTTAAGTCTGCCTCATACATAGACCAGTCCCAACAAGGGTGATGAAATCATTAAGAGCTATAAAGCTCAGCCTTAACACATAATCGGTAAACCCATCAGGTCCGTCTCAAAAGGACCACTCATTAGGCAATGGATTCAACCTCAAATTACAACACTACCAGGCATCATAGAGATGGGAATGTAGTGCCGGTCAGGACTCATATGGCTTCGTTTGACCAATGTGGGTGCCCACCATATTATCCTAATTATTGGGCTTAAGCCCCATCTCCCTCGATGTTGCTAGGACCAATCTCTTCGTTAGTCCTTGGTTAGTGGATCTGCCAGATTCCTCTCAGATCTCACATATTCCACAGCTATAACACCATTTCTCAGCATATATTTCACTGAACTATGTCTTACTCTTATGTGTCTTTTTCTGGCAATACTAATAGCTGATTGTGAATCACAATGAAGGGAAATAGGCGTTGCCTCCCTTCCCCATTAAGGAATGTCTGCTAAAAGGCACCTTAACCACTCCGCCTCTTGCCCTGCCAACTCAAGAGCAATAAACTCCGACTGCATGGTGGAACGTGCAATACAAGTCTGCTTGGAGGACTTCCAAGAGACTGCACCACCACCCAAAATAAACACATAACCACTAGTGGAACTTACTTCATCATTGTCAGTGACCCAATTTGCATCACAGTACCCTTCTAATACAGCAGGAAATTTATTATAATGCAAAGACAAGTCCATGGTACCCCTGAGGTATCTCAACAGTCGATGAAGTGCATTCCAATGTTTCTCACTAGGGTTGTGTGTATAACGACTAAGTCTACTAACAGTGTAGGCTATATCTGGTCGGGTATAATTCATTAAGAACATAACACTACCTATAATTTTAGCATATTCAGGTTGTGATATACTCTCATATTTATTTTTCTTAAGGTGCACACTAGGATCATAGGGAGTTCTCACAGGCTTCACATCAAAGCAATCAAATTTTTTAAGCATTTGCTCAACATAGTGAGACTGACTCAGAGAAATTCCATTCGAAGTCCTCTTTATTTTAACTCCCAAAATCACATCAGCTTCACCCATATCTTTCATCTCAAACTTAGATGATAAAAATGATTTGGTTTTATTAACATCATGCACAGCAGCACCAAATATTAGCATGTCATCTACATATAGACATATAATAACATATCCTGATTTAAGTTGTTAAGAATACACACAAGAATCAGAATTATTCACAACATAGCCACCAGTTTTTAAAGTAGTGTCTAGTTTTTCATACCATTTCTTGGGTGCTTGTTTCAAGCCATATAGGGATTTTTTAAGCCTACACACCTTATTCTCCTGACATGGGACCACAAACCCCTCAGGTTGAAGCATATAAATTTCCTCATCTAGGTCCCCATTCAAAAAGGTTATTTTAACGTCCATTTGATGAACCACTAAACCGTGGATAGCAGCTATAACGATAAGGGATCTAATAGTGGAAATTTTCGTCACAGGAGAATAAGTGTCAAAATAATCAAGACCTTGCCTTTGAGTGAACCCTCTAATAACAAGTCTGGCCTTGTATTTGTTAATGGTTTCATCAGGCCTCATCTTTTTCTTAAATATCCATTTACTACTTATTGGCTTATTCCCTTTTGGTAAATCAGTTAGTTCCCAAGTATGGTTAGATAGTATAGAGTCTACTTCATTTTTAATTGCCTCTTTCCATAAACTAGCATCAATAGAAGTTACAACTTCTTGATAAGTCTTAGGATCAATTTCAATCAAGTACACAAAAACAAATTCATCATTAAGCATATCGACATGAAAGTTCTCTGTTAGAAAGGCTGTAACAAAATCAGGTCCAAAGCTTGTCTCGGTTCTACACCTTTTACTCCTCCTAGGTTCAAGGTTATCTGTAGTCTCATTAACAGAACTAGAGGACGGTATATCAGTAGGCAATATAAATTGAGATCGCATAACATCATGAGATTTTTTCATAGGATATTCATTTTCAAAGAAATCAACATCAGCATCACTAAATTCAACTATAGTTTTATCACTTAACAACATGAATCTGTAAGCTGCACTGTTTTGAGCATAACCAATAAACACAGAGTCTACAGTTTTAGGTCCAATGTTCACCCTTTTAAAATAAGGCATCCCTACTTTTGCTAGGCACCCCCACACTTTGAGAAATTTCAAGTTAGGGGCATATCCCTTCCACAATTCATAGGGTGTTTTATCACGTCCTTTGTGAGGAACTCTATTAAGCACATGATACGCCGATAAAATGGCTTCCCCCACATTTTATCAGGTAAACCGGAACTTAAAAGCATAACATTCATCATATTTTTAAGAGTTCTATTTTTTCGTTCGGCTACACCATTCTGTTGGGGTGTATAAGGGATTAAGGGGCACTAAACTCATGTATAATACCATTTTGCTCACAAAATTCCTTAAGAGTGTTGGTATTGTACTCACCACCCCTATCAGACCTAAATCTCTTTCTTTCAAGTTGGTTTTCAACTTCATTTTTGTAGATCATAAACATATGACCTGCCTCATCTTTGGACTTCAAGAGGTAAACTTTAGTATATCTTGAATAATCATCAATAAATGTCATATAGTATTTTTTTTACCTCCCCTACTAGAAGTATTTTTAAAGTCAGCTAAATCTGAGTGCACAAGTTCTAGTAATTCAGTGGCCCTACTAGTTACATTTTTAAAAGGCTTTTTAGCATGTTTGGCTTCCACACACACATGTCACTTAAAACTTTCACATGTATTTTTTACATGAATTTTACCCGCAGTTTTAAGTCTTTTAATTGAAGAGAAGCCAATGTGACCGAGCCTAGCATGCCATATATAAGCGGACTCATCAATATAAGCAGAACTAGATGCAATATAAGAAACATAAACAATGTTCAGTACAAATAATCCACCACTGAGATAGGCCTTCCCAACAACGTTGTCGTTTTTCGAAATGACAATTTTATCAGCCTCAATGACCTGTTTTAGACCAACCTTGTTGAGAAGTACCCCAGACACAACATTCCTACGAAGAGAAGGAACATACAGTGTATCAGATAAGGCTAAAGTTTTTCCAGAAGTGAGTTTTAGTTTAACCTTCCCTTTGCCGAGAATTCCAGCAGTACCCTCATTGCCCATGTAAACATGTTCTCCATCAGTTAGTTCTTGAAACTCTGAAAATAGATCCTTATTGTTACAGTAATGTCGCGAGGCCCCAGTGTCCAGAATCCACTCAGTTCTGTTTTCCACCAGGTTCATTTCAATCATTGCTGCAATGATCTCTTCTTGTTCAGCAATATTCACTTTAGCAGCATCGTCAGTTTTCTGATTCTGGTCTTTCCTTTGATAGCACTTATAAGCTTTGTGACCAGGTTTTTCACATACATAGCACAAGCCTTTTCCCTTCTTGAATTTCCCATCAGCTTTCGAAGTCCCAAGTCTCTTGCTTTCTTTCCCGCGGCCTTTAAACCTTTGTTCCTTTTCTTTTCCTTTAGAGCTGTCCCTTTTCTCATGTCTAGAAGATTCAATCAGGTTAGCATTAGAAGCATTTAAAGAAAGGTTTGAAAGCTTATCTTTGAGACGATTAGCCTCTTCAGTTCGCATATGGCTGATTAGATCTTGTAGAGACATGTCTTTCTTTTTGTGTTTAAGATGGTTCCTGTAGTCACTCCAGGATGGGGGAAAATTTTCTAACAGAACATTCACACATCTTCATTCCTTCGGATAAAACAGCAGCAACTAAATTTTCATAGACATGAACTTGATCCATGATAGGCTGATCATCAGTGATTTGGAATCGCAACCAATTTCCTACCACATACTTTTTCCTTCCAGCATCATCAGCGCCATATTTTCTGTTCAAAGTGTCCCATATATCTTTTGTGGACTTGAATTCAATAAACAAATCGAACAAACTATTTATCATGTGGTTCAGGATATGACCACGAGCAGTTTTGTTGTCTTTTTCATACTTTTTAACAGTTTCTGCACTTGGTGTGGATGAAGAGCCCGAGTCCCCGTCGATGTGTATTGGAGTAACCAATGGTCGTGATTGTTGAACAGAATACTTGGTGGGATCTTCATGAAGAACATAGTCAATCTCCAAATGTTCGAAAAAGATTAGCAGTTTTTGAGACCAGTGACGGTAATTAGTCCCGTCGAGTGGTTCGAGTTTGGACATATCAGGAATGAATTTTGAGAGAGCCAGATTCGCCATTGAAGAATACGAGTAAATCGCTTTCAAATTGTTGGAAACAATTTGCGAAATCAACAATATTCGAGAAGAAAGAAAGAACAGAAGACTGTGTCGTGCGTAATCACACTGCCTTGAAAGCGATTTAGGCACTATCGTGGTGCAAATAGTATATTTACCGATCGCTCCCCAATGTTAACACAGTTTTTTAACTGATTTTCTTGTGCACTCAAGATAAACCAGAGATGGAGATTTATGGAACGAGTGATCCGAAAATTGGGGAAGAAGCCAGCGGTTTTAGGAAAATATATAAACCGTATAAAACTGCCAGGTAACATAATTTAATTAAAGTAATTAAATAAAGAAAATAATTAATATATATTTCCTTTTTGCCAACGTCTGATAAATGTAGTTTATTCCCTTGGATGGCTTTCAACTCCAACACTTGGCATCGCCAAGACCAGGCCATTCTGGCCGCCCTAATTGGTAGCTGCTCACCGACTATCCAGTCGATGATCACCTCTGCTGACACCTCCCAACAGGCTTGGGAACGACTCCTTATGAGCTATGCAAATACATCTCGATCTCGGATTATCTCTCTCAAATCCAAACTTGCTTCGAACCCAAAAGGAAACCGCACTGTTACTGACTATCTACGTGGCATGAAATCAATTGCCGATGAACTCGCCTTAGTGCAAAACCCGGTCAAGGATGAGGATCTTCTGGTTCATATTCTTTGCCAACTGGGTGATGCCTTCAGACCCATTGCAACCTCCCTTCGCTTACTTGACTAAAAAATTACCTTCCCAGAACTATTTGAGAAACTCGTGGATTATGAACGAGAACTCAATCAAACAGTTGTTTCACCCCAACCTATCATAACTATTATCAACTATACCCATCGACAGAACCGTTCCAACCTCCGACCTGCACCAGATCGTCACAACAGTCAAGGAAACTTCAACAACAGAAACTCACACACTCAATGGTCCACTAACTCCAATGGTGGTACCCGCGAGAGTCGTTCTAATGTTTATTGTCAGTTTTGCCATTTTGCAGGACATGGAGCGAAAGAGTGTAGGAAGCTTGCTAAGTTTCTTCGCGAGAATCAAGTTCAAACATGAAGTTTTGTGAACTCCCAAAAGGCCTCACCAACTGCTAGTGTCACGACCTCGTCTTACATGTTCGATACCGGTGCCTCAAACCATGTTGATCCCGACCATGCGTCTTTCCACTCCGTCTCCGAATATGGCGGACCCGATGAAATTGTTCTTGGCAATGGTAATACTCTTACCATAACTCATATTGGGCAATCATATCTTCCGATGTCACATGGTTCTCTTTCTTTAAAAGATGTCTTATGCGTTCCTTATTTCAAAAATAAACTTATATCCGTTGCTAAATTATGTAAAACTAACCATGTTTCGGTGGAATTTTTCCCACCCACTTCTTTGTCAAGGACCTTTGCACGGGGGCATGTCCATTGCGGGGAGAGAACTACCTTGATGTCTATTATGAAAACCTTCCTTCGTCGCCTCAAATAAATGCGGTGTCCACCACATCGCCTCTTGATTGGCACCACAAGCTTGGACACCCATCTATTCAGATTTTCAAGAAAATAGCTAAATGCTTAAGTTGAAATTTCAATTTCCAAAATTTTCATTGTAATTCATGTTCTATTAATAAAAGTCATAGAGCTCCTTTTGGCATGAATTCGTTTACAACTACTAAACGTTACAATTAATCTACTCAGATGTTTGGGGACCGGTGGAAAAATCTGTTGACGGTTTCACTTACTATGTGATCTTTGTTGATTTTCATACTAAGTATACCTGGCTATACCCAATGAAGCATAAATCCGATGTGTCCATCTTGTTTCCGCAATTCAAAATGCTCGTTGAAAAATTCTTTCAAACACCTTTAATCTTGCTTTTTACTGATAATGGTGGTGAATATATTGGGTTAACTACCTATCTTCAATCCCAAGGAATCTCCCACTTTACTACCCCACCTCATACTCTGGAACAAAATGGTGTTGCCGAACGACAACACCGGCATATTGTAGAAACCGGATTATCTCTCCTCCACCATGCACAACTCCCAATTATTTTTTGGACACATGCTTTCCAAACCGTTGTTTATTTAATAAACCGTTTACCCATTCCTATCCTTGATTTCAACAACCCTTATACTCTTCTCTTCCATAAAAATCTAACCTACACCAAACTAAAACCTTTTGGATGTCTATGCTACCCGTGGCTTCGCCCATATGCAAAATCCAAAGTCTACCCCCTCTCCGAGCAATGCATTTTTTTGGGTTACTCGCATTCCAAATCAGCCTATAAATGCTATGCTTCTACAACTCGTCGCCTTTATCATTCCCGTCATGTCGAGTTTGTGGAGACCAAATTTCCATTTCATACTCAACAAGACCCCTCCCCTCCCATTCCTACTGTGGATTCCTTTTTAGGAATTCCCTCCTCTATGACTATTCCAAAAACTCACTGCCCTACTGCTCCTTCCACACAACAACCTCACCCTCAGCCTCCTATTCCACCACCCTCTTCTGGGCCTGAATCTGAGCCTAATAGCCCAGCTGATCCCAATCCAGCTACCTCTCCCTCAGCCCCATCGCACTCACCATCATTCCCCAACCCAAACTCACCAGCCCACTCGATTCCACTCCAACAGGAGCCTAATGCTCCACCTTTTTTTCCCACACCCTCAACCAATCAATCTACTCCATCTACTGCTCCCTCAACCAACTCCACAACTAATCCCTCCTCTGTTTCATCCTCACCACCTAATTCCCACACTTTACCTTCCAATCCTCCTCCTCGCCAACGCAAACTGAACCCAAAATATTTCAATTCGAAATTCGTTAACACCACCACACTTCACCCGATTCCACCATCAGTTGAGCCCACCACCCACACTCAAGCCTTGAAAGACCCCGAATGGCGTAAAGCCATGGATTGTGAATTCAATGCACTCCTTCAAAATGCCACGTGGGAACTTGTTCCTCTATTGCATCACAAACCGATTGGATGCAAGTGGGTGTTTCGTATCAAACGTCGTCCGGATGGATCCATTTACAAATACAAAACTCGTCTCGTTGCCAAGAGATTCCTCCAAGAATATGGAAAAGACTACTTTGAAACCTTCAGTCCAGGCACCAAACCTGTAACTATTCGTACGGTCCTTACCATTGCTTTGTCTCAAACTTGGTCTCTCTGACAACTTGATGTTACCAATGCCTTTTTGCATGGTACTTTGGATGAGGAAGTGTACATGTCCCAACCACCGGGATATGTTCACCCATATTTTCCCAACCACATTTGTCGTCTTCAAAAATATCTCTATGGCCTCAAACAAGCACCTCGTGCTTGGTACTTAGAACTCACTAAGTTCCTTTTTCACCTTGGTTTTAAAAAATCCCTGGCTGATCCATCCTTGTTTATCTATAAGCAAGGGGGCATTGTTTTTTACTTCTTAGTTTATGTTAATGACATCGTTATTACTGGCAACACAAACTCTTTCGTTCAACAGGTCATTGGTGCATTATCCGACAAATTCTCCATTAAAGACCTTGGTATGTTGCATCACTTTCTTGGGATAGAAGTCATTCCCACTGTTAATGGCATCTTCCTATCTCAACATTCTCATATTCAGAATCTCATTACCGAGTTCCGCATGGATGGCGCAAACTCCTTTGCTATACCTCTTAGCTCTACCGAGACACTAACTCTTGTTGACGGGTCGTCAAAAATTGATCCTACGCTATATCGACAACTTGTAGGCTCTCTTCAATACCTTGCCTTTACACGACCCGCTGTCTCCTTTGATGTCAACAAGCTCTCCCAATATATGCATGCTCCTACTGAGCTTCATTGGCAAGAACTAAAACGTGTCCTTTGGTATCTCAAAGGTACAATACATCACGGTTTGTTTCTCAACCGTGGTACTCGGCTTGATCTTCAGGCATTCACTGATTCTGATTGGGGCGGTATTGCGGATGGGGGCCGATCCACCACTGCCTACATCATCTATCTCGGGTCAAACATCCTCTCGTGGCGTTCCTCCTGTCAAAAATCTGTCTCTCGTTCCTCCACCGAAGCCGAGTACAAAGCATTAGCAAATGGTGTAGCTGAACTTTTGTGGGTTCAAAACTTACCTTTGGAACTTGGTCTCTCTATGTCAAGATCACCTACACTTTTTTGTGATAATGAGGGCGCTACCTACTTGTGTGCCAATCCAGTCTACCACTCGCGTATGAAACTTGTAGCACTAGATTATCATTTTGTTCGTGAAAAAATTGCAAATGGTTCCTTACGTGTTCAACACATCCACCCTGAAGACCAACTAGCGGATGTTCTTACGAAACCTCTAGGCCGTGGCCCATTTCTTCGTCTACAATCCAAGATTTGGAGTATCCGATGGCTCCTCCATCTTGCGGGGGCATATTAACGAAAATAATATTGTATAATAATAATAATCAATGTATTTATTAGTTTCCTTCTTACCTATGTTTATTTTTAGATAACATTGTAGTTGATATTGACCACCGCATTCTCTGCCACAAGACCCTCTGGTCATTGATTATTGGTTATTGTATCTTGGCCTATTTAAGCCAATGTAATTGTTAATGAAATCATGCTTTTCAATCATTCACTACAATTCTTATACCTTCAACCTTTTTTTACGGCCAACAAATCCTTCAAATGGGCTACTGGCGAAATTCATCACATTGGGATGCACTCGCCTTCCGAACCGGGGAAAACTCTTACCTATGGCCGAAGCCCGTGAACACTCGCCCGAAGGCACGACAGCGCGGTGAGATAAAATCCGCTCAGTTCAAGGATCGAACTAGCGATCACCGCCTACTCGCCTAGTCTCCCATCATCACCAGGTGTCGCAGAAACTTAATGTTAAGGGCAGGACTAAAAAATCTTATATATGTCTTCGTTGATGAACAATAGACTGATATCGTAGGCATTTTAAACATTGATATTGCCTAAAGATTAAAATTAATAAATTAAGCTTAGTATAAAAGTTACATATAAATAAAGTAATTTAAAAATATATAGATAGTGTTATGAACAAGAGAGAAATATAGGGAGAAAATTGATTCAATCCATATATTCAACTGACATATACATCGTATATATAAACTAGTACAATAGAATCCCTAAAAGCCTAAAGCCCATAAACATTGGGTTGGGCCATAAAATGGTTGCATTCATAACACTCCCCCTCAGACATTTTATATTATACACTATCAACATTATACATTGGAAGATATTGGCTCGGTTCTTCAGGACCGATATTAACTGACACTTCAGGATCAGTTATACTGCCTCATTACCTGGCTAAGAAAACCCAGTGGGAGAAAAAATTAGTCAAGGAAAAAGAGCAAAGTGTGTATATTACTCCCCCTCAATTTTGCATTTATATCTTGATGATATGTAATCCAATCTTTTTTACCAAGTGCTTAACTTGATATTTGATGTAGTCTTCTTTGAATTGAGTGGTGCAATTTGCATTGTCTTCATACGGTATAACTTGGACTTCCCTTGATCATCTCTAATCTACATTCTCCTTGAGTATGTTGAAATCTTCTACCTTCATAAATAAAATTGTATCTGCATAACGGGACTTTGTATTCTTCTTAAGGATCAATCGGTGTTTCGAGTCATGTAGAAATATCAACTTATCAATTAATACGTTTTATAATTATGACTCGTTAAAAGCCTTGCTAGGAAAACCCAGTGGGACAAAACCGTAGCTAAGGAAACAGAGTATAACGCATTATACATTATTAACAACATGCTTCAGAATGATGTTAAGTCGGTACTTCGGGACCTACAAGATAAAGATAAACTGATGCTACTGGATCAGTTATGTTGCCTCGTTAAAAACCTTATTAGGAAAAACCCAAAATGGGGAAAAACCTAGTGAAGGGAAAAAGAGTGCAACATGTTAAATTAGAACTGTAATCTTGCCAATATAGCTATCAAGAACGCAATACCATGTGTCGTCTTGCTTTCAAGATACATCAATGTTCCGATCGCAATTAAATAAGGTACTTCTAGACCAATTATTTATCCATCCTCTGCTTAGGGACGATAAAAATCATTTCCATATTTCAAGCAATCCGACAACCATTAGCGTACTCGTAATTGAATTTTATCTATATAACATCTTCTGGATGTAATCTGATTGATAAGAAAAAGTAGTACATATATATACTCGAACTGCGGGTCAAGAACTACACAGTGTAAAAGTCCTTCAAAATTTTCCCTCTTTAGTTTGACAGTTCCTCACGATGATGTTTACATCATCACTGTAAAATGCAACTAAATGGAACATTAAGAGTGAAATCTTAATAAGTAAATATGAGCGCCTCATTTCAAAATCAGCTAAGTTAACTATATCACGTAGGACCAATGTTCCCTTTAAGATTTATATAACACATATGGGGTTATTGTTTAATAATGCTTTGGGCATTTTAATCCTTTGGGGATTTTCATTCAGATGTCATTTACAATTGTCTCGTACATGTATATGGTGACGACATCCATAAGTTTTATCTGAAGTCAATTATGAGATTACGAGGTCGCTTAAACATCTAAAGATTATCGTATCCACTACAGGGGTATACGTTTCCTCATAATCAACTACTGGGATTTGGGAAAATCTTTATGTTAAAAGTCGTACCTTTCATCACAAAATCTCATTCTTTACGTTTCTTTTTATTTAAAGACACCCATTTATAACCTACTAGTTTGACGTCTAAAGGTGTTCGAACGACAGGTTCGAAAACGTTTTGTTTGTTGAGCGAATTTAATTCAACCATTAAGTCGTTAAGCCGTTTTGGCTATTTCTGTGTGTGCACTCTTACACAGTTTCATGTTTGTAACCCTTTTCATCGATAACATTTATTTCTATAGCATATGCAAATATATCATTTCAATCGTGTTTCATTACGGTTCCATGTTGTACTATTTTGTACACAAGTCGTTGAGATCTCATACTTGTTTGATAACTGAGTTTCTTCAAGAACTCCCTTATCCTCTTCTGGGGCTTCGTTAATATCTTCCAGAATTTCGTTAATCTCTTTTAGGATTTTATCAGCAACCTCTTCTGGGATTACACCAACTGCGTTGCCTTACTCTTTTCGTATTTGTGGGATTTATATATTAGAACCGAGTTTACTTCCCACTTTTTTTTTCTAATATGGTAATCATTTGTGATTACTTAAATTTGAGCAGGTGAGTTAAGTGCTGGTATATGTGACCTTGTCACTCTATTTGTGTTTGTGAATGCATCTCGTATTTCGTTTGCTATTATTTGCAAATTCACTCTCCTCTGGACTTCAGATTTATATTGACCACTTCAGGGGTCTAAATTCAATAATGATGATGCATTTTCTTGTGTTGCCAGTCTTTCATTTTCTTGTCTCCCCCTAAGACTGGGAATACTGTGTACACATACCATTTCACATGTTATGAAGGTGCTATTGGTACATAGGTTTCACAACCTAGTATAAAGAATGGAAACTTGGTTCGCTTCAGGAAACAAGTTATAATGGGGAGTATTTGTGATAAGCAGTTGGTTTTGAATTGATTTTATAGTCATTAATAGACGAATTCTGTCTCGACTAAGCATGCTACACACTATACTTCACATTGTGCCCAACAATGGTCCCTACAACTGCGTTGTCAAAGAGCAACGTTAAACCATGTCAAAGACCAACGTTCCATAGTGTTGGGCGTATGCTACATACGGGTAGCTGAAAACTCACATGTCACCATGTATGAATGCCTTAGTTTAGACATCCGTATATTTCAAAGGTCCCATATATGGCCATGTCGTATGGTGATCGTGTATTTTTCTGGTAGTTTCTGGTTGCTCACCATTTTTTTTTTGACTTTGTGTGAATTTTTTTTTCTTCTTGCAACATATTTTAGTTGGTAAACCTTTGGTTTTCTAATATGATCTTCTAGCTATATTGACATATGCAATTTTGGAGATATTCAATATCATTTTTCTTTGTCATCATTCCAATGTGATGTTCGTTTATTCAAACATATTTGAAAACTTAGTAACTTTCTTCAGGATATACTAGAATATGAGGCATTACTAATTATAAAATTTGATATTTGGGAATAAGATGTTGATGCTCTTCCGGAGCATTTGATATGCTACTAACAGTGAAATAGTATCAATAATTGTCATCGCTAGTCCTATTTTCCCGTTCGTAACCGGTTTTCTCATTATGGACAATTATTCTATTCAATGCTAAGATAATTTTTTTATATGATAGGGTGCTATAAATTCTAAGCATATTCTTAAAACTTGTAACAGAACACAGAAATAGTAGTTATATCTTATCATTATTTCTACCTTACACACACCATTAAGAACGTTTTAAAAGAAATAATAACTGATGGAGCATTTAATAATTAATTTCACAATAAAGTAAAACATATCATGCAAGACTAGGTCAAAGTTATATCCTGGAAAATAGAATTTCCTTGTAACGTCACCAACGGTTTTGCCAACGAATTCATCGAAACCGACTCCTTCCAAAATCCTTTTTTTTTCATACCACTATAGTTTTACGTGTATGTTCAACCTCTAAAAAAATTCATGTGGGGATTTCATAGATTTGATTTCTGGATATCTTAGATTTGTATTCTATGATTCTATCTTCGTGACTTTTAGTTTCTAATTTGCATACTCTTCATGGCCGGAAACCAAAAAATCAAGTCGCAGAACTATAACGGTAAATTTATATCATGTATATCCATATATGTAGGATATACATATTACGCATTTAATCACGGAAGAAGGTTCGAATTGTTACCTCAATTGATGGATACAGCCGACCTCTGCTTGTTGGGTAGAGGCAAAATCAAAAGGAAAATGCAACACATGATCTAGTTTTTCAATAACATGCATGGTAATTTTCTGAATATCCCTTGATATCTTCATCTTACTCGTACCAATAGATGGATAAAGAGGTTGACATGTTTGAATAGATATGTTATCGAAAACATAACAAATTAGAAGGGAGTAGAGAGTCTTTACAGAAGAATTAATGGAAATGATTAGAGCAACGTGCTGATAACGTGTTATGAACAAGAGAGAAATAGAGGGAGAAAATTGATTCTATCCATACATTCAACTGACATATACATCGTATATATAAACTAGTACAATAGAATCCCTAAAAGCCTAAAGCCCATAAACATTGGGTTGGGCCATAAAATGGTTGCATTCATAACAGATAGTAATAATTGATAAACCTTTATGTGTGTGAAAGCTACCAAACTGAATAATAAGTTCTAAAGTGAACTTCTTTCTGATTTTGTACAATGAATTTTCACACGTGTAAGTTCTACGTGAACTTCTTTCTGATTTTGTGCAATGAATTATTACACGTGTTCACAATATTTTTCACACAAACATGCGCGAAGCTTTATCGAGTTCGGGGTGTCTGGTCTCTATCGATTTTTCGTTCGTAATGTTAGTTTTACCAAAAAAAAAATTAATTTTATTTTTTAGTATAAAATATTGAATTTTTAAGAGTACAGCTCTTACTGATTTGGTTTTGATAGACCGACCCTTACCGAATTTTCGTTTAAGCTCCGCCCACAAAGTTAAGGTCACATCAAGGCCCGTGAAAATTATTTAAATTCATTAAAACTAAATAATAGGATAATTGAATATTTAACAACATAATCAATAACGTCTAAAACAAAAGGAAAACAATATGTTAAAAAATAATGAATATTAATATATCATTAGAAAGAAAACAAATTCTTGACTTTTCATGTAAGGCCTAATACGTTTTAACCCAAAACAACGCAGCGGAAATACGAGCCTTAAAATTTCTTTCTTAAAAACAATTTAACATACTTAAAAAGCATTTAAGACGTCACTCTTAAAAACAATTACATCATTCATACTTAATTGGCGTGACAAGAATAACACGTGAATACTATTTACATGACTACCCTTCCGTACAATCTGAGCTCCTTATCTCGATCTTCACCCGCTTAATCTTCGTGATGATAATAATATCCATGCAACCTGCGGTCATCATTCACAACCGACACATTAGTAAATGCTGACATCATATAATTAATTATATTCATAAAATCCATAACCACTTAGAGGTCCATCAATGTATACACTACGAATGATATTCTTCCGAATTTCGTGCATTGCATCAAGCCTCATCCATTCGAGAGCACAACGCTCACATTCCTGCATTTCTAAATTCATTATCTGAAATATCACGGTTAACAATACATAACTTCAACATATATAAAACCTACATCTTCACATAAGCACCTACCAAGCATTCGCGTTCATTGGATTACATCACATGTAAACACTACAATATATATGTATATATCTATATAACCATAATGCTTACTTATAGGTTTCGTACAAACGTCTCTTCGTAATCTATTACTCTTCTTAGACATACACCTACTATCTAGCTTTAAACATACTTGCAACTAGATTAGTCCTTTCATGCATACCACATTCGATTAAATGCGAGTTTCAATCGCATAATTACCTAATTACGTATACGACACCCACATACGAGAACATTATCATTATACATCATTCAAGGCTCATACTTTTGCATGTACTTGTGTTTTATAGGTCTAACGTAACTTAAGAGCAACAAAAAAAAACAGCTTACGGGGCTCCGGGACAAAACTGGAGTCAACCGGATGCGCGAAAGACAAAAACAGAAAACAAGACAATGGGCATGGCGTCGGCGACGCCCTATCCCTGCGTCCCCGACGCCCCCCAGATAGTTGTGTCGGCCAAATTTTTGCGTAAACAGCCAGATAGCGCGTCGGAGGATTATAGACTTTCCATGTAGCGTTGGCGACGCCCCAAATGGCCGTCGGCGACGCCAAACCTGCATTCCCTCGCCAATTTACTTATTTCCAGCCATTTCAACCATCCGGACGAGTTCCCGGGCATTCCAGAACATAAATTATCAATACTTAAAGCCCCTAAGTCTTTCTAACACGTTACATCACGGTGTTATGGACAACACCTTACATCATCACACGATACGGTCTTGACCCATTTGATTTATAACCAATGCATAAATCCAACTAAACCAACTTTACACAATCGCTATCATACAACTTACCTTATTACCTTCATCGACTATACTTCCTTACATAGAATTCTAACAAGCACCATACAATAATTCCCTTTTGATTTCTAAGGAGGGAGTCCGGGAATTACTTACCTTTGCCCGTAAGAAAGTCGTCACCATTTCCACTTGTTTGCTATGTTGTCTTCCAAGCCTTGCTACACCTTGATGGAAACAAGTTCATTCCTTTAATCATTAGACTATACCTTGTGGTTATACATGTCATTCAAATAGATTGATAATAATCCACATACTAATCTACTAGATTGTTGACTATATAGTCAACCCGTTCGACCCATTTAAGAAAATATTTGCACAATCCATTTTCATGCATGTAGACACTTTAAACACACCTTAACAATCCTAATCATTCATTCAAAACAACATGTTTAGGCAACGGGTATATGGACAATCATTCATGTTAAGTTCATCATACACATTCTTTTCACTGCTGCACTTTATGTACAACAGCTGTTCTCGACCCATTTTCGCCTTTATATGATCTGAATTAGCTCAATATGTTCACACGTAAAATGTAATATGCTCTGATAGCTTTCCAACCATATATCATATGCCTTAAACCGAGCTACGGTTGATTTTATATGAATTTTTCAAAACAGGTGCGCAACAATAATTATTTCCAATCAGCTTTGTAAATCTTTGGAATTATGAACTAAAACTCGACTTTAAATCATCAATTTGTGTTCATAATTTATACTAAGCATCATAAACATGTTAGAGACCATATGATACAATAAACATGTTAAGACACTTCCTACCACATTCACCTAGATTTCATTCATGTGCTAAAACAACTTCCAAATCAATACTATTACCACATCATACAAGCAAACCGAAACTTCTACATGAATCACGTTTAAAGCCCACTTCTCATGTTATTTCACTATCATGTACAATCATCATCACTTCCTATACATATTCATTCATTGTTTACATCAAATCTCATCCGATAATCTCACCTATGCATTTCATCAAACACTTGGTGTGCGTACCATCTACCAAGCTTAGTGTACAAGTAACTCAAGCACATTCATACCATTTCTTATCAAGGTCATCATATTCAACATTTTCACATTATTTTCTTTCTAATTCAGGTTCATATACATCAATCTACCATATTCATCTTCACATATCAAAACTACAACTAATTTAACACACATTTCATCAACATTTCCATGGCATTGTTACATACAAGTGGGTTTACATATAAACATCAAGATAATCCAAAATTCTAGCATAATTCAAGTTTCTGTTGGTGCATAGATGTCTGTTAACTTCGTCTTTATAGAGTCTTGTGTCTAGATAGGAAAAACCAGTGCTCAGCAGGATAAAATTAGGGTTTGTGTGTGTTTGTGTAATTTCGCACGAAATAGCACTAAGCTATTTCGCATGAAATAACACATTGCTATTTCGCATGAAATTAGCCAGTGCTTATTTCGTATGAAATTACACCGCCTATATATAGCTGAGTGGTTTAGTCATTTGTAACTTTTCTGATTCAGAGCCGAGGTGCTGCCAGTTTGTCAAACGATCTGTAAAAGCTTTGAAATCATTAATAAGAAGATAATTAGGGAATATCAAGTTGTATCAAGTCTATTTATCTGATTTTGCCTTTGAAATAGATCATAATCTCTTCTGATTGACTCGTTAGGGTCACACAACGATCCAACAAGTGGTATCAGAGCCAGGTTGAAGACTTTATACCAATTCAGCTTGTTTTCATCACTTCTACTCCTTCTTTTCAAAATTAAACGAGATTTTACGGTTAAAATGGCATAATTTTCACACATTACACGCGAAACATAGTTTTAATGAATCCTTGAGAGAATTGGACCAAAATTCGAACAAAATCTGGATCAATTTGACAAAATGGTGGCCGAAATGATGATGTTATCATTATTTCACATGGAATAGCCTCGTAATTTCGCACGAAATTACATTTTGGGATTAATTTCGTTTGAAATTGCTGTTAATTTTGCACGAAATTAGATTTCGCTTGAGAAATTTCATACGAAATCACTATTTCGTTCCAAAGAGGCTATTTTCGTTTGAATTCAAGCTAATTTCGCACGAAATTATATTTCGTTTGATCTGTTCGAACGAAATCACTATTTCGTTTGAAAACTCTGATTTCGTTTGAGTTGGTATTTCGTGTGAAAGCTGATTTCGCTTGAACTGATTTCGTTTGAAACTGTTTTGTTAAAATCAAAAAATTTTCTAAGTGTTTGTTGATTGTTTCAGATACGTGAAGATGGATGATTTTATGAATCCATTCAGTGACATTTTTGCTTTCACGGGAAACACCAGAGATGATACATCAAACAACACAAATGAAACTGCTCCGAGTTCTAAGAAAACTCTTTCTGATGCTTTGAGTGTGGAGAGTGCAATGGCACATACAATAAACCTCCCAAACTAATGGCGATAGAAGAATACAATAGATGGGCTAAAAGGTTTGAAGAATGGCTAAAAGCGTTTGCATATCCAAGTTGGAAGAGCTTGAAAAATGGTTTCAATATGGGAAGATCGGATTATGAAAATATAACAGATAATGATGGTATAGAAAGTTTCGTTGCCGAACAAAAGTGCATTGCATTGCTTCATCAGTCTGTGAGAGATGACATAATATCGTTGATTGAGTACACAAATGCAAAAGATCTATGGGAGAAATTGAGAGTAAAATGTGTGGGTAGTGCCGAGATAGTTAAAAACAAAAAGAAGTTGTTAAGAAAAGAATTTGATTTGTTTGGATGTTTGAAAAATGAATCTGTATCTAAGATGATTGAAGGATTTGGGCATTTGAAGATGGAGCTGGCAAGACATGGAATCATATACACTCAAGAAGAATTAGTTGACAAAATGTTTGACTCGCTGCCGGATGAGAAAGACTGGCAATACTTTGCCTTGATGCTGAAGAACACAATCAAGTCGGAGGATCTGACGGTTGATTTGTTAATCGAAAGATTGGACAGTCATGAATTGGAGATTAAGAAATCAAGCAAAGTCAACAACTCCTCATATCAGCAGAATGTTGAGCTGTATTACCGAGGAAGTATGATCCCGAAATCTGTGTCACCAAAAACAGCATTTTCAGCAGAAAATTCAAACACGGTGAATCAAGAAACTCCAAGCAGTGGCTATCATGGAGGTTCTTCATCAACTACTCAAAGTCAATCAGTTCCGAAGAATCTGTTTCAGTGCAACATTGCTGTGGATCTCAAGAATGCACAAAATTTTAGTGAAGAATCCGCAAAGCAGCAAATGGTGTTTTTAGCATCTGTTTTAGAATCTTACGAGAGCCTTGTTGCGGGCAAGATTGGAAACACTAACCTCACCATGGAAGATTATGATCAGATCGACCCAGAGGAGATGGAGTTGATTGATATCAGGTGGTGTATGGCGAGTGCGGTTAGGAGAGCGCAAAGATTCATGGAGATTACCGGTAGACATTCTATTGGTGGACCTTCAACCAAGCTAGGGTTTGATAAGTCGAAGGTCACGTGCTTTAAATGTAAATAAAAAGGTCATTTTAAAAGAGAATGTCGAAATGCATATGCTGATGATACGGCAAATCCGTTCCATGAAGATTACTACAAAAGAGCAATCTATCATCAGAACAAGTCTGAATCCCCCAGAATGAAGCAGATAGAAGAAAATCCCAAAGAAAAATCCAGAGCACTTGCTGTTATCCATGACGATGAGGGATATGATTGGAGTGAAGTGTTACCAGAAGAAGACGTAGTGGGCTATGCGTTTGTAACAAAGATTGTTCCTTTCAAAGACTCCAGAACAGAAGAAGTGAAATACATCAACAGAAAGATGCTAGCTCAGAACATGATTAGTAGAATCTATCGTACATACAAAGAAGCTAAAAAGGCGAATAGATGGGATGCTGATAGAGAATGTTACCTAGATCCCAAGGGAAACATTGCTGTTGATCCAAATACTGTCGATGTTGAAACTCTCACCCAGCAAATTGCAGCAGAAGAAGAAGCAAATAAGAGATTGTGGTGGGGAGGAGGAGAAGCTGAAGAAAAAGAAAAAGAGAAGGAGCCGCAGCCAAAGAAAGTTGATGACGGGATTATTGACACGTCACAAGAATTCACAGCTGAGAATTTGAAGAAGATGGCTGACAAAGTGTTTGCTGCGAAAGAGCTAGAGGTAGTTTCTGGTTCTGGCACTGAGTCTAAAACCAAGGTCAGTCAGAATGATGCAACCAATGAGTCAGGTAAGAAAGCAAAGATTGAGAGTGACTGCAAAAATTGCATGAAAGATTGCAAGGTTTGTAGTACACTTGCTTACCTCAACGGTAAAAAGGTTGAAGAACTGACATGAAGGGTCAGAGATGTTGAAGATCAGATCTTAAACCGTGACAAAATGTTAAAAGCTTCAAATGAACGATTAAAAGAATTATCTAAGAAAATTGAAAATGATAAAACTGACGTAGAAAGAATTAGGAAAGAGAATGAAAAATTGATTCATGAAAATCGTCAACTTTCATAAAATTTTGAGAAGCTAAAACGAACGGTAAAAGATTCTGATGAGAGAAATGGTAAGACAAACAAAGAAAATGTTCAATTGTCAGGAGTTCTTAGGGTAAAATAAGAGCTAATCAATCAACAACTGGATGAAATTGCTAAGTTGAAGCTTCAGTTTCAAGAAGCTAAAATTGAAAATGAACGCATTCAGTTGAAACTGAACAGTTACAACTCTGCAAGCTTTGTTCTTCAACATATCATTCCTAAACCAATTGGAAAGAACAAAGCAGGCGAAGATGTTTATTCGGATAGAACTGGGGTTGGGTTTCATCAGGTTCCACCGCCAGTGTTAAATAATTTTTCAAAGAAAAAATCAGGGTTGGTTAATGATGAAGAAGAAAATGAACTTAAGCTTCCAGACACGATTGATGTCACATTTACCACATCATCTGATGAAGATAGTGTCCAATCTGAAGTTGTGAAAAGCATGGTTGAAAATGTTTTAAAGTCTGAAAGTGACACTACTGAGGATGATGAATGCTTTTTGGACAAATATACTCCAAAATCAAAATCCAAAAACAACTTAAATGAAGAACCTAATCTTGTGATGTACAAGATGGCAGGATCTGATAAGTTGTATTCGGATCGTGATTTTCCTTTGAAGAATGTGAATGTGGATAAATTGAAAAATGTTTTTAAACTGGTTGAGATTGATGTGTCTGAGATCGAAGGTTTGAAAAGTACAAAGAGGCATTTGAATTTTGAAAAAGATAAGTCTTATTATAAGAAACCTGTTGTACCATCGCGTTTTTCTAACAACTATCAAAACAAATGGTCGGGTGGTTATCAGGGTGGTAAGAAAAATCAAAGAAGAAATTTTCAAAACAAAAAGTTTGTTGAGAAAAAGGTGTTTGTAAAAAGCTCGAGTTCTCATTCCGAGCAGGAATCTGAAATTTTTTCAAAAACAAATGAAGAATTTTTTGAAGAAAAGGCCTCACAGCCTCAGACCGAAGGCACAAGTCGGGTAGTTGATACTCGTACATGCTTTAAGTGCAACAAAGTTGGACATATTGCACGAAAGTGCACCAACTTAAAGCCTAAGTCTGAAATTGCTGAGAGTCAGAAAAAGAAAACTGATGCAAAAGGCAAAGCACAAATGGTTGTTGAGAAGAAAGTTTTGAAAAATTAAAACACAAAAATTAAAACTGAACTCGTAAAGAATGTGGTAACTAAAACTGATAAGTTTTACAAACGGGTTGCTTCGTCTCAACAAGCATGGAAACCAAAATCAGTTGACAAGAAATCAAGTTCTCCAAAACCAAAGGTTTCTGAGACGGAAAAACAATCATCCTTTACCACTCCGGTAAAGATGAATGTTCCTTTGGATTACTATGAGAAACTTGAACCACAAGAGGCTACTACTTCTGAAAAGAAGGATGTACCAAAGAAAGACCAATCATCTGGTCAACCTCCTAAAAATGATTTCTTTCTGTATAAAGAGGTTGAGATTGGGTCTGAAGAGAGCTTAAAGATGAATGACAAGAATTTTCCGCCATTATACACTGCAAAAACTCACCTAAATGTCAAGTTACCTGAGTCGAAAGAGGCTTGGATGGCATCAAAATCAAACTAAAGTGTTTGTGATATGTGCAGGAGCTTCCTAGATCCGTTTCACGTTGGATTATGGATAGTGGAGCTTCTCGGCACATGACAGGGAAGAAAACCCTACTGTACGATGTTCGTGGGTTTAATGGAGGTTATGTAGGATTTGCAGGAAATCAAGGTGGTCGAATAGTTGGTGAAGGAACTTTATCGAATGGTATTGTCACGTTTGAAAGAGTAAACTACATCGCTGAGCTTGAAAACAATCTTCTTAGCATCTCTCATATCTGTGATCGTATGTATACAACGCACTTTACAGATAAGGAATGTTTGATCTTGAAACCAGGATTTGTTATTCTAGAAGAGTGGGTTATCATGAGAGCACCTAGAGTGAATGATCTGTACGTGTTGGACATGAGTGTAGCAACTACTACCACGGGTCAGGCTCACTGTTTTATGTCAAGAGCAACGGAAAAAGAATCGCAATTGTGGCATCGAAAGATGGGCCACATTCACCTGCGAAAAATGAATCACCTGGTGCATAACGACTTAGTTATTGGTGTTTATGTGAAAGGTTTTCATCTTGAGGGGGAGTGCATTAGCTGTGTCAAAGGCAAGCAAAAGAAGAAATCTCACCCTGGAAAGAAAGTGTTGGTGCATACGTCTGTCGACTTCGTCTTGTATCGAGTCTTGCATTGTTCGGGACACGAAGTTCGAGAAAACATGACAAAAAGTTAATTCCGCTTGAAGCTTATAATTCCGCTTGAAGATGTCATCAAGTAATTCCGCACGGAATTAACTTGTAATTCCGTTTGTATTGTAATTCCGCTTCAATGTAATTTCGTTTGAGTGAGTTTCAAACGGAATTAGTTGTCCTATAAATAGGTGCTAGGTCCGTGTCATTTAAAACGAAATTAGGAAGGTTGTTTCCGACGGCAAGCTCTGTCGAAGTGTCTTCGTGGTGTAAATCGTTTCCAGATCAATATATAAGACAGTTTAAGTGAATATCTTGCTGAATTACACACAATATGTGTGTTTCCGCCTTTCATATTGTGTAGAACGCCTCTGATCGACTCGTTTCGGGTCTTTACACGATCCTACAAGTGGTATCAAAGCTCAGGAGGAGGAGTTCTACCATTTTCAGCTTGATTTCATCAGATTTTCTTACTTCTACACCTTCTTTTCAAAATCGAACAACTTTTTACGGTTAAAATCGGCTAATTTTCTCATATATTGTGTGAAACAGTGTTTTAACAAACCCTTGAAAGTTTTAGACCAAAATTCTGCTTAAAACTTGATCTTTTTGTAATTCCGTTTGAAAAGTTTGTGTGAAATGATGACATCAGCATAATTCCGTTTGAGATTGCACGTAATTCCGCTTGAAATCAGTAATTTCGCTTGAGTATTTCGTTTTAATAGGTATTCCGTTTGAAAGGTTCAAACGAAATAAGTAATTCTGTTTCAACAGGTAATTCCGTTTGAGGGTGATTTCGTTTCAACAGTGATTCCGTTTGAAAAGAGTTAATTCCGTTTAAAAGTTTACCGAAACATGGAAGAGGAATTCTATAACGCGTTTGCTACATCCCCGACTACTCCGGCTGAAATTGCTAAAAACATGAACATGGAAAATGAAACCGGAACTTTGCAAAAACCCCCGAAACTTATGGGAATTGAAGAGTACCATGGCTGGAAAAATCGTTTTGAGAATTGGGTTCAGGCAAACCATCTGAGAGCTTGGGAAAGCATTGAAACAAAATATGTTAGACCACAGACCGCTTTGAATGTTGATAAAATTATCTCAGAATTTTCAGACAAAGAGAGAGATAGTTATAAAGGAGAGAAAATGATGATTAGTCTTTTACAACAAGCTGTCAAAGAGGACATTTTTGTTTTGCTTCAGCATGATGGTAGTGCTTTCTCAATATGGGTGGCACTTGAGAAGAAATTTGAAGGAAGTACGGAAATGATAAATAGCAAAAAATCATTATTGAAGAAAGAATTTGAGTTGTTTACAAGTATGCCAGGTGAATCTACAAAGACTCTCATTGAGAGATATTGTCATCTTGTGCGTACCATGTCTCAGTTGAAAATTACTAAAACTCCAGCAGAATGGGTTGAAAAGTTAGATGATGCTTTACCTCAGAAAGAATGGGGTACATATCTCATGATTTTAAAGAATACAGGAGAGTTTAGTAGATTGTCAATTAGACAGTTTATTGAAAAGCTTGAGGGACAGGATCTTGAACAGCAAAAGATTGCCAGAATGAACAGCTCGAGCAATCAACAAGACATCAAATTGTACTATAAAGGAAATGTTCAAACTGTTGAAGCAAGTCCAAAGATCCAACCTGCTTTTAGTGCAGGAAATTCATCTGGATCAGTCAGTCAAAGTTCAATCAACACTAGTGGATTTTCAAATGTCAATCCTCCAAGTGTTCAAAGTTCAAATGTTAGTAATGGACATATGATTCATTGCAATGTTGCATTGTATCTTCAAAATGGTCAGAATTTTTCTGAAGAAGTTGTTAAAAGCCATATGGCATTACTGGTTACTGCTTTGGAATCGTATGAAGGATTGATTGTTGGAAGAATTGGTAATCCTATGTTAACCAAGGAAGATTATGACCAGATTGATGCAGAGGAATTGGAGCTTATGGATATTAAATGGTGCTTAGCAAGTGTTCTGAGGAGAGCTGAGAAATTCAAAATGATTACAGGAAGAAATGATTTCTTAGATGCAAATGTCTCTACTTTAGGTTTTGATAAATCTAAAGTTACTTGTTTTCGATGCAGGGAGAAAGGTCATTTCAAAAGAGAGTGCAAAAATCAAGAAGCTAGTGGAGCAAAGAATCCTTTTGGAAAAGATGATTACTATCGAAAAGCCATATATCAACAGGTTGCTCATCAACCACATCAAGAAAAGGAACCACAAACTGCACATGCCAGAATGATCGAAGATGCAAATAAGAAAGCTTATTATGGTATCATTGATCAAGATGATGAGAAAATGGCTCCAGGTTTTAGCTGGGATAGATATGTGGATGAGAATATGGAGTTTAAAGCTTTCATTGCTCAAATTGTTCAAAAGCCAGAATTGATGAAATAATGGATTGCAGTGTTAACCGATCAAGAGAAAAGTCAAGATGAAGAATCTGTTTCTTCTGAAAACAGTTCAACAGATACTAGTGATGATGATGAAGAAATTGAACAGATAAACATTGGAAAAACTCATTTATCTTCTGACAGTTTTGAATTTTATTTTGCAGATAAATTGAAGAAACTTAAAGAGAGAAAAGCTGCAAAAGAAATGGAAGAAGTTAAGGTTGTTGAGAAGATTGTTGAAGTGGAAAAGGTAGTTGAAGTCGAGAAGATTGTGGAGATTGAAAAGATTATTGAAGTAACTAAACCCTGTCTTACATGTTTGGAATCTTGCAAACAATGTGAAGATAAAGATGAAAAGTTTAGTGAGCTTGAGAAGTTGAAAGAGAAGTTGATGTTTGATGTCAAGAATGTAAAAGAATCATACGATGTGTTGAACAGAACTGTGAATAGTTTGCAGAAGACAAACTCGGAAAGAGAAGATGCTTTGATGATGATGAATGCAACAATGATGTCTAAGCAGAAAGAGATCAATTTTTACATTGAAGAATGTGCGAAATTGAAGCAAGAGTTGGAAAGTGAAAAGGTTGAAAATGAAAGAATCAGACGATTACTTAAAAGTTATTCAAGTTCTGATTACTTAATTGACAGAATTTATCCAACTGTTGCAGGTTTTGAAGTGTTTGACGACAAGAAGCCGAAGAAAAAGGATACTGGTAAGAAACAGAGTGTCAGTTATAACAAGTGTCCGCCTCCAATTTGGGAAGGGTATTCGCCTAGAAAACCGAATGAAGAACAAGTAAAAAAGGCAGTGAATATAAAGTTAGAATCTGAGATAACCGATGTTTTACCAGACAATATTGACATCACATTCACAGCGTCCGACATAGATCATGAGTCTGAGTTAATAAAAAGGATGGTCGATCAAGTGTTGGATAAGGATGAGGAGTCCGAGTCAATGTCTGAGTCTGGGAGTTCGAGTTCGTCTATCAGGAGTTCAAAGTCGTTAGGAAAACGGGTTTATAGTAAAGAATTTTTGTTGTCAAAATCGAATTTGAATGATGAAACATTTGAAGTGGCATACACTTTGAATGATTCTGACAAATTATATTTTGATAAAGAATTTCCAATAAGAGGTGTTAAACCAGAAATGATCAAAAAGGTTTTCAAACTAACAGAAATTAATATTTCAGAAATAAAAGATGTAAATCTTAATGAAAAACCTAAAAAATACACCTCAAGAGTTCAACAACGTTTAAACAAGAAAAAAGGTTACAGTTCTGGTTCTGGTTTTCAAAAGAAATCAAACCATAACGGTAATTTCAAAAAGAAAGGTCTTGGATTTATTCCATCAGAAAATTATAAAAATGAGAAAATTTCTAAAACAAATACAAAATTTGTTTCAGGGACAAGTTGTGAAGAGGAATCAAAGAGTTCTTTCTGGAGGCAATCAAACAGAGAATTCCTTGCCAAGAAGCAAGAGAGAATGAAGAATGGAGATTTTCAAAGAAAGGAGACAAGAACCTGTTACAGATGCAATGAAGTTGGTCATATTGCATGGAACTGTCCTCCAGCAACAAAAACAAAACAGGGAGTCTCTGAAAAACTCAAAGAAAAAGTTGTTGATAAAACCGAACCACCAATTGAAAAGTTCAAAGTGTTTAAAAATTCAACATATGAAGTTGGTGAGTGTTCGAAAAGGTTTTACAAACGAAGGGGAAATCTTGACAATCAAGCATGGGTTGTTAAGAAATCAGAAGTAAAACCTGGCGATGAATCTTATTCCACAAAGTCGGAAGAGACACAAGTTGAGCTAAAAATTGAAACATCAGTGCCGCCAATGGCTGATGTAAATTTTCCACCATTGCGGGCTGAAAATTTTAAACAAAAAGTTGGTAAAGTTGAGATCTCGAATCAATTCTATTCTGAAAAGAAAGAATTTGATATCGAAAAAGTGTTTAATGGAAATGTTAAAAAGATTTTTGGGAAAATGATCGAGGGAAAGGCTAAAGGGGTAAAGGACTTTTATGAAACAAAGAAAGCATCTTACTACCCGAGGGCAGATGAGGAGAAAACATCCAAGTTTGGTGAAGCTTGGATGTCAGTTTTTCATAAGTAAGAAGTTTGACTTGCCGGAGCTTCCAGGTTGGTAAGTGTGAAGCAGGTATCGGCATTTTTCTTGAGAAATTCACGAAAGTGATTTCGTTTTACAAGTGGTAAATCAGGGACATTAAGTTGTACTTGATTTTCTACAAGAAGTATTTGTTGATTGATTCTTAAAACTGTTATATTTTTTCAAAGAGGTTTAAGAAAACAATGTGATGAATCCCCGAACCTACATGTGGTGTTATTAAAATCAACAAAACTTATTTTCTGGAAAAACCATCTGATTAAAACAAACTTAAGTGTTTTGAAATCTAAATGGGAAAATAGTTTGTTGTGAGGGGGAGTTCTGATTGTTTATGCCAAGTGGATGGCGAATTGAAGTGATTTGATATCAGTTGTCAATTTACTTGTATAGTTTGTTTTCAAATTTCTTTAAATGATTTTGAATTTTAGGGGGAGTAAGAATTTTCAGAAAATCCAAAAACATTAGAAAATTTGAAAAAGCCAAAAAATGATAAAATGAAAAATGAGTTTTGTTGTAGAAAAGAGGAAATGATAGTACATCAGTGGACGATCACAGCATGCTAAAGAAATGGAAGGTCAAAAATGTGATAAACGGTCTCTCTGATGATGTGCCAGTAGGTTTTCGCACATTTAGTAGATTGTGACGAGATATAAACCTAAATTTCAAACTTGTTTATTTCGTGGGGAACATCTCTCGGATATATGGGTAACCCCCGAAATCTTGTTTGAAAGATCCCTCTTTCTGAGATACTAGGTCTTTATGCTCAGTGATATCTGGGGTATTATCCCGGGACTTCTGATTTTGCAGAAGCAATGGCCTAGTCCCCGGAGAATACTTTACGCTTGCTTGAAATATAGCCTACCCTCAGCATAAAAATGATGAAACTTTGAAAAATGCTAATCATTTACTGTTGAAGAAAAGATCCTCTAAAGGGGACCCACCAAAAGTTGAAGCCGTCATCTCTCTGCTGAACGGAAGTTCTGACCTGAGCTCTCACGGCCTTCGCAATTTAACCCCTTTACAGATATCATCTAGGTATACTCACCTGTAAGACTGAATATTGGGATCTGGATACGGGAGTATATTCTGAGGTGGGACACGCGAATAAGTTTAAGTCCTTAAAACATTAATCTCGTATCTCGAAACAGTTGAACTTTGTGTGAGAATTTAAGTGGATCAGTATACTGACAATCTAAGTGTAACACCTCGAAAATTCACGTCCTATAATGTATTGACACGTGTCATAAGCTTTGAACGTGTGAAAGAATGTTCTAGAGGGACTAAAGTTGACAAACAAGGAAAGTATGTGAATGTAAGGGTTCAAAATGTCAACAATGGATAAATATACTTTACAATAACCCTACATGGTGTTTATACCCTTAAACGAATAAATCATGGATCATACGAAGCTAATTGTGAAGGAAAGTGAGAGATTACAAACTACAGGGGTTAAATGTGTCAACATGTTTAAATTATACCTCTGAGTGACCTTTTAGCAAACCCGAACCTTTGTAACGATTAATTATGCTCACTAGAATGCATGGTAAAAATTTCACCAAGTTTCGTTATCGTATGAGAAAGTTATGATAAAATTCGTATACGAGGGATTAAAAGCGTCAACGTTGAAATTTATGACTTTTCGGGTAATCAAAAGTTAACCAAGGACTTAACAAAGTTGGTATAAATCTTGAAGCCCTTGGAAATCAATTTACAGGGCTCAAAGTGCAAAACAAGAAGTTAAAACAACTTTTAGGAGAACCGGGGGCCAAAAATGCAATTATTGGAAACTTGTTAACCTGACACCAGGCCTCACACGGGCCGCGTAAGCCCAGGCAGACCCTTACGCGGGCCGCCTGCGACTGCCAGAACTAGAAAACACAGACAGGTGTCTGTTCAGCCCTTTAACCGACTTGGATTGCTTGTTTTGCATACCATGGGCGACCCCAACTGGTTTTTAGGCACTAGGGACACATGTTTAACATCAGGGAACATGTATAGCATTGTTTGGCACCATCTTGATCAATCAAGATCACTATATAAAGACCCACATTGATGCAACTTTGATCATTCACTCATAACTCAACTTCTGGAGCTTTTGGGAGTTCAAGATCAGTTCCTAAGCATCTCTAGTCGTAATTAGGACCTTGGTAAGTATCCTTAACCTTCCTTAATCATGTTTTACTTAGTTTATAGCTTAAAAGTCAAACCGTTGTAATTAAGGTTTGACTTAACGATTAATCGCTAATGGTCCAGCGATTAGTCAAAGTAAAAGTAGTTATAAGTTGGTAATTATGTGGACATTAAACCCTTAAAAGGGCACCCTCTGATTCCCGTCCTAACTAGATCATTTGTCGGGTCAAAGTTGTTTATAAAAAGTCAACAAAATCTTAATTTGCAAATTAATACGTAACTAGCAATGTAGAAGACATGTAACCTATTTTATCACTCATATAACTTGGTAATTAGTATAAGAACTGGTCTAAGCTTGTACGATCCGACAATTTTCTGTTTAGGCTCGGTTCGGAACCGAAAGTCGCAAAACTTTGACTTTTGCTTTTACTTCAGTTCTGACCTGATTTAGATGGATTTAGAAATGCCTTAGAGCTCCGCTAGGACCAGCTAGTATGATAGTATAACCCTCTGCGTTTATACTACTCGACTCGTTGATTGTCCGATGTTTCCGTTAAATGCCTAATGTTGACCAATATGCCCATTTGACCTTAAAACGAGAATTTTGGAAATGTGAGAGGACAATAATCTTTGTTACTGATTTATAAACATGTCCCTAAAATTTCACATCAATTGGAGGTCTAGATTAGGAGTTATGCTCAATAGCGTAATTAGAAAAGCTTTTTATTAATTAAACGGCGTAATTAGCGTAAAGCCTATCTAAACCCAATTTTTGACACCAAATCTTTTACTCACTAATGTAATATAATATTTTGGGATTTTTGAAGATTTTTAATTATTTTTAAACTAATCATAACCTAAGGTTATTGCCTTAATTCGGTAATTACCGATTATACCCTTTTGCTTGTAAAATGAGTTTTACATAATATTTTGACACCAATTTAATTGCTACTGATTTTATATATTAAATGAAGTATTTTGAACTTTATAACCTGATCGGAAAACTCAGATTTCCTGTTTAACCCGGAAACCGCTTAAAACGGCTTTTTACGCGTATTAAACACCTAGTATGGGTTTAAAACCATTTTGTCATATAAGACTTATCACCAACTGATATAACCTGTTAAAATAAGTTGTTCTACTGATTATCTCAGACCCGAGTCTCAGAATTATATTTAATCTCTTTTATAATCTTTAAAATGACCAAAATACCCCTACGGGGCTTAGATTGAGATTAAACTCGTTTTGGGCATAATGGAAGGTATCCTACTGATATCACAATATATTTAAGACATATTAACTTAGGAAACCTGTTAGTGACTCTTTCGGTTACCCGTTACGCTTCTTACGCGTTTGGTTCGGTTTATGTAACTAGTTTGCATAAATTAGCCGAAACGGGTCGAACCTTATCATGTTTATCTCAAAATCCAGAATGTGTTTAGTTTACCCATATTATACAAGTCTTCAAACTTGTCGGGTCTAAATCACATTCTATTCCGGTCTTCGCTTAATCGTGCGTTTGAACCGTATCTTCTTTCAAAACTAACCGGTCTAAGTTTAGGCTTAATTAAAGACCCGTTAGGATTCGAATAGGTTATTATAAACCTTCGTTCCAGAATAGGAGACACGGTAAAAGCTACGTGCACTTTCTTGTTGTGATTATTACTTGCAAAGGTAAATACTTTTAACTTATTTTCCCTTATACGGGCTTGGGGTACGGTATATAAAATACCGCTTGGTCGGGCATTGAATCTTAATCGTATGATGGTTAATTTATTGAAATGACCCGTTTGAATTGTTTTGTTTGCTTAAAGCCTTTGGGGGGGGGGGTTAATGACCATGTCCTGGATATCCTTGGCATCATTTTACGAAATGGCCACGACCTAAGTACACGGGTGTAGGCGTACACCCGTTAGTGCATGTATAAATAATAAGGTATAACCGCCGGTTTCGGGAATAACCCGCCGCGGGACTATATCATGTGGTGTGTCTATTAAGCTCTAACCCGGTGTCAACCTGGGCTACTGAACGCATAAGAAACATGTAATTCTTTTACAAGTTTATGTATAAATAATTATCCCAAGTTATAAAAGTTTGTGCCACGTGCATTCAAATCAATTTTATTAAACCTTTTCAAAATGAGTCAGTTAATTGTATTTACCAATGTAAACTGACGTATTTTCCCAAAAAGGTTAAGTGCAGGTACTACTCGAAATAGGCTGGCTTTCTCCTAGCATCCACAATAAGTCTCGCAAGCTTGGATGACATAAAACTGTTGAACAATGTTTACTTTTTATTTGATCCCCTGTGGATTATTTTCAACTATTTTGTGATACTTGACATTACAATTATATTAGGTTGAAATGAATCTATCTTTTGCTTCCGCTGTGCATTTAAATATTGTGTTGTTTGACTATGATGATATCAATTACGTCACGATACTCCCCACCGGGCCCACCGGTAATAGGTGGAAATATCGGGGTGTGACAGGTTGGTATCAGAGCCAACATTGAGTGAATTAAACACTATCCTTTTGTGTTTAATCTCAATGACACAATTGCACATTCCTAAATTTTCGAGTCTAGACAAAGAACTTAGGACAAATCCAAATTGTTTTAATCTTAACTTTGTCCTTTATATTTCTTGTTGTATCTTTCAATTGTTTTGACAGGAATTATGCCACCGAGGTTTCGAAGAGGAGGACGAGGTAAGGGGCCGATCCACGCCCCCAACGATCACGAGGCCGGGCCTTCACACCGGCGGACTCCTTCTACAACTATGAGTGCCGATCCTCAGGGAAACTGGAGGACCTATGTGGAGCCCGCGAGGCGATCCGCCTCAATTAGCTCAACACCTCCCTATCATCACTCCTTTGGGCCGCATTCGGAAAACGAGCCCGATGACTCACGCCACTCCTTACCGTTGCAGCGATCCGTTTCGCACCATTCCTTTGGCGACCCCACTCCTGTCTTTCAGGGCCGGTTCAACCCGGCAAACTATATCGAAGAACCAGTGGGTTTTAACCCACTAGGACCAGAAGACCACTTCTCAGGAGACCATGCAATGGACATGGACGAGGACACGGATCCCATCGAGCCTGCAACCGGGACCCCCAACCATCCCATTGATATCTCTGATGGATCATCCTTCCACGGATCACCCTACCGTGGTCCAGACAGTTACCAAGCGAGGTTCAACCAGTATGAGTGGTATTTTACACCCTCTCATAACCCACAGCAACAACAGCAGCAGGATCCCTCCGAGGATTCACGTTTCGTGGCAGTCACGCCACCGCCTCCACCGCCGCCAGTTCATCAGGCACCTCCAGAACCACCAAGGCATAGAAGAACAGGCGTACGAATATCCGTGCGAGAAGGGGGTTTTCACTTTAGCATCCCCCATCACTCAAGTGGCAGTCATTATCCGCCACTGCATGAAGACCCACAAATGGGCAAGCCTTCAAACCCAGTTTCAGAGGTGAATTCTGCACCAGTTGCACCACCACCGCCACCATTGGGATTTGGTAACCCAATACCCACATACACCGGTTCCACGGCATATATTCCGTTTGAGCAGCCGGCTCACACACACTACAACTATGCTGAAGCCGATCCATACCTTGTGGCAGCGAACTACAACGCCCTTCATCCTGAAGGACCATATGGAGCCCCCTGGGGAGTGGGATACCCAACTCATGGGTATCAAATACCTGCTCGGCCTCCGTCTCAGCACCATCCGCAGCCACCACGGTTTTCCCCACCAGAACAGGAGGAAATCCTCCAGAGACTAAGCAGGGTGGAACGAGACTTTCAGGAAGAGCGTAGGAACAACAGAGGATTTCTGAAGGGCTTAGCAAGCTTATTAAAAGGAAAGAAGAAGAGGGATCATTGAATCCCTATATGTATTGTTGTATTTCCTTATTTCAATCAGTCCCTGCATGGACATTTATCTATGTACTTAGTCCCTACGTGGACTTGCATTTTAGTCCCTGCGTGGACACCTATTTTAGTAATCAGTCCATGCGAGGACTTGTATTTCAGTTTAGCTCCTGCGTGGGCAAGTTGTTCTGTTAAAAAGTCTCGTTTAGGGCAATGTGTACTCCTTTTTAATGTTTAATGGAATGTTAAATTTAAAAATTTTCATTTTTGTCATTATATGCATGAATATATTATACATGAAATAAATAAAGCAAAAATCATTCCTTTTAAAAATAAATCTGCCTATTAAATATTGAATAAGAATCTTAAAGGTATAACCTAGCCTGCATGTCATTATAAGACTTGGCCAAGATGGTAAGACCTGTTTAAAAGATTCAAATCCCTGTTAACATCTGAAAACATGTTAACGCTCCTGGCAGACGTGATTCGTTAAAATCACACACGTCATTCTTATAATAGGATTCTTCAAAAGATTCCTATCCTAACCTAAGGATCTGTAAATCATGGGTTTAAATCATCAATTAAGATGATCACATATTAAACATCCATTAGTGATATAGTGCCTGCGGGCCATAATAAATGTCAATTAAGACAAAAAGACAGTTGTAGTCTACGACTCCCTGTCAGAAAAAGGTAAAGAACTATGTTCAAACCTTAATGCCTTGATTCTCTGAAATCATGGCTTATGATTTAAAAATGTCCCTGTGACTAGGCCTTTTGTGCTACTAATAATATTGTTATTGTTTTATAATTAGGATAAATTATAATAAAAATCCTAAATAAATATGACTAACAAATTAACCAAATATGGTCTGTGTTTACCATGGTTAATGAATTGCCATAAAAGACAATTCCATAATAAACTCCCAAATAAATTATTGTCCATATCTTATGTAACAGTTCAAACTACATGGCTGACTCGGATGAGATCAACGGTCACCCAAGGGAGGATCACGATAATACCCGAATTAACATAGCGGGTGCAGAATTGCAAGCATTAATAGACAATGCTGTTACAAAAGCAATAGAGCGGCAGTATAATGAATATAGCGGGACTCGAAGTAGGACCCTATCCGCACCGCATTCCAAGCCTAAGACTCATTTTGAGGCTCACAGCAAGCCACCCTCCAAGAAGGAAGAGCCAAAGAAAGACGACGACGATCGTCACTCTTCAAATCAACAAAGTGTCCCATTAAAGAAGATCGAGCTTAAGCAGGAACCGCGTTGTAAGTCCTGCACATATAAGTACTTCGTCTCATGCAAACCCAGAGACTTTACTGGGGAGAAAGGAGCGGTTGACTGCATGACATGGTTGGATGAAATGGATACCATGGTTGATATCAGCGGGTGCGCTGAAAAGGATGTGGTAAAATTCGTATCTCAGTCATTCAAGGGCGAGGCATTAGCTTGGTGGAGGTCGTTAATCCAAGCTACCGGAAAAATCCCATTGTACAATCTGTCATGGGATCAGTTTGTGACGTTGATTAAAGAAAACTACTGCCCTCAGCATGAGGTTGAAAAGATCGAATCTGATTTCTTGTCATTGATTATGAAGAACCTGGACTGTCAGACCTACCTTACCAGCTTCAATACAATGTCTAGGTTGGTTCCTTATCTGGTGACGCCGGAACCCAAGAGGATAGCTCGTTTCATCGGAGGTTTAGCCCCCGAGATTAAGGCCAGTGTGAAAGCCTCCAGACCAGCTACCTTCCGGTCTGCAGCTGATATAGCATTATCTCTTACTCTGGACGCGGTCAGGCAGAGATCACTGAGAAACACTGATGCTGAGAAAAGGAAGCGTGAGGATGATAACTCACGGCGATCGGATAAGAGACATAGGGGAAACAATGACCACAAAAAGAGTTATGGATCCAAGAAAGATGGTCATCAGTCGGGTGATAAACCCAAATGTAAGATCTGCAAGAAACAGCACTTCGGGAAGTGCAGATATGAGTCGAAATCCCAGTCACAGCCAAGAGCATGTGGGATTTGCAAGTCTTCTGAGCACAAGACCTTGGATTGCAAAAAGTTGAAAGATGCTACGTGCTATAGCTGCAATGAAAAAGGGCATATAAAGTCCAACTGCCCAAAACTTGCAAAGAAGACTGAGGATGGGAATGCAAGGGTCTTCCGGATGGATGCAAAGGAAGCTATTCAGGACGACAATGTGATCACAGGTACCTTCCTCATAAATGATGTTTATGCAAGAGTACTATTCGATTCAGGAGCTGATAAGTCATTCGTAGATAATAAGTTTTGTAAATTGCTGAATTTACCTGTTAAAACCTTAAGTGTGAAATATGAAGTGGAATTAGCTGATGGTACCTTAGAAACAGCGTCAACCGTGTTAGATGGATGTGTTATATCCATTAGGAACCATTCTTTTCCATTGTCTTTACTTCATTTGAAATTAGCCGATTTCGATGTAGTAATAGGCATGGATTGGTTGTCTCGGAACCAAGCCCAGATCGTTTGTGCTAAGAAGCAAGTGGTTGTCAAAGCTCCTCATGGCGAGCATTTGACAATCCAAGGAGATACTAAGTACGGAATGCCTGAGCAAGTGTCCATGCTCAAGGCATCAGGGTGTTCGACGAAGGGTTGTGTTATCTACATGGCACAAGTAACCATTGATGAACCAAAGCCTAAGATCGAAGACATACCTATTATCTTTGAATATCTAGAAGTATTCCCTGAAGAACTACCTGGTTTACCCCCAGATAGGCAAGTGGAGTTCAGGATTGACATTATTCCTGGCGCAGCACCTGTTGCAAGAGCACCTTACAGATTGGCGCCAACAGAGATGAAAGAGTTGAGAACTCAACTGGATGATTTGTTGGCAAAGGGATTTATTAGACCTGGCTCATCTCCTTGGGGAGCACCAATCCTGTTTGTGAAGAAAAAGGATGGATCGATGCGTCTGTGCATCGATTATCGAGAACTTAACAAAGTTACTGTTAAGAATCGGTATCCATTGCCCAGGATCGACGACTTGTTCGATCAGCTTCAAGGAGCGAGTTATTTTTCCAAAATCGACTTAAGGTCAGGATATCATCAACTGAAGGTCAAGGATGAAGATGTACATAAGACTGCATTTAGGACTCGTTACGGTCATTACGAGTTCTTAGTGATGCCTTTTGGACTCACTAATGCACCAGCCGCATTCATGGACCTCATGAACCGCGTATGCAAGCCCTACATGGATAAATTTATCACCGTCTTCATCGATGATATTCTTATTTACTCGAAGAATCAAGCTGACCATGAGAAGCACCTCCATTGTATTCTGAAACTGCTTCATCGAGAAAAGCTCTACGCCAAATTCTCTAAGTGTGAATTTTGGCTTCGTGAAGTCCAATTTCTTGGACATGTGGTTAGTGAACGCGGAATCCAGGTAGATCCCGCTAAGGTTGAAGCTGTCATGAATTGGCAAGAGCCGAAGACGCCCACAGAGATTCGCAGCTTCTTGGGATTGGGAGGATATTACAGGCGTTTTATTGAAAAATTTTCAAGGATTGCTGCACCCCTAACTTCTTTGACTAGGAAGAATATTAAGTTTAACTGGGGTCCTAAGCAGCAGGAGTCCTTTGATATCCTTAAGCAGAAGCTAAGCAATGCACCTGTGTTGACATTGCCTGATGGAATAGAAGAGTTTATGGTATACTGTGATGCATCACACACCGGTATAGGGTGTGTGCTTATGCAGAAAGGCAAGGTTATTGCCTATGCTTCTCGACAGTTAAAGGTGCACGAAAAGAACTACACCACCCATGACTTGGAGTTAGGTGCCGTTGTATTTGCACTAAAACTTTGGAGGCACTATTTATACGGTATCAAGTGTGTGATCTATTCTGATCACAAGAGCCTCCAGCACCTGTTTAACCAAAAGGATTTGAACATGAGGCAACGACGTTGGATGGAAACTTTGAATGATTATGATTGTGAGATAAGATACCATCCTGGCAAGGCAAATGTAGTCGCCGATGCCTTGAGTCGAAAGGAAAGAGTGAAGCCTATAAGGATCAATGCCAAGAGCATTGAGATAAAGAATGGTTTGAATGAAAGGTTGTTAGCTGCGCAGAAGGAAGCTGTGCTGGAGGCTAACTATCCTGGTGAAAAGCTAGGAGTAACCGAAGAACAGTTATCCTATGGCAAGGACGGAATTCTGAGGTTGAATGGACGAATATGGGTTCCAGTTTATGGAGGGCTTCGAGATGTTATCCTCTAGGAAGCCCACAGTTCTAAATACTCCATTCATCCTGGAGCTGACAAGATGTACCAGGATCTGAAAGCAAATTTTTGGTGGATAGGCTTGAAGAAGTCTATAGCTACCTATGTAGCTAAATGTTTGACCTGTGCGCAAGTCAAAGTTGAACATCAGAAGCCGTCAGGTTTGCTACAACAGCCTGAACTTCCCACGTGGAAATGGGAAATGGTGACAATGGATTTCATCAGCAAGTTGCCAAAGACAAAGAAAGGAAATGATACCATATGGGTGATAGTAGATAGACTGACTAAGTCAGCACATTTCCTACCCATTAAGGAGACCTATAGCTCCGACATGTTAGCCCAATTGTACGTAGATAAGATTGTATCTCTGCATGGCGTACCAGTGTCTATTATCTCTGACAGAGACACTAGATACACGTCACATTTTTGGAAAAGTTTCCAACAGTCTTTGGGCACGCGCTTAAATTTCAGTACGGCTTACCACCCTCAGACGGGCGGGCAAAGTGAGCGTACAATCCAAACTTTGGAAGACATGCTTCGAGCATGTGTGATTCACTTAGGTGGTAGTTGGGATAACCACCTGCCATTAGTCGAGTTCTCCTATAACAATAGCTATCATACCAGCATTAAAGCTGCGCCTTTCGAGGCCTTGTACGGTAGGAAGTGCAGAACGCCCGTATGTTGGGCGGAAGTTGGAGATGTCCAACTGACAGGACCTGAAATAGTCCTGGAGACGACAGATAAGATTGTGCAGATACGCGATCGTCTCAAAGCTGCCAGGGATAGGTAGAAAAGCTACGCGGACTTAAGGCGTAAACCTCTAAAATTTGAGGTTGGTGATAAGGTACTACTTAAAGTATCACCCTAGAAAGGGGTAATGCGATTTGGTAAGAAAGGCAAGTTAAGCCCGAGATACATAGGACCATTCGAGATCATCGAATGTGTCGGATCAGTTGCTTATAAGCTAAATTTTCCTGAAGAGCTCAGTGGTATTCATAATGTATTCCACGTCTGCAATCTGAAGAAGTGTCTAGCTGATGAATCACTAGTCAAACCACATACAGATGTACACATTGACGAGAGCTTAAAGTTTGTTGAAAAACCTGTGTCGATCGAGGATCGACAGGTTAAGAAGCTTCGAAGGAAGCATGTACCGATCATAAAAGTAAAGTTGGATGCCCGAAGAGGTCCCGAATACACGTGGGAGGTAGAGTCCACAATGAAAGAAAAGTACCCTTATTTATTTCAATAAATCTCGAGGTCGAGATTTCTTTTAAGGGGGTGAGGATGTAACACCTCGAAAATTCACGTCCTATAATGTATTGACACGTGTCATAAGCTTTGAACGTGTGAAAGAATGTTCTAGAGGGACTAAAGTTGACAAACAAGGAAAGTATGTGAATGTAAGGGTTCAAAATGTCAACAATGGATAAATATACTTTACAATAACCCTACATGGTGTTTATACCCTTAAACGAATAAATCATGGATCATACGAAGCTAATTGTGAAGGAAAGTGAGAGATTACAAACTACAGGGGTTAAATGTGTCAACATGTTTAAATTATACCTCTGAGTGACCTTTTAGCAAACTCGAAGCTTTGTAACGATTAATTATGCTCACTAGAATGCATGGTAAAAATTTCACCAAGTTTCGTTATCGTATGAGAAAGTTATGATAAAATTCGTATACGAGGGATTAAAAGCGTCAACATTGAAATTTATGACTTTTCGGGTAATAAAAAGTTAACCAAGGACTTAAAAAAGTTGGTATAAGTCTTGAAGCCCTTGGAAATCAATTTAGAGGGCTCAAAGTGCAAAACAAGAAGTTAAAACAACTTTTAGGAGAACCGGGGGCCAAAAATGCAATTATTGGAAACTTGTTAACCTGACACCAGGCCTCACACGGGCCGCGTAAGCCCAGGCAGACCCTTACGTGGGCCACCTGCGACTGCCAGAACCAGAAAACACAGACAGGTGTCTGTTCAGCCCTTTAACCGACTTGGATTGCTTGTTTTGCATACCATGGGCGACCCCAACTGGTTTTTAGGCACTAGGGACACATGTTTAACATCAGGGAACATGTATAGCATTGTTTGGCACCATCTTGATCAATCAAGATCACTATATAAAGACCCACATTGATGCAACTTTGATCATTCACTCATAACTCAACTTCTGGAGTTTTTGGGAGTTCAAGATCAGTTCCTAAGCATCTCTAGTCGTAATTAGGACCTTGGTAAGTATCCTTAACCTTCCTTAATCATGTTTTACTTAGTTTATAGCTTAAAAGTCAAACCGTCGTAATTAAGGTTTGACTTAACGATTCATCGCTAATGGTCCAGCGATTAGTCAAAGTAAAAGTAGTTATAAGTTGGTAATTATGTGGACATTAAACCCTTAAAAGGGCACCCTCTGATTCCCGTCCTAAGTAGATCATTTGTCGGGTCAAAGTTGTTTATAAAAAGTCAACAAAATCTTAATTTGCAAATTAACGCGTAACTAGCAATGTAGAAGACGTGTAACCTATTTTATCACTCATATAACTTGGTAATTAGTATAAGAACTGGTCTAAGCTTGTACGATCCGACAATTTTCTGTTTAGGCTCGGTTCGGAACCGAAAGTCGCAAAACTTTGACTTTTTCTTTGTCTTCAGTTCTGACCCGATTTAGATGGATTTAGAAATGCCTTAGAGCTCCGTTAGGACTAGCTAGTATGATAGTATAACCCTCTGCGGTACTACTCGACTCGTTGATTGTCCGATGTTTCCGTTAAATGCCTAATGTTGACCAATATGCCCATTTGACCTTAAAACGAGAATTTTGGAAATGTGAGAGGACAATAATATTTGTTACTGATTTATAAACATGTCCCTAAAAGTTCACATCAATTGGAGGTCTAGATTAGGAGTTATGCTCAATAGCGTAATTAGAAAAGCTTTTTATTAATTAAACGGCGTAATTAGCGTAAAGCCTATCTAAACCCAATTTTTGACACCAAATATTTTACTCACTGATGTAATATAATATTTTGGGATTTTTGAAGATTTTTAATTATTTTTAAACTAATCATAACCTAAGGTTATTGCCTTAATTCGGTAATTACCGATTATACCCTTTTGCTTGTAAAATGAGTTTTACATAATATTTTGACACCAATTCAATTGATACTGATTTTATATAATAAATGAAGTATTTTGAACTTTATAACCCGATCGGAAAACTCAGATTTCCTGTTTAACCCGGAAATCGCTTAAAACGACTGTTTACGCGTATTAAACACCTAGTATGGGTTTAAAACCATTTTGTCATATAAGACTTATCACCAACTGATATAACCTATTAAAATAAGTTGTTCTACTGATTATCTCAGACCCGAGTCTCAGAATTATATTTAATCTCTTTTATAATCTTTAAAATGACCAAAATACCCCTATGGGGCTTAGATTGAGATTAAACTCGTTTTGGGCATAATGGAAGGTATCCTACTGATATCACAACATATTTAAGGCATATTAACTTAGTAAACCTATTAGTGACTCTTTCGGTTACCCGTTACGCTTCTTACGCGTTCGGTTCGGTTTATGTAACTAGTTTGCATAAATTAGCCGAAACGGGTCGAACCTTATCATATTTATCTCAAAATCCAGAATGTGTTTAGTTTACCCATATTATACAAGTCTTCAAACTTGTCGGGTCTAAATCACATTCTATTCCGGTCTTCGCTTAATCGTGCGTTTGAACCGTATCTTCTTTCAAAACTAACCGGTCTAAGTTTAGGCTTAATTAAAGACCCATTAGGATTCTAATAGGTTATTATAAACCTTCGTTCCAGAATAGGAGACCCGGTAAAAGCTATGTGCACTTTCTTGTTGTGATTATTACTTGCAAAGGTAAATACTTTTAACTTATTTTCCCTTATACGGGCTTGGGGTACGGTATATAAAATACCGCTTGGTCGGGCATTGAATCTTAATCGTATGATGGTTAATTTATTGAAATGACCCGTTTGAATTGTTTTGTTTGCTTAAAGCCTTTGGGGGGTTAATGACCATGTCCCGGATATCCTTGGCATCATTTTACGAAATGGCCACGACCTAAGTACACGGGTGTAGGCGTACACCCGTTAGTGCATGTATAAATAATAAGGTATAGCCGCCGGTTTCGGGAATAACCCGCCGCGGGACTATATCATGTGGTGTGTCTATTAAGCTCTAACCCGGTGTCAACCCGGGCTACTGAACGCATAAGAAACATGTAATTCTTTTACAAGTTTATGTATAAATAATTATCCCAAGTTATAAAAGTTTGTGCCACGTGCATTCAAATCAATTTTATTAAACCTTTTCAAAATGAGTCAGTTAATTGTATTTACCAGTGTAAACTGACGTATTTTCCCAAAAAGGTTAAGTGCAGGTACTACTCGAAATAGGCTGGCTTTCTCCTAGCATCCACAATAAGTCTCGCAAGCTTGGATGACATAAAACTGTTGAACAATGTTTACTTTTTATTTGATCCCCTGTGGATTATTTTCAACTATTTTGTGATACTTGACATTACAATTATATTCGGTTGAAATGAATCTATCTTTTGCTTCCGCTGTGCATTTAAATATTGTGTTGTTTGACTATGATGATATCAACTACGTCACGATACTCCCCACCGGTAATACGTGGAAATATCGGGGTGTGACACTAAGTGAATCGTTTAGAACTTAAAATGTTAAAGCTTAACGATGTTGGTGATTTGTCTCATAAACTGATATGATCCTCTTACACAAACTCACAAAAATAGTGTCTGTGAATATTTCTTTACTGCATTCTTATTCTATTCAAAAATCCAAAAAGATTTTCAGTGTGTTTTAGCATAATCTTTGAAAAATACAAAAAGATTTTTGACAACTGATGTTGAAAAGCTGATTTTCAAAATTCCGAGTGCTAAACATGATGATCATTTCGTGAGGGGGAGTTTATATTTAAATGAGAATAGATTTTGAACATTTGCCTACGAGTGGTCATCTGAAAGTGTTAAAGTGTTAAATCATTCTGGAAAGATACCTGCAAGTAGTATATAATTTTGTCAAATTTTTAAAAATTTGTGAAATTTATTGTGAGGTAGAGAATGTGCAGGATAGTCTGGCTTCTGAGTTTGAATAAAAAGGCAGGTCATGATCCTGTTCCTGAAAAGACATGTCAAGAGGGGGAGTCTGTTGATGCTGAAGAGAATAGTAAAGAGAAGATTGAAGAAGTTGTACAATGTAAGATTCTTCAGAGAGGGCAGTCAGACTGATAAAGACTGAAGACGTTGAAGACTCGACACTTAAGACTCGTCAACATCCGAGGGGGAGTCTGTTGGTGCATACGTCTGTCGACTTCGTCTTGTATCGAGTCTTGCATTGTTCGGGGCACGAAGTTCGAGAAAACATGACAAAAAGTTAATTCCGCTTGAAGCTTATAATTCCGCTTGAAGATGTCATCAAGTAATTCCGCACGGAATTAACTTGTAATTCCGTTTGTATTGTAATTCCGCTTCAATGTAATTTCGTTTGAGTGAGTTTCAAACGGAATTAGTTGTCCTATAAATAGGTGCTAGGTCCGTGTCATTTAAAACGAAATTAGGAAGGTTGTTTCTGACGGCGAAGCTATGTCGAAGTGTCTTCGTGGTGTAAATCGTTTCCAGATCAATATATAAGACAGTTTAAGTGAATATCTTGCTGAATTACACACAATATGTTTGTTTCCGCCTTTCATATTGTGTAGAACGCCTCTGATCAACTCGTTTCGGGTCTTTACACGATCCTACAGAAAGTTAACTCAGTCTCGAGACCGTTAGAGAGACTTCATATGGATCTTTTTGGTCCAGTGAACGTCAAAAGTATAACTGGTGATCTCTATTGTCTAGTAGTAACAGATGACTACTCGAGATTTTCATGGGTATCATTTCTGAAGACAAAAGATGAGACATTTGAAAGTTTGATGACGTTGTTCAGAAAAATTGAAAACTTGTACCAAACTCGAATCAGAAGAATCAGGAGTGACAACGGTACAGAGTTCAAGAAGAACAAGATGGAAGAATACTGTGATGAGAGAGGTATACTGCAAGAATTTAGTGCTCCCTACACTCCGCAACAAAATGGAGTAGCTGAAAGAAAGAACAGGACACTAATTGAAACGGCTAGGACGATGCTTGCTGATTCGAAGTTACCAGTTAACTTTTGGGCAGAAGCAGTATCAGCCGCTTGCTATACACTCAACCGGGTTCTAACAGTGAAGAAATTCAACAAAACATGTTTCGAGCTGATCAACAACCGCAAACCTAACCTGAAGTATCTGGAACCGTTTGGGTCTCCCTGTACAGTTCTAGAACCTTATGGTAAATTTGGTGCAAAGAGCATTGAAGGAATTTTCGTGGGTTATGCAAGTCCATTAAAACGAGTTTTTGTTCCAAGCTTGAAGCGGATTGTCGAAGCACATAATGTTGAGTGTCAAAGTTATACCATGCCACCGCAGAATCCAGGCGACTCATGGCGTTTTAATTACGATACACTGTGGGATTCGTTTGACATAGAAGAAGAACCAGATTTCTTTGACGAGTTGGATATTCTGAGAGAGTATGAAGAATCACAAGAAAGATTCCCAGCTGAGTATTCTAGAAGTCAAAATCGAGCTTCCAATGACGATGAAGCCGGTCCTAGTAATGCGGGAGAACATGATGATATTCAATAATCTCTTGACAATCAGACGGCAATCAATGATAATCTAGAATCTGAAGACAGACCTATATTCGATCGTGGTGATTCAGATTCTGAGGGGGAGCAGATCCAGATATCAAGTCAAACAATTCCAGTCAATGATCAAGGTGCAAATCAGAATGTCACTGTAACACCTCGTAAAATCATACCCAATAAAATAAAGACACGTGTCATGTAAGATAAGCGTGTCAGGAACCCGGATCGAGTAAAAGATGTATGGTAGGATTTAAAAAGGTCGACATGTTAATAAACACCTCTGAGCGACCAAATAATAAATCCCAAGACCTTAAATCGTTATGATAAACATCCGATGTATTTAACCGGTTACTCCTAAATTAAATAAAATTCAGTTTATGAATAATTTGGGTACTTAAACTAATCAATTCTTATTCAAAAGAATCTAACTTATTCAAATGCACGACAAGATCCATTTAAAAAGCCATTTAGATATGTCCAAAAACCTCATATGCATGGCATCACATGCAAGGACATGCAAAGCCTGTCCATATGGTCCCCCTACTGCAGTGAAGGCATGAGATTCGTAGATAGAATGATTGCATGGTCAAAACTTGGATGTTTACGAAGGTTTTGTCTGCTGATGAAGGCTTACGGACCACAAAGGGGTTACCTTACGGTCCGTAAGGCGGATACGGACCGCAAAGCCAAGGGCTTACGGTCCGCAAGGTTGTAACTGGGCATCTTTGATCAAGGTCGGTTACGGACCGCATGACCAAGGGTTTACGGTCCGCAAAGAGGTTCTTACGGACCGCAAGGCTTCCTCCTTACGGTCCGTAAGACTGTCGCTGGCAGCAGAAATTGGACAGCTGCCTATTCAATTCTGAATTCTACTTGTCTATCTGGTGGTAAACCAGGTAGTTCTTCGTGCATGGCGTTCCAGTGTCAATTATCTTTGACAGAGATACCAGATACACATCACATTTTTGGAAAAGTTTCCAACAGTCTTTGGGCACGCGCTTAAATTTTAGTACAGCTTACCATCCTCAGACGGATGGGCAGAGTGAGCGTACCATCCAAACCTTGGAAGACATGCTTCGTGCATGTGTGATTGACTTAGGTGGTAGTTGGGATAACCACCTGCCATTGATAGAGTTCTCCTATAACAATAGCTACCATACAAGCATTAAGGCTGCGCCTTTTGAGCCATTATATGGTAGAAAATGCAGAACGCCTATTTGTTGGGCAGAAGTAGGGGAAACTCAATTATCAGGACCAGAAATAGTCTTTGAAAAGACGGACAAGATTGTCCAGATTCGTGACCGCCTGAAAGCTGCCAGGGATAGGCAGAAAAGCTACGCAGACTTAAGGCGTAAACCCCTAAAGTTTGAGGTTGGTGATATGGTTCTGCTTAAGGTATCACCCTGGAAAGGGGTGATGCGATTTGGTAAGAAAGGTAAGTTGAGCCCCAGATATATAGGACCATTCGAGATTATCGAATGTGTAGGAGCAGTGGCTTACAAGTTGAACTTACCTGAAGAGCTCAGTGGTATTCACAATGTATTCCACATCTGCAATCTGAAGAAATGTCTAGCAGATGAATCGCTAGTCATACCTCACACAGATGTGCACATAGATGAGAGCTTGAAATTTGTGGAAAAACCTTTGTCAATTGAGGATCGACGGGTTAAGAAGCTTCGGAGGAAGCATGTGCCAATTGTCAAGGTCAAATGGGATGTCCGCAGAGGACCCAAATACACGTGGGAGGTAGAATCCACCATGAAGGAAAAATACCCTCATTTGTTTCAATAAATATCGAGGTCGAGATTTCTTTTAAGGGGGTGAGGATGTAACAACTCGTAAAATCATACCCAATAAAATAAAGACACGTGTCATGTAAGATAAGCGTGTCAGGAACCCGGATCGAGTAAAAGATGTATGGTAGGATTTAAAAGGGTCGACATGTTAATAAACACCTCTGAGCGACCAAATAATAAATCCCAAGACCTTAAATCGTTATGATAAACATCCGATGTATTTAACCGGTTACTCCTAAATTAAATAAAATTCAGTTTATGAATAATTTGGGTACTTAAAATAATCAATTCTTATTCAAAAGAATCTAACTTATTCAAATGCACGACAAGATCCATTTAAAAAGCCATTTAGATATGTCCAAAAACCTCATATGCATGGCATCACATGCAAGGACATGCAAAGCCTGTCCATATGGTCCCCCTACTGCAGTGAAGGCATGAGATTCGGAGATAGAATGATTGCATGGTCAAAACTTGGAAGTTTACGAAGATTTTGTCTGCTGATGAAGGCTTACGGACCGCAAAGGGGTTACCTTACGGTCCGTAAGGCGGATACGGACCGCAAAGCCAAGGGCTTACGGTCTGCAAGGTTGTAACTGGGCATCTTTGATCAAGGTCGGTTACGGACCGCATGACCAAGGGTTTACGGTCCGCAAAGAGGTGCTTACGGACCGCAAGGCTTCCTCCTTACAGTCCGTAAGACTGTCGCTGGCAGCAGAAATTGGACAGTTCCCTGTTCAGCCTGTTACACCGCCTTATATGAGTGGTATTCAAAAATCAGGGGCCCTATAACTGGTTTTTAGCATCATAGGGACACCTGGGAACATCTTACAACAATTGTAGACTGATTTGGAGTGATCTTGATGCATCAAAGTTACTATATAAGAAGAACAAGTTGCAACATTTTTGTCACTCATGCAACTCACTTCAAAGGACTTCTCTGGAGCTCCTCTGATCAGCAACAAGCTTCCTTAGGATCCATAAACGTACTTAGGACTCTTTGTAAGTGTCCTTAACCTTCCTAATTCAGTTTAGCTTAGTTAATTAGCTAAAAGTCAAACCGTCGTAATTAAGGTTTGACTTCGAGATTAATCAATAATTGTTCAGTCAAATCTCAAATTAAAAGTACATATAAGTAGGTAATTATATGGGTAATAAACCCTTCGGTTTGACTTCGAGATTAATCAATAATTGTTCAGTCAAATCTCAAATTAAAAGTACTTATAAGTAGGTAATTATATGGGTAATAAACCCTTAAAAGGGTACTCTCTGATTCCCACTCTAACTAGGTCAATTGTCGGGTCAAACTTGATATTAAAAAGTCAACAGAAAGCTTAAATTCAAATTAATGCATAATTAGCAATGTAGAAGCTATGCAACCTGTTTTATCACTAATATAACTTGGTAATCAATGTAAGAACATGTCTAAACATGTTCCACCCGACAATTTTCAGTTTAGACTCGGTTCGGAACCAAAAGGCGCATAATTTGACTTTGCATTGACTTTCGATTCTGACCCATTATAGCATGTTTTAGAAATGCCTTAGAGCCCTATTAGGACCAGGTTTCATGTTAGTATAACCCTCTGTGATTATACACCTGGGTTCACTAGTTATCCGATTCATATGCATGTTCCCGTTAATTGCTTAAATGTTGACTATTATGCCCATATGACCTTAAAACGTGATTTGTGAAAATGTAAAAGAGTAGAAACCTTAGTTACTGATTTATAAGCTTGCACCAAAAATTTGACATCAGTTTGAGGTCTAGATTAAGAGTTATGCTCAATAACGTAATTAGAAAGCTTTTTGTTAATTAAACGGCATAATTAGCATATAGCCTAGTTTAACCCACTTTTTGATATCAAACTTTTTACCCACTGATGTAATATAATATTTTGGGATTTTTGAAGATTTTAATTAATTTTAGGCTGAGCATAACATAGGGTTGTAGCTTTAATTCGGTTATTGCCGGTTTTGCCCTTTTGAGCTATAAAATGAGTTTTACAAATCTTTTTTTGACCCCAAACCTTTTGCTACTGATTTTATATGATAAATAAATTATTTTAAACCTTCTGGAATAAACAAAATATCAGCTTTCTATGTAGAACCCGAAAATGGCTCCAAATCGCCTTTTTAAGCGTTTTTAACGCATAGTATGTATTAAAACTATTTTAAACATATAAGGTTGGATACCTACTGATATTTTAAGTATATTTTCATAATTTAATAGTAAGCTAAAGTTTTAAACTCAGATTTCCAGATTTGACCTTTTTAGCCTAAGTGAAATTACCAAAATACCCCTAAGGTGCATAGTTTGGTTTTAAATGATAAATTTCACATATGTGTATTACCCTACTGTTATAACTTATTAAATTAAGTATTTTTACTGATTACATCAGACCTGTAACTCAGATTTATACTTAAACTCTTTTATAACCTTTAAAATGACCAAAATACCCCTACGGGGCGTAATTCGAGTCTAAATTCGTTTCGGGCATAATAGAAGATATCTTACTGATGTCACAACATATTTAAGGCATGTTAACTTAGGAAACCTGTATATGGCTCTCATGGTTACCCGTTAATACGTGGAAATATCGGGGTGTGACAGGTTGGTATCAGAGCCAACAATGAGTGAATTAAACACTAGCCTTTTGTGTTTAATCTCAGTTACACAATTGCACATTCCTCGAATTTTCGAGTCTAGACAAAGAACATAGGACAAATCCTGATTTTTGTTTTATTTCTGTCTTTTATATTTTTCTTTGATGTTATCTGTGTTTATGTTGAAAGGTTTAAATATGCCACCAAGATTCTTTAGGAGAAAGGGAAAGGCACCTATAGCAGGCCACGACCATGAGGCCGGGCAGTCTCAAAGACGAACTTCACCCATCAACATGCGTACAAGTCCCCAGGGGGACTGGAAGGCACACCTACAGCCAGCGAGGCGGTCTGTCTCGTTAAGCTCGTCACCATCTTACCTTCACTCTTTCGGACCCCATTCAGAAAATGAGCCCGAAAACCCACAACCTTCATATATCCCTCTCCAGAGGTCCAACTCTCGTCACTCCTTTGATAACCCGTCACATATCTTCCGTAGCCGGTTCAACCCGGCCAACTACCTCGAAGAACTAGTGGGTGTTAACCCATTGGGACCGGAAGATCACTTTTCTGAAGATCACGCCATGGATATGGATGAGGATACCGACCCTACCGAACCACCGACCGGTACCCCCACACATCCTATTGAAATCTCTGATGGATCATCTTTTCATGGATCACCCTACCGTGGTCCTGACAGCTACCAAACGAGATTCAACCAGTATGAATGGTATTTCATACCCTCTCACCATTCATCGCCTTACCAGCAACAGCAGCAACAGGATCCTTCCGGGGATTCACGCTTTGTGGCAGTTACCCCGCCACCACCACCGCCTCAGCAACAGCCTCCTGAGCCGCCAAGGCGAAGGAGAACGAACGCACGGATGTCCGTACAAGGGAGAGGAGTGCATATCAGCACCCCTCAACCATCGAGCGGCAGCCACTACCCGCCACTCCAAGAAGACCAACAGATGGGGGGACCTTCAAACCCCAACCCGGAAATAAACTCTGCACCTGTTGTGCCACCACCATTGGGCTTTGATAACCCAATTCCCACGTACGCTGGCCCAGCAACATATAATCCCTTTGAGCAGCCGGCTCACACCAGCTTCAATTATGCTGAGATCGACCCATACCTGGCGGCGTGGAACTACAATGCTCTTAACCCCGAAGGACCCTACGGAACTCCTTGGGGAGTTGGATACCCAGCTTATGGATACCAACAACAACCGCCTCTTCGACCTCCACATCAGCCGCAGCCGCAGCCGCAGATACCAAGGTTTTCCCCGCCAGAACGGGAGGAAATTCTCCAAAGGTTGGATCAAGTTGAGCGGGAAGTTCATAGAGATCGCAGGGAATGGCAAGGTTTCTTCAAAGGATTGACAAGTTTAATAAAAGGAAAGAGCAAGAAGGACCATTGAATCCTTCAACTGTTGGTTGTATTTCCTTATTTTCAGTTGAGCCCCTGCGTGAGCCTGTTTTTCTGTTTTAACCCCTGCGTGGGTATGTTTTGGTTATTAAGCCCCTGCGTGAGCACGTCTTTCCGTTGACCCCTGCGTGGGTATGTGGTGTTGTTTAGCCCCTGCGTGGGCATGTTATTTCATTTGGAAGTCCCGTTCAGGGCAGACTCGTATTTTAAATTCATGTGATGAAATGGTTAAATTAAAATTTTTATTTTCAGTTACATGCATGAACAAAAATATAAAATAAATAATAACAAGATTTTTACAAGATCTGTCATTATATTAAAATGATAAAATCTAAAGGGACAAGACCTAGCCTTGTGTCATTTTAAGACAGGGCCAAGACGGTAGTTCCCCAATTAGATTCAGATCCTTATCAACATCTCAATTTAAAAATTGTTCTGCGTTAAATGTTAAAAAGAATCTTAAAAGGTAAAACCTAGCTTGTATGTCATAATAAGACCTGGCCAATATGGTAAAACCTGTTTAAAAAAGATTCAAATCTCTGTTAACATCTGCAAACATGTTAACATTCTTGGCTAATGTGATCCGCAAAATCACACATGCCACCCTTACGTTAAATTATCCCAATTATTTATTATTAACTAAACATCCGATTGCGATGTAATGCCTACGGACTATAATTATTGTCATATAAGACAAAAGACAGTCATAGCTTATAAACTCCCTGTCAAGAAAGGTAATGAACTTGGATTCAAACCTTAATGCCTCGATTCCATAAAATCTGGGCTTATAAACCAAACTTGTCCATGTGACTAGGCCTTTTGTGCCATTACTAACTTATAATTTAGGATTATGATAAAGATCCTGAATAATTATATATTTAACAAATTAACTAAAATGGCTATTAAAACCATGGTTAATAAATCGTCAAGAACGATAGTACTGTTTAGGTTTCTAAATAAACCTTGTCCTATTTTCCTTATGTAGCAATTAAAGCTACATGACTAGGTCAGAAGAGGGAAACAGTCATCCGGTGGAAAACCATGAAAATACTAAGATACATGTGACCGGTGCGGAGCTGCAAGCATTAGTAGATAATGCTGTTACAAAGGCTATAGAGCGGCAGTATAATGAATCTAGCGGGACTCGAAGTAGGACCCTATCCGCACCACATTCCAAGCCTAGGACTCATTCAGAGGCTCACAGCAAGCCACCCTCTAAGAAAGATGAGCCAAAGAAAGATGATGATCGACATTCATCCAATCAACACAGTGTCCCATCTAAAAAGATAGTGTTCGATGATAAACCACGTACCAAGTCCTATACTATAAGTACTTTGTTTCCTGCAAACCCCGGGACTTTACAGGTGAAAAAGGGGCAGTTGATTGCATGACATGGTTGGATGAGATGGACACTGTGGTAGATATCAGCGGGTGCGCTAATAAGGATGTAGTAAAGTTTGTATCTCAGTCGTTCAAAGGCGAGGCACTAGCTTGGTGGAGATCTTTGATCCAAGCTACAGGGAAAATCCCATTATACAATCTGACCTGGGAGCAGTTTATGATGTTGATCAAGGAGAACTACTGCCCTCAGCATGAGGTTGAGAAGATTGAATCTGATTTCTTGTCGTTGGTTATGAAGAACCTGGATTGTCAAGCCTACCTTACCAGTTTCAATACAATGTCAAGGTTGGTCCCTTATCTTGTGACGCCGGAACCCAAGAGGATAGCTCGTTTCATTGGGGGTTTAGCCCCAGAAATCAAGGCCAGTGTGAAGGCCTCTAGACCAGCTACTTTTCGGTCTGCAGCTGATATATCATTGTCCCTTACTTTGGACGCGGTCAGGCAAAGATCGCTAAGGAACACCGATGCAGAAAAGAGGAAGCGTGAGGATGACAACTCACGACGTTCAGACAAGAGGCATAAAGGAAACAATGACCACAAAAAGAGTTCTGGATCCAAGAAAGATGGTCATCGGTCGGGTGATAAGCCCAATTGTAAAATCTGCAAGAAACACCATTTCGGGAAGTGCAGATATGAGTCGAAATCCCAGTCACAGCCAAGGGCATGTGGGATTTGCAAGTCTTCTGAGCACAAGACCTTAGACTGTAAGAAAATCAAGGATGCTACGTGCTATAGCTGCAATGAAAAAGGGCATATCAGGTCCAACTGTCCAAAACTCGCAAAGAAGACTGAGGATGGGAAAAAGACCAATGCTAGGTTCTTCAGGATGGATGCAAAGGAAGCTGTTCAGGACGACAATGTGATCACAGGTACCTTCCTCATAAATGATGTTTATGCGAGAGTGTTATTTGATTCAGGAGCTGATAAATCTTTTGTAGATAATAAGTTTTGTAAGTTACTGAATTTACCTGTTAAAACCCTAAGTGTGAAATATGAGGTGGAGTTAGCTGATGGCACCTTAGAAACCGCCTCAACCGTATTAGATGGATGTTTCATATCCATTAGGAACCACTCCTTTCCACTATCCTTGCTTCCTTTAAAGTTAGCCGGTTTTGACATCGTTTTAGGCATGGACTGGTTATCTCATAACCAGGCCCAGATCGTTTGCAACAAGAAGCAAGTGGTGATCAAGACTCCGTCTGGTGAGCCACTCACCATTCAGGGAGACACACGGTATGGACTGCCTGAGCAAGTGTCTATGCTCAAGGCCTCTAGGTGTTTGAAGAAGGGTTGTGTCATCTACATGGCACAAGTGACCATTGATGAGCCGAAACCTAAGATTGAGGATATCCCCGTCATTTCTGAATACCCCGAAGTTTTCCCTGAAGAACTACCTGGTTTACCACCAGATAGACAAGTAGAATTCAGAATTGACATCATCCCTGGAGCAGCGCCTGTCGCAAGAGCGCCTTATAGGTTGGCACCAACGGAAATGAAGGAATTGAGGACACAACTAGATGATTTGCTAGCTAAAGGTTTTATTAGACCTAGTTCGTCTCCTTGGGGAGCGCCAATTCTATTTGTCAAGAAGAAGGATGGATCGATGCGTCTGTGCATCGATTACCGTGAGCTTAATAAGGTTACTATCAAGAATAGGTATCCATTGCCCAGGATCGACGATCTGTTCGATCAATTACAAGGGGCAAGCTACTTCTCCAAGATCGATTTGAGGTCAGGCTATCATCAATTGAAGGTTAAGGATGAAGATGTACACAAGACCGCATTTAGGACTCGTTATGGTCATTACGAGTTCCTAGTGATGCCTTTTGGGCTCACTAATGCACCTGCCGCATTCATGGACCTCATGAATCGCATCTGCAAGCCTTACTTGGATAAATTTGTCATCGTCTTCATTGACAACATCCTCATCTACTCGAAGAACCAAGCTGACCACGAGAAACACCTTCGCTGTATTCTTAAACTTCTACATCATGAGAAACTCTACGCCAAATTTTCGAAGTGTGAATTTTGGCTTCGAGAAGTCCAATTCCTTGGACATATAGTTAGTGAGCGTGGTATCCAAGTGGATCCCGCTAAGGTGGAAGCGGTTATGAACTGGCAAGAGCCGAAGACGCCCACTGAGATTCACAACTTTCTAGGGCTAGTAGGATACTACAGGCGATTTATTGAAAACTTCTCAAGAATTGCAGCACCCCTGACTTTACTCACCCGCAAGAATAGCAAGTTTGACTGGGGGCCTAAGCAGCAAGAATCTTTCGATATTTTGAAGCAGAAGTTGAGCAACGCTCCTGTGTTGACGTTGCCTGATGGAATTGATGAATTTGTAGTATATTGTGATGCATCACACACCGGAATGGGTTGTGTGCTTATGCAGAAAGGCAAGGTCATTGCCTATGCTTCACGACAGTTAAAGGTGCACGAGAAGAATTACACCACCCATGACTTGGAACTGGGTGCCGTTGTATTTGCACTAAAACTGTGGAGACATTACTTGTATGGAACCAAGTGTGTGATCTATTCTGATCACAAGAGCCTTCAACATCTGTTCAATCAGAAGGACTTGAACATGAGACAGCGACGTTGGATGGAAACTTTGAATGATTATGACTGTGAAATAAGATACCATCCAGGCAAGGCAAATGTGGTTGCCGATGCCTTAAGTCGAAAGGAAAGAGTGAAGCCTATAAGAATCAATGCCAAGAGCATTGAGAAAAAGAATAATTTGAACGAAAGGTTGTTAGCTGCACAGAAGGAAGCTGTGTTGGAAGCTAACTATCCTGATGAAAAGCTAGGAGTAACTGAAGAACAGTTATCCTATAACAAGGACGGAATCCTAAGGTTAAATGGACGAATATGGGTTCCAGTGTATGGAGGACTTCGGGATGTCATCCTCCAGGAAGCCCACATTTCTAAATACTCCGTTCATCCTGGAGCTGATAAGATGTACCAGGATCTGAAGGCAAACTATTGGTGGATAGGCATGAAGAAGTCTATAGCTGCTTATGTAGCTAAATGTTTGACGTGTGCACAAGTCAAAGCTGAACATCAGAAGCCGTCAGGTTTGCTACAACAGCCTGAACTTTCCACATGGAAATGGGAGATGGTGACAATGGATTTCATCACCAAGTTGCCAAAGACAAAGAAATGAAATGATACTATATGGGTAATAGTAGATAGACTGACTAAGTCAGCACATTTCCTACCCATTAAGGAGACTTATAGCTCTGACATGTTAGCCCAATTGTACGTAGATAAGATTGTATCTCTGCATGACGTTCTAGTGTCAATTATCTCTGACAGAGATACCAGATACACATCACATTTTTGGAAAAGTTTCCAACAGTCTTTGGGCACGCACTTAAATTTTAGTACAGCTTACCATCCTCAGACGGATGGGCAGAGTGAGCGTACCATCCAAACCTTGGAAGACATGCTTCGTGCATGTGTGATTGACTTAGGTGGTAGTTGGGATAACCACCTGCCATTGATCGAGTTCTCCTATAACAATAGCTACCATACAAGCATTAAGGCTGCGCCTTTTGAGCCATTATATGGTAGAAAATGCAGAACGCCTATTTGTTGGGCAAAAGTAGGGGAAACTCAATTATCAGGACCAGAAATAGTCTTTGAAACGACGGACAAGATTGTCCAGATTCGTGACCGCCTGAAAGCTGCCAGGGATAGGCAGAAAAGCTACGCAGACTTAAGGCGTAAACCCCTAAAGTTTGAGGTTGGTGATAAGGTTCTGCTTAAGGTATCACCCTGGAAAGGGGTGATGCGATTTGGTAAGAAAGGTAAGTTGAGCCCCAGATATATAGGACCATTCGAGATTATCGAATGTGTAGGAGCAGTGGCTTACAAGTTGAACTTACTTGAAGAGCTCAGTGGTATTCACAATGTATTCCACATCTGCAATCTGAAGAAATGTCTAGCAGATGAATCGCTAGTCATACCTCACACAGATGTGCACATAGATGAGAGCTTGAAATTTGTGGAAAAACCTTTGTCAATTGAGGATCGACGGGTTAAGAAGCTTCGGAGGAAGCATGTGCCAATTGTCAAGGTCAAATGGGATGCCCGCAGAGGACCCGAATACATGTGGGAGGTAGAATCCACCATGAAGGAAAAATACCCTCATTTATTTCAATAAATATCGAGGTCGAGATTTCTTTTAAGGGGGTGAGGATGTAACACCTCGCAAAATCATACACAATAAAATAAAGACACGTGTCGTGTAAGATAAGCGTGTCAGGAACCCGGATCGAGTAAAAGATGTATGGTAGGATTTAAAAGGGTCGACATGTTAATAAACACCTCTGAGCGACCAAATAATAAATCCCAAGACCTTAAATCGTTATGATAAACATCCGATGTATTTAACCGGTTACTCCTAAATTAAATAAAATTCAGTTTATGAATAATTTGGGTACTTAAAATAATCAATTCTTATTCAAAAGAATCTAACTTATTCAAATGCACGACAAGATCCATTTAAAAAGCCATTTAGATATGTCCAAAAACCTCATATGCATGGCATCACATGCAAGGACATGCAAAGCCTATCCATATGGTCCCCCTACTGCAGTGAAGGCATGAGATTTGGAGATAGAATGATTGCATGGTCAAAACTTGGAAGTTTACGAAGATTTTGTCTGCTGATGAAGGCTTACGGACCGCAAAGGGGTTACCTTACGGTCCGTAAGGCGGATACGGACCGCAAAGCCAAGGGCTTACGGTCCGCAAGGTTGTAACTGGGCATCTTTGATCAAGGTCGGTTACGGACCGCATGACCAAGGGTTTACGGTCCGCAAAGAGGTGCTTACGGACCGCAAGGCTTCCTCCTTACGGTCCGTAAGACTGTCGCTGGCAGCAGAAATTGGACAGTTGCCTGTTCAGCCTGTTACACCGCCTTATATGAGTGGTATTCAAAAATCAGGGGCCCTATAACTGGTTTTTAGCATCATAGGGACACCTGGGAACATCTTACAACAATTGTAGACTGATTTGGAGTGATCTTGATGCATCAAAGTTACTATATAAGAAGAACAAGTTGCAACATTTTTGTCACTCATTTGCAACTCACTTCAAAGGACTTCTCTGGAGCTCCTCTGATCAGCAACAAGCTTCCTTAGGATCCATAAACGTACTTAGGACTCTTTGTAAGTGTCCTTAACCTTCCTAATTCAGTTTAGCTTAGTTAATTAGCTAAAAGTCAAACCGTCGTAATTAAGGTTTGACTTCGAGATTAATCAATAATTGTTCAGTCAAATCTCGAATTAAAAGTACTTATAAGTAGGTAATTATATGGGTAATAAACCCTTAAAAGGGTACTCTCTGATTCCCACTCTAACTAGGTCAATTGTCGGGTCAAACTTGATATTAAAAAGTCAACAGAAAGCTTAAATTCAAATTAATGCATAATTAGCAATGTAGAAGCTATGCAACCTGTTTTATCACTAATATAACTTGGTAATCAATGTAAGAACATGTCTAAACATGTTCCACCCGACAATTTTCAGTTTAGACTCGGTTCGGAACCGAAAGGCGCATAATTTGACTTTGCATTGACTTTCGATTCTGACCCATTATAGCATGTTTTAGAAATGCCTTAGAGCCCTATTAGGACCAGGTTTCATGTTAGTATAACCCTATGTGATTATACACCTGGGTTCAATCGTTATCCGATTCATATGCATGTTCCCGTTAATTGCTTAAATGTTGACTATTATGCCCATATGACCTTAAAACGTGATTTGTGAAAATGTAAAAGAGTAGAAACCTTAGTTACTGATTTATAAGCTTGCACCAAAAATTTGACATCAGTTTGAAGTCTAGATTAAGAGTTATGCTCAATAACGTAATTAGAAAGCTTTTTGTTAATTAAACGACATAATTAGCATATAGCCTAGTTTAACCCACTTTTTGATATCAAAATTTTTACCCACTGATGTAATATAATATTTTGGGATTTTTGAAGATTTTTAATTAATTTTAGGCTGAGCATAACATAGGGTTGTAGCTTTAATTCGGTTATTGCCGGTTTTGCCCTTTTGAGCTATAAAATGAGTTTTACAAATCTTTTTTTGACCCAAACCTTTTGCTACTGATTTTATATGATAAATAAATTATTTAAACCTTCTGGAATAAACAAAATATCAGCTTTCTATGTAGAACCCGAAAATGGCTCCAAATCGCCTTTTTAAGCGTTTTTAACGCATAGTATGTATTAAAACTATTTTAAACATATAAGGTTGGATACCTACTGATATTTTAAGTATATTTTCATAATTTAACAGTAAGCTAAAGTTTTAAACTCAGATTTCCAGATTTGACCTTTTTAGCCTAAGTGAAATTACCAAAATACCCCTCAGGTGCATAGTTTGGTTTTAAATGATAAATTTCACATATGTGTATTACCCTACTGTTATAACTTATTAAATTAAGTATTTTTACTGATTACATCAGACCTGTAACTCAGATTTATACTTAAACTCTTTTATAACCTTTAAAATGACCAAAATACCCCTACGGGGCGTAATTCGAGTCTAAATTCGTTTCGGGCATAATAGAAGATATCTTACTGATGTCACAACATATTTAAGGCATGTTAACTTAGGAAACCTGTATATGGCTCTTATGGTTACCCGTTACGCATCCTTCGCGTTCGGGTCGGTTTATGTAACTAGTTTGCATAAATTGACCGAAACGGGTCAAACCTTATCATTTTAATCTCAAAATCCAGAATGTGTTTAGTTTATCCATATTATACAAGTCTTCAAACTTGTCGGGTCTAAATCACATTCTATTCCGGTCTTCGCTTACTCATGCGTTTGAACAGAATCTTCCTTTAAAACTAACCGGTCTAAGTTTAAGCTTAATTAAAGACCCGTTAGAAATCTAATACGTTATTAAAACCATTGTTTCAGAATAGGAGACCCGGTAAAAGCTACACGCGCTTGCCATTTGTGATTAATACTTGCAAAGGTAAATACTTTTAACTTATTTTCCCTATACGGGCTTGGGGTACGGTATATAAAATACCGCTTGGTCGGACATGGCATCTTTAATTGTATGAAGGTTAAATCATTGAAATGTCCTGTTTGAAAATGTTTTGTTTTCTTAAAGCCTTTGGGGGGTTAATGACCATGTCCCGGATATCCTTGGCATCATTTTACGAAATGGCCACGACCTAAGCACGGGGTGTAGGCGTACACTCGTCAGTGCCTAAATAAATAATGTGGTGTGTCTATTGATCTTTAACCCGGCATGAACCGGGCTGCTGAACGCATAAGAAACATGTAATTCTTTTACAAGTATTATATTCAAATAATTATCCCAAGTTATAAAAAGTTTTGTGCCATGTGCATACAAATCAATTTTTAAACCTTTTCAAAATGAGTCAGTTGAATTGTATTTACCAGTGTAAACTGACGTATTTTCCCAAAAAGGTTAAGTGCAGGTACTACTCGTAATAGGCTGGCCTCTCCTTAGCATCAATAAGAGTCTCGCAAGCTTGGATGCATTTAAGTCTGTTGAACAAGTTTCCTTTTTATTTTGATCCGCCTGTGGATCTGTTTCAACTGTGTTGTGATACTTAAATATTACACTTTTATTCAGTTGAAATAATATCTATCTTTTGCTTCCGCTGTGCATTTAAATATTGTGTTGTTTGACTATGATGATATCAACTACGTCACGATACTCCCCACCGGGCCCACCGGTAATACGTGGAAATATCGGGGTGTGACAGTCACAAATTTGGAAGGCGAGGTAGATGTTCTAGGCGAGGTGATGCCGAGAACTCTTTCGTACCATCCAGAAGAGCTGATTATTGGAGAATTACAATCAGGCGTTCGCACTAGACGTCAAATTGACCAAGGCCTTACTTGTTTTTATTCTACAGTTGCTTCGTTACAAACTGAGTTTTCACTTAGTTGTTTTATTTCACAGATTGAACCGCGAACATACAAGGAAGCACTAACTAAAGATTCTTGGGTCAACGCGATGCAAGAGGAGCTGAGTCAGTTTGAGAAGTTAGGAGTGTGGAAATTGGTAGACTTGCCTGATGGCCACAGGAAGATAAACACCAAGTGGGTGTTCAAGTGTAAGAGAGACGATCGAGGGGTTATTATTCGTAACAAAGCTCGACTCGTAGTCCAGGGTTTCAGTCAGCAGGAGGGGATAGATTTCACTGAAGTATATGCTCCGGTTGCTAGACTTGAAGCGATCAGAATCTTCCTAGCATTTGCATCTTGGAAAAGTTTTAAAGTTTATCAGTTAGATGTTAAATCGAAGTTTCTCTATGGGAAGGTAAAAGAGGAGGTATATGTCGGTCAGCCACCGGGCTTCACCGATCCAATCCACAAAGACAAGGTTTATTTGCTGGATAAAGCGCTGTATGGTTTACACCAAGCCCCGAGAGCTTGGTATGAGACTTTGTCTCAACATTTACTTGCCAACAGCTTCATCCGTGGAAAAGTGGATGCCACTCTCTTCACCAAAGAAGTCGACGGACATCTTCTGATAGTTCAAATATACATGGATGACATCATATTCGGGTCAACAAATGAAAATCTGTGCAAAGATTTTGAAAGAGTTATGAAGCAAAAATTTGAAATGTCATCGATGGGTGAGATGAGATTCTTCTTGGGACTTCAGGTTGATCAATTGCCTAAGGGAATTTTCATACATCAGACGAAGTATGTTCATGATATCTTAGAGAAATTTGGGATGTCAGGTTCTACTCCAGCTTCCACCCCATTAGCGACGAATCATGGGATAAACCCTGATCTCACCGGAGAGAAGGTAGATGAAACGTTATATCATTCCATGATCGGATCGCTGATGTATTTGACAGCTTCAAGACCCGATATTATGTATCCAACCTACCTCGCAGCAAGATTTCAATCTAACCCGAGAGCTTCGCATATGGTGATTGTGAAACGGATATTACGCTACCTGAAAGGAACTCCATCACTGGGGTTGTGGTATCCAAGAAAAGGCGATTTCACGCTTGAAGGGTATTCCGATTCCGATTTCGGATGCTGCAAAGTTAACGCTAAGTCAACAACAGCGGGGTGCCAGTTTTTCGGACCACGATTGGTTACCTGGCAATGCAAGAAGCAGACCTCTGTGGCTTTATCCACATGTGAAGCTGAGTATGTATCTGCTAGCAGTTGCTGCTCTCAGATCTTGTGGATCCAGCAACAGATGAGAGACTACGGTTTGCAATTTCTTAACACCCCTATCTTTGTTGATAATGAGGCAGCGATTAACATTACAAAAATCCTGTTCATCACGCTAAAACGAAACACATTGAAATTCGTCATCACTTCATCCGAGACTGTTTCGAGAAGAAGTTGATATGAATTGAGAAAATCCACACTGACGAACAAAAAGCTGATTTACATACCAAAGCGTTTGATAAAACTCGTTTTCAATATCTTTTAAAATTGAACGGTATGAAGCTTTTATCGGTGTCGGAGGAGATTCTTGGCGTAGATGAAGGTACCACTGTAGATGATGTTGAGACGCAATCTGCAATGGTTTGTCGATTTTTTACTTGTTTTGGTATTTAGGGGGAGTATAGGGTAATATTTTCAGAAAATACAAAAACAGTAAAAAATTTCAAAAATCACAAAAACATGAGATTTTTTCAAAATACAAAAACAATAGAAAACTGAAAAAGAGCTTGTGTAAAAAAGGGAAAATGATAGTACATTGGCTTGACAGTTACGGTATGCTAAAGACATGTAAAGTTTAAAAGTCTTAAGCAGTCTCGCTGATGATATGCCGATAGGTTTTTACACATTTAGTAGGTTTGTTCGGGATATAAACTTAAAATTCATACTTGCTTATTTCGTGGGGAACACTACTTGGATATATAGGTAACCCCTGAAATCTTGTTTGAAAGATCCCTCTTTCTGAAATACTAGGTCTTTATACTCAGTGATATCTGGGGTATTATCCCGGGACTTCTGATATTGTGGAAGCAATGGCCTAATCCCCGTATAATACTTTACGCTTGTTTGAAATATAGCATCTCCCTCAGCATAAAAAATGATGAAACATTGCAAAATGCTAATCATGTGCTGTTGTAAAAAAGATCCTCTAAAGGGGACACACCAAAAATCGAAGCCGTCATCTATCTGATTTTGCTGAAGCAATAGCCTGAGCTCTCACGGCCCTCGCATTTAACCCCTTACAGATATCATCTGTGGTATACTCACCTGTAAGACTGAATATTGGGTTCTGGATATGGGAGTATATTCAAGAGGTGGGACACATGAATGAGTTTAAGTCTCTAAAATACCTAATTCGTATCCTGGACAGATTGAAATTTGTGTGAGAATTTAAGTGGATCAGTATATCGACAATCTAAGCGAATTGTTTAATTCTGAGTATGAAATCAAAGCTTAACGGTACTTGTGACTTGTCGAATAGCTGATATGATTCCCTAACACGCTCACCAAAAATATGTTTGTAAATAGTTTACATTTACTGCATTTCATTTCTGTTTAGCATTCTAGTTTAGAAACTTTATTCAAAATCCAAAAAGATTTTACATTTCTGCTTTATTTTCCGACAAACCAAAGTAGAAAGTTGATCTTCAGATTCAAAGTTTGAAGCAGATGCAGGAAGTTTCTGAGCTGGACAAAAGAGTTGTGAGCTTATCTTGTTAAATTTGTGAAAAATGAAAAGACAAAACAAGTTCATTAAGTTGAAACTTGTAATTTTCAAGATAATGTTTTGAAAATGTTGAACAAAAGTCAGTTTTGTTTTGTCTTGAATCAACCAAGGTCATTAAGTTGGACTTGGTAGAAAAATTGAGTACTCAGGGTCATTAACTTGGACTTGAATACTTAAGTGGATTATTAAAACTGATAAAAGCAAGAAAAGATGTTAAAAGAATACATTGTAATGTCAAATTCTTGAGAAACAGGAAACAAGATCCCCATGGCAAAGAAAGTGTAAAGATTGAACCAGAATTCAAGCTCCAGCATATTGAAAGGGGGAGTATACATTCTGGAACAACATTCAAAGGGGAGTTTTGAAGATAGAGATTGAAGGATGCTTACAGTGTCAGACAAATTGGACAGAGAAGAAGATAGATCAAGACTAAAGACTGAAGATTTGATGCTAAAGACTTCGTCAACATCCAAGGGGGAGTCTGTTGGTGCATAGATGTCTGTTAACTTCGTCTTTATAGAGTCTTGTGTCTAGATAGGATAAACCAGTGCTCAGCAGGATAAAATTAGGGTTTGTGTGTGTTTGTGTAATTTCGCACGAAATTAGCCAGTGCTTATTTCGTACGAAATTACACCCCTATATATAGCTGAGTGGTTTAGTCATTTGTAACTTTTCCGATTCAGAGCCGAGGTGCTGCCAGTTTGTCAAACGATCTGTAAAAGCTTTGAAATCATTAATAAGAAGATAATTAGGGAATATCAAGCTGTATCAAGTCTATTTCTCTGATTCCGCCTTTGAAATAGATCATAATCTCTTCTGATTGACTCGTTAGGGTCACACAACGATCCAACAGTTTCATAAGGTGATTCTAACACATATTCATCCTAATTTCACTTAAATTCACGGATTAATCGAAACCCATTTCATCCAAGATCATACATTCATAAATTGGTTCTTACCTTGGCTCAAGATCAACTATAAATGTATGGATTATGCTTCATGCAATGGATTTCCAGCCTATAATCTTCCAATTTGTGCAGAATTTTGAGTAAAATCTTTGAGTTAGGGTGAACCTTCTCTTCCCCCTTCTAACCTACGACACCCACACTTACTTGAACCAAAATTCTGCACTTATATTTTGTTATAAAAATCTTCTTCTCATTTTAACACATTCCACCCTCATCTTTCATAACATGCCTTTTATCATCCACATTCTAAGTTAGTTAACTTTGTTATTCACAATAACTTACTTACCAATATTTTATTAACTTTTCATATGGTAAAATTTACATTTACCATTTTCTTTTATTAATGCATCAAATTAAAATATTATGTTATAACATATAAAATTTTGGGGTTGTTACATTTCATAAACGTGACCATCTAATAGACTGAAAGGTAGAAAAGTACCGATAGACTGAAAGGTAGAAAAGTACCCTATACGGACCCTTGACCCTTTTTTAAGGTTGTATTATAATTCAAGCACAGTATATTATCATTATCTAAATGCTAAAATTTTGATTGCTTTTCAACAAGTTGTGACTTATGAATGAAATAACATTCACTTTCATATAGATGTTATTCACGCTTTTTAAATTGTTTGTTCTACACGATGGCCTAAATGTACATACTCACCCATCTTTTCAATACAATATGTCTCAATTCTCAAATGTCAGAACAAATTTTATTGTCATTGAGTCAAACTATAATTAATTATGATAGACAAGGGTGCTAAAAGAAAATAGACTAGGGTGCAATGAGAAAAACTCAACATATAATTTATCTATATCAAATCAAATTTATAATAAGTAATTCAAGTTAATATCACGTAGGGGCTGTTTGGTAGCCTCTGAATGGTCATTAACGCTTTGTTCCCAAGTTAACTTAATGAGGGAAAAGAAAAGAAAGTAAAAGTGAGAAAGGAAATGACGAGAAAGGAAAAAAAAAGATGTCTTTCCCACCATTTCCTCCCAAATCGAAAGGAAAGAAAAACTAAAGAATTTAGCATAGTTTTACTTTCATTTCCTTTTTTAAATGAAACTCGGGAACATGACATGTTTTCTTTTCCTTTCTTTTCCTTCCTTAAATGAAATTCTGGAACATGAAATATTTTTACTTCTTTTTGTTTCTTTTCCTTTCCTTCCATTAGTAAACTCTGGAACACGGTGTAAGAGGCTACCTCTTAATGGAACCATTAAGAATTTTACTAATGAGAAGGTAGAAGAATGTGACATGTGATGATTTACCATTCAGAGGTTACCTCTTAACCATTCAGACTTAAGGTTACCTCTTATTCATTCAGATGTTTAAAACCATTAAGAGGTAGCATCTAAATGGTCATTAAGAGGCTACCAAACAGCCCCGTAGTATACTCTCATTCAACCTCACATTTTTTATTTATATATTAATTAGTGTTAATATTTTAATAGTTAGTAATGGATTTTACTAAACATTATATCAATATAATATTCTTTATTTGTTTTTAAATTAGGTAAACATTGCTTGAAAACTAAAACAATATAATGTGATATTAATCGTATTTTTCTAATGATTTACCCCAACAAATTAGTAAATTAAAAGTTTTGTCCTTTATGTTTGTCCCAAATTGTAGGCGCTGTCATTTGTCTTTAAAATTGATGAGTTTTGTCCTTAATGTTTGCAAATCTTGCACGTTATGTCCTTTAGGCCAAACCCAGTTAGATTTTTTGGTTAAATCTGATCACCCAGGAGTATTTTAGTCTTTTTACCCTGTTAACTTGGTATTATTAAAAAATAAAACAAAATAATTTAAAAAAATATTATTATTATCATTATTATTATCTTTCTCTCCTAACTCCATCTCTCTCTACCATCTCTCTTACAAGTTCTGCTACACCACACCAACACCAACACCACCACCACCACCACCGCCACCCCCACCCCTAGTCGATTACACCCACCTATTATTACCCACCACCTGATTATCCATCTACGAATTGCACCACCACTACCACCACAATTGTTCACCTTCCACCACTAAAAACCTAGCCCGATTACCTATCAGCAAACCCTAACCCGCCACACCATCACCGCCCATTTCGGCGACCATCTCCAAAACCCAACCGCTGACCAAACCTGGTCATGAACAGGACGACGATGATGGAGACGGTGACAGTCGCAAGTCTAGCGACTGTCACGGCTAGAATGGTGGCAGTGTGTTGTTGCAGCGGCGGCTGCAAAAGTTGAAGATGAAGGTAAGACGACCGGAGATCGAAGAAAGATCGAAAGATTCTTGCGACCCATCTAGGGTTCCGATGAAGTTCCGACAGGAACCCATCTAGGGTTCCGATGAAGTTCCGACAGGATTCCGGTAACCTTGTTTTGACCTGCAAATTCTATTTTCGTATAGATTGGATTTATCACAGTGGCCGGAATCATTTTTTTGTTGAGTTGGTTTTTTGGGAATTTTTTATTTTGGGGGTGTTTGAGTTGATTTGGAGATTGTGGTAAAGGGTGGTGGTTGTAGATGATTAAGGGTGGCGGTGGTGGCGGAGGTTGTTGATTTAGAGATGATGGTTTTGGTGGCTGTGGTTGTTGATTTGGTGGAGGTGGTTGTGGGGGTTGAAAGGATTATTAAATTTGAGCGGCGATGGGGGTTTGGGTGGTGTCTAACAGGTGGTGGTGGGTGTTTCTGGTGGCGGATAGTGGTGGTTAGGTGTTTCCGAGTTGGGGGTTCAGTTTTGTGAGGTGGTGGTGATGGTGATGGCGGAAGATGATGGTGGTGGAACTAGGACAGGTAAAGAGAGATGGTAGATATGGAGTAGAGAGGGAAAATGGAGCTTTTTAGAGAGAGAGAAAGACATGGACTGAGTTATATATATATATATTTTTTATTTTCAGATTTTTTTAAATAATAGAGATAAAAAGACTATTATACCCTCATGTGCCTTGCACATGATCAGTTTTAACCAAAAAATTTTACTGGGTTTGGCCTAAAGGACATAACGTGCAAGATTTGCAAACATTAAGGACAAAACTCATCAATTTTAAAGACAAAGGACAGCGCCTGCAATTTGGGACATACATAAAGGACAAAACTTGTAATTTACTCTTATTTTTAGTTATTAGAGTTCAACCGTTATCAACGGTTCAACCTTTTTACAAGCTTAGGCCAGTCGATATGGGGGACGGCCAAGGGCCGGCGAGGGACGGCCAAGGGCCGGCGAGGCACGGCGCCGCCCCGGGGCGACACCCCGGGGCACCGCCCTCTTGGCCTGTCCCCGTCTTCCGCGTTAACCTGCAGCCGTTCTCGACGTCCCCCTCCATCACACACATTCCTATATATATATATATATATAGGATAAGGATCATGTGAGAAGTAGTAGGCTATTTGAGAAGCATTCTGGATCACATATTTTCCCTAAGCAAAAAAATGCAAAAAAAAGGTAAAAAAATGCAAAAAAATTTTTGGAAAAATCGCAGCTTTTTCTTTAAGGATTTAATTTTTTTTTTTGGATTTATACACATGTGTATATTGTTAATCTTTTAACTATACATATATGTATATTGTCAATTATACATATATGTATATACATGTTTAAAATTGAAAAATAAGTGTTATTTAGGGTTTAGCATTAGTATTTAGGGTTTAGGGTTTAGCTTTATGGTTTAGGGTTTAGCATTAGGGTTTAGCAATAGTATTTAGGGTTAGCATTAGGTTTAGCTTTTGGGTTTAGTATTAGGGTTTAGCTTTAACTTTTGGGTTTAGCTTTATCTTTAGGGTTTGCATTAGGGTTTAGTATTAAGGGTTTAGCTTTAGGGTTTAGTTTTAGCTTTAGGGTTTAGCATTAGGGTTTAGCTTTAGGGTTTAGCATTAGGGTTTAGCTTTAGGGTTTAGGGTTTAGCATTAAGGTTTAGATTTAGTGTTTATGGTATAAGGTTTAGGATTTATAACACATATTTTTTCAATTTTAAACATGTATATACATATATGTATAATTGACAATATACACATGTGTATAAATCAAAAAAAAAATAAAAAAAAAATAAATAATTTAATCCTTAAAGAAAAAGTTGCGATTTTTCCAAAAAAAAAAAAAAAAAAAAAAATTTTTTGCTTTTTTTTTCACCTTTTTTTGCATTTTTTGCTTAGGGAAAATGTGTGGTCCAGATTGCTTCTCAAGTTTCTCAAATAGGGTGGACTTCTCTTAGGATCCATACCCTATATATATATATATAGGGTAAGGTTCATGCGAGAACCACCTTTATTGCGAGAACCGCGAGAACCAATGTGAACACAAAATAAAATCTAAAAAAAATCAAAAAAGCACTCAAATTTTTTTTTATTTTTTTTAATATTTTTTAATAAAAAATCGCTATATTTTGTTACCATAAAAAAAAAAACTTTTTTTTTCGAGTAACAGTTATCCATGCACATGTGCATATGTATCATTACTTCAACAAATTCGGTAATACGTTATCAGGAATAGACAATTGCACTTTAATTTACAATATCATTAGTAATACACTACTTTTTACATTACCAATATTCAAAATGCACATGTGCATAATTAGGTATAACCATGATATAACGTGTTTTGGTACAAAAAGTTTGTGATTTTGAATGGAGAAGTAGACCCATATACATGCTTTTTGGTTAGTTATATCTAGTGGTTGATGGTTTGGTTATAGTTGTCAATTTTTTATGTAATATGTTGATTGGATGGTATAAATGGTGTTTACATACATGTAATAAAGTGAAAATATTGTTAATGGTATTGTATTATGGATGGTAGAAGGTAATGGTATTGTATTATGGATGGTAGGAGGTAATGGTAGTGTATTATGGATGGTATGATAGATGAAAGGGAAAGTGTATTCAAAGTGGTGTACCAAAACACCTTATTTCATGTTGATACATATAAATGCACATGTGCATTTCTAATATTGGTAATGTAAAAAGTAATGTATTACATATGGTAGTGTAAATGAAAGTGCAATTGTCTAATATATGTAATGAATTACGGAATTTGTCAAAGAAATGACAAAAATGCACATGTGCATGCTTGTGTATTATGGATGGAATGATAGATGAAAGAGAAAGTAGTGTACCAAAACACCTTATTTCCTGTTGATACATATAGATGTACATGTGCATTTCTAACATTGTTAACGTAAAAAGTAGTGTATTACACGTGGTAGTGTAAATGAAAGTGTAATTGACTATTATTTGTAATGAATTACGGAATTTGACAAAGAAACGATACATATGCACATGTGCATGGATAACTGTTACTCGAAATTTTTTTTTTTTTTTGAATTTTTATTTTTATTTTTTTTATTAACAAAATATAGCGATTTTTTCAAAAAAAAAATAGTAAAAAAATAAAAAAAAAAACTTTTGGGTGTTTTTTAGATTTTTTTAGGAATTACTGTTTGTGTTCACACTGGTTCTCGCGGTTCTCGCAATAAAGGGTGGCTCCTAACGGATCTTTGTCCTATATATATATATATATATAGCCCTATCCCCCACCCACTTGGTCCATCCCCTTTAGGCCTATCCTCACACCCTCTTACGTTGCGGGTAACGTGGCGGCCCATCCTCCCCACACAATACCTTCCGGTCTTATACATTTATTAATATAGCCCAAATTTATTATTATAGCACAATAATGTTTGAAATTATATGTGTTGCAAGTAGATTAATTGTATAACAAGGGCGGATAAAGTTATCGGTTATCTGAAATTTTTTTTCTGGTGTTTCATTATACGATTTAAAAATAACTAAGAAGTTTCATAAAGAATTGATGGTTAAGCACTTTGGAAGCAGACATTAATTACTATGTGCAAAACATTGCAAATTTGTGGGACAATTATTAGACACACCTACTTATCTTATTATGTTCTGTAAACAAAACTTTTTTATTCTAAAAATCCATAAAAATCTACGAATATTACAATTCGTTCAAATTACGCTATCATATGAGAACATTACAATGCGTTAAAAATTGCTTAATGATCACACGAGTTTCATAAAAACTATAATGTTGGATTATAGTCATCATCCTGGTGATAAAAAAATTATGAACTAACACATGAAAATATTCAAACAAATACCCTCCACATATGAGTTTCGCGGCAAGGAAAAAAAGGCGTTCGACAAGATCGACCTTTTTGAAATTTATTTAACGCTTTAGGTTTCTTATTTTGTAATTTTTAGGTTTATGTAATTTTATAAATATTAATGAAGTTGTATGTTTTTTTTTTATAAATGTTTGTGTGATTTTTTTAAATTTTGTATATATTTTTTTTAAACTACCCTGCCACGCGGTGCACCCAACCCAAGCCCAACCCACGCCCCACCATAGCCCGCGGACACGTACCAGGCAGTAGGGGGGGGGGGGGGCTCCCATTCCACGTGTCAGCACCCGCCCCAACCCACGCCCAACCCAAGCCCCACCATACCCCGCAGTCTTAGCTTCCAAGCCACTCAATTTCAAGTGTGAAATCGACCAATATGAATATCAGTTCGTGAGTGAAGATGAGGGGTGATTACTGAAATTTTCAAGCTAATAGAATTGGTTTGCTTGAAGTTTCATTTTAACCCCCTAGACGCTTGTCATAATGCACTTTGGGTGTTATTTAGATAATAGGATCACTAATTTTTTTTTTTTTTTTGTCAATATCATTCCACACGAAAAGGGGCAATTACAAAACAATGGCAGGTAGTCGGGCAACAAGTTGCGCCACCACCCTCTTTTGAATAGAAAAACCAATAAATGTCAATTAAATTGTCCTATATATTAATAATTCAACGAAATGAACAGTAACTAAATATAAGTTTTTATTTATTGAGGATTATGAGGAGAGGGTGGGAGGTGGGGTTACTAAATCAGCTAATTGGTGGTGGCGGTTCAAAACAGAAAAAGAAGGGCTGTGGCGTCGGATTGTTTGGGCAATTCATCACAGGTCGAGGGCGTGGAACGACATTCCAGTGAAGGTCTCAGTGGCGGGGCCGTGGAAAAATATATATAGTGTTCGGCAGTCACTGCTGTATGCTAATATCGATCTGCATCAGGACTTCACAGCTGAGGTATGCAGTGGTAAGGATGTATTTTTCTGGTTGGATAGCTGGTTGGATCAGATGCCGTTATTCGTCAAATTCCTAGCGCTTTTTAAGGAGGAGATGGTTAAACAATGCTATGTTGCGGATCGCTGTATTACTGGGAGTTCCGGGCCGATTTTTAGCTGGGCTTGGGCCCAACCTGCTCTCGGTTCAGATGCAGAAAATGAATTGCAGTTGCTGCTGTTCATGCTTGAAGATTTCGTTGGATCAGCTGGCAGAGATGTTTGGAAGTGGAGGCATGAAATGGATGGTAAGTTCTCTGTTTCGAGCATTAAAAGTTGCTGAGTGTAGTTAACCGTACCAGCCCTGAACGGGTCTTTGAATGGAATAACTGGGTCCCGAAAAAGGTCGGAATAGTAGCCTGGAGAGCGGAGATGGAGAGACTGCCGACAAAGTGTGCTTTGGTGAGGCGTAACATTCCGGTTCAGAACCATATGTGCGTATTCTGTGGTGACTATGAAGAGACTTGTGAACATGTTTTTGTCTCTTGTCAATTTGTGCAAACAATATGGCAAAACTTGGCGGATTGGGTAAGGATTCCACCGATCATTGCGTTTGGGTTTAATGATATACTTACATTGCATAAGTCAAGCTCGGGATCAAGAAAGATAAGTAAAGTAATTCATGCTCTTGTTTTGGTGACCTTTTGGAGCATTTGGAAATCTAGAAATGAAGCAGTATTTAAACAAGTTAATCCAAGTACGACGAGGAATCTAGACGAGATCAAATCGTTGGCGTATCTATGGGTTAAAAGTAGATCAAAAGAGGCGACATTAACTTGGGAGGATTGGAGTCGTTTCAATTTAAGCGTTTTGAAATAATGTAATTGTATTGTTTGGTGTCAAATGTTGTATTTTGGTGTGAATCATTGTAGATTTGGTGGGTAGCTTCTTGCTACAATTAATAAAATTCTGTCGGCCGTTCAAAAAAAAAACTAAATCAACAAATTAAATTAAAAAAGAAAACGATAATGTAAATTATGAGTTTGTGTATTAACTACAAGCTTACCCCGCGTTATGCACCCAAGATTTTGTACGTGTACATTTACAATCTGATCTATTAACTATTAACTGTTAACTATATCTAACAGTTTCAAAGTAGATGTAGTAGCTATAATTATATCTATTCAATTTTTAAAGTTATATAATTTTCTTTGTGAATTAATTGAAAAGAAGGTAACTCAGCTATAGTTACCCCTTTAAAAAGGAAAGTTTTGTTGTTCTTTGATTTTCCCCTCTTTTTAATATAAATTTTCAGCTCAAATAAATATTTAATTTTATATAATTTTATTTCATCAAAAACCATTCTTAATTTTATTTTATTACTTTTTGTTACATTTAACCAATATATATTTACTTATCCATTTATATTTAAAATTCTAAATTAAGTTATAATTATGAATGTCATTTTTTACCATAAATATAAATTTATTTTTATAATTTTTCACATAAATTTATAGCCTAAATAGAGTTGTATTCGTTATAAAATATTATTTATACTGTAAGCTATAGAAGTGTCTGTACTGTATCAGTATAGCGACAAACCGAATTGATACCTTCACAACAATATCTATACCAGCAGTGGCGGATCTAGGATTCCGACCAAGCGGTAACGTTTTATCAAATAAGCGATAACGAAATCGAAAAAACGTCAAATTTTTCCAAAATTTACACTAAAAACGTCAAAATTTTTCCGGCCAAGCGGTAGCGGATGGCACCCCTTGGCCCATGGTAGATCCGCCCCTGTATACCAGGTTGATTTCATCCGAACAACATCGTTACCGGTACCGGTATTGGTAGTATCGGTTTCGTTTATGATATTCGTTTTTTGTGGTTTTCAATCGATGTAAACACACATGTCGATATCCTTTTGGGATATCACGACTTTATTTTTCGGGTTTTATCTTTCGGTTGCCATACCAAATGCCAATAGCGTATCACTACCATAACAAACCGAACCAATAGCGGCTGAATTCTCTAGGGTTTAAATTTGATAAAGCTGAAGTTTCCTGCCTTCGTATCTAAGGATGTAATGACTAATGGATGATGGATAAGACTTGAGTTGGCTTAATTCTTCACTACCCGGTTTATAGTTTTCGATCGATGTAGATCTTTCCCGCCTAATGCATTTGAAGACCTGTATATTACCTTATACATTTACATGTAAACTTATATAAACAGAAAAATAAATTCATAAAATACTGTATTTGTTAAATAAAAATATAAAATAAAAAGTTAGAAATCTACTCTTTATCGTCGCCGGTTATTCAAAGTGTGTGATTATATTTCGTCGGAGTTACCAATCTAAGACCGTGGGGTATGGTGGGGCGGGGGTTTGGGGCATGGGTTGACACGTGGCTTGGGTGGGCTTCGCTGGGGTGACCCACATTGAAGACGGTATGGTGGGGCGGGGGTTTGGGGCATGGTCAGTCCAAACTGCTATTTATTTTTAAAACAAAAAATTTAAAATTTTTTTAATAATGTTTTTTAAATAAAGAAAATTACATAAAAAAATTCCTAGTGCTTGTAATATTTTTTTCTTTATCTCTTCTCTCGTCTCCAACATTAGTTCTAACTCTTCACCTGATAGGTGATCGATGGGCTGAGCTAGAAATTTCATATCATCTCGTCTTTGTTTCAGGGCATCCCGAGCTTCTTTGTTCTTTCGAATTTCGGCCCTTTGTTGTTGGAATACGTTGAATGTATCTAACTTGCTTGCAATGTCATCCAACTGATCGCTGTATACTCCCCTACGCGAGCCCGAACTCCCAACTGAAGGCGATGCCGTACCCGATCTTGATTTTTGAGCGCGCCTTTTTGCGGCATCTGTTCCGTATTCAGGCTGGTTTGGCGAATCATCCAGAAAGTCCTCCAACTCTTGATCTCGTGCATCCGATTGGGCTTGGGACGAGGGTGTCCTTGACCTTTTGGAAGACGTGTTAGTTTCGCTACCACTGAGGATATTCGCCCACTTGGGATGGAACTTACAAATGTCCCAACAATGCATGAAACGGAAGTCGCTCCCCACATTTGTTTTGTATGAACCAATGCATTTGTCACAGAGTCGGCTTCGGTTTCACCACTTTTTGGGTTTTGCTTTGCCTTATGTAAAAAACCACTAAATTTGGTGAGTTGCCCGCTTATCTCGGTCCACTTCGAGGATAAGCTATCATTTTCACGATAAAGCTCCCTTTCCATTTCTTCATGGAATGCTTTACTAATCGCTTCCCACAAATGGTTTCTATGTTGAGAATTTACTATTTTAATCAAAACAAAATTTAATATATTACAAAGTTATAAAAAAACATAAATATTAAAATAAGGGCTACAAAATATTTAAAAATACCTAAAGTTGGATGTTGAGATAGTTGAAGCCAAGCCCTCGCCAATGCAACTTTTTCATTGACGACCCATCTTTGTTGTTTTCGTTTGGCGCTTTCAAGTGCTTTCTCAGCCTCGGTTTTTTTCTTGTTACTTCTCTTCTTGATGGGTTTGGATGCGAAAGGACCATCGATGGGGGGTTGAGTTTCGGGGACGGTTTCGGTTTGGGAAAGGTTGATCGGCGTTTGTGGAAACGGGCTAGGTATAGAATCGTCGGTGTGAGGGAAGTTAGTATACACACGATTCGAGAGAAAGGATGCGTAACCCGCCATATCGGGCATAGTGGAGTGTATTACAAAGGGAGCAATTGGACGATTGGTTGGTGAGCTAGGATTTTTTTGTAATGCCCACGGGTTGTTCGGGTTAAAAACACGATTATGAGGATTCATTTTTCATATTGTGGTTGAATGAATATTTAAAAAAAAAAAGATAGAGGTGATTATAGAAGAGGTGGAGTAGTTGTGGTAAAAAAAATGAATAGAAATATGAGTTTTTATAGTGAAAAAATTCAATTTTTTTTACACATAGCCGTTGGCCAACGGCTAGCCCAATGGCTAGTTATCTTGGCCAATCAGATCCCGCCATGTCACCTTGATAGCCCCGCCCAACGCTCGTCCTTAAACTCCCGCCCAAGGGGTCACGCCCAAACCCAAGCCCACCCGGGGTGGTGACTTGGGCGTTTCTCTCCAACCCACGCCCCATACCCCATAGTCTAAGCATGTGTGAAAGTTGTTTACAATACAAAAAGGTACTTTATATGACGAAACATAAAAGTAAAATAAAAAATAAATATATACTCTTCGTTGTCATCGGTTAGTCAAAGTGTGTAATTATATTTCGCTGAAGTTACTGATCCAAACACGTGCGCATAATTATAAACGTAAATAAAAAGAAATAAATAGATATATACTCTTCATTGTTGTCGGGTAGTCGAAGCAAAATTGAAAACCATATGATGTTGTTTGGTCATTGCCGGTTTACAACCTAGTTTTCAATCAAATTTATATTAGAATGTTGACAAAAATTATTGAACACAAATGTCTGTTTAGATTCTTTTAAAAAAGTTGTAGGATCGAAGGTTCGACCTAATGAGTCGATCAGAAGAGTTCTAGACCAAACCAAAGGCGGAATTCAATGATTTGGACATGATTGCAGCTTGTTTAACACTAAGAATCACTTTAACTGTCGTTTAGATTGATTTGAACTGATTACAGACCGTTCGACACTTTGGCAGCACTTCGTCTCCGGAATCAGAATGTTTTAAATGACAACCAAGCCTCACCTATATATAGGGAAGCCAGGTCGCATGAACTAGCTCATCCAGGTCGCACGAACTGGACTTGTCACCTCGTGCGAGGTGGCTGGTTCAGCCCTGTTTCCCGATTTTCTCGTACAACATGTCCTGGACTATCTATTCAATTACAAGACTCGATACAAGACGAAGTCAACAGATATATGCACCAACAGACTCCCCCTTGGATGTTGACGAGTCTTTAGTGTGTCGAGTATTCAGTCTTGATCAGTCTTCTTGCTCTTTCCAAAATGTTTTTCTTTGTAAGCATCCTCATCAATCTCTAGCTTCTTCTTGCTCATCAGCATCAGCAGCTGAAATCTTTCAATCAACAGACTCCCCTTTGCTAACAGACTCCCCCTTAAGTTGTTCCGGAATCGCGATCTGACATAACACTCGTTCTAAGATCGTGTCCTGGCTCAAACTCTGCTCAGGCTTAGACACGGGGATCTGCACAAATCTCTACCCAAAAGTAAATTTCACAATTTTTAAAATTTAACAAATTTAGAAACCACTGGTAGATATCATTCATCATCAACAATAGTTATATCAAGTTCAAATTAATGACCTTGATTAACTAACATTTCTCAAATTATTTCAAACCTTAACTGCATTTTCCATTTCAAACACACTCTCCCAACCCACTGTTGTTCATCATGTTTAACACTCGAATTTTGAAAATCAGCTTTTCAACATCAGTTGTCGAAAATAAGATGAAATAAAATCTTTTTGCTTTTTCAAAATTTTATGCTAAAACACATTAATGAAAAGCAGTAAAAAAATATATACAGACAATATTTTTGTGAGTTTGTGTAAGAGGATCATATCAGTTTTTGACAAATCACTAGCACCGTTGAGCTTTAAACACTTTAAGTTCTAAACGATTCACTTAGATTGTCAGTATACTGATCCACTTAAATTTTCACACAAAGTTCAACTGTTTCGAGATAAGGATTTAGTGTTTTAACGGACTTAACTTATTTGCGTGTCCCACCTCAGAATATACTCTCGTATCCAGACTCCTATATTCAGTCTTACAGGTGAATGTACACTAATGATATCTGTAAGGGTTAAATGCGAGGCCATGAGAGCTCAGGCTAGAACTTCCGTTCAATCAGAGAGATGATGGCTCGACTTTAGGTGTGTTCCCTTTAGAGAATCATTTCTTCAACAGCACATGATTAGCATTTTTCAATGTTTCATCATTTTTTATGCTGAGGGTGGGCTTTAAGAATAAAGCAGTGCAGAGTATTATACGAGGACTAGGCTATTGCTCCTGCAAAATCAGAAGTCCTGGTATAATACCCCAGATATCATCACGCACAAAGACCTAGTATGTCAGAAATAGAAAGCCCTTCAAACAAGATTTCAGGGGTTACCTATATATCCGAGAGATGTTCCCCACGAAATAAGTAAGTGTATGATATTTAGGTTTATATCTCGAAAACAATCTACTAAGCGTGTAAAAACCTACTAGCATATCATCAGTGAGACCGTTTATCACATTTTAACTTTCCAATTCTTTAGCGTACTGTGATTGTCTACTGATGTACTATCATTTCATCTTTTTCACAACAAAACTCATTTTTGATTTTTCGATGTTTTTGGTTTTTAGATTTTATCATGTTTTTAGATTTTTCAAATTTTCAAAATTTCTAAAATTTTACTCCCCCTAAAATCAAAAATATGTTTCAATTTTTGATTTTCCAGGAAAATTTGAAAATAAACGCAATAAACTGTACAAATAAACTGACAAACTTATGTGAATTGCTTCAATTCTCCATTCACTTGGCGTAAACAATCAGAACTCCCCTTGACAACAAACTATTTTCCCATTATGATTTCAAAACACTTAAGTTTGTTTTAATAAAAATGTTTTTTCCGGAAAATTAGTTTTGTTGATTTCACACATCATGGGGATTCATTCATCACTTTGTTCTTTCAACCACTTGTAAAAACTATAACATTTGTAGGTTTTCAAGAATGATGCCGATTCATGCTCCACGATGTTGGTGCATCTAGTGTCTGTTAACTTCGTCTTAATCAAGTCTTATGTCTAGATAGGATAAACGAGCACATAACAGGGTTAGAAATTAGGGTTTTATATGTGAAAGTGGATGATTCCGCTTGAAAGTGACACAGATCAGTTCAAGCGAAATCAACATGTTGATTCCGCTTGAAATGGAACGTGACAGGTTCAAGCGAAATCAGAACTCTCTATATATGTGTGTGCTGGTGTCATTTGGAGCGGAATTAGTTCATGGTTTCTGAGTCGAGGTGCTGTCCATTTGTCATTTGAACTTGTAAAAGCTCAGGAAATCAGTAATAGATAAAGATTAGAAAGGAACAAGCTGTGTTGACATCATTTACATTGATTCCGCCTTTGTTCTTGATGATGAACTACTCAGATTGACTCGTTAGGGTCAACGAACGATCCAACAAGTGGTATCAGAGCTCAGGACGAGGAGTTCATACCAATTCAGCTTGATTTCATTGGATTCTCACACTTCTACTCATTCTTTTCTGATTTGAACAAAATTTAACGGTTGAAATGGCTTAAAACTCACACATATCAAGCGAAACATTGTTTCAACTAATCCTTGAAAGAATTGGACCTTAATTCGAACAAATTCTGACAAAATTGATTAATTTCGCTTGAAAATCTGTTCATAAATGCTGACATCATCTTGATTTCGCTTGAACTTGCTTGTGTGATTTCAAACGAAATCAACTTCTTTGGCTAATTTCGCTTGAAACTGTTTTGGATTTCAAGTGAAATCAGATTCCGCTTGAATTTTAAAGTGAAATAAGTGATTTCGCTTCAAACTTGTTTCCGCTTGAAAAGTCTTATTTCGCTTGAAAACAGATTTCGCTTGAAAAGTCTTACCTCGCTTGAAAGCTGATTTCGCTTGAGATAATTCCGCTTGAAATTGTTGTTTTCAAAATTTCAAAAATTTTTCTAAGTGTTTGTTGACTGTTTCAGGTACGTGAAAGATGGATGATTTCATGAATCCTTTCTGTGATGTGTTTGCTTCTACCGGTGGTTCTGGAGACGGCACATCAAATAACACGAATGAAACTCCACCAACACCAAGTGCAAAGAAAATACTTTCAAATGCTATGAGCGTAGACAGTGCGTATGGAACATACAACAAGCCGCCCAAGTTGATGGCAATTGAAGATTACAACCGGTGGGCTACAAGATTCGAAGAATGGCTTAAAGCGTTTGCGTATCCCAGTTGGAGAAGTTTGAAAAATGGATTTGATATGGGGAGAGATGATTATGAGAACTTAGAGGAAAATCAGATTGAAAGATATGTTGCTGAACAGAAGTGTATTGCTCTGCTTCACCAATCTGTCCGAGATGATATTATCGCACTAATCGAGTACAAAGATTCGAGAGACCTTTGGGAAAAATTAAAAATAAAATGTATTGGTAGTGCTGAAATAGTTAAGAACAAAAAGAAACTGTTACGTAAAGAGTTAGATTTGTTTGGTTGTTTAAAGAACGAGTCTGTTTCAAAGATGATTGAGAGATTTGGGCATCTGAAGATGGAGCTTGCTAGACATGATATCATTTACACTCAAGAAGAGCTGGTAGACAAGTTGTTTGACGAACTTCCGAATGAAAAAGACTGGCAGTATTTTGCATTGATGCTGAAAAATACGATAAAGCCAGCTGATTTGAAGGTTGATCTGCTTATAGAAATACTGGAGAGTCACGAGTTGGAGATCAAGAAATCTAGCAAAGTCAACAACTCATCTTATCAGCAGAATGTGGAGTTGTACTACAGAGGAAATCTACCAAAGACTGGTTCTCCAAGAACAGCATTTTCTGCAGAGAGTTCTAATAATGTGAATCAAGAAATTCCTCACAGTGGTTTTCATAGTGGATCTTCTTCAACAACTCCAAGCCAATCTGCACCGAAGAATCTATTTCAATGTAACATCGCTGTAGATCTGAAAAATGGTCAGAATTTTAGCGAAGAATCTGCCAAACAACAGATGGTGTTTTTAGCATCTGTGTTAGAATCGTACGAAAGTCTTGTTGCAGGAAAGATAGGCAACACTAACCTAACAAAGGAGGACTACGATCAGATCGATCCTGAGGAGATGGAATTGATTGATATAAGGTGGTGTATGGCCAGTGCAGTGAGAAGAGCGCAGCGTTTCATGGAGATTACAGGAAGACAGTCTATTGGTGGACCTTCTACCAAGTTAGGCTTTGACAAGTCAAAAGTGACGTGTTTCAAGTGTAAACAGAAAGGTCACTTTAAGCGTGAGTGCAGAAATGCTTACACTGATGATACTGCAAATCCTTTTCGAGAGGATTATTATAAAAAGGCAATTTATCATCAGAATAAATCAGAACCTCCAAGGATGAAGCAGATAGAGGAGGTACCCAAAGAGAAATCCAGGGCACTTGCAGTTTTTCATGACGATGAAGGTTATGATTGGAGTGATGTTTTGCCGGAGGAAGACGCAGTTGGTTATGCCTTCACTGCAGCAAAGATTGTTCCATTTAAAGATAAGAGAACTGAAGAAGTGAAGTATGTAAACAGGAAGGAAACAACTCGATACATGAAAGCCAAAATCTATCATACCTGGATGGAAGCAAAGAAGGCAAGGCGATGGGATCCTGATAGAGAATGTTATCTTGATCCTAATGGTAACATAGCTGTGGATCCAGATACTGTTGATCTTGAAGTTCTCACCAAATAAATTGCTGATGAAGAAGAAGCCAGATAGAGAGAAATGTGGGGAGGAGGAGAAGCCGTTGAGAAAGAAAAAGTAAAAGAGACAGCAAAAGAACCGGAGCCAAAGAAGATTGATGACGGAGTTATTGATACGTCACAAGAACTCACCGCTGAAAACTTGAAGAAGATGGCTGACAAAGTTCTAGCTGCAAAAGAACTAGAGGTAGTTTCTGGTTCTGGAACTGAGTCCAAAGATAAGGTCAGTACAAATGATACACATGTGTCAGGTAAGAATGGTAAATCTGAGAACAGCTGCAAAAATTGCATGAAAGAGTGCAAAGTTTGTAGTACAGTTGCTTACCTTAGTGGTAAGAAGGTTGAAGAACTGACTGGTAAAGTCAGAAGTGTTGAAGATCAGATCTTAAACCGGGACAAATTGTTGAAAGCTTCGAACGATAAATTAAAAGAATTAACTGAGAAAATTGAAAATGATAAAAATGACGTAGAAAGAATTAGGAAAGAAAATGAAAAATTGATTCTTGAAAATCGTCAAATCTCAGAGAATTTTGAAAAGCTTAAACGAACGGTTAAAGATTGTGATGAAAGAAATGGTAAGACAGACAAAGAAAATCTTCAACTGACCGGTGTTCTTAGAGTGAAAGAAGAGTTAATCAATCAGCAACTGGATGAAATTGCTAAGTTGAAGCTTCAATTTCAAGAAGCCAAAATTGAAAATGAACGCATCCAGTTGAAATTGAACAGTTACAACTCTGCAAGCTTTGTTTTACAACACATTGTTCCCAAACCCATCGGGAAAAACAAAGCAGGAGAAGATGTATATGCTGATGGAACCGGGGTGGGGTATCATCAGGTTCCACCACCAGTTCTAAACAATTTCTCAAAGAAGAAATCCGGGTTGGTTAATGATGAAGATGTTCAGGAAGTGAAACTTCTAGAGTCAATTGATGTGACATTTTCTTCATCATCATCTGATGATAGTGTTCAAACTGAGATTGTTAAAGGCATGGCTGAAAGTGTTTTGAATAGTGATTCAACTGATGATGATGAGTGTTTTCTAGACAAATACATTCCGAAACCAAACTCCAAAAACAACTTAAATGAAGAATCTACTCTTGTCATGTACAAGATGTCGAGATCGGATAAGTTGTATTTGGATTCTGAGTTTCCACTGGAGAATGTGAATGTGAACAAATTGAAAAATGTGTTCAAATTGATTGAAATTGATTTGTCTGAAGTAAAAGGTTTAAATCAGACAAAGAGGCAAATGAATTTTGAAAAAGATAAAGCTTACTATAAGAAACCTGTTGTTCCACCGCGTTTTTATAACAACAATCGAAACAGATGGTCGGGTGGATATCAGGGTGGTAAGAATTATCAGAAAAAGAATTTTCAAAACAGAAGGTTTGCTGAGAAAAAGGTGTTTGTTTCGAGTTCAAGTTCACTTTCTGATGAAGAATCTGAGATTTTTTCAAAATCAAACAAAGAGTTCTTTGAGAAGAAAGCATCGCAGCCTCAGTCTGAAGGCACAAGTCAGGTAGTTGACACTCGAACATGCTTCAAATGCAATCAAGTTGGACATATTGCACGAAAGTGTACCAACTTGAAGTCTAAGACTGAAGTTGTGATGAATTCAAGAAAGAAAGATGAGGTGAAGGGAAAAGCTCCATTGGTTGTTGAGAAAAAGGTTTTGAAAAATGACAACACCAAGATCAAAACTGAACTTGTTAAGAATATGGTAACTAAAAATGACAAGTTTTACAAACGGGTTGCATCGTCTCAACAAACATGGAAGCCAAAAGTGGTTGAAAAGAAATCAAGTGTTCCAAAACCAAAGGTTTCAGAGTTGGAAAAACAATCGTCTTCTACCACTCTGGTAAAGATGGATGTTCCTTTGGATTATTATGAACAATTGGAGAAACAATTTTCTACTCCACCAGAGAAGAAGAATGTTCAAAAGAAAAATTAACCAACTAGTCAAACTAAGAAAGATGAGTTTTTCTTATACAAAAAGGTTGAGGGTGGATCTGAAGAAAGCTTGAAGATGAATGACAAAAATTTTCCGCCACTTTACATTGCAAAATCTCACCTTAATGTCAAGTTACCCGAGTCGAAAGAGGCTGGGGTAGCATCAAAATCTCACTAAATGTTTTTGAAATGTGCAGGAGCTTCCAAGATCCGTTTCGCGTTGGATTATGGATAGTGGAGCTTCTCGGCACATGACAGGGAAAACAGCCCTGCTATACGATGTTAGAAATTTTAATGGAGGTTATGTGGGTTTCGCTGGAAATCAAGGAGGTAGGATAGTTGGAAAAGGAACGTTATCCAATGGAATTGTCACGTTTGAAAGAGTTAACTACATCGCCGAGCTTGAAAACAATCTTCTGAGCATCTCTCAGATTTGTGATCGCATGTACACAACGCACTTTTCAGACAAAGAATGTTTGATCTTGAAACCGGGATTTGTTGTTCCCGAAGAATGGGTTATCATGAGAGCGCCCAGAGTGAATGATCTATACGTGTTGGATATGAGTGTAGCAACTACAACCACGGGTCAGGCTCATTGTTTTATGTCTAGAGCAACAGAGAAAGAATCACAGTTGTGGCACCGAAAGATGGGTCATATACATTTGAGAAAAATGAATCACCTGGTGCATAATGATTTGGTTACTGGTGTTCATTTGAAAGGTTTTCATCTTGAGGGGGAGTGCATTAGCTGCATCAAAGGAAAGCAAAAGAAGAAATCGCACACCGGGAAGAAAGAAAACTCAATCTCGAGACCTTTAGAGAGACTCCACATGGATCTGTTTGGTCCAGTGAATGTCAAAAGCATTACTGGGGATCTCTATTGTCTAGTAGTTACAGATGATTACTCGAGGTTTTCATGGGTTTCATTTTTGCAATCAAAAGATCAAACATTTGGAAGCTTAATCACGTTGATCAAAAAGCTTGAAAACTTGTACCAAACTCGTGTTCGAAGAATAAGAAGTGATAACGGTACAGAGTTCAAAAGTAGCAAAATGGAAGTGTTTTGTGATGAAAGAGGTATATTGCATGAGTTTAGTGCTCCTTACACTCCGCAGCAGAATGGAGTAGCTGAAAGAAAGAACAGGATGCTATTTGAAACGGCCAGGACAATGCTTGCTGATTCTAAATTACCTGTAAATTTTTGGGCAGAAGCAGTATCCGCCGCATGCTATACACTCAACCGGGTTCTCACTGTCAAGAAATTCAACAAACATGTTTTGAGTTAATCAATAACCGCAAACCAAATCTGAAGTATCTCGAACCGTTTGGGTCACCCTGCACTGTTCTAGAGCCTTTTGGAAAATTTGGTCCAAAGAGCATCGAAGGAATATTTGTGGGTTACTCAAGTCCACTAAAACGAGTCTTTGTTCCAAGCTTGAAGCGGATTATTGAAGCACACAATGTTGAATGCCAAGGTCACACAATGCCACCACAGAATCCAGGAGATTCATGGCGTTTTCACTATGATACTTTGTGGGATTCATTTGACATGGAAGAAGAAAAGGAAGAAGAAGAAGATTTCTTTGACGAGTTGGATATTCTGAGAGAGTATGAGTCATCGCAGGAAAAGTTCCCAGCTGAGTATTCTAGACGTCAAAAAGCTTCCAACGATGATGAAGCAGGTCCAAGCAATGCTGGAGAACATGATGATATCCAACAAAATGAAGTTGCTCATGATAATCAGACGGTACAGAATGATGATCAAGAATCTGAGAACAGACCAGTATTTGATAGTGGTGATTCAGATTCTGAGGGGGAGCAAATTCAGATTTCAAGTCAAACAAACCCAGTCAGTGAACAAGGTGCAAATCAAAATATTACAAATCTGGAGGGCGAGGTAGATGTTCCAGGCGAGGTGATGCCAAGAACTCTTTCATACCATCCAGAGGAGCTGATCATTGGAGAATTGCAATCAGGCGTTCGCACTAGATGTCAAATTAACCAAGGCCTTACTTGTTTTTATTCTACAGTAGCACCTTTACAAACTGAGTTTTCACTAAGTTGTTTTATTTCGCAGTTCGAACCGCGAACATACAAAGAGGCGCTAACTGAAGATTCTTGGGTCAATGCTATGCAAGAAGAGTTGAGTCAGTTTGAGAAGTTAGGTGTGTGGAAATTGGTAGACTTGCCTGATGGTCAAAGGAAGATAAACACCAAGTGGGTGTTCAAGTGCAAGAGAGACGATCGAGGGGTTATTATTCGTAACAAAGCTCGACTCGTAGTCCAGGGTTTCAGTCAGCAGGAGGGTATAGATTTCACTGAAGTGTATGCTCCAGTGGCTCGATTAGAAGCAATCAGAATCTTCCTGGCATTTGCATCTTGGAAAAATTTCAAAGTATATCAGTTAGATGTTAAATCGGCGTTTCTCTACGGGAAGGTAAAAGAGGAGGTATATGTCGGACAGCCACCGGGCTTCACCGATCCAATCCACAAAGACAAGGTCTACTTGCTAGACAAAGCGTTGTATGGTTTACACCAGGCCCCGAGAGCTTGGTACGACACATTGTCTCAACACCTGGTAGCCAACGGCTTCATTCGTGGAAAAGTGGATGCCACTCTCTTCACCAAAGAGGTCGACGGACATCTTCTGATTGTTCAGATATACGTGGACGACATCATATTTGGGTCTACAAATGAGAATTTGTGCAAAGATTTCGAACGAGTTATGAAGCAGAAATTCGAAATGTCATCGATGGGTGAGATGAAATTCTTCTTGGGACTTCAAGTTGATCAACTGCCTAAGGGAATTTTCATACATCAAACGAAGTATGTTCATGATATCTTAGAGAAATTTGGGATGTCAAGTTCTACTCTAGCTGCCACCCCATTAGCGACGAACCATGGGATAAATCCTGATCTCACCGGAGAGAAGGTAGATGAAACGTTGTATCGTTCCATGATCGGATCGCTGATGTACTTGACTGCTTCAAGACCCGATATTATGTATCCAACCTGCCTTGCAGCAAGATTTCAATCTAACCCGAGAGCTTCGCATATGGTGATTGTGAAAAGGATATTACACTACCTGAAAGGAACTCCATCATTGGGGTTGCGGTATCCAAGAGAAGGCGATTTCACGCTCGAAGGGTATTCCGATTCGGATTTCGGATGCTGCAAAGTTAACGCTAAATCAACAACAGCGGGGTGCCATTTTTTCGGACCAAGATTGGTCACCTGGCAATGCAAGAAGCAGACCTCTGTGGCTCTATCCACATGTGAAGCAGAGTATGTATCTGCTAGCAGTTACTGCTCTCAGATCTTGTGGATCCAGCAACAGATGCGCGACTACGGTTTACAATTTCTAAACACCCCTATCTTTGTTGATAATGAGGCAGCGATAAACATTACTAAAAATCCTGTTCATCACGCTAAAACGAAACACATTGAAATTCGTCATCACTTCATCCGAGATTGTTTCGAGAAGAAGTTGATACGAATTGAGAAAATCCACACTGACGAGCAAAAAGCTGATTTACATACCAAAGCATTTGATAAAACTCGTTTTCAATATTTGCTAAAACTGAACTGTATGAAGCTTTTATCGGTGTTGGAAGAGATTCTTGGTGTTGATGAAGGAGACATTGTAGATGATGTTGAGAAGCAATCTGCAATGGTTTGTCGTTTTTTACTTGTTTTGGTATTTAGGGGGAGTAGGGTAATATTTTCAGAAAATACAAAAACAGTAAAAATTTCAAAAATCCAAAAACATGAGATATTTTCAAAATCCAAAAACAATAGAAAACCAGAAAAGAGCTTGTGTAAAAAGGGAAAATGATAGTACATCGGCTTGACAGTTACGGTATGCTAAAGAAATGGAAAGTTTAAATGCATTAAACAGTCTCGCTGATGATGTGCCGATAGGTTTTTACACATTTAGTAGGTTTGTTCGGGATATAAACATAAATCTTTACTTACTTATTTCGTGGGGAACACTACTTGGATATATAGGTAACCCCTGAAATCTTGTTTGAAAGATCCCTCTTTCTGAGATACTAGGTCTTTATACTCAGTGATATCTGGGGTATTATCCCGGGACTTCTGATTTTGCGGAAGCAATGGCCTAGTCCCCGTATAATACTTTATGATTGCTTGAAATATAGCGCCGCCCTCAGCATAAAATGATGAGACAATAAAATTGCTAATCAATGCTGTTGTAAAAAAGATCCTCTAAAGGGGACCCACTTAAAGTCGAACCGTCATCTCTCTGCTGAACGGAAGTTCTGACCTGAGCTCTCATGGTTTCGCATCTAACCCCTTACAGATATCATCTATGGTATACTCACCTATAAGACTGAATATTGGAATCTGGATACAGGAGTATATTCAAGAGGTGGGACACATGAATAAGTTTAAGTCTCTAAAACACAAAATCTGTATCCTGGACAGATTGAAAATTGTGTGAGAATTTAAGTGGATCAGTATATCGACAATCTAAGTTAATTGTTTAATTCTAAGTATGTAATTAAAGCTTAACGGTACTTGTGACTTGTCGAATAGCTGATATGATTCCCTAACACACTCTCCAAAAATATGTTTGTAAATAGTTTACATTCTGCATTTTATTTCTGTATTTCATTTTCTAGTTTAGAAGATTTTAATTCAAAATCAAAAAAGATTTTTCATTTCTGCTTTATTTTCCGACAAACCAAAGTGGAGAGTTGATCTTCAGATTCAGAAGGTTGGAGCAGATGCAGAAAGTTTCTGGACTGGAGGATGAGGAGAGCTTATCTTGATAAAATCTGATTGTTGAAAAGTGAAAAACAAGTTCATTAATTTGAAACTTGTAAATTTCAGAAAATGGTTTGAAAAAAGTTGAACAAATGTCAGTGTGAATTGTCTCAGATCAACCATGGTCATTAAGTTGGACTTGGTAGACTAATTGAGTAATCAGGGTCATTAACTTGGACCTGAATACTTAAGTAGATTTTTAAATTCTGACATATTTACCAAATGAGGTAGAATGGTAAATTTGGATTGAAACTGTTATTGTCATATATCTTATATTTAGGTAGAGATTGTGCAGGTTTCAGGAATCAAAATCCCCATGGTAAAGAAAATGTCAAAGTTTGAACCAGAATTAGAGCCCTAGCTTATTGTGAGGGGGAGTCTGTGAAAGGGGGAGTCAGAATTCTGGATCAACATTCTAAGGGGAGATTAAAGGTTTAAATTTGAAGATAAAGATGTGAAGGAAGTTTTTACAATGTCAAAGACAATTTGGAAAGAGACAAAGACTAAAGACTCTACGCCGAAGACTTCGTCAACATCCAAGGGGGAGTCTGTTGGTGCATCTAGTGTCTGTTAACTTCGTCTTAATCAAGTCTTATGTCTAGATAGGATAAACGAGCACATAACAGGGTTAGAAATTAGGGTTTTATATGTGAAAGTGGATGATTCTGCTTGAAAGTGACACAGATCAGTTCAAGCGAAATCAACATGTTGATTTCGCTTGAAATGGAATGTGACAGGTTCAAGCGAAATCAGAACTCTATATATATGTGTGTGCTGGTGTCATTTGGAGCGGAATTAGTTCATGGTTTCTGAGTCGAGGTGCTGTCCATTTGTCATTTGAACTTGTAAAAGCTCAGGAAATCAGTAATAGATAAAGATTAGAAAGGAACAAGCTGTGTTGACATCATTTACATTGATTGCGCCTTTGTTCTTGATGATGAACTACTCAGATTGACTCGTTAGGGTCAACGAACGATCCAACACATGATTACCAACTTGGGAGCTCCGGCAAGTCAGGATTTTACTTTTTAAAGAATCTCACACATGCCTGATCAATCATGGGTGAACCATCATCATTTGGTTTAATAATTTTTGATTCATAAAATTCTTTCACTCCCTTCACCTTCCCATCAGCCATCTTACAAAAAATGTGTAGCACTTTGCCATTAAATGCCTTTTCAGCATCAAATTCTTTCTTATCAGAGAAGAATTGATCTGAAATCTCAATCTTACCAATTTTTTATTTCAAGTTTCCGTTTGACAATGGTGGAAAAATTTCATCATCCATTGTTGGAACGGAATTCTCATCATTTAGCACAACATGTGGCTCCTCTGACTTTGACGAGTCAGATTCATTGCCAGAACTAACTTCTGAATTCTTAACCACCCATTTTTGATTGTTAAGATTTTCTCTTCTTTTGTAAAAATATTTCGAACTTTCACCAACTTCGAAAGTCGAATTTTTGAACTCTTTAAATTTCTCTGTTGATTGTTCCTTTTTCTCAACATATTTCTCTTTCAATTTAGAGTTAGAAGAAACTCCCTGTTTTGTGTTGGTGGGCTTTGAGCAATTCCAAGCAATATGTCCAACCTCTTGACATTTGAAACGTGTTCTTCTTTCAACTCTCAATTCAGATTCCTTCAACATATTCTTTTGCTTTTCGGCGAGAAACTCCTTGTTTGACTGTTTCCAGAACGGTTTCTCCTTCTCTTCTTCTGAACTTGCTCCTGAAACAAATTTAGTTATTGGTTTATAAATTTTCTCATTTTTATGATTTTCTGGTGGAATAAAACCTAATCCTTTCTTTTTGAAATTACTGTTATGGTTTGGTTTCTTTCGATAACCCGAACCAGAACTGTAACCCTTTTCTTGTTCAATCTTTGTTGAACTCTTGAAGTGTATTTTTTAGATTTTTCAGTAAGATTTACATCTTTTATTTCAGAAATATTAATTTCTGTTAATTTGAAAACCTTGTTAATCATTTCACTTTTAACACTTCTTATTGGAATTTCTTCATCAGAATATAATTTGTCGGAATCATTCAAAGTATATGCTACTTTGAATGTTTCGTCATTCAAATTATTTTGTGATAACAGAAAATCTTTATTGTAAACCCTTTTGACCGGTGAACTCAAGCTTTCGTCTGATGAACTCGAATTTTCAGATTTAGACTCTGACTTTGACTCTTCATCTTTCTCCAACACCTGATCGACCACTTTCTTAATTAACTCGGACTCATGATCAGTGTCAGACGCTGTGAAGGTGACATCAATATCATCTGGTAATCCATCGATAGACTCGGATTTCAGATTCAGATTGAGTGCTTCAGCCACCTTTTCAAAGTCTCGGGGGGTATAGCCATCCCACATTGGATTTGGTACTCTGTTATACTTCAAACCAGTTTTCTTACCAGAATTTTCTTCATCATCTGCAAACTTATGAGCTGCCACGGTAGGATAGATGCGATCAATAACATAATCTGAACTTTGATAACTTCGAAGTAAATTGTTCACTCTTTCTGTTTCGATCGTCATTGCTGCCAATTCTTGTTTCAGCCCTGCATTAATCTCAATGTATTTGTTGATTGCAGTTTGCTTTTGAAGAACTGTTGCTTTCAGAAGATTCTTCATCTGAATATCCTCATCACAAGCTCCTTTGTACAAATTTACTTTGCTGCTTAGGAGATCATATGATTCCTTTATGCTTCTTACATTATGCAATAAATTCTCTTTGAGCTTCTCCAATTCAGCAAGCTTTGTATCTTTTTCAGCACAATCGTTGTAAGGTTTTAAACACTTAGTACAAGGTTTTTCAACCTCTACAATCTTTTCCACTTCAACAATTTTTTCAACTTCAACTATTTTCTCCACCACCTTTTCAATTACAATCGGTTCTTTATCAAATTCTATCTTCACTTCATTCTCTTCAACCTCGACCTTCTCTGTCGGTTTTTCTTCAACTTTTGCCTTATCAGCTTCTTTCTTAACTTCAGTCATTTCTTCAGCAACCTTTCTTGCTTCCATTTCTCTCTTCAGTCTAGCAGCCCTTTTCTCTTTCAACATCTCGATTTTATCTGCAAGAAACAAATTAAAACTATAAGTATCCAATTGTTTTCTAGCTTTATTAATATACTCTTCCTCATCATCAGTGTCTGCATCACTTCCTAATGACTTAAAGATCGGTTGTCTTCTCGGACTGTTCTTAGATTTGACTGATTCTTCTTCAATCATTCGAGCAACAAATGCTTTAGAAACTGAAGGTTTAGAAGGATCATAATCATCTCAATTGAAATCTTTCGGAATCCTTTCATCTTCTTGATCTAACAGACCATAACAAGCTCTTCCCTTTGATTCTTCAATAGTACGTGATTGTGAAGATTGTTGTTGATATGGTTGTTGAGCAACCTGATGTTAAATTGCTTTTCTATGATAATCATTGTTTCCGAAAGGATCTTGTCTTCCGATTGCTTCTCTGTTTGTACACTCTCGTTTAAAATGCCCTTTTTCTCGGCAACGAAAACAAGTAACCTTCGATTTGTCAAAACCTAGCTGAGATGTAGCAGCTTCACGAAGATCATCTCTTCCGGTGATCTGTTTGAACTTTTCTGTTTGGACTTGGAGTGGTCTCAACTTTGCTTCCTCTATAGTATAGACTCACATCCTGTTGAGCACCCAGACTTCTCATTGTAGCAGTTTTTCGAATTGCTAGCTCATGTTCTTCCAACTTCTGGATAAACTTGCTCAAATTCATATCTTCAAATTGTCGGTTATGTTTTAAAATCAACAGATATGTTCGCCATTCATTTTGTGGTAACGCATCGGCTAGCTTATCAACCCATTCTTCATCTTCTTTCTTGATGTCCAATCTTTTCATCTCCATGACAAGATGGCAATATCTCTCAATAATCATTCTTGTTGTTTCACCTTCAAGAGCTGTAAACATATCAAAAGATTTTTTTTAGTAATGCTCGTTTATTTTTTATCATTTCAGCACTACCCTTAAACTTTTTAATCAATGCTTTCCAAATTGATCTAGCAGTTCCCTCATGTTGAAGCAAAACAAAGATATCTTCTTTTACCGCTTGTTGGAGAATGCTAATCATCATCTTTTCACTGGTGTATCTTAATTTTTCATCCGGTGTAAATTGACTTAATGGTTTTTCATTTTCAAGATCATCTTTTGGTAAAGTATAATCTTTCTCTAACGAAACCCATGCATCAAACTTATTTGCTTGCACCCAGTTTTCAAAACGATCTTGCCATCCTTTAAAGTCCTTGATGTACATAAGTTTTGGAGGCTTTTGCAAAGTTCGTGTTTCATTCTCGATACTGACAGTTTCGGCAACTGTAACTGGAGTAGCTGGTGCAGTAGCAAAGGCGTTGTAAAATTCGTTTTCCATGTTTTGATGTCAAAAGTTCACAAAAACACAATGTTCAAGCGAGCTTAGTTTTCAAATGATCTGGTTACGTTTCACACGACTTGGACAAGTTTCACACGATCTGAAGATGATCCAAGCGACCTGGTAAGTTTTCAAACGACCTGGTGTGATTTTCAAGCGATCTGATCACCTCATGCGATCTGATGACACCTTCAAACGACCTGGAATTCAGTTCACACGACCTGGGTCACTTCGTGCGACTTGGAGTTCAACTCCAAATGACCTGGACCTAAACCGTGCGATCTGAACAAACTTTCACATGATCTGACAGAATTCAAACGACCTGAGCAGGTCGTGCGACTTGGCTGATCTGTTCGAACGATCTGAATGAAGAATTCATGCGATTTGGTCAATTTTAACAAGATTTAGGTTGAATTAGGTCCTGATTTGTTCACGGATTTTTTAAAACTCAATTTTACGTGTTATATGTGAAATTCAGATCATTTTAGCCGTGAAAACGTTCTGATTTTGAAGAAAATGTGTAGAAGAATGAGTAGAAATCAGATTAATCGGTGAAAACAAGCTGAAATGGTAAGATCTCTTCCTCCTGAGCTCTGATACCACTTGTAGGATCGAAGGTTCGACCTAATGAGTCGATCAGAAGAGTTCTAGACCAAACCAAAGGCGGAATTCAATGATTTAGACATGATTGCAGCTTGTTTAACACTAAGAATCACTTTAACTGTTGTTTAGATTGATTTGAAACTGATTACAGATCGTTCGACACTTCGGCAGCACTTCGTCTCCGGAATCAGAATTTTTTAAATGACAACCAAGCCTCACCTATATATAGGGAAGCCAGGTCGCATGAACTAGCTCATCCAGGTCGCACGGACTAGACTTGTCACCTCGTGCGAGGTGGCTGGTTCAGCCCTGTTTCCCGATTTTCTCGTACAACATGTCCTGGACTATCTATTCTATTACAAGACTCGATACAAGACGAAGTCAACAGACATATGCACCAACAAAAGTTAACAAACACACATTTATATAATATTAGTTTACAAGATTTATGTGCATTGTTAATTTTCCTTTCTTAGAGTGGGTTGTTCCTTTGGTTTTTTGGTCTGTACTTTAAGGTCGGTGGGGGCTTTAAAAGGGTAAGGCCCTCACCAAACACTTGTTTCCTACTTTCTCTTTCTTTCTTCTTGCGTACGCCTTCTCAAGCGATTCTCCGACGATTTCAGGTAGTTTACTTTTTTTTCCTTCGTTGCCGTACTTTGTTTGATGGTTTGATTTTACAATTTTGATTGTCGTATGCATTTTGTCTTCGGTTACTGCTCTTTGTTATTGTTGGTATGTTTTTGGTAACAAATGCGTATGTTATTTTAGATTACGATTGTTTCTATTAGGTTGTTGATTGCTTGTGACAAATATTCAACTGACGTTATTATTTGCTTTTTTGGTCATGCAATTACATACTTTTTGCTTGATTTCATGTCTTTAAATGTTGTTTGATTTTGGTGTTTTCAGTGTCATCTTGTATGTGACGATGACTTTTTTGTTGTCAGAGATCACTTACAGTTTCATTCTTCAATACTTCTGCATTCAGTTGTGTTCAGTCAGTGAGGATAATGTTTAAGTTGTCTGAGACTGTTTGCACTTAAGTTTTGGATATATGTTGTTATGCTTGCATAATTGTTGTGGAATGTCTGTGTATTGATGGGTGTTCAGTGTTTGTGGATGATTGTTTAGCTGTCCCGTAGCTGTACGTGACTGTTTACGCTATTCGTTGTACTCTATGATGCTGTGCTGATACCATTGTTGTTGAATGTTTCTGAGTTATTGGCTATTTAGTGTGCGAGAATAAGCTTTTCTTGCAGACATGCAGAACATCTTGCTAATTAACATTATATTAATATAGTGGCGTTTCAGATTAGTATGGTGTCCTTTGGGTCTATGATGCTATGTTGAGACCTATTGTAAGCGTTTAACATGCTTTTATTGAGCTGTCAAATTTTACAAGTTTATCACGTTTGTGTTGGTTGTTTTGGTATTGTCGGTTTGACGAAACTTTGTAGTCAAGGATGGTGAGGACAAACTATCTAAGCCATCTTTCAAATTTGAAATTTAACTGCCATGTTGACCTCGTATAGGTTTATCGTGCGTATATTGATTCTTTTGGGTTGTTTTGTTTTACGTTTTTATGTGGTTGATGATGCTCTTAGCTTTTAGATTTGCATGATGTTTGATGCTTTGATGGTTTGTTTATTGTTTTTGGGTGGCGTATTTACGTTTTTTGTTGCAGATGTGTTTTTAGAACGAACAATTGTTTTCACAATGTTGCTTAGGGTTTGTTGAGGTTATGAAGTCTCTTTTATCTAGGCATGAAAACCAAGGTGGCTTCAGCAAAGCCGCCGATTGCAACCGATAAGCCGAGCCTCATAATCTATGTTATACAGTGTTAATTACTAATAATGTAGTGCATTGTGGGTTGTACCTTTGCCTTTGTTGGTTTTCCTTGTTTTAGGTGTGTTGCTCTTTTTGTTGTTTGGTTGTATAATTTAGGTTTGTGGGGGCTTATGGTGTATTCATGGTTGTAACTTTAGCTTTGTTACTTTACCATACGCTTATTGAGTGTAACCTAGTTATTAGTTATGACGAGTATCATTTCATTTTTAGTGTGGCATGTGAGGGCCTTTAATTAGCCTACATATTGCAGCCATATTTCTGAGCCTCTTTTAATTATCTTTTCTTTTGGTTCTAGCTTTACGCTTACTTTAATCAGCACAATTTATGATTATTTGGTGTGCATGTGTTTCTTGCAAGAAGTTTTCTTTACACGTTGACCTTACTATTTTACAATAGCTTGAGAGGCTTTTGGAAGATGTTTTCAAATAAGATCGATTACTGAGCGAGAATCTTAACGAGTTAACCATGAGGGTTGCTAGCATACATGAGAAACAAACGGAGCTACAAGTCTCCATTGACATGCTTTTTGGCGCGCTACGAAGGCCAAAAGGATGTTAAAGTCTAACTTTAACATTACTTCGTAGCACGTATGTATAATTGATTGTAAATTTTGTATTTCATATGCAATCAATGCTTTTGTTATTAAACTTAATCTTTTAGTTTGTATTTTTTTAGGTTGTAAATTTCCAATCGTATTAATGTATAAAAACAATTTGTACCGTTATATTACTTTGCATGTTCTTACGTTGTAAAGTTCCAATCATAAGAATACATGATATATTTATCAGACACTGAATCAGATGTGAAATCCTAATAAAGCAACGGTAAATAACATCAATGAAAAGCAAGGGCAATGGTTATATGGAAGTTAATGGGGGCTTCCGGCTCACACCATAATTTCTTTTTTTTTGTTTTGTGTTTTTGAGGATAACTTTATATTATACACAATTACAGTACTTTCTTATACCTTGTGCTGCATCTTTGTAAACAAATAATACGTGACATATTTGGATGTCACACCACATCGCGGATGGGTCCGAATATTAGTTAATAAAAAAATAAATGTTAAATAAAATATTATTAAAAAAAAGCCTTTGCATGTGGTACACCCTAAGTGGAATAAATAATATCCATAACCTTGGTTTATGTTATTAGTAGAATAATAGGAAGTGTTGTATTATTTTAAACATTTTCATACTAATATCACATGGCAACCAACAATACACTTAGATGAATACAACCATGTGAATAGATTATGGTACTCAAGCCACACAACAAGGTGTATATATGTTCCGTCAGGTTTTTCAGACAATGTGTTATGGTCAAGATTTAAGATTGAGTCTCAAAAGCATATCTTGCTTTTATTATCTACACAGGTTTTCCCCTAAAATAACAACTTATATATACAATTTTACCCCTTGAGTTATTAAAAGATCGATGTCTGATTTATACAACCATAAAATATTAAGTTAACATGACAACTCATATATACAATTTTACCCTTTGAGTTATTAAAAGATCGATCAATAAAACATTAAATTAACATGACTACTGCTATAATGAAAATAGGTTAAGGAGGATGATGATGGATTGAAGTGGCATTTGAAGTTTCTTCATCGTTTAGACATGTGTTGTTAAAGAGCCGAGTTGTAAAGTATCATTAAATAGATTGTATCCCAACATTCTCTTCCTAAACTGATTCTAATGAAACTTCTTCTTTTGATGCTCTTGTAGACTTTAGCATAGCACTTGAATATTGATTCCGTTATCTTTCCCATCTTATCTCATGTATTATATATGTGACTATTAATGTGTAATCTAGACAGTACTTCAACATCCTTGTTACCCCAGTTGTCTAAATTTTTCAATACCTTGGAATGTTATCTTTATCCCATCCGCCTTTATGACCAAGTGGCTTTTAAGCTCTCATCATACAATGTGTTTGTGTGTATTGAAACTAGGCATTTCATATACATGCATGTGTAAAATTTGTTAAGCGCTGAGTATGAACTCAGTTAGTCTAATTAGATTTCATGTAGTCTCTTATATAAAGCTTTAGATATGGGCTTCTTCTTTGGTTAAATAGAGTGAGAGGTGTTAAGCTTGATTCCAATTTGTTAACCAGCTTGCCCCCACCCCCACCTCTCCATTATCTATGTTTAGGTTGAAACACTTGTCCTTGAGCAAACGACCCCTTTCTCTTGCTTGAAGGACATGATCTCTGCTTTTTTTTTTTTTCATTCTCTCCATTTAATTGAGTAAAACTATTAAATCTCTTCTCCTTATTATGATAACTACATTCTTCTTAACCCACACTTTATCTATGAAGTTCTCATAGAATGTATATTAGCATTCTCAATCACCAACTTTAGCACAAGCCTCTTCTTATGTCTTTATTCTTTGTTCTTGATCTTCTTTTTTCAAAAAAATTTCAAGATCTTTAGCTAACAGTTCTGAGTCCATAGTTTTCTTTTCTTATCCGTAGGTGTTGTCTCATAAACCATGGGCAAGAGTAGAAACTTGATTTCGCTTAGGATAAACTTTGTTATGATTAGTAGCAACCAGCTCTTGGTCTTTAGAAACTTGATTAGTTATATTAGTGCCTATGGTGTTGAAGCAATTGGTAACGATGAGCTATGAGATATGAGCTTTTATGTATAAAGTTGCCTATTTTCGTACTTCTGTTTTTAGAAAGCTTGTATTCGCATTTCATTTCAATCCTTGTAATCTTGAGACTTTGATCATAATGATAATTGCATTTATCATACTTCTTTATTCATACATACAGAATATATAACTGATGTGTGTAAAATGCAACATATAAATTACATCAAATGAGGCATAAAACTAACACTTTTTTTAGTACTAATGTTGGAAAAAGTGTGCTTTTGTCTTCCTTTTGTATTTTCAGGATTAAATGAGCGTAATTGAATAAAAGGAACAAATATGCAGCAAAATCTAACATAAATACAAGAAAAGGAATAAACGTGGCATGCCCGACCCCTCGACAACATCTTCCCAAGCAAAAACAAAGAAACAGAAGGCTGACCACGGCCCCGTGCCCAGCGGACACAGGGGCGTGGCCAGAAGCCTGCAGAAAAGACAAAGCTATGGAAGCTTCTATTCCCAACACGGGGGCGTGCCCAGCTCCACACGGGCCGTGCCCAGTCAACACGGGGCCGTGCCCACGGCTTCTGCACACGGGGTTGTGCCCAGTCAACACGGTGGCGTGTGGAGCCATATACAGACAATTGCAATTAATGAAGAAAGAGAAAGAGGATGGACACGGGGCCGTGTCCGGGCTTCTGTGCAGACTATAAATAGAGGTGCTTGGTTCACTTCAAAGGCATCCCTTGGCAAACCACCTCTCTCCCACTTCACCCACACTCCACCACCACTACAACACCCACATCCACCACCATCATCCATCATCCACCTTAGAGTGTGTGTAGTAGTCTCGGGATCCAAGATTGATAGTAAGAGGTCTTGACAATCAAAGGCCATGTTTGCCTAAGTCTCTTACATCACTTGGTGAAGACAAGCATTTAATGTAATACTTTTGATTTTTAATCTTTTCGCATTTTTTATTTGGTTTTGTATTAATGACTTTAATAACTAGTTTCTTATGTTAAAGGTGAAACTTCCTTATCATTTGTCCGTGGTGTCTGGGCGTTATTTTACTGTCTATATAAAATAAAAGATTTACACCATTCATATCTCTACGGTCTATATAGAGATATGTTGGCTACCTGGTCAGGGGTTAAGGGAATGGTTTGGTAAGGTTCTTGCCTTGTTCAGTGTATAGATCCTGCAAGGACCTGGGTCAAGCTTACTAGGACCTCCTTCAATACCCACTGGTATTGGATGGCGGGGGTGCGAATGGCTTGATCCCCTCATATGTAAACTACTATTAATACATTAACCCGGCTACTTGGGATTGTATCCCTGCTGACTCAAACCACTTAGCCGAGGGTAACGTCACCTTCAAAAGAGGTGCCTACCACATTACGCATTAATAACTTAATTAATTATCTTTCAATATTCCAACCCTTTAGGATTGTATCCTTGCTGACTCAAACTACTGGGTTGAGGGTAACGTCACCTTCAAAAGAGGGGCATACTACTATAACTAAGATAATCTCTTAAAAAGTGCAAAAGTGCGGAAATCATCAAATGTTACATTAAAGGCGAGTCGGATCCAAGTGATTCATCTTGTCTATCTGTTTTTATTTTATTTTATTTTTTAGCATTTTTAGTTTTTATTTTCATGTTTAAAACATTTTCTAAACTTTTGATTTGATTAGACGTTGAGGATAAACCAGTACTAAAAGCTCTTGTGTCCTTGGACGACCTCGGTATCTTACCAACGCTATACTACGCTCACGATGGGTGCACTTGCCCATATGTGTGTTTAGTGTTAGTAGAATATCGTGTTTTATAAATTTAAAACTTGACTAAAGTGTTAAAAAGGGCTTAAAATATTAATAAAAATATAACACACTCGACACGCATCAAGTTTTTGGCGCCGTTGCCGGGGACACAAGGATTTTAAGAAAGCTTAAAATCGACGGCCTAATCAGTTTTTCAAAACCTTTTTAAAATCGCGCGCACATTTTTTTTCATTTTAGTTAGTTTTTGCATTACAGTAGACTGAACACGGGGTCGTGCTCGCTAAACACACCCCCGTGCTGCATAATTTTTTTTCAAGCTCCCAGATATAGAGTCTGAACACGGGGTCGTGTTCGCTGTACACGCCCCCGTGCTGCACAAAACCAGTCACATTTTTAAAATGCACAGATATAAAACCTGAACACGGGGTCGTGCTTACTGAACACGGGGCCGTGTCCAGCCTCTGTTTCCGTTTTTATTTTTGTTTTCTGGTCCCGAGACTCTGTTGTGTTCTGCTGAGTGATTCTTATGGATCAATACTCAGGAGATTACAACTACCACTATAAGGAGGATGATTATAGGGAAGACTATTGCACCATTTGTGGTAATCCTCATTCGGTACAATATTGTGACCTCTTTGAACCATCCCCTTCATACAACTACTATGAGGAGCCCAGGTACGAACCATCCACTCCATACACAACCTATGAAGAACCAAGGTATGAACCTTCTCCCTCATACTCATATTTTAATGAATTAAGGTATGAGCCTTCATACTCATACTTTGAGGAACCAAGATATGAGCCTGCACCTTCATATGCTTACTATGAGGAACCATGGCGTGAACAACCCACCTCATATGAGTATTATGAAGAATCAAGTTACGACCCTTATCCATCGTATACTTACAATGAGGAACAATGGTGTGAACCATCTACCTCATATGAGTATTATGAGGAACCAAGGATCGAACTTCCGAATTCAAACTTTTAGGATCCTTATTCTATCTCACCCATAGCCGATAAGATAATAGAACACCTTAAAACTATCGAGCGTTGTATAAAAGAAGCCCGCGCAAGGGAAGAGGAATCCCGCGCAAGGGAAGAATTAACATGTAATAAAGAGATAGTTGAAGAGGTAAAAATGGAAGAACAAGTAAGTGAAAAACCGACACATGAGTTAAACAACGAAAAAGGTGAGTCCGATAACGTTAAAATTCAAGAAGAGTCTAATTTTCAAGAAATTAATCTCTTGTCACCTTATTTCGAAAATCATTCTTTAGTACCCACTCATGCTAAGTTTTTAAAAGAGTTAAACACTAACACTAAAATTGACGAAACGGTAAGCATTAAGTTAACAAATGATCAAACTACGCTAATAAAAGATGATCCATTTGAAATTAACATTACACCGGTTCCATGTTTTTTTCAAAATTCCTTTATTAGTAATATTACAATTGATAAAGATCTTTGTGTTAATATAATTCTGAACTACATTTTTGAAAAATTAAGTATTGGTGATTTTTCTCCACTTCAAATACCCATTTTTCTATCTAATCGGAAAACAATAAGATCAATAGGGATAGGTGAAGATGTGTTAGTCCAAACCAATCAAATGGTAATCCCAACCGACTTCGTCATCCTTGATGACGCCCCACTAGTGTTGGGACGACCTTTTGTAAAGACACACGAAGCTTTGAAAAATCGGAAGTATAACAATCTACCCATTCAATTAGGGGCATTTAAAAAAAAGTGTCGATCTTGAGCGTTCAATGAAATATCCATTCGGCAATAATGACCCCCTAATTGAAGATGAAGATGAACCACCCGATACAAGAGAAGAAATCGACCACTTTGTTGAAGAAGAGGTCGCCATTGAACAAACCTTTTTGGTTCTTGATAAAAATGAGCAACCGAATAAGGAGTCTCCTAAAGACCCACCACTTGAGCTCAAAGAACTTCCAAAAGGTTTGGAATATGCTTTTCTCGACAAAGATGGTAAGTTACCTGTAATTATTTCGTTAAAATTAACTAGTGTAGAAAAAGATAAACTAATCACACTCCTGAAAAAACACAAAAACGCGATCGCTTGGAAGCTTGTAGATATTAAAGGAATAAGCCCTTCCATGTGCACGCACAAAATTTTAATGAATGATGACTATAAATTAGTGATACAACCACAACATAGAGTAAATCCAAACGTCCAAGGAGTAGTTAAAAATGAAGTCATCAAATTACTTGACGCCGGACTCATTTACCCAATCTCCGATAGTCCTTGCGTAAGTCCCGTTCAAGTAGTTCCTAAGAAAGGAGGTATGACGGTGGTAACTAACGAGAAAATGAATTAATACCAACAAGAACCGTCACAGGATAGAGAGTATGTATAGATTATCGTCGATTAAATGAGGCAACAAGGAAAGATCACTTTCCTTTACCTTTTATTGATCAAATGTTAGAAAGATTATCCGGTCACAAATTTTATTGTTTCTTAGATGGTTTTTCAGGTTACTTTCAAATACCGATAGCACCCGAAGACCAAGAAAAGACAACATTCACATGTCCCTACGGAACTTTTGCTTATCGATGCATGCCTTTTGGTCTATGTAATGCCCCCACAACCTTCCAACGTTGCATGGTGGCCATTTTCCATGATATGATAGAAAAGACTATGGAAGTCTTCATGGACGACTTTTCTATTTTTTGAGATTCATATGACCAATGCCTCGCTAACCTTGAACGAATTCTATCCCGATGTGAGGAAAACAACCTCGCCCTTAATTGGGAAAAATGCCATTTCATGGTACGGAGGGAATAGTACTCGGTCACAAAATCTCAAGCGAAGGAATGGAGGTTGATCGAGCCAAAATAGACACGATTTCTCGACTACCACATCCATCCTCCGTTAGAGCTATCAGAAGTTTCCTTGGGCATGCCGGATTTTATAGACGATTTATCAAAGACTTTTCAAAAATCTCAAGACCTCTAACAAAATTACTTGAAAAAGAGCCTCTTTCATCTTTGACAAGGATTGCAACCAAGCATTTCTAACACTAAAAGAAATGTTAGTCAACACACCTATCATGATAGCGCCTGATTGGAAATTACCTTTTGAAATCATGTGTGATGCAAGTGACTTTGCAATTGGAGCCGTCTTAGGACAAAGAAAAGATAAGCATTTTCATCCAATATATTACGCTAGTAAAACACTTAACGATGCACAAGAAAATTACACAACAACTGAAAAAGAATTACTAGCTGTAGTATTTGCTTTTGATAAATTTCCTTCTTATCTAGTTCTTTCTAAAACGATAGTTTATACAGACCATGCAGCCATTCGCTATCTCTTTAAGACACAGGATGCTAAACCGCGTTTAATTAGATGGATTCTACTCCACCATGAATTTGACATTGAAAAAAAAGACAAAAGTGGAGTAGAAGACAACGCTGCAGATCGTCTTTCCCGCTTGGAAGATCCACCTTTGGAGGCAACTAGGGACGAGCTAATCAATGAAAAATTTCCAACGGAGTCCCTTGAAATGGTGGAATATCGAGAAGAGCCATGGTACGCCGACTATGCTAACTACTTAGCTAGCGGAATAGTCGCGAAAGGATGGCCACATCATCAAAGAAAAAAATTCTTTGCCGATGTAAGGCATTATTTTTGGGAAGATCCTTATCTTTTCAAAATGTGTGCCGACCAACTTATTCGTCGATGCATACATGGTAATGAAGCACGAAGAATTCTCCGTCATTGTCATGAAGGTCCATACGGAGGACATCATGGTGCCGCTAGTACCGCACGAAAGGTATTTGATTTAGGATTTTATTGGCCAACCATTTACAAAGACGCCCAAAGTCTTATCAAGACATGTGACGCTTGCAAACGATCAGGTAATATTTCTTCCAAAAACGAAATGCCACAAAATGGCATTCTTGTTTGTGAAATTTTTGATGTGTGGGGACTCGACTTTATGGGACCTTTTCCACCGTCAAAAGGAAACAAATATATACTTGTGGCAGTAGATTACTTGTCTAAATAGGCCGAGGCCGAAGCTCTTCCAACAAATGATGGAAGAGTTATGGTAAGATTTCTGAAATGATTATTCTCTCGTTTTGGGACTCCAAAAGCATTAATAAGTGACAGAGGTACCCATTTTTGTAACCATCAACTTGAATTTTTTTTAACAAGGTATGGGGTCTATCACCGGGTCTCAACAGCATATCACCCTTAAACAAATGGACAAGCCGAAGTGACTAATCGAGGTTTAAAAAGAATACTTGAAAAAACCGTTGGGTTAAATAAAAAGGAATGGGCTGATAAATTAGACGATGCTTTATGGGCTTTTCGAACTGCATATAAAACAACAATAGGTACCACCCCATATAAGCTTGTCTATGGAAAAAGTTGTCACTTGCCGGTAGAGATAGCACACAAAGCATACTGGGCAATTAAAAACGTAAACTTAGACATAGAAATTGCTGGTAAAAATCGATTTTGTCAATTAAATGAATTAGACGAATTAAGGAATCACGCATACTCTAACTCCGAAATTTATAAGGATAGAATGAAAAATTTACATGATAAACACATTAAACCAAATGAATTTCGGGTAGGAGATCAAGTTCTATTATTTAATTCACGACTTCGATTATTTCCTAGTAAATTAAAGTCTAGGTGGACGGGACCTTTTTCTATCACCCATATTTTTCCACACGGTGCAATTGAAATTAAATCTCGGAATGGAATCCCATTCAAAGTCAATGGCCAACGGCTAAAACTTTATCAAGGATTTATTAAGGATGAAGAGGAGGAAATCTCGCTACAAGCGGCCGACGAATAAACGAAGGTTTAATCATCAACATCATATCTTGTAAGTAACGAACGACGGAAAAGCTTCTAAATCGGTAAGATTTCTAAAGCCAAGTTTTGGGAAATGGGTCACTCATACGTGCACTAATATATATATATATATATATATATACACATAATTTAAGCCACCCACGGGGCCGTGATCAGCTGAGCACGGGGCCGTGTTCGCGTAACTGACGGGGATAAAACCCCTTTTTCTTTCATTTCTTCATTTCAACACGCCCCATTTCCCCAAGAACTATCTGGTTCCACCGAAAATTTCTGCAGATTTACACATTCTTCCGACTTCCAACAACGTCAATGTATGATTCTATCATCATATTTAGTTAGTTTAATCACTTGCATGTAGTTTAACATCAAAAATTTAGGGAAAAATCTAGGGTTCTTCAACTTGAACCGAATCAAACCTCAAATTTTTGCTTAGATCTGTTAGTAATAGTATAGATGCATGTTATAGGAAGTAAATCAACTTGAATTATTTGTAGATTTGCCCGATTTCAACCAAAAACCTCAAACCCTTGTTTTTCAACCGAAAAGGATGAAATTGAATGGGTAAACGGTTTGATTTTGGAAAAACGGCATTTAGGGTTTCATTTTCAGGGAAAACCGCCCTACTCAACCAAAAATTTTCAAGTTATCGGGACCGGGTCGAAAAATTGGGTTTTTGGGAAACAGACGCCTGAGCACGGGGGCGTGTCCAGCTGATTTCCGGCGAACATGGGGCGTATCCAGTGAACACGAGGCCGTGTTCAGCTGGCTGTTTTCAGTTTTCTTCGAAAATTTACTGTTTTGTGCTAATTGTTTGGTGTTTTCTTTCAGATGGCCAAGAAGTTTACAAGATTCAACCAGAATGATTGGGCTGCTCAAGCACGGTTTGAAATTCTCAAGACAAGGCCCGAAGAAAACCCCCAACAAGTTTGCTTGGACACTCTAGAAGCAGTAGGCCAGATCGACCGCTTTAACACTCTAGTCACTGGTCCGCTGAGGGTAGCTCTTTGCACTAGGCTTCACTCGGTTCACGAGTACAATATGGAGTTCTATAGCACGCTTGCCTTCAAGGGAAAAGCGGAGCCTTTTGATAATGAGGGGGTGGAATTTCGATGAGCTGGGAATATGCTCTCAATATCAATTGCACAATTTGGGGCAATCATTGGGTTATATGTTGAAGAGGATGCTGGAGATGAGGAGAACACGGGTGGTCTCCGTGAACTCCCACAAGACCAACGCCAAGCAGCATGGGCTCAAATTGGGGAAGGACACTATAACCCAAGCCAGACCAAGAGCACACAGATACGGGACCCTCTCTACCGCTACATTCATAGGGTCCTTAGCTACTCCCTCTGCCAAAGACATGACAGTGCTGGTGTTGTCGGGTTACGTGATCTAACTGTCCTCTACTGCATTCACAACCGTGTACACCTCGATGTTCCACACCTGCTCCTTCGCGACATGCACTTGAACCAACTTGCCAATCCCCCGACCCCTATCTTCTATAGAGGGTGGATCTACCACCTCTTCAAGCATTTTGTGAAAGGGATGCCAAGGTCCTTCCATCGGGGCCCATGGTCGGGTAAGGTGGACCTCGTCATATGCTGCTCAGTGGGGATTATCAATGAAGTGGATGACGGAACAATCAGATTTCAAACGGTTCAGGGACATGTGTGGAACCCACAAGAGGCTCTCGTCCTTCACGCCCCACAGATCCGTCCTCCTCCCCAGTTCCAGTATCAGCATCATGGTGATCCGGGTCAATCCTCCACTCAAGGAGGTGGTTTTCCTAATTTCCAAAGTTTACATGATCTCTTGCTGGAAAACCTCATGTGCACCCACAACACCTACAATATGGCAAGCAACACGTACACCCTGGTCGGAGTTATAGAGAGGAACATCTCCGACATGCAGGATGACATCAGCAACATCCGGGAGTAGATGGTGGGCCAAGGAGGAGATGACGAGGACGAAGATATGGATTGAGATGGAGGCGTTGAAGGTGATGTTACACGGTTGAAGGTCTTGACAGGTTAACCCCCTTTGCTCTCACAAACAATTTCATGGCCTGCGAGCCATTGTTGAACAATTTACTTTCCGTAACTCTTTTAATTTCCTGCATTTTTCTTTTTTTTAGTTTATGTTGTGGATGTTGAAGTTATGGTAAGGTAGGATGTTGGTTATTTTGTTTGGTGTGGTATTATTAAGTAAAACAGGTACCTACAAGGCTTAGAAGCACTAATTATTAGTGCAATATAAGCCTGGAACCCAGAACCGAAAACCAAAACCTATTTTCAAGGATTGCAGATTGCCAACACGGGGCCGTGTCCAGCCAGCACGCCCCCGTGTCCATTTCCCAGAACCTGTTGTTTGTTTAAAAACTGGCCGACACGGGGTCGTGTTCACCAGACATGCCTCCGTGTTCACCTTCTGTAAGTTTTTGTTACTGGCAGTCTGACCACGGGGCCGTGCTCACCCAGCACGGGGTTGTGTCTAGATGCCCAATAACACCAAAACCTTGTTTTTAAACACCTTTTTGCACATTCAATCGACCTAAAAAACTTATTTTTGGGACACATTGAGGACAATGTGTAATTTAAGTGTGGGGGGATGCTAAACCTTGAATTTTGCAAGTCCTAATAACAAGCCTTACACAAAACTCTACTAGAACCGGTAATCACCCCAATTTTTTTCAAAAACTATTCATTTTTTTACTTGTCTTGGTTTAATTTGGGAATAACAAGTTCTAAAAAGGTTATATTTTTACAATTTTACAACCGATAGCATCGTGATAAAAAGAACCAACATAAGAAAATTATGAAACGACATGACAAATCTAGTTAATATTTGATTATATATACTTGATCACAGTATAAACCCATTCCCACAAAAAGTGAGTTTTGAGCCTTTATTGAGCATACAAATATACATTTTTAAACTAAATGCTCATTTTTCGTTTCTTGTGTGAATAGCCGCTTGGTTTCTTACGGACTCTAGAACTTGCCCCGACGATAGATTCCCGGTCCTTACCAACTTAAACCCAAGTAAGTAAATGATGGAGGCATTAGGACTAACCCGTTTTTCTTTTCAACACCATTATTTTTCTTTTTCTTTTAACCTACCCAAAAATCCCACTAGTTAACCACTTTGAGTCTAAACATTTTCGTTTCTAAACTCACAAAACAAACACCATTCACCCACCAAAACCTTTTTTTTCTTTTAAACCCTTTATTTTAGTAAAAAGCTCGGTTTTCATGTGACGTTCCTTAAAAAAATATGAAGTCTAGCAATAAACAAACAAGTTCCTCAAAGAAACTTTGTTTGAAAATGCTTTGTTTGAATAAAAGTCACAAAAACAAAAAGTTTTACGACGACCGACGCTTTTTACGCTTTTAGCCCTTTTCACTAACCCAAAACCACCTACCTTTAGCCCAAGCCTAACCCTTCCCCAAGTCCTCTTGATATTTACAAAGGTTTGTAGTTAAAAAGGAGGAGGATTGATTGCTTGGCAAGCATATGGTAGAAATAAGTTCCATGCCGGTCTCGAGTGTTTCACAAAAATACATCTTCAGCCGAGTGTTGAGTGATCTCCCGTGAGGTATGTGAACTTGTATATAAATGGAATTTTAAAAAGGCATGTTATGCCCAAATAAGTAATTTCTCTTATGAAACGTTCTAAATAAATCATAACGAATAGGATTGTAAATAGCATAAAAATAAAACCCAATAAAGATATTGGATTCCCGACACTCTAGACAAGCCCAAAAATTCTCTTCTACCCATTCCATTTGGGTGTGTAAGCTATATTATAAAGAGTTTTGCTTGAGGACAAGAAAATATCAAGTGTGGGGGTATTTGATGTGTGTAAATGCAACATATAAATTACATCAAATGAGGCATAAAACTAACCATTTTTAGTACTAATGTTGGAAAAAGTGTGCTTTTGTCTTCCTTTTGTATTTTTAGGATTAAATAAGCGTAATTGAACAAAAGGAACAAATATGCAGCAAAATCTAACATAAATACAAGAAAAGGAATAAACGTGGCATGCCCGACCCCTCGACAGCATCTTCCCAAGCAAAAACAAAGAAACAGAAGGCTGACCACGGCCCCGTCCCAGCGGACACAGGGGCGTGGCCAGAAGCCTGCAGAAAAGACAAAGCTATGGAAGCTTCTATTCCCAACACGGGGGCATGCCCAGCTCCACACGGGCCGTGGTCAACGCTAAGATTTGTAGAATCTTGCAAATCTTGATAGTACAGATACGCTTCTGCACACGGGGCCGTGCCCAGTCAACACGGGGGCGTGTGGAGCCATATACAGACAATTGCAATTAATGAAAAAAGAGAAAGAGGATGGACACGTGGCCGTGCCCAATGGATACGGGGCCGTGTCCGGGCTTCTGTGCAGACTATAAATAGAGGTGCTTGGTTCACTTCAAAGGCATCCCTTGGCAAACCACCTCTCACCCACTTCACCCACACTCCACTGTTGATCAGTTCTGTTTAAACATAATGGAAAACATGTAATAACATACCTTTGATTGCATCAGTAGAGAATCCATTCAGAGACGCAGCCACGGAGTTCGACATAGTTGTCAGTGTGATCTGGTTCCTCCTTAGGGTGTAAGGTGATGATGGTGATGAAACCGAAATTAGGGTTGAGTTTCGGTTGTGGAGAGAGAAGGACGAATTTGATGTTATGTTGTTAGGGTTGTGTGTCTTGTGTAACTGTCTAACCCTTTACCTCTCTAATAATCTCCTTATATATACACCCAAGAGGAAACCCAATTAGTTAATAAGGGTAATATGGTCCATCAACAATTACCAACTAATTATTAATAGGTTATTAATATATTTTGATCTATATTATATAAATGATAATGATGGCTACTAGATTAAATATAAATAAATAAATATTTAATCTTACATTCTCCCACTTAGCCAAATAATCATTTATCATGAGTATTAGATTAGTCTGATCAGAAGTTAATACTCATTTTAGCCTTAAACAAGTACTATAGCAGAGAAATACAGCCGTTGAATCATTATGAGACTCAGGACCCCCATTAGTCATACTATAGCCTTAATTTAAAACCTAACAGTTATGATCAAAATATGTAAGCCCTTTAACGTTTGATTTGTATTTATAGTTGTCTATATGTCATTACACCGGCAGAACATATGTAAGAGACATACAAAATCAAACTGATGAGGAAAATTAATTAATAGTTAGTCATTCATAGTACGATATGCAGTTGTACATGGTCATCAATTAAAACCCTTCTCTTTTATGTGCACTCTTAATAAGACTTATGGGTAATAGACCTTTAGTTATAGGATCCTTAAGCATATCATGAATGCATTCGATACAAAGATTTAGTTTCCTCAATTCGTTCATAAACGAATAATTAATTGTGTATCGAAATTTAATGCAGCACCTCTCGAACTGTTACTGTTCAAGGAGACATGGTAGCTGACTTTATCACAACAAGTCTTCAATATATTAATTATATGGAGTTAATAAAGTCATGAGTCCACTGATAAATTTTCAACAACATTTAGTGACTATATTATGTCGTTATAACTTAGGTTGTTGATATCAGTCTATTATGACTCCTCCATGAGATAGATTTTGTCTGCTGACATAAAGATATACCCGAAATTACATTTTGTCATCTTTGAATATTACAAAGTTAGAGTAATAAACCGGTTTGTGTTCTCACTTCTTCTTTAAATTATAGCCTCTCGTTTCTTTTAAAGATATTGTAATACTCTATTAGATGCTTCACATTAATCTAGACATATCTAGTGTGTTGCAATGTGAGTAATATCTAAACGAGTACAGACTTGAACTTACATAAGGCTTCTAATTAATGAAGCGTAAGAAATAATCTCATTTATCCTATTATCCTCTAAAGGAGAGCAGTATTGTTTGTTACATATGTAAGGACCAATTTAATGTTAAACTTGTGGAACGGAAGTAATGTCCCATTTGGTCTATCTCAACATGTTATGATATCTATTATGTAAGAGATATCTTTGAGATCTATTATATCAAAGTTTGTGTTAACAATGCTTTGACTTATGTAACATCTACTTGTCAAAAGAATATCATCTATATAGACAAGTTTATCTTAGTTGCTCCCACTCATCTTGAGGTAGGTACATTATTCCACTTGGTTGTTGATGAAAATAATTGCGTTAAGATTTCATCACATTATAATGTTTGCATTAAACCATACATGGATTTTATTGGCTTATAGACAAACTGTTCTTTAACCTTAAGTTTAGAACTTTCAGGTTGTTTTATGAACATGTAAATATGTCAGCCATTTGTTAGGGAAAATTGTTTTAATGTTCATCTAATGTAGCTTTAAACTGTTATAAGCTACTAGAACAGTGATGATCCTAAAAGAAATCTTTTGTTAGATATGTAAGAAAGATTCTTAAATAATTTATCTCTTCCTGAGTACAACCTTTGACAATCAATCATGCTTCTTTGTGTCTTAACGTTTATATATTAGGATTTGGTTTAGTTATGAACACTCTTAGGTTATTCAATCAAATCCCAAACGTTATGCGAACACATAACACAGTTTTACTAGAAAACAGTTTTATTCCATTCAGAAGATTGATTGACACTAATGGCTTAATTAGAAGAGATAGGATCGGTAGAGTTTTCCAAAATCCATTTCAACTCCAAATTAGGGAGGTTATGTAATCATCAAAGTTAGTAGGTTTTTAAACCTAGATGACCTCCTGAGTTGATTATTGGGTTTGTTAGAAGTTTCAGTTTTATGGATTAGCTCTTGATTAGGTTGCTATTATTTTCAAGATTCTAAGTTTGTAAGAGTTGGTGCAGTATGGTGTACAAGAGGTGTAATCGGAGTTAAATTTGGAGTGAAATTTAATGACACTCTTCCCCCCGCCTCTTGTATTTCTTGCAAGTCATGATAAGGACTTTGACTGCTCCCACTGACCTTAGAAATCTTTAGGAACTCAGCATGCTTATGGTCAATATTTAACGACCAAACAAATTCTAATAGAGAAAACAAATTAATGACGTTAGTCGTTGTGATTTCTCTTGTTGAGGATTATATTAGTTTATGTAAGAAATCTAAGTGTGCCCACAATTAAGCAACAATGAAACTTTTGTAAGAATAGCATTAGCATTAGATTTTAAGGAGACAAGTTATGATAGAACAGTGTCAAGATGGAGCAGTGTCTTGTACAAGAGGTGTAAATTTAGGTAATGTAAAATTTTCACTCCCCCACCTCTTGCAACTATTGCAAGTTATGATTAAGACATTTAATGCTCCCACTGATCTTTAATATCTCTAGAATGCTATAAGAGAAGTTTCAATTAGGTATGTGACGTGGGAACCTATCATATATATATGTTAGACTTTACTTGATTTCCTTAATGTCCAGATGCCATATGAGACTAATGTAGATACAAGCAGATAGTCTTTAATTGATAAATGAATTATGTCTGAATATTCCATTTGGAATAAGTTCCACGAATGTCAATGAATGACTTATGATGGACCCATACTTATTCCTTAAGCCAAGTAATATTTAGGACTATAACGTCATGATTTAAAATCACTTAGAATGAGATTAGATAAGAAATCATCCTCATTAACCGAGTCATGATTTCTCATGAATTTTGGTTATAATGGATGAAATTTGTAAGTCTCATTTTCCTTTTGTCAAATTTTTCATTTGCATGATGACAAAAGTTGTGAAAGTGTAAGATATCATCTAGTTTCATCTTAGTAATGTTTCAATCCAGATATTTAGAACAAATAAAATGAGAGTTCAAGATAAGTGTGACTTTATGTTGACTATGCAAACCTCACAACCTTCATAACATTGCTTAATTATGATACTATATTCTGATTAATACTCAGAATATATGGACGGTATCGAAAAACGTTGTTAGAAGACTGCTTATTATTGTTCTTTATAGCCTTAACATTTAATTTTTGTCACTAACTCTCATGTTAGTTATTTGTTGATTTCTGGTAAGGAAACGTTTAAAAACTAGAGTCAACTAATCATGTGTTAATAGGAATATTATAATTAGTAGACTTAAATATCTTTAATAAGTGACTATCTAATTAATTCATCCAACTGTTCTTTAGAATAATGGATAGTCTCGTTGTTTATGTCTAGTCTAATGACATAATGATGCAGTGAGATTTTCCCTTGAAGAACCTTAGAGGTGGAATTATCACTTGTAATTTGTCTATGGACCTTAGAACAATCCTCTTTTAAGGTTTTAAGTGGTTGTAAAGTGAGTAACAACTTATTTTTCCAGCTTCAAACATTTATTTCTTTGTACATATGTTGCTTATCAACACACTCGTTATACTTTGGTATGTTTGAGTGTTATAGTTGATTTATAAGGCATCAAATTGTACAAGTGAAAATCTTAATATGTAATGTACTGGAAAATGTACTTATCTCCATGCGTAAGCCCTTAACTTAATGGGTCATGGTATTGTACATTATTATGTATTCACATATACCACTTAACTTTATAGTTTAGAATTTTAAAAGAAGGCATGCATCTTAGGAGTTCTAGTGATTATTCCATATATAAGAGATTAGCCTTAGGAAAAACTTAATCTGAAATAACTTTAGTGATAGCATTATGTTAGAGAGTTCTTGATTATCATAAGAGACATCATGTTCGATTTGTCCTAATCATCATGCTCTAATTTTCTTCTTTATAATCTTTATCAGAAGAGAGCAATAGGATTATCGTGTCTTAAGAAATAATCAAGGATTTAGTTTAAGAGCTAATTCTAATAGAAACTTTAAATAAAGCAAACATTTTAGGTTTAGGAATTATAGTGTTATAGTGAGTAAAATTATGGGTACTAAGAATAAGACAGACGAAATGATCATAAAATTAATTAAGGATCATTAATATAAGGATCATTAAGTGAAGAAATTGTGATATGTCTATTACTAACATCAAAATAATAGACTTAGTAAAATTCTACTTAAACAAAGACAAATCAGCTTTGGCCAGAAGTGTAATCATTTAAGTATGTGTGCAAAGTAATCGTGACAAATCAGCTTTGGCCAGAAATGAGACAATCACTTTAGTTATGCACTTGTCAAGCATGCTAAACATAAATGAATTAAATCAGCTTTGGCCAGAATTAAGACATTTCACGTTTGTAATGCATACGTAACATAGCTTTTTATAATACTTGAACAATAAATAGATGTATTAAATCAGCTTTGGCCAGAATTAATACATCAGAAGCTCATTCAAGTTAAGCTAGTTTGGTTTTGTAAAACATTATTTGATCCTTATTAATTAATTAAGTATAAACAAAACCAAGTATTTAATAGCAAACCACCTGTTAGGTCACATTATACAGCTTAAAGTAATGAGGTCTCGAGTTATGATGCTTATGGTCTCGAGTCGCAACCTTAGTCTCGAGTTGTGATGATTATGGTCTCGAGTCGCAACCTTAGTCTCGAGTTATGATGCTTATGGTCTCGAGTCGCAACCTTAGTCTCGAGTTATGAAGTTTTGAGCCCTTATGTTCTCGAGTCGAGACCTTGTAGTCTCGAGTCGAGACCTGATGGTCTCGAGTTGTAAACTTCTGGTCTCGAGTTGTTAAGTTTTGAGAACCTGATGATTTCGAGTCGAGATCTTATAGTCTCAAGTCGAGATTGATGGTCTCGAGTCGAGACTGATGATCTCGATTCCACTGTTAATAGTTGTTTTGTGATAATAACTAAAACCCGAAATTTAAGGGATTTGGGATAGTATTTCCTAATTTATTTATGATCTAAACTTATCAATTATTTCGAAAATAATAACTAAAAGTCCATTAACAGTTTTTCGAAAATTATAATAGATAAAATTTAGATCAAACATTGGAAAAACATCCACTAATCCAAAATATATTCCAAAATAAGGGAATTTTCGAGTTTTATTAAGAACAAGCAATGAACCCTAATAAATTTAAAACATAATCTGGGATCCGAAACCTTAAATTTTATACTTTTATTAACAGATTTCGGAAATTAGGCTTGTCCATTACGATTTTTGAGTCAAAAATTAAACATAGTTTTCCCGAAAACAGGGATTTCGGTACCAAGGACTGTTAACAGCCGAGATTTTATAAAAACTTTAAAATTTCTGTTTTCCTTATAATGATCCCAGAATAATGGATACAAAATCAGAACTGATTTATCAACATATTCTCTGATACCACATGTTGATCAGTTCTGTTTAAACATAATGGAAAACATGTAATAACATACCTTTGATTGCATCAGTAGAGAATCCAGTCAGAGACGCAGCCACGGAGTTCGACATAGTTGTCAGTGTGATCTGGTTCCTCCTTAGGGTGTAAGGTGATGATGGTGATGAAACCGAAATTAGGGTTGAGTTTCGGTTGTGGAGAGAGAAGGACGAATTTGATGTTATGTTGTTAGGGTTGTGTGTCTTGTGTAACTGTCTAACCCTTTACCTCTCTAATAATCTCCTTATATATACACCCAAGAGGAAACCCAATTAGTTAATAAGGGTAATATGGTCCATCAACAATTACCAACTAATTATTAATAGGTTATTAATATATTTTGATCTATATTATATAAATGATAATGATGGCTACTAGATTAAATATAAATAAATAAATATTTAATCTTACATCCACCACCACTACAACACCCACATCCACCACCATCATCCATCATCCACCTTAGAGTGTGTGTAGTAGTCTCGGGATCCAAGATTGATAGTAAGAGTTCTTGACAATTAAAGGCCATGTTTGCCTAAGTCTCTTACATCACTTGGTGAAGACAAACATTTAATGTAATACTTTTGATTTTTAATCTTTTTGCATTTTTTATTAGGATTGTATCCTTGCTGACTTAATTAATTATCTTTCAATATTCCAACCCTTTAGGATTGTATCCTTGCTGACTCAAACTACTGGGTTGAGGGTAACGTCACCTTCAAAAGAGGGGCCTACTACTATAACTAAGATAATCTCTTAAAAAGTGCAAAAGTGCGGAAATCATCAAAAGTTACATTAAAGGCGAGTCAGATCCAAGTGATTCATCTTGTCTATCTGTTTTTATTTTATTTTATTTTTCAGCATTTTTAGTTTTTATTTTCATGTTTAAAACCTTTTCTAATCTTTTGATTTGATTAGATGTTGAGGATAAACCGGTACTAAAAGCTCTTGTGTCCTTGGACGACCTCGGTATCTTACCAACGCTATACTACGCTCACGATGGGTGCACTTGCCCATATGTGTGTTTAGTGTTAGTATAATATCGTGTTTTATAAATTTAAAACTTGACTAAAGTGTTAAAAAGGGCTTAAAATATTAATAAAAATATAACACACTCGACACGCATCAATAACCATTCATGAATATGCGCATTCTATATGAAACCGAGACATACATTATGTTTAATTTATGTTCGGAACATTAGTTATACATATCATACACACCACACATGCTTATATACCCTCCAAAACCCAAGAATCATGTTTAACATTTAGCTTATTACATGAAGTAACAAGTTAGACAAGTTAAAGGGCTAGAAATGAATTTTTTAAATTTCTTGGATGCCTTACGGACCGCAAGGCAAAAGCCTTACGATCCGCAAGGAGGTCTGACGGGCAGAATTTCCACCAGCTCGTGATTTTGAGTTCAAAACACCCTTTTCCCCCACTCTAACACCCAACTACTTGCATTTAAGACTAAACCCTAATGCCACGTTATAGATACTCCTCCTCCACACCTCCTAAACACTTTCCACACTCTCTAGTCACTCTCAAATCCTCCCAAATCATCAAAACTTCCAAGTGTTAGCATATTATACATAAGTCCAAAACAGTGAGTTTTGGACCTTCTTCTTCACCATTTCTTCTTGGTTCTTGCCTTCAACTTACTCGGATAACCTCTAGGAGTGTTTCCACAAGTTTACCATGGTAAACTAAGTTGGAACATCACCATTTTGAGGCCCAAAGTTGGATTTAAATTCTGTTTTTTTGTCAGACTTTTCAAAACATTGTTCATCCTACTTCATTTCTTGAACATCTTCAAGTTGCCACAAATCTCATTGTTTGGATAGGTTGGACTAATGATTGTTCCAGAAATGATAGGTGTTGTGGCTCACCTTCTAAGTCACCAAACAACTTCCAAGTAACAAAGTGATCAAGACTACACTAAGTCTCCAAACACTATCCATGTTTGGAATGCACTCGTCTAGTCAAGTCACTTGGTTGTTTAGGTGAATTATATGATTTAGTTATGCTTTACATACTTGTATTCATGACCATCCGAATCATCCATGTGATGATTTGTGTATTGGTGAATTATAGGGTTAATGGATTCATCCAGCCCATGCATGACCATACTTGACAATCTATGACTTAGACACAAAATGTAACTATATGAATATAAGTATACTATCTAATACGAAACCATACCATGATACCAACGAAAATAACGGTTGAATGTTGTGGTACGGTGGAAGCTATCTTAGTTTTAGCATCCTCATTATGGACTTCGAATGAGTATAACATTCATGAAGAACACTGGCAAAAATGGTGTCCAAATGGGTATGTAAACAAGATATATTTGATGTATTTTCGTATTTAAAATCCCAAATGCATTCCTATCATCGACTCACAAGAACTTACACATCTTTGATTATCCTTTTAGGATTACTTCGGTGTTCCACCCTCCAAAATCATTCAACCCACCTTTGTGGAAAGCATATGCAAACCGTGAGTGCACTTGACCCATTTTACATTTTAAATATATTTTGGGTTGCAACATGTATCGCTATCAAAATCACAATCAGAATCACACATACAATCATGTTTAAACAATCACTCAATCCATCTACATGCTACTTGTTAAGCTTTTGTTATACATGCTAGGACAGATTATATGCATGTTATCTATCACTAACTTGAATAAGCCATGTGGCGTAGCTTTTAAGGGACCGGGGGGGGGGGGTTCAATGTTTCGGTTAGAAGTAGGGCTGCAAACGAACCAAACGTTTGGCGACCAGTTCGTGAACCGTTCGGCGGGAAGTTCGTTTGTGTTCGTTTGTTTACTAAACAAACGAACACGAACAAGAAATTTCGTTTGTTTAGTTAAATGAACAAACATGAACAGAGGTCGTGTTCGTTCGTTTATGTTTGTGAACGTTCATTAACGTGTTTGTTTATGTTCAATACTTCATTAGTGTTTATAGTTTTTATATTTATTTAAATACTTCAAAATTCCGACAAATTAAATATCTAATAAGTGTCGGTGTATTATATATTCTGTTCATGAACGATTGTTTGTGTTCGTTTGTTTTCATTTGTGTTCATGAACATTAGTTTGTGATCATTTGTGTTCGTCAACGTTCGTTGCCTAAAATTAACAAACAAACACAAACGAACACGAACAAGTTCATTTCCTTAACAAACGAACACGAACATAAAATCCCGTTCGATAAGTGTTCGTGAACGGTTCGCGAACATATATATTTCTTAACAAACGAACACGAACAAGGTCTTGTTCGTGTTTGTTTGGTTCGTTTGCAGCCCTAGTTAGAAGTGTAAGATTTTCGATTTTTCGTCCAAAAATTTTAAAATTATACAGGTCCGCCCCTGCCAATTATTTTGCCTAAAAATCCCCTGCCCCTACCAAGTTTATTTAAAAAAAAATATTTATACATATTTTCATATGAGTTAAAAAATGTGAAGAACGGGATGTTAATAAGTTTTATAATTGTTTATAAACTTTAAGTAAAGTTTGTTACTACTTTATATATAAATCAAAGTCGAGGGTTCTTTTTTTATCTTAAAGGTCGTTTATAAACTTTAAGTAAAGTTTGTTACTACTTTATATATAAACCAAAGTCGAGGGTTCTTTTTTATCTTAAAGGTCTTAAAGGTACTTACCATTTATCTTAAAGATCGTTGGGTTCAGTTGTAATTCTTCATCCACGTACCTAACATTTATCTCGCATCATTATAAATATTTGGTCTTTATCTTTGTTAAACAATATTTAGCGTTTATTTATGTGTAAGAACGCCTCATTTGAATGAATAAAGATTATGTAGTTTTATTTAGAGTTATTAATGTTTGACCCGAACCGAATCGAATAACTGACCCGAACATATAACTCGAAACATAGCGATAGGAAAAAAATTTGGTCCCATGACTCCCCCCCGCCCCGAACTTTTGGTCAAGTTCCGCCACTGCCTACCTAGACATGTATAGCGCTATATGAGTAGCAAACCGCCCGTTGTGGGTCATTGTTAAGTAATCATTATTTACGGTCTTTTTCATTGCGATGATAAGATTACACTAGTGGACTCCTTGGTTTGATTTATAGTTCATGCAAGCTAGTATGACTCATATAACTTAGTATACAATCTCCATGTTGATTTGAGACATTTTCTACACTGATGCTATGTAAACCAAACTTGTATGTTCACCGACCTTTTTGTTTTGATGGATACTTTATATACATAATTGCAGGAAATTGATGATAATACGCCAATAAAAACACTTAGGATGGACTAGAAACTCATCCAAAATTTCATTTTATGTTTTCTCACTATGTGGTTATGTTATTTCCCAATATGTTGTATTTTCCTTTTAAGACGATGTAACTTTTAGTGATAGTATGAAATTGAATTATTAAATTATTGTCACAATCATAGTAGTTATTGTCACACCCCAACCGATGGTGGAAACATCGAATTGAGACGAAAACGAGATTGCAAGATACTTCATAACGCTATTTGTGAAAATATTTAATAATCAAAATTTCATTTCATAATAAAACAAAGTACAATGTTTGGAAGCAAAGTTACAACACTTGAATCAATGGAAATAAAATACAACAAGTACTAAAATTAAAAATGGGTTTTTAGTCTTCCTACTAGATTTCATTCCTCATCATCATCATCATCAATTTCCTGCAATACGTATTAAAGTATAGATCAATACATAAAGTATTGGCGAGCATATAAGTTTAAGTAGTAGCATTCGTATAAATGTTTATACGAATCACATGGCATAATTGTTATCTTAAAACTAACATACGATACTAGCATGCAACTATAAATGTCAACCTAAAGATTCCCGCTAGCGTAATCTCATCATAGCAACGATAAGACCATTTTGTTTAACTTAACATGACCTCAAGAATACGGGCGGTGCGTTAATCCTATAGCCCTATAATTGTTAAGGTAGGCTTGCAAAGTTAATGAGCATATAAAACACAAGTATAACATAGCATGCGGTAACTAGAATCTATAACAAATATCATGTTTGTAACGGATAGAGTGTGTATGTAACAAGTTTAATCGTGATTCATGATTTGTATAAAGTGTAAATGTTGCACCCAAAGTGTATAAACGGAAAACGGGAGCGAGTACACTCACGGTTTTGCAAAGCGTTCCTAGCAACTGAGAGTTTGACGAGCGTTTGGGTTTGGAACACCGAAGTTACCCTACAAGGGGAAAACAGGGGTGTGTGAGTAGTTGGATTTGGCGAAGGATTCGAATTCGAGATTTATGTATAATAAAGTATATGTATGCAAAAAAAATATATCTTGTCTTAAACACTTGTTTTGACACTAAGTTTTATGTGATTTCATGGGTCCTAACTTGCCCATTAGAATCGTAAACGAGGAATTTAGAACGAAGATTGAATAGCCTAAGTTCATAACACTTAACCATAAATCGGTTAGTATCACGAAATCAGCTAGATATATATTTTATATTATATAGTAATAGTCCATCATATAATATTATAGAATTCATGTAAGTCAAGCATGGAGGTATGAAATACCTCATTGTATGATTCAACAAAGCAGAAAGTTTACCAACATAGTTGGTAAACCCGGTTGGTCATGAATGATAAGAACATAAACTAATCTACTAACATACTAAGTAACCAAATAAGAACAACCCGGGCGTGTCATACCCAACATGGAAAATGTTGGAGGTGAGCCGGGTTATCTTACTTTGATTCTTGGAAGCTACTTAGGTATTCTCGCCACTAAAATAAGTGAGGTAGGTGGAATCATGGTTGGAAAGCCAAGGCTTACCTTCACCAAAACACAAGTCTTTCAACTTTGAAGATGGAAAGCTTGGATGGTTCCAACACTTTGAAGTCACTTGGGACTTTTTAAGGCAGAATTTTATAAAGGTTTTGTGCCTTGTTTCTTATGGAAATCAACCACTACACAAACCCACAACTATGAGCTTAGTTGGCAGCATGGTGGGTACAAGATTCCACCAAGTTTCAAGTAAAATATACATGAAATAAAAAGATACATTAAAGCATAATTTTTATACTACTTTGGACCTCAAGTGTGGTGAGGTCACACCTTAGTTTGCCATGGCAAACTTGTGGAAACTTTTCTAGAGGTTGTCCAAGTAGTTTGAAAGAAGAAATGAAGAAGAAAGATGAAGAAAAGTGAGTGAAAACTCACTTAGAACACTTAGTGTTTTCTTCCTTGCTTGGAAGACTTGAGATAATTTGGTAGTTTGAGAGAAGATTTGGTGTGTGGAAAATGTTTAGGAGGTGGTGGAGGCTTGTATTTATTGTTGGTACACTGAATGTCTGATGACTACGTCTGAGTTGAGTCTTAGGTTTAGATAGGTTAGTTTGGAGTTCGGAAATGAAATAGTGATTTTAGATTGTAATTCCGCCCCAAATGACACTTGTGTCATTTGGAGTGAAATCAGGTTCTTATGTAAACATGTTAATTCCGCTCCTAGAGGTCAAAGTAGTGATTCCGCTCCTGAGGTAACTTGTTAATTCCGCCCCTGTGATTCCGCTCCTAATCAACATGTCAGTTGGGGTGGAATCAGATCTACTATATATAGGGGTTCGGCTGAGTTCATTGTAGGACTTTGAGAGCGGAATTAGATCTTGTGTACGGCAACGAAACTCTGTCAAAATCAAGTCAGAAACACGTGAAAACATTGGAAATTGATAATAGAAAGAAGTTAAATGGATCTGAAAGCTGTTGTGACTTTGTATATGTTGATTCCGCCTTCATATTCAGAGATGAACTACTTTACTGACGTTTAGGGTCACACAAACGGTCCAACAAGTGGTATCAGAGCTCAGGACGATGAGTTCATACTACTACAGCTTGAATCTGCAGAATTTTCTCATTTCTACATACTTTCTTTCATACTTTTTCGATTTGAACAAGTTCCAACGGTCGGAATGGACTGATTTTCGAGTATTGTATGTAAAACATAGTGTTAATAAATCCTAGAAAGAATCAGGTTTAAATTCGGAGTAAAAATGGTAAAAACAACCTAAAAACCTGATTCCGCTCGTAACAATCTTTGCTGATTTCGCCCTAAAAAGTTAATTCCACTCGAGAATTAATTGTTGATTTCGCTCGTAATCAGTTGAAATCTGATTCCGCTCGAAAATACTTTCTGATTCCGCTCGTAATATACTTTCTGATTCCGCTCTTAAAGACACGATTCTGATTCCACTCCTAATCAGAACAAGTCTGATTCCACCCGAAATCAAGTCTGATTTCGCTCAGAAAGTTAAACTCTGATTTCGCTCCAGAGTCACTTTTGGTGATTTTAGATTGTAATTCCGCCCCAAATGACACTTGTGTCATTTGGAGTGAAATCAGGTTCTTATGTAAACATGTTAATTCCGCTCCTAGAGGTCAAAGTAGTGATTCCGCTCCTGAGGTAACTTGTTAATTCCGCTCCTAATCAACATGTCAGTTGGGGTGGAATCAGATCTACTATATATAGGGGTTCAGCTGAGTTCATTGTAGGACTTTGAGAGCGGAATTAGGTCTTGTGTACGGTATCGAAACTCTGTCAAAATCAAGTCAGAAACACGTGTAAACATTGGAAATTGATAATAGAAAGAAGTTAAATGGATCTAAAAGCTGTTGTGACTTTGTATACGTTGATTCCGCCTTCGTATTCAGAGATGAACTACTTTACTGACGTTTAGAGATGCTCTAATGCTAAAGAACACTATCTTGCCGAAAGATCTTACTCCAGAAGTGCTGATTGAGAAACTCGAGATTCACGAGTTGGAACTGAAGAAGACATACAAAGTCAATCACTCATCTTACCAGCAGAATTTGGATTTATATTATCCAAAGAGCATGATGCCAAAAGCAACTTCTCCAAAGACTGCATTTTCTGCTGAGAATGTGTCCACAGCAAGCAAAGAAAGTCAAAGCAGTAAAAACAGCGGTTATCACAGTAGATCTTCATCATCTACAAGTCATTCTGATGCAAAAATCGTTTTCAATGCAACATTGCAATAGACTTGAAGAATGCTCAGAACTTTGATGAGGAGTCGGCCAAACAACAGATGATTTTCCTAGCATCGGTGTTGGAATCGTATGAAGGGTTAGTAGCTGGGAAGATAGGCAACACCAATCTGACGAAAGAAGATTATGATCAGATTGATCCTGAGGAAATGGAGCTGATCTATATTCGTTGGGCTATGGCAAGTGCTGTTCGTCGAGCACAACGTTTCATGGAAATTACCGGCAGGAAGACAATTGGTGGTCCATCTACCAAGCTGGGGTTCGATAAATCCAAGGTGACGTGCTTCAAATGTAAGCAGAAAGGTCACTTCAAACGAGAATGCAGAAACGCATATGCTGATGAGTCGGAGAATCCTTTCAGAGATGATTATTACAAGAAGGCAATATATCACCAGAATAAATCTGAGCCGCCTAGATTGAAGCAGGTTGAAGACAACAAAGAGAAATCTAGAGCTCTTGCGGTGATTTACGATGACGAAGGTTATGATTGGAGTCAAGAGGTTCTACCAGAAGAAGATGCGGTTGGTTACGCGTTCATGGCGAAAAATGAACCTATTACGTGGAAAGATGATAGAACTGAAGAGCAGAAGTATAGATACAGAAAAATGATTGCTGAAAACAAAATCATTAGAATTTATCGTATCTATTTGGAAGCAAGGAGAGCAAATAGATGGGATCCGGATAGAGAGTGTTATCTTGATGAATATGGAAATATTGCGATCGATGACAAAACGCTTGATATCGAAGCCATAATCAAGGAGTACAAAGAAGAGGATGAGTATTGGCAGAATAAATGGTGGGGAACTGGAGACAAGAAAGAGAAAGAAGAGAAAGAGAAAGAAGAGAAAGAGAGAAAAGAGAAAGAAGAGCAGGAAAAATCAAAGAAAGTTGATACTGGAGTTATTGACACAACGCAGGAGTTGATTGCAGAGAATCTAGGAAAAATGGCTGACAAAGTGCTGGCTGCTAAGGCACTTGAGGTAGACTCTAACTCCGTGTCTGAGTCAAAAAGCCAGGTCAATTCAAACGTGTCAACAAATGCTTCAGGTAAGAAAATTGATGGAAATGCTGATTGCAAAAATTGCAACAAAGAATGCAAATTTTGTAACACAGTCACGTATCTCAACGGGAAGAAAGTTGATGATCTGACAGCAAAGGTCAGAAGCATTGAGAATCAGATTCTTGATCGTGACAAAACAGTTAAAGCTTCAACTGAACGGATAAGAGAATTAACAAGACAAATTGAAAATGATAAAATTGATCATGACAAAATTAAACAAGAAAATGAAAAGTTGATTCTTGAAAACCGTCAGATTTTTGAGAAGTTTGAAAAACTCAAAAGCACAATGAAAGATTGTGATGATCGAAATGGTAAAACTTTTAAAGAAAATGAACACTTAAAAGCAGTGCTTAGAGTAAAAGAAGAATCAATCAACCAACAACTGGATGAAATCGCTAAACTGAAACTTAAAGTTCAAGAGGCTGTAATCGAAAACGAGCGAATCCAGTTGAAGCTTAACAGTTACAGCTCCGCAAGCTTTGTGTTGCAACACATTATTCCCAAACCCATCGGGAAAGACAAAGCGGGCGAAGATGTGTATTCTGATGGAACTGGGGTGGGTTTTCATCAAGTACCACCACCTGTTCTTGATAATTACACGAAAAAGCAATCAGGGTTGGTTGAAATTGAGGAAGAAAGTGAAGTTAAACTTCCGGAGAACATTGATGTCACGTTCACATCTTCAAATGACGATAGTGTTCAAAATGATATTGTAAAAGGTGTTGTTGAAAATGTGCTAAAAATGAATAGTGACACTACTGAGGAAGATGGGTGTTTCTTGGACAAATACATTCAGAAACCAAAATCCAAAAACAACTTAAGTGATGAACCGGGTCTTGTAATGTACAAGATGGCTGGATCTGATAAGTTGTATTCGGATTCTGAGTTTCCGATTGAGAATGTTAACATGAACAAATTGACAAATGTTTTCAAGTTGGTTGAAGTTGAGTTGTCAGAAGTGAACAATTTGAGTCAAACAAAGAGAAAAATGAGTTTTGAGAAAGATAAAGCTTACTACAAGAAATCTGTAGTTCCACCGAGTTTTTATAATAACGATCGAAACATTTGGTCGGGTGGTTATAGGGGTGGTAAGAGTTATCAGAAAAAGAGTTTTCAAAACAAAAGGTTTGCTGAAAAGAAGGTGTTTGTGAACGGTTCGAGTTCACTTGCTGATGAAGGGAAAGAGATTTTTTCAAAATCGAATGAAGAGTTCTTTGAGAAAAGAGCTTCACAGTATCAGTCTGAAGGCACAAGTCGAGTTGTTGATACTCGAACATGTTTCAGATGTAATCAAGTGGGTCACATTGCACGAAAGTGTACCAATGTGAAGCCTAAGACTGAAACTGTGAAGATTCAACAGAAGAAAGTTGAGGTGAAGGGTAAAGCACCAATCGTTGTTGAGAAAAAGAATGTGAAAAATGACAACATCAAAGTGAAAAATGAACCCGTAAATAAAGTGGTAACTAAAAATGACAAATTTTACAAGCGGGTTGCATTATCTCAACAAGTTTGGAAACCAAAAACAGAAATGAAAATTTCAACTTCTGAAGTGAAAAAGGCTGAAGAATCAATTTCGGTTGATTATGATGCAAATTTTCCACCTTTGAAGGCTGAAAATTTCAAAATTCAAATTGCGAGAGTCAAGGTTACACCTAAGGCTGATGAGGCCTGGGTGGACACCATGTTCGAATAAGCAGTTTGAATTGCCGGAGCTTCCTAGTTGGTAATCGTGAAGCATGAATCGGCATCTTTCTTAAATTGTTTGTGTTATGTGCAGGATCTTCCAAAACTTGTATCCAGATGGATCATGGATAGTGGAGCATCTCGACATATGACAGGGAAGACTGCATTGCTGTATGATGTGAGAAATATCAATGGTGGTTATGTGGGATTTGCTGGTCATGAAGGTGGTAGAATTATTGGTGAAGGAACGTTATCCAATGGGATTGTAACGTTTGAGAGAGTTAACTACATTACTGAGCTGGAGAACAATCTGCTTAGTATCTCGCAGATTTGTGACAATATGTATACTACTCACTTCACTGATAAAGAATGCTTGATTTTGAAACCAGGATTTGTTATCCCTGAAGAATGGATTATCATGCGGGCACCTAGAGTGAATGATTTATATGTGTTAGATATGAGTGTAGCAACTACATCTACTGGTCAAGCACATTGTTTTGTGTCTAGAGCAACTGAGAAAGAATCGAGATTGTGGCACCGCAAGATGGGGCATATTCACCTAAGGAAGATGAATCACTTGGTGCACAATGATTTGGTTCTTGGAGTTCATGTCAAAGGTTTTCATCTGGAAGGGGAGTGCATTAGTTGTGTCAAAGGCAAGCAGAAGAAAAAGTCACACCCTACAAAGCAAGTCAATTCAGTTTCGAGACCTCTGGAAAGACTTCACATGGATTTGTTTGGTCCTGTGAATGTCAAAAGTATTACAGGAGATTACTACTGTTTGGTCGTTACTGATGATTATTCCAGATTTTCGTGGGTTTCTTTCTTGAAGACGAAAGACGAAACATTTGACAGTTTGATGGCGTTGTTCAGAAAGATTGAGAATTTGTACCAACGACGTATCAAAAGAATTCGAAGTGATAATGGTACTGAATTCAAGAACAGTAAGATGGAAGAATTTTGTGATGAAAGAGGCATATTGCATGAGTTTAGTGCTCCGTACACTCCGCAGCAGAATGGAGTCGCAGAACGCAAAAACCGGACACTAATCGAGATGGCTAGAACTATGCTCGCAGATTCAAAGTTACCAATAAATTTTTGGGCTGAAGCTGTTTCTGCCGCATGCTATACGCTCAACAGGGTTCTCACTGTCAAGAAGTTCAACAAAACATGCTTTGAGCTAATCAATAACCGCAAACCGAATTTGAAATATCTAGAACCGTTCGGGTCACCCTGTACAGTTATAGAGCCTCATGGAAAGTTTGGTCCGAAGAGCATTAAGGGAATATTTGTTGGTTATGCAAATCCGATGCGACGTGTCTTCGTTCCAAGTGAGAAGCGGATTATTGAAGCTGCAAATGTTGAATGTCAAGGTTATACTATGCCGCCGCAGAATCCTGGTGATTCATGGCGTTATCATTATGACAAACTGTGGGATTCGTTTGACATGAGAGAAGAGTCAGAGGAAGATGAAGATTTCTTTGATGAGTTGGATATTTTGCGTGAATATGAGTCACAGCTAAGGTTTCCAGCTGAGTATTCTAGAAGACCACGAGAAACTTCAAATGACGATGAAGCAGGTCCGAGTAATGCTGGTGAACTTGATGATGTCCAACAGAATGAAGTTGCTCAGGATAATCAGTCGGATCAGAATGATAATCAAGAAGCTGAAAACATGCCAGTCTTTGATCATGGTGATTCAGACTCTAAGGGGGAGCAAATTCATATTTCAAGTCAAACAAACCAAGTTGGTGAACAAGATGCAGAGCAGAATGTTACTAATCTGGAGGGAAATGTAGATGTTCCAAGCGAAGTAATGCCGCGAACTTTTTCATATCATCTAGAGGAGTTGATCATAGGAGAATTGCAGACAGGCGTTCGCACTCGAAATCAGATTGATAAAGGGCTTACATGTTTTTATACAAAAGTTGCTCCTTTGCAAACTGAATTCTCATTGAGTTGTTTTATCTCGCAGGTTGAACCAAGACCTTACAAAGAGGCGCTTACTGAAGACTCTTGGGTCAATGCAATGCAGGAGGAACTTAGTCAATTCGAGAAATTGGGAGTGTGGAAGTTAGTTGATTTGCCAGATGGTCAGAGAAAGATTAACACCAAGTGGGTGTTCAAGTGCAAGAGAGACGATAGAGGAGTTGTTATAAGAAATAAAGCTCGACTCGTTGTTCAGGGATTTAGTCAACAGGAGGGGATTGATTTTACAGAAGTCTATGCTCCTGTAGCACGACTAGAAGCAATCAGAATTTTCCTTGCATTTGCGTCTTGGAAGAATTTCAAAGTATATCAGTTAGATGTTAAATCGGCTTTTCTCTATGGGAAGGTAAAAGAGGAGGTTTATGTCGGACAGCCGCCGGGCTTCACCGATCCAATCCACAAAAACAAGGTCTACTTATTGGACAAAGCGTTGTATGGTTTACACCAGGCCCCGAGAGCTTGGTACGAGACTTTGTCTCAACACCTACTAGTCAACAAGTTCATTCGTGGAAAAGTGGATGCCACTCTCTTCACTAAAGAGGTCGACGCTCATCTTCTGATAGTTCAGATTTATGTGGATGATATAATCTTTGGGTCGACAAATGAAAATCTATGCAAAGATTTTGAATCAGTGATGAAGCAAAAGTTCGAAATGTCATCAATGGGGGAGATGAAATTCTTTCTGGGATTACAAGTTGAACAACTTCCTGAGGGAATTTTCATTCATCAAACGAAGTACGTTCATGATATTCTAGAGAAATTTGGGATGTCAAGTTCTACTCCAGCTGCTACCCCACTTGCAACAAATCATGGGATTCACCCAGATCTCACCGGAGACAGGGCTGATGAAACGTTTTACCGATCCATGATAGGTTCTTTGATGTACCTAACTGCTTCACGTCCTGATATTATGTACCCAACGTGCCTCGCAGCAAGATTTCAATCTAACCCGAGAGCTTCGCATATGATCATTGTGAAGAGGATATTACGCTACCTGAAAGGAACTCCTTCATTGGGGTTGTGGTATCCTAGGAAAGGCGACTTTACGCTCGAAGGGTATTCCGATTCGGATTTCGGATGCTGCAAAGTCAATTCAAAATCAACAACTGCAGGATGCCAGTTCTTTGGAACTAGATTGGTTACCTGGCAGTGTAAGAAACAAACGTCTGTGGCGCTATCTACATGTGAAGCGGAGTATGTTTCTGCTAGCAGTTGCTGCTCTCAGATCCTGTGGATACAGCAACAGATGCGCGACTACGGTTTGCAGTTTCTTAACACACCTCTTTTTGTTGATAATGAGGCTGCAATAAATATAACAAAGAATCCAGTACATCACGCTAAAACCAAACACATAGAAATTCGTCATCACTTTATTCGTGATTGCTTTGAGAAAAAGTTGATACGAATTGAGAAAATCCACACTGACGAACAGAAAGCTGATTTACATACCAAAGCTTTTGATAAAAATCGGTTTAAATATTTGTTAAAACTGAACGGTATGAAGCTTCTGTCGGTGTCGGATGGCATAATTGGCGTTGATGAGAGTACTGTTGCGGATGAAGACGAGAAACAATCTGCAATGGTTTGTCGATTTTTTACTTGTTTTGGTATTTAGGGGGAGTAGATAGATGTATATAGATATATTTTCAGAAAATACAAAAACAGTAAAAAATGCAAAAATACAAAAACATGATAAAATCTGAAAAAGAGCTTGTGTATATAGGGAAAATGATAGTACATTGGCTAGACAATTACAGTATGCTAAAGATTTGTAAAGTTTAAATGAGTTAAACAGTCTCACTAATGATGTGTCGATAGGTTTTCGCACATTTAGTAGATTTATTCGGGATATAAACCTAAATTTCAAACTTGTGAAATTCGTGGGGAACACTACTTGGATATATAGGTAACCCCTGAAATCTCGTTTGAAAGGTCTCATAATCTGATATACTAGGTCTTTATACTCAATGATGTCTGGGGTATTATTCCGGGACTTCTGCTGAACGGTAGTTCTGACCTAGTCCTTGGATAATACTTTCTGCAAATGCTTGAAACATAGCATAAACCCTCAGCATGCCGATGAAACAATAAAATTGATAGTCGCTGCTGTTGTAGCTAAAAGATCCTCTAAAGGGGACATACCGTAAAGTCGAAGCTGATATCTCTCTGCGTATACGGAAGTATCGACCTGAGATCCCTCGGCCCTCGCATACCTAATTTATGTACAGATATCATTGTAGTATACTCACCTGTAAGACTGATAATTGGGATTCTGGATACGGGAGTATATTCAAGAGGTGGGACACATGAATGAGCTAAGTTCATAAAACATCTAATTCGTATCCTGAGTAAATTGAAATTTGTGTGGGAATTTAAGATGGATCAGTATATCGACAATCGAGGTGAATTGTTTAAATCTGAGTATGAAATGAAGCTTAACGGTACTTGTAATTTGTCTGAAAAGCTGATATGATTCCTTGACACGCTCGCTAAAATATGTTTGTAAATAGTTTACTTTGTTTACTTTCTGCAATTTAAGTTTTCTGTATTTCATTTCTTAGTTTAGAACACTTTATAAAATCCAAAAATATTTTATTTCTGCTTTATTTTTGACAAACCAAAGTGGAGAGTTGATTGTTGGATTCTCAGATGTTTGAAGCAGATGCAGGAGATTCTGGACTGAAGAATGAGGAGAGCTTATCTTGATGAAGTTTGATTTATTGAAAAGTCAAAAACAAGTTCATTAACTTGATACTTGTTATTTTCAGAAAATGTGTAAATTGTTGTTTTTAAAATCAGTTTGATTCGTTATATGATCAACCAAGGTCATTAAATTGAACTTGGTAGATTAATTGAGTAATCAGGGTCATTAATTTGGACCTGAATACTTGAGTGGATTGCTAAAACTGATAGATAGTGTGTTTTTGTGAAAAAAGATAAGTTTGTAATGATTGATGTTTGAGACACAGGTTTTGGACTTCATCATTCCCATGGAAGTTAAATGTCAAAGCTTGAACCAGATCAAGACCTCAGATTCTAGCATATTGAGAGGGGGAGTCTGTGATAGGGGGAGTCTGGATCAACAGTCAAAGGGAAGTCTGAAGATGGAGCTAGGTTGTGATCCTAAACCTGTGAAGATAGAATGTTTATGATGTGAAGACAGAGAGTTGGAGAGAAGACCAAGACTGAAGACTCAAGGCCAAAGACTTCGTCAACATCCAAGGGGGAGTCTGTTGGTACACTGAATGTCTGATGACTACGTCTGAGTTGAGTCTTAGGTTTAGATAGGTTAGTTTGGGGCTCGGAAATGAAATAGTGATTTTAGATTGTAATTCCGCCCCAAATGACACTTGTGTCATTTGGAGTGAAATCAGGTTCTTATGTAAACATGTTAATTCCGCTCCTAGAGGTCAAAGTAGTGATTCCGCTCCTGAGGTAACTTGTTAATTCCGCCCCTGTGATTCCGCTCCTAATCAACATGTCAGTTGGGGTGGAATCAGATCTACTATATATAGGGGTTCGGCTGAGTTCATTGTAGGACTTTGAGAGCGGAATTAGATCTTGTGTACGGCAACGAAACTCTGTCAAAATCAAGTCAGAAACACGTGAAAACATTGGAAATTGATAATAGAAAGAAGTTAAATGGATCTGAAAGCTGTTGTGACTTTGTATATGTTGATTCCGCCTTCATATTCAGAGATGAACTACTTTACTGACGTTTAGGGTCACACAAACGGTCCAACATTTATAAGTGCGGATTAGGGTTTGGGAGTTAATGAAGGTGGTTGAGAATTAATGAAGGTGGTTGGGAGTTAATGAAGGTGGATTTTCATTTTTAGTCCTTGCACTTGTATTGTTGGTTATTTATGCTATAAAGTTGTATGCAAGCATGTTATAAGTATGAAATACATATGAATGTGATTCCGAGAAAATATAATCTCGATGTATGTCTTGGTATTAAATCAAAATATGTATTTCGCGATTGATTACGTATTATGCATGTATGATTAAACAAGGTTGATATAAAAATACTTTTTTTTATTATGGACAAAGTCTCGAGATTACAAGGATTGAAATGAAATAAGAATACAAGTTTCTAAATATAGAAATGCGAATAAAACTTTCTAAATAGGGAAAGTACAGAAAATGCGGAGCGTTACAGTTATGTTGTTTTTGAACAATCTCGGTCGTCTCACTTTGATGTTTCTGCCATCATTTGGGGTGTGACATTATGGTCTCTAACTTTTTTGGCTCTTGATCAGCCTCTAGTTCCATCTTCCTTACGTCACAAGCTTTATTGGTTTGTTCATTATCATAGTTTTATTAGAGTTCTCCGATTCCCTCTCATCTTTATTTGGTATCATCACCATAAGTGTAAATATATGCAGAAGTATGAGGTACACCTCATGAGCTTTATTGGTTTGTTCATTGTCATAGCTTTCCTAGAGTTTTCCGATATCCTCTCATCTTCATTGTTGTTCATTGTTTAATACAATGTCATTAAAGATTTAGGTATGTGAGACTTAAGGCCACCAAAATTTGTATACTATGTATCTATCTTCTTCATTCATTGGATCCTTGCTAATCATAGCTGTAGATGAGACACAAGTCTCACCACTTATATTTCTATGTGGCTTAGGTTTCTTCACTTTGATGGAAGACCTTTATTGCCTATTTCCTTTAAAGGGACCTTAAAGCCTGTAGATATGTCCTTTGCCATAATCGGTGATGACAGAGTAGGTCCAACCCCTTCAAACAAAGAATTTAGATTAGTGTCCAAAGTTCTTCCATCCTCTTGACATGGGATAAATAGTTGGTCAAGAATACGCTTCATCACGTCCCCACTTAATGCATATCTTGAAGAATGTGACTTACCAGGAATACCATCAATTTGGTCAAAGTATATTTTTACTTAACTGTTTGGTTGGTTAAGGGTGTTGAAGGCAAATCGCTCATTGGAGGTTGGACGTTTTCATTAATAACAACCTCAAGTGATGATGTTGCTAATGATGTGGTTTCCTTATGTTGCTAATGATGTGGTTTCCTGTCTAAGAGACCTAAGTTTCTTGGTGATTTCTTAAAATATGTTTTACTAGGTGTGAGCCATTGGTGAAGTGAGCTATTAGAGGCTGTTTGAGACGAGTCATGGCGAGAGGTTATGGGTTGTTAGACGAGTTGGTTTATCTCCAACTTTATATATGCATGTTGAGGTTCAGTATTGAAATCTCAGTGAGAGATTTCATATTTCTGAAGATCTTTTGTGTTTGCACTCTCACGGGTATAGAGAACATGGACCCGATTAAGTTAAAACTTGCTCCACGTTCGCTTATTAGCCTTGGTCTCATTTACTAGGTCACCTACATCTGATATGTATTTAAGCTATACTGAAAAATAAGACTAGAATAATCTACATAAACTTAATTATATAAGATGAATTGACTTACTTACATAAAAATGTCTTTAAAATAACATTTGAATGTCTTAAGACTTGAAGGCGAAGTGGTAGTCAACCCCTTTGAAAAATAATCCATCATCCAGAAGATTTTAATAGACCATAACGTAATATATTTATCATGAACTAATATCATTATAATATGCCCCCAGATTACTTGTAAGACCATAGTTAGTGACTTAGGTCTAAGTAAACCTTTTCACATGTTATTTTGTTTCAAAATGTATCTCTTTAGATTATGTCTACATATATTCCAAAAAACCTCTTTAGATTATGTATACATATATTCTAAAAACATAATTAATCAATTTATAAGTTACATAATGTAACGTCAATCTTAATAACACAAAGGAACAACTTTTACTTAAGAGTTGCATATCTTTGTATTCTGAAAATCAATGTGAATTAAATTAGTTGTTTAATTTTTTTAAATGTGAATTAAATTAATTGTTTAATTGATTCTCAAAAACCTATATGATTCAAAAGGTTCACTAATGTTTTATACCTTTAAGTTAATGTTTAGATGATATTTGTTTGACTAAAATTAGAATAACCGTATTTTTTAACAGCTAATTTTTTCCTTTAAATACTTACACCTCTCAAGTATTAAACCTTGGTCTTTCACAAAAGATAATTTATCTTGACCACTAAGCTATAGCCTAAGTGGCATTCCTCTTGAACCGTATTTAACAGTATAATTTAAAGGATTTTTTTTCATATTAATTAAGCTTGGATTTTCAAGTTTTAGAAACATTATTATTAAGATACTAGGTTATAGACCCACGTATTACACGAGTTCTCTGTGTGTGTATATATATATATATATATAATATTTATAATTCTCTAAATACATCATAGGATTGAAATTACATTTTTACATATGATAGTGGAAACTATCAATTAGAGTCGTATTTTATCGAAAAGATTCAACTGAGTAATATGTTTCATTTAAAAAAAAACAAAAAAGTGAAATGACCAAATGTCAAAGTATTAGAATGCTTAAAATATTCTTAATCGTTTTATTAAAAAGAAATCTTATATCATACTTTTGATAATATGTTTTCGATACTCAAAAATACATCAAACATTACAACATGTATATATATATATATATATATATAGAATGCACAAAAGGTATTGAAAAGTTGGCCTAACATGACTCAAATCCTTTTGACCCGTAAAAAATCACTTGTTTTGACATGAACCCGTTACAATCTGAAAAGAAGGATAAATAAGATTCAAACACTTCCGATTAAAAAATAAATAAAAATCATATTACAAATATGTGATTGATCTGAGTAGTTTATAGTATTCACCTTAAGCATAAATTATTGTGAAATACAAGAATAAATTGAAAACCACAACTAAATGTGAAATATGAAAATTATAGATTATATGGAAAAACTTAGGCATAATTATTCATTTTAAAAAGTTTTTAATCATAGGTTTTAAAATTGTAGAAAAATTACCATTAAAAAAATAAGTTAAAAAAATTGAAGTATTCTTTTAAGAGTAAATTGCTCAAAACGTCCTTTAAGTTTCACCAATCTTGCTGGTTTCGGCCTTAATCTTTAAAAGTTGCCAAAACCAGCCTTTAAGATTAATTTTGTTGTCGGTTTCATCCTTTATCACTAACCCATTTACTAATCCATGTTAAATGGTAAACCGTCTTTTGATGCTTGTGATGTTATTAAAACCCACAAATAAATTCCCAGACCCACTTCATCAGTTCGTTCTTCAACCTAATCTTTCAAACCCTAGATTCTAATCCTAAACTTCAACCTAATCTTCAATGTCGTTTGTTTATTGTTTGTGTGGGAGGGAATTAATATTACGAACTTCTCGGTCAGATAGAAACCCAAGACGACTGTATCACTCATGTCCATTCAAAGTAAGTTTTCCCCAAATTCACCATAATTTGAAAATCAATGTTTAGTTTATGTTTTGTTTACATGTATCGCCAATTTGTAAGACATTCATTGGATGGGCTGAAACAAAGGCTGATGAGGAAGCACAATATACTATTCCAGGTTTACTAAGGACTAACAATGAACTCATGGATTCAAATCAGGAGCTTCATGCTAGAAACAAGAAACTTGAAGCACATTTGAAAGACAACATAGCTGAATCAAAGAAATGGAAAATGTACATGATTCTTAGTTGGATGATGCTTTTCACTGTTGTTTTTGTTAAAATGGTTATGTAGTGGAATGAAATCTAGTAAGATGTTGATGTATTTTGTTTTGTAGTTGTGAATTATGTTATGGCAGTGAATGTATTTTGGATATTATATTGATGTTAATATTGTTGCAGTTGTTGTTTATGTCAAGTTTGTATAGCCGCGGACATAACAAGTGAATAGCATAAGCGTTCGCGGCTACAAATTTAATTGCACAAGTGTCCGCGGACATAACGAAGTGAAAGCATAAGTGTCCGCGGACATAACGAAGTGAAAAAGCATAAGTGTCTGCGGACATAACAAAGTGAAAGATTAAGTGTCCGCGAACATAACAAAGTGACAACATAAGTGTTCGCGGACATAAAAAAGCCAATAGACACTTATCATCATAACAACCCCTAAACAACCTGCATCACCTAACAATCTGCAACCCCTAACAATCTGCATTCCCTAATAACCTGCAACCCCTAACAATCTGCAACCTTAACACCTAGAAACCTGCAGAAACTGCAACCTAAACCTAAAAAACTGCAGAAACTGTAACCTAAACCTAAAGTTGTAGAAACCGTAACCTGCCCCTAACACCCTGCATTAATGGTAACCTCAAACCATTAAGCAACATCATAACATTTAATACCCTCAAATCATATAAAGACAAAAAAACATGGCATATCATAAACATAAGTTTACATGCCCCTAAATACATAACATAACAAAAGTCACCAAGTGTACATAGTTTTAAAAGACAATAAAACATGACCCAAGTTTACATAGGTGTTTAAAACCAAAAGAACAACTATGTAGACATACTAACAGAAGCAAACATAAACAATCATTTGGACTTTTTCTTAGATTTTGCCTTTGCCCATGCACCCTTCTTTACACCACCAGAGCATCCACCCTTCTTGACACCACTAGAGCTTACACCCTTTTTGACACCACCAGATCCTGCACCCTTCTTGACACCACCAGAGCCTGCACCCTTCTTAACACCACTAGAGCCCGCACCCTTCTAGCATGTCCTGCTATTATGACTAAGACCCTTGCAATTTCCACATTTGACAGAAGCATTCTTCTTTGATAATTTTCCACCTTTAGACATATCTTCTATCTCACTTGCAGACCTTTTCCTTTTTCTTTTTTGGCCTTCCAACTTGCTTGTGGTAACTTGGTGGTGTTATAGTAGTTGGTACATGGGATTTGGGCCATAAAGTTCTGCCATTGATAGGAAATATCTTGAAACTGTAAACATGCTTCCATGATTCCAACGTGTACAATGCGTGCAGCCACTTTTCTGGTATATCAAACTATATACAACCATTAATGTTCGATAACAAAACAAAATGCATGTTATATAAATAAGGACAACTTGTTGACCATGGCTGGCCATATTCCAATTTGCTGCTATTGCATGCTTGCAAGGTATTCCTGTCATCTCCCACTTCCTGTAACTACATGTTTTCTGAATTGCATTGACTACACATTGGTCAATACCATAAGAAACCTCAAAGTGTTCATCTCCATTCCAACTAACTGAATACTTTGCAGCATCTTTCTTAATGTTTGATAACTGATTGGTAGCATATGGTGTCAACAAACCACCACTCTTATCAATAACTTGTAAGACATTAACTATCCTACTCATAAGGCATTCCCTTATGTATTCTAAAGCTGTGATTATGGGCTTATCTCTCCCTTGTACTATTTTGGCATTAAACACCTCACACATATTGTTTAAAAGTACATCAGAGTACGCCCTGTCTGTTCACAAAATGTGTAGCACAATTTAAAAAACTTACAAGTGTAAATATGTAAACACATAATTTTAAAATAAAATAATTGCAAATGTATTACCTGAAAAGTGAGATCTAGTCCAGTGTTTTGGTGGGATCTTTGATAACCACACATGTGCATCAGAGTTCATAGTCTTCAGCTCATCCATACATGTCTCAAACTGTACAACTGTTGTAGCACTTGCTATTTTCCAAAGCATGTCTTTGTACTCCTTCCCTTTATAAAATAATCTCATGTTCTCATGGATATGTCTGAGACAGAATCTGTGCTCAGCATTTGGAAACAATTTTGACACTGCATTCTGAATTCCCTGTTACACATTTTAAAATGCATAAGTATTGTGAACTATAGTCCCCATGTAGCTGCTTCTAAGCTTTAGATTTGGCCCTAAAAGCTGTCCATTTAGAAACTGAAACTTCATATTTTCGCTGAAACTGTTCCTGTATTGCTTTGACAGGATGTTGGGGTTATCTTCAATTTGTTCCATCAGTTGTTGTGCTAAGAAAGTTGAACTACAATGATAAATGTTTCGGCTCTCTAAACATTTGTGTTCATCAGTTAGTGTCTTAACTATCCAACTCTCTATCACTGAATCCCTAGACACCAACAACATAAAGGACATACAAACTGTTTAGGGTTTTTCTTTTTACCTCTTCCCCCAATGTGTTTTTTTTCTGCACCTCCTTCTTTCCTATCATGTTCAACTTCAGTCCCTCCTTCAATAGAAATGTCCCCTTCTTTCTGGTTCTTTTTAACTTTTTTTCTTTTTTGGCCTCTTAACAGGTTCCACCTTTTCAACACCAGGAATATCACCTGCACATGCCACCCTTACGGCCTTACCCTATCCTTATCATCCTTTACTATTTTTAACAACCTTCTAGTCTCCACTTTTTTTTTTAACTTTTTAACTTCAACCTTATTTCCAAACATTTGACCTATGTAGAAGTTGTTATCATTACCATGTGCCCTTTTTATATGTTTTAAGGTTCTCCTCCCAACATTCCCTATATTATCCTCAATATCACTAGCACTATCAAAGTTTTCATTGTCCAAGACATCCTCTAAATCATCAACCCATGTTGCATCAGGGTGAGTTTCATCTTCCTCTTCATCATCAACCATGAACTTATAATCTCTCATATAAACATCACTTTCATCCATATCATTCTCCTCATCTTCTATATAATCACTATCCTGGTCACTATCTTCTTCCATATCATTCTCCTTATCTTCTATATAATCATTATCCTGGTCACTATCTTCTTCCATATCATTCTCTTCATCCTGATTACTCTCATCAACATCCTTCCTATCATTAACCTCATTAGTGTCCCTATCATTATCATCTAACAAATGGTCAAAATCATTCATAACAGAACTAGTCATTCTAACATCAAGATTTGCAGCCTTAGGTACTTGAGGAGTAACAAAACTAGAGCTTCCAATATCCACTACATAAGGTGCATTTTCAGTATCACCTTGAATATGCTTTGTTCCACATTTCACACCTCCATTGTTTTCATTTGAAGATTCATTCCAGGTCAATGCAAGTCGCTTTGGGTTGTTCTTTTTACTCTCAATCATTTGAGCTTCAAGTTCACTAATTTCTTCTATTACCACACTTGATTGTGAGGGTATCTCCAATAAATTAATATTAGACATCCCATGCTCAGTGTATACATCAATAACCCTGTTCCCCTCATTAATGATTTCTAACAACTGCAGGACATGGGAATCTTCAGCCAATGGATAAAGCCCAGAATTCGAATCACCCCCAGGCTTAAGATAATGGTAAAATCTAGGGACATAATCATCATAACCTAACTCATTCATCATTAGGGCCAATTCATAAATCCCAAATTTCTCATTATCTACCAAATCAACGAAACTTAAGGAACCATTACATACACACGACCTGGATTGTTTGTAAATGATCCTCCATGATGCATTTTAATTGAGAACAACGTTGGATAAAGTTCTGCATTTTAAAGATTCAGAATCAAAACTTTAAACCAATAATGAAAAGGATCAAAGTGTCACACCCCAACCCGTCACACCCCAACCGATGGCGGAAACATCGGAGTGAGACGAAATAGATTGCAAGAGACTTTATAACACTGTTTGTGACAAGTATTTAAGTAATAAATTTCATTCCATTTCTAAAGAGTCAATTACAAGGATTTGAAACAAATACAACATGAATAATGAAATACAATACAATAAGAGTACAAAATTTAAAGTGTGTGTCTAAGCATCCTACTAGATTCCATGCATCACCAACATCATCGTTAAACCTGTAACATGTTTTAAAACTGTAGTTCAATACAAAAGTATTGGTTTCCGAATATAAAAAGTATGAAAACGCAGGGCGTTACAGTCTCCCCTCCTTTAGGAAATTTCATCCCGAAATTTATTCAAGAGGAAGATTTGAAGAGTTTTGGCCAAAAAGTGATTATTTATAATTTAGACTTAGAAATTTTGAAACGTTTTGAAAGGTACGGAATTTTGAAGACGACAAGATAGGTTTGTAAATGAGTTCGTTTGTCAAAAAAATGATTTGAGGTACCAAACAAAATTGAAAACGTGTAAGTGCGTATATAGGTAAAGCGAGTTTTAAACAACTTTGAATATCTTAAATAAAAAGTGTCGTACTAAGAAGGAAAATTTTGTATAAAATGGTTTGTATTTGATGAAAAGTGTTGTAGTTTGTATAGAAAGTTTTAAGTATAGTAAAAATCACACATTTGTAAAAACTGTTTATTGAGAGGAACGAGAAGGTTTGGTACTTGAAATAAAGTGATAATGGTCTACTAAGTATGTTCGCACCAGGACAAAGAATGGAAATAGTTTTAAAGGTAAGGAGATAGGTTAGGATTCAAACGTTTAAACAGACTTGATCGCGAACTGGGTACGTATAAGAGAAAAGAATAATGGAGAATAATAGGAGTATAGAAGTGAACGATTGACTCCTAATAAATGAATGCAAGTATAAGAATGGCATGAGTATTGGATAATGAAAACAGTGAGTTAAGAATGAAGTCTCATCGTGGATAATCGGATATAATGCGTTTGTGAGTTGCTTTAAGTTCGTATTAGGCCAAAAGGTCTACAAAACACTGAATTTCTCATGGCACGTCTTACGAAAGTTTGGTAACATGATGAAAACACTTATATATAGGAAGTACCAGCGGTGTATCCACCATGTTTTGACCACATTACGTCCGTTTCGTATTCGGGATCATGTTACGTTTCATGTCTTACTATACACAGTAGTACACTCTATGGTTTTCATGCGCTTATCACTATAATCCCGTGTGCAGCCGCGATTATTTTGATATTCGCATGATCCGCATAGCTTGTACTAGTTGTGTATGAATCAGGGTATACATAAATTTGAAAATAAGAATGTGTACGTATAGGAATGTAGTATATAAGCAAGTCCATGCTTAAGTATGTATGGGACCCACGTAAGCGAATCCCTCGGATTCCACTCGCGTACGGGTACGAATGTATGAATCATGAGTATGAATGAAAGTATGAGCATAAATATAAGTTTAAGTATGAATATGCATGTAAGTATGAGTATAGACATAAAACGTATGAGTATAAGTATAAAGCATAAAACGTATTGTCACGAGTATGAGTGTAAGTATGAATAGTAAGGATTACGTATGTAGTATATGTTGGAACACAATGGATTTAAGCGTATAAAAGCGTTCAAAAGGTTGAGTATGTAAATACGAACGATATAAATGAAGTTGTCGCGGGATATCGACTAAAACGTGTACGATGATATGCATGTATAGTGGTTTAAGCGAAACGTCGAGTTTATCGAATCAAAAATAGATTGAATTTGATTTGGAAGGTAGAATATAGTTTGTAAATGTAAAGGAAATAAAGTACTCATTGGTTATGCATAATGTATTTTGTAATGAATGGAAATGCTACTTTTGTTTTAAAAGAGTTTGCGTAAGTTGAAGATTGTCGGTCCCCATGAAGTCTTCTTGCCCACGTGGTTTGAAATTTAAATGATGAATTGATCGGTGTAGGAAAAGGTTTTAGAGAGAAGAAAAAAAAAATAAGTTCGCTTAATTTGAACCAAACCAAGAAATTTTGAATTTTGGAGGTTCTTGTGAAAACGTCGATCCTTAGAAAAGAAATTTAGCAAAAGGACTTAGTGATTGTTAGAAAAAGTTTTAACAAATGATTTGTTGATGTTGAAAAGAGTCTTTGGTAAAACGATCATATAACATCTATAAGATCTTATAGGTATATGAGAAAGGTTGGTTTGATTTCGGTTTAGAGTGGAAGTCTTCGGTATGATGATATAATGTGAGCGTGTTTTAGTGATTAAGTCGAATATGAAGTTCATGGGCAAGAGATTCATTGGACCGATTAAATTGATAGGTAGCATTTCGTAAGGTTTTGAAATTCGGGTAGTAAAACGTTTTAAGACATGATTAAAAATCTCGTGTATATGAGTTAAGTGAAAATAGATTGTAAGATAAGAAGTACGTTTGATTAAACAATGCATGTTGAAATTTTCATGAGTAGGGATTTCAACGAAAGATAAACGATTTAGGTATAAAACTTGATCGCGTTGTATGATGAAGTCTCTTTTGAAAGAAAATTTTGGTAACGATCACCTAGGTAAGGGAATCACCCCTGAGTCGTCGGTGAGGTCGTTTTAAGAAAAGAAGGAGTGGAGTTAATTGTCAAGGTAAGGAAATCACTCCTATCTCGATGATATGTCTCCATTTTGTAGTTATAAGAAATGTAAATCTAATTGATGACATTTCGAAATCATGCATGTGAAATACGTATAAGTGTATGAAAAGATTTAGTATGATATATGCGTAAGGAAATAGTCTCAAAAATAATTCAAATTTGAAAAGAGAGAATTGCATCGCATAAGTTCGATAATAGTAAAACATAGGTTTGATTAAAACTTGGATGGTTCCGAAACGGAACTTTGACTAACCAAAGTGGTCGAAAAGTCTTTCGAATTTGAGTAGCATGCTTTGGCCTAATAGGTGGAATACTCTGACCGACAAGTCGGTTAACGGTATTTACCCTTCCGGTTACTACATGTCCCAAATCAATCGAAATTTCGAGACTTGGCGGGATTTATGAAAAATCAAGGAGTGAAACTAGTCGACAAGGTGCGGGTTTCACCCCTAACTTGACGATTTCATATCCTAAGTGTGGTTGGTACTCGTCGGGTCAAAAATTTAATTTCGACACTTTGAAGAGGGTCCACTAGAATTTGAAAATGGAAATTCTCCATCAAGGTGAGGATTTCACTCCTAACTTGGTGGCGAATTTCGTGTAAAAAGAATGGAGGGATTGAGAGTCGTTCACCAAATTGTGGGTTTCACGCCTCTTTTGGTGAAGTCATCTCGTTTGTGTATTACGAGTGGTTTCGATTTTAGTATAAACGAGTAAAAAGACGTATGTTCAAAATAAAAGTGACAAGTATAAGCACATAAAGCATGCATTTCAAGAAAATAACACGTTAGAGACATTTCAAGAATAGCACATTAAGATGTTTCATAAAAATAGCATGTGAAGCAAGTATGGTCGAATTTGGTGCTTAACTATAGACTAGGTCAAAAGCATGGCAATTTTCCTAATTCCCTATAGTTATGGCTCTGATACCAATCTGTCACACCCCAACCGATGGCGGAAACATCGGAGTGAGACGAAATAGATTGCAAGAGACTTCATAACACTGTTTGTGACAAGTATTTAAGTAATAAATTTCATTCCATTTCTAAAGAGTCAATTACAAGGATTTGAAACAAATACAACACGAATAATGAAATACAATACAATAAGAGTACAAAATTTAAAGTGTGTATCTAAGCATCCTACTAGATTCCATGCATCACCAACATCATCGTTAAACCTGCAACATGTTTTAAAAGTGTAGTTCAATACAAAAGTATTGGTTTTCGAATATAGAAAGTATGAAAACGCAGGGCGTTACACAAAGTCAGATATAAAAAATTGAACTTTGAACTATACCATAAATTTCATCGATATCATAATCATCTTCTTCTTCTCGTATATGAAATCCACCTCCTGTGTTAGTCATTTAGGGTTTTGAATGATCTAGGTTTGAACAGAATGGTGAGTGTTGATCGAAATAGTGTTTGATCGGAAATAGTGTTTGATCGGAATTCCAATCGACGATGAGGGTTTTATGAGTGTTGAAAGATGTTTGAATTGATGAAATGGGTCTGGGAATTTATTTGGGTTTTAATAACGTCACAAGCATGAAAAGACAGTTTTACCCTCACATGCTATGCATGTGAGGCCATTTAACATGGATTAGTAACTGGGTTAGTGATAAAGAATCAAACCAACAATAAAATTAATCTTAAAGGCTGGTTTTGGCAACTTTTAAAGATTAAAATTAAAAACAAGCAAGATTGGTGAAACTTAAAGGACGTTTTGTGCAATTTACTCTTCTTTTAATAAAAACTTTAAATATTTTTTAATCATCAATCTTGAATTTTAATTAATATTAATATTAATAACATAATATTATTAATAATCATTAATTAAAATTAGATATTAATTAAATAATATTATTAATGATTTGAAAAATAAAATGTCATGTTACATTAGTTGAAATTTTGAATAAGAAAATGTCATGTGGTATTATTTGGATTATTATAGATCCGTGTATTACACGAATTTGTACAATATAAACGTTATAATATATAATCTTTAAAATAAATTTATATAACTAACAATTTTTTTATTTAGTGATGAAACTTTATATAAACGAATTTTCATTACCATATGACAGTTCACACAACTAACTTAAATTTATCACAAAAACTTATCTATGTTAATTAGCAACACAACACTGAAATACCATGATAGCCCGTGTATTATGAATGAAGTTACGAATTACGTTACATATAATAATGCATAAAAATAATATTAATTTTTATTATAGTGTATCTTTTAAATATAACTTTTATTTAAAATAAATCTCTAAGGCCTCAATTCTATTTACAAAATTCATTATATATGTTGTTCCTTTTCTCTTTACCGGTAAATAGCCAAATTTGTTGTTATAATATAAATTAGATTTGTTATTCTTACTGATAAATGTTATGCGGATTTGATTAATAATTATTTATTATAAAGTTATGATATACATTAACAGTTTATATATGATGAATAAAATATTTTCATTATTAAAGGTTAACTTACTATGTTCGAAAATGGATAAAAAAGAAAATTAATAATATTAAAAGATTGTTAAGTTAATTTTTACTACTTTATAAAATATTTCTTTATTTAGGGTTACAAGGGATTTACGCGGGAAAAATTGGTACGATTATATATATTTGTTGTGTCTGTAACCATGTAGGTGTGTATGAGCCAATGTGGGTCTCACCCACTTGGTATAGAAAAACTTGCCTCTTAAAGGGGAGATTTCAGATTCAAACATGAGCAAAATGAATATTTTAGTATATTTAGTGTAAAATAGAGTAGAGTACCATTTGCCATAAAAAAAGTACTCCTAAACATTATAGAGAAAGTTAATGTGTTATAATACCATTTTTGCATATTTGGTGTAAAAATAGAGTAGGAGTATCATTTACCCGTTAAAAAAAACTAAACATATATTGGATATTTTTTAACTCTATTATACTGAAGACACATTTATTGATCACAAATCGGTGTAGCTATAAAACCTTAATATTCTCTCATCTATAAAATTGAAAGGTCTCACATCTCTATAACTTCAAAACAATAAATTCTCTCCGTCTATAATTTTCAAACAGAGTTTAATAAATTTTAGTCTTTTTGCAAGATGTCCTCTCGGTTAGTTGCTCTTTTTAGCTTTTATTTATACATTAGAAAAACTCATATGTCGATTTTATATATAATCTCATATATACATGATAACTTTTTTTGTAATTTAAACTATTTTATTTGTAAGAAGTATTAAAATAATAGTTATTTATGTATTTATTTAATCATAAATTAGAATTAGATATTATATAATAATAATTAGTATATTATTAAAGAATTAAACAAGAAAATGCGATATGACATTTATTGGATTCTTTTATTAGTATTAGATTATTATAAACTTGAATGGAATGTGAAAAAAAGAATAGTGGTTGGTGTTTAAGGATTATTAATTGATGATAATTGATGGTGATTACGTATGATTATAAAAAATGTTTATTCAAAATAAGGAGAAAAATAAACATAAACTTGCCACCCACCCTGCTTGACCCCTGTTGGAAAATCTTGAAATGTTGACTTTTCATACACCACTACTTTTCTAATCTTGGTTGGCTGGCCACCAATTAGCATGTTTCTCTGGTCCCTATCTCTCTCTCAACCCCACCCCACCCCACCCAAATCACCACACTACCTTTCAATGTCCCTAATAATCACTAGAATACTTTTCAAGGGATGCAGCCCGCCCTTCCATATGGTTGTTATGATAGTTAGGCTGAAGGGAGTGGAGCGACCCATTCTGGGCGTCTTGCACAAAGAAAAAAAGGGGGGGCGGTGTTTGGGGGCGACTTGGGGCAACTTGGGGGGGAATCTTTGAATTTTTGTGCCAAAAGTTGATTTGTGAGGAAGGTGGCGACGAGCAGAGGACGGGCAAGGGGGGACGCCGATGGGGGACGCCGATGGGGGCGGTGTTTGGGGCGACTTAGGGGCGACGTGGGAGGGGGAGTCGCCCCACTACACTCAGTCTTAATTAGGGTGTTGATACCATGAATTAACTAGTTAAGCACATGTACATAAACATATACAAGAGAGATCATGTAACTGTAGCATCTTTATATAAACCACACAAAAAGTTTTAAAAGATACGACTTTTGTACATGATCGATTTTAGGTGAATGGTCATTGTAACCACACGTCTTTTTAGCAATAAAGTTGGTCGTACTAGTCTAATAAGTTTAACATACTATTTTAGTGTGAACAATAAAATTCAGTAGAAAAGCACATTCAGATCTAGAGAGTTTGATCTTTTATTGTAAGACTAGAAGGAGTGGTCTGGCCCATCCCCACGGGGATGAGCCTCCACGTAGGCGCCACGTAGGCGGCTCGTGGGGGATGGGCCAAATTGATAATTGAAGGGGATGGAGGATGGGGCCCCACCTTATTATTTTATAATTTCCTAAGCTTTAATTTAATAAGTTAATAAAAACTTTATAAAAATTAAAAAATACAACATAAAACAACATAAATAATTTCATTTCATAACATAAAAAAAATTACATTTCCTAAAAAAAAAAAAATTACATTTCCTAAAAAAAAAAAATTACATTTCCTAAAAATGAAAAAAAACCTACGACGTCCACTTTTTCTTCACCTCTTCCTTCATCCTTCGATACACCTCTCGTTCCTCCTCCGGAACCGAGTCGAGATCCAACCTCATTATCCTAAAATCCTCCGCTCGAGCATAGTCGGCCGACACGTTTTTCTTGTGACTATATTTTTCGGCCGCAAATTCTTGGAACGAACGGAATTGGGAAATTAAGTCGTCCATTTTCGAAGACGCCTTCGAGCCGCCACCTCCACCCGAGCCGCCCCCTCCACTCGAGCCGGCCCCTTTGCGCTTTGCGGCCGCCTCTTTTTTTGCTTTGTCCCTTCCGTCGGGACGTTCCGGTTCGTAATATTCTTGTTCTTCATATTCCGGATCGTCGTTTATGTCGATTTGACAACGAGCGGTGGAGCCTCCCGCGCTATAACTTCCGGACTCGGAAGTTTTAGTCCGTTTGGCGGTTGCGACCTCATTTGGAATCGGCGCCCATTTAGGGTCTTTCTTTAAAACGTTCCATGCTCGGAGGTGCGGGAAAGGCGGATTTTTTGCTTCCCATTTAGATATCGCAAGGTTAAGAACGTCCTCGTCGCTACTCCCACTAGGACGATAGATGTAAAGTGGGTTATAAATCCCGATAAAATCATTCACGCACTTGTTCATTTTCCGCCACTTGCCCGATACGGATTCGAGATCACGGTAGGGGCCTTCCCCCATAAGGGTATTAAACCTTTCCGTACATTTCTTCCAAAAACCAGAACCCGTTTGATTGTTCCCTAAAATTTAAAAAAAATGGATTAGTAAAACTAAAAAATAATTCTTTTTAAATTTATATAAAAAAAAATTAACTTTGGTTCATACCGACAATCGGGCAAGTTGAGGCCTTAATAAACGAGATAGCTAGCGCCTCCTCCTCTACTTTTGTCCACGGTCTCGGCTTTGCTCTCGAACCGCTTTTTTTTTCGGTGACGGGTTCGGTTTCAACCGCCTTCCCCTTCCCCCTGTTTTTTTTGCGCTTGAGTTCTTTTGGTGGCGATTCGGGGACGACTTCATCATCATCGTCAAGGTGAACCGAGGGTTGTGGTTGGGAAGTTGGCGGTTGCGATTGGAATTGATCAAGTTGAAGCGAGCCGCGTTGCATGAATTGTTGGAATGCTTGGTATTGTTGCATTTGTTGAAGTTGGGACATTTGATTGAAGGCGTTAGGTGATTGTTGGAAACCCGCGAACGTAAATGGTTGAGACCCCCACGAAGAATCCATAGTCGGAGTGTAAGCGGGACTAGAAAAAAAGTTTGGATTGTTCGGGTTGGGATTGTTCGGGTTGGGATCGTTTGGGTTGAATGGATTCATGATGGTAAAAAAAAATGAGAGTGTTTTTTAAAAAAAATGGATGATAGAAGGAGAAGATTAGGATAAATGGATGTGAAATGGTATAAAAATGGATGTGAAATGGATATATATTTAAAGTGGAAAAGAATTTTTTTTTTTTTTTTTATTTATTCTATCCGTTCAACGGATATATTTTTGAAAAGTGGGGCGGCATCTTCGGCTTGGGCTTGCTGGTTTCGCCGGGGTGGGATGGAGGGGGGCGGTGTGGGGGACCGGCGCCGGTCCTTGCCGGGCCTAGCCGGCCCCCATACCTTCCAGTCTAACTATTGGGATGCCCTTGCGCTTCGCGACCGATTTTCAGACAGTGTCGGTACGATTCGTTATGGTACCGGTATGATATCGACACTCGATATAACTTACAATGCCAAATAATACTTTATTGCGAATACAACTCCGTTTTCAACGAATTTTATACTGGCATGTCGAGAAAACGATAAAAACGAATAAACTATCGGTACCAATGTTGTTTGTTGGTATATGTTCGGTTTGTAACGATAAAATATAAATTTACTATATTTGCCCAATTCGAATAGAATTTTTATCGAATCGTAGATAATTATTTAGTTAAGCCAAAAGATATAAAAAAAGATATGCATAAAAGGGAAATGATAAAAGAATAAAAATAATAGAATAAAAGAAAAAGTAAAATATAGTTTGGGTGTTCATTTTTTATCAACTACTTCTATTTAATTAGATATTGTATAAAGAAAATATAAGTTTACTCATACACCTGTTTTTAATTTTTATTTAGAGTAAATTACAAAAAATCGTCCTTTATGTATGCTACTTATTGCAAACTATGTCCTTTGTCTTTAATAAGTACAGCAAACGTACTGTATGTTTACAAACCCTTGCACGTTATGTCCTTTAAGGCTAACTCAGTTAATTTTCATAGTTAAGTCTGATCAATTGAATTTGGACCCCACATAGGGGTACTTTAGTCATTTTAAAATAAATATTAATATAAATAATCATAAAAAATAATACATACATTAATTATGTTTAAAAAATATTATACATTTATACATATATACACACATACTTCTCTCTCTCTCTGTATCTTAATTCTATCTATCTCTCTCTAACTTCCCTTCCACCCCCACCTACTCCCACTGGCCACCACCACAACCACTGTCACCAACACCCACCTGCCACCACACCACACCTGCAAGCACCAACACCATCATCCACCTACCCCCACCCCCACCGGCAGTTAATCTAGGGTTCCAGATCCAACGGCCACCACCACTTCACCGACATCACTCACCGTAACGGCCGCCACCACCACAACCGCCGCCACCGTCTGATGTCACTAGGTAAATACATATAACATACACACATGTATGTCATAACATATCGAAGACTTTTGCTTTTTAAATAATGAAAAGTGTGTTTCTAGAATAATCCGGATCTAATTCGAGTATATGACCATACGATCTTGTAATTCTGTATCGATTATTGATTATATGTGTGTACAAGTGTATGTAGATGTGTAATTTTTAGTTGTTGTTGGGGAATTAGGGTTAGGGTTTCAAATTGACGTCATCAGTGTTGAAAATTGTGAGATAGTGACGGGAGTTAGGGGGAATGGTTGTCGGAGGTGGTGAGGACTCATCGGAAGAGAGTACGGACGATGCTGGTTTCGATGCCATCGTTGGAGATGAGGAGGACTACTAGGGCCTTAAGGTCAGGGAGGAGGTTGTTTAGTGGTCTAGTGGTTTTTAAACATATGCGAAGAGCTCCGTTAGATGCTGCGAATGTTGGAGATGATTGGATTGAGTTGCTGGGAGTAGGTGGGGGTGGTGGCAGGTAGATGGCAGTGTTGGTGGTTGCAGGTGGGGTGTGGTGGCAGGTGGGTGTTGGTGACGGTGGTTGTGGTGGTGGCCGGTGGGAGTAGGTGGGGGTGGAAGGGAAGTTAGAGAGGGAGAGAGAGATAAAATTGAGATACAGAGAGAGAATTATGTGTGTATATATGTACAAATGTATAATCTTTTTTAAACATAATTAATATTTATTATTTTTTATTATTATTTATATTAATATTTAAGGTAAAATGACTAAAATACCCCTATGTGGGGTCCATTTGGTCGGACTTAACTATGAAAATTAACTAAATTAGGATAAAAGGACATAACGTGCAAGAGTTTATAAACATAGAGTACATTTATTGTACTTATTAAAGACAAATTACACAGTTTGCAATAAGTAGCATACATGAATGACGATTTTTGTAATTTACTCTTTTATTTAACATCTGTCTTAAATTTCATAAAAGATAATGAAATTTACAAATACAATATTTTGGACCATTGGTTCAAGAAACTGTATGTGTAAAAATATTAAGGGTAAGTACAGCAAAGAAAACCTTAATGGTAAAAATTCAAAGTCACAAAGTTCGATGGCAAAGCAAAAAGGTCAAAAAGAAAACTGAGTCTAACAACTTCATGAATAATAATAATAATAATAATAATAATAATAATAATAATAATAATAATAATAATAGGTTGAGTGTAAATAGGTTGAGTGTACCGTTGTAATCAACGTTGCATGGTAAGTTATTTAAAAATCAAAATAAAAAAGGTTTATGCCTAGATTCATGGTTGGAGTACTCGGACATATTAAATTATAAAGAAATTAGTTTTCGGGAAATTATATATATGTCAAATATCATAAATTTACTAATATTTATAACAAAATACAATATAAATAAAAATGTACATGTTCAACTAGTAATATATTTCAAAAATTGATATTCATTACTTTAAATTTCATACTTGCCAAGTTACATCAAAACATAAGGTAGATGGGCAACAAGCTGCGCCGCCATCCATTTCTGAATTGCAAACCCTAATCTACCACCGACAAAACCCTGGCCCCTGGGGCTGAACAATTGTCGTGGATGGCCCGTTGGACCCTGGTCAGGAATTGGATAGCTTCTGGCGCTAGAAAGCCAAATGTGTCAAAGGAAAAAGGGACAAAAACATGTTGGTTCTCCGCACAAGCTTTAGCGTGCTTATCAACTTTCTTCGATTTTGTCTTTCTTGCTGATTGTCCAGCTACAAACCCGTATTCCTTTAAACCAACCAGAGGGGAAACCCCTATAAGGTCCACACAAGCATGTTTCCCCTTAACCCAACCAAAGACGAGCAGATCCGCTGGTCGCAGAGTAGATCTCCCTTCCATAGGGTCCGTAAGGAAATTCACAGGAGCCTCTTTCTTAGCCGAAATCTCAGCTCTTCTCAGGATGTCCCACAAAATATCCTGCACCCAATCATGCCAATATTTGAACCCAGGGAACTCTTTACAATGCACTACGTGCTCTTCGTATTTATCTATACAAGGTTTACGGCATATCGGGCAAGTTTCATCTTCTAGGTACATAAGGATCATCAGCCGGTATTTAAGGATGACTCTGTATTCAACTGCTGACATAAATTGTCTTAGCCCCTCAATCGGGATAACGGTCAAAAAATCCTAAGCATGGGGACCCTTCAGGCACCCCAACACCATCTTCTGGCGAGATGACAAATAAAAAATTTCCTTCAGGCTTTGAGCGATTTTGCTAAATAGAGCATTCGCCAAAGTTTTTTTGGCTTCGAGGGGGCGGTGTCCTTGTTAGAGAAACTGCCGATATCAAAGTCTGGGAGAGAGACATTTAAGCGTTCGATCGCTTGTAGATAGTCCCGGTCGAGCCCGACAACCCCACTGTTTCGAAGGATACGATCCTGTAGTTCCCAAGACTGAGCTCTGGATGCCACAAAGGCATAAACCCCAACATCTCGAGCTGAGATGAGGCCCCAACCATCTAGGCGCATTGGCAGAGATGCCAGATGCCATTGGAGGTCACCAAAGAAGGGGCACTACCCACGATATGTCTTTTATAGCCTACCAGAGGCCATCATCGAATCGAGATGCCGCATCTACCATCAAATGGGGTTGACAAGTCCGCAGCCCAAAAAGTAACTTAGCAACCCCCATGCATGACCTTAGCAGAAAGAGTTCACATTGGGGTCCCTAAGGCAGGGCAAAAGTTTCATGAGGTCAACTGCCCCTGAGGCCCGCCGCCCTGCCAACTCTCCAATAAAGCTAGGGTCACGGCTAACAGCTCCACCAAGGAGCTTAACCCCCCTCTCTGATCTTCCAATCCCTCTCAGGAAAATCCGGTCTGGAACTTTCAGCCCATCACATTGCGGGCAAAAAACCTCTGTTTCTTAATGTTAAGGTAAAGCCCTAGAGATGGCCCCTCCTTGTTGATGATGTCTAAGGCCCTAGCAACCTCAGTCGCGTTGCCGATAATCATCCTATCGTCCAAGTACCAAGCATGAAATCAACAGTCCTGCACCTGGAGGATGAGGGGGTGTAATGCAAGGGCAAAGAGAAGGGCCCAAAGGGATCCCCTTGTTGCACTCCGGTAGTAGCCACAATACACTCATTACCAACATACAACTGAGCAGGCTGGGCATAAAGGAATTGGACCCACCAATATATTGACGAGCAATGTTGATGAACCACTTTAAAAATGATATTTATTCTTTAATTTGATACACATATGAAGGGGCATGGTACCAAAAACCCGCGCTGACCAATCAAGTCGCGCGCAGGACCATACTCCTACTACATTAGTTTGTCCACTTTCTGGACCCCGCGCCGACTAATCGGGAGAAACCTAGGTCGCGCGCGAGGCCAAACAAAGGTCAGACCAAATTCCACAATTAGCTTCTTGGTTGAAAGCCCTCACCTCCTAGACCTTGCGCACGCTACATGGGGCTCACCCATACGTCGCGCGGAGGACAAAACCGCAGGTCATCCAAGAACAAGTACTAAAGGTACGATTGGTAGAGTAGTGGACCAATGAGTGTCCAACAGGTTGTATTAGATCGTGCTCCATGATTATCAATCATACAGGAGACAGGATAGTACATAAGGACGCATACGTGGCATCAATCAGAGTGCGCCGACATCTGCTCCACTATCTCCACTCAGCCGCTGATGGCAGAGAGACAACAAGGACAACGGTCATGACATGTGGATCCATTCAGCGTGCGCCAACTCCGTCCTCACCCAGAAACACTAACAGCTACAGCAGAGGAGACAAGAAGGATATTCCTTGTTGTTGACTCCAGGCCCAAGTGTAACACCTCATAAAATCACGCCCAATGATGTATTGACACGTGTAATAAACCCTAATGAAGTCAAATGTTGAATTTAAGGGACTAATTTTTCGAAAAATCGAAAACTTTGATTATGAAAGGACTGGAAGTGTTAGCATACCTAAAATATATTTCTAAATAACCTCTCACGATATTTATATTCACAAATGAGCCACTTGGCGATCGAGTGTAGCCGTTTGCGGAATTAATTGAAAGTTTGCTAAATGAAGGGTTAAAAGCGTCAACATGTTAATTCTTACCTCTGAGTGACCTTTTAACAAACCGGGAGCTTCATGATATTTGATTATACTCTCGGGAATGCCAATTATTGGCCGACTAAGGTTTTTATGCCTATAAGTAAAGTTACGCGCAACTTTGCAAGTTAGAGGGGCTAAAAGTGTCAATATGTTTAATTATACCTCTGAATGACCTTTTAGCAAACCCGAAGCATCGTGATGTTTAATAATACTTTCAAGAATGCCTAATATGGATTAGATGAGGCTTCAACGCTATTAAATGATGAGATGCGCAAGTTTGCGCAATAGAGGGACCTAAAGCGTCAACTTTTGAATCTACGCCCTTCGGTGACCATTAAGCGAACGGGAGTGTAGTAATATTTGAGTATATGCTTAGGAATGCTCATTATGGGCCATTGAAGGCTTGGATGTCAGTAAACGACATTTCGCGCCACTTTGTGCGATTAAAGGACTAATTACGTCAAACTGCAAAAGTATGTCGATTCGTATGGTAACGGACCTTCCGGAATATGACCATGAGTTAAACATGCCCTAATTATCCTTTATATAGCTTAGAGGTGTTCGGTGCGTAAAAATAAACTTTTAAGCCATGCAGGGACTAAAAGTGTCAAAAAGTGCACAAGTTTGCATTTTCGCGCATATCTTACATTCTGGATATATCCGGACATCCAAAAATTTATGTGACCACTAAAATATTTTATTTTAGTGTTCGGAATGATAAAATTCCATTCGTCGCGTAATTTGGGTCGTTTCTCGCGTCCGTTCGTGTTTCGTCGTAATTAGACGAATCACGTGACCGTACGACCAAACGAACCAACATCCGGCATATTTTTGAGCATGTTTCATGTCCCCTATGTTTAAGCATCATAGTAGAGCCTTGATTTGAGGTTAACGGGCTTTAAATGTTGAATGAAGTAGAAACCATAGGGTGTATCAGCGGTTATGCTGGAAAGGACACGGTGAGGTATACATCTCAGTCATTCGATGGCAATACCCTTCATTAGTGAGGACATTAATGAAGTCCACAAGAAAGATCCTCTTATACATTATGGGATGGTCCAATTTTTAAGGACCTTATTAGAAAAACCTATTATCCGCTTCGCGAAATGGAAAAAAGATGGAATAAGAATTTTATGACTCTCACCATAAAAGTTCTAGACTGTCGACAATATGTTACAAATTTTAATTCATTGGCTGAGATAGTGCCCTATTCAGTTTACCCAAAATCTAAGCTTAATGCAATAATTATTGGTGGTTAGCAACGGCAATAAGAGGGCACATTAAAGTTTCAAAGCCTGCTCATTATAAATCCATTATGGATCTACCTCAGCTACTCACGTTATATAGATTAAGAAATAACCAGTCAAAGCTGAGACTGCCCTAAAATTCGTCAAAGATTTTGCAGCTAAGTTTAAAAGGATTAAAAATGGAGGCGTTTAACCCTCCTGATGAATGATTAGAGGCAGTTCACATTAATAATGACACCGGATAAATCCCTTATTGTGATTTTATTGCTAAGAGTTACGTTTGGGTTCAGGTGCTGCTAAGTCTCTCATAAGATCATAAGCTTAGCAAACTTTTAGAAATTTTCCCGTAAGAACCCCAAATATTAAGTGTAAGATAAAACTTACAGGCGAAATCATAAGAACCATTTCTTCTGTTTCTGTCAGAAACCTTCAGTCGTAGAATCTTAGAAGTATCCTCTCTCTAGAGGAAGTGCGTCAGCATATATAGTTGATATCTCTTTAATCTCTATCGGTTACGAATACCAGATGGTACGATAAAAACGCCATATGAGGATTGGTGTATCTTAATGTATTCCATAGATTGCTTCCATGCCTGATCAGTATGGAGGTTTAATACATGGGACCACAAAGATATTCCGATGGTCATATGGTACTAAAGTCAGCTAATGGTATTCAAAGAAGATATCCAGAATGGAATTGTCCAAGTAAATGCCTCCGATTAAGGAATTCATGGACTTGTAACATAAATGTGTCGCTCATTTGACACAAGCAATGATGGATGAACTGGAGCCTGAGATTTGGAAAATCTCTGTAACCTCCTTGTATCTTGATTTTCTTCTCCTAAGATTACCCTGCTTACCTCCTGAAAGGCAAGTAGAGTTAAGATTTATATCCCATTTAGGGCTGTATTATTATGAAATCTCCAAGACGGCTAGTACCATCATTGGAGGAATCGAAACCCTGATTAAGTAAGTTTTAAAATAGAGGATTCATATAGCCTAACTCAATATTCTGAGAATTCGGTATAGTTAATTAAGAAAGACGGTTCATTTTGCTTATGCATTGATTACCGCAACCCTATTTAGGCAACAAATAAGAATCGCCATCAGCTGCCCAGGATCGTCGATTTGTTCGACTAGCTGTGAGGATTAGCTATTCCTTGAGATTAGTTTTAAGCATTGGTTGGAATAACCATCTCACCTTAAAATAAGTTTTTTTCTATATAGTTGTTATATAAGTATCAAGGTTGCTCCTTTGGAGACCTCGTATAGATGCTACATCAAAACGTCCGTTTGATGGACGGGACTTTGGGAAGTCCCATTTACCAGGATCTGAAAATTGCCTTGGAAACAATGAATGAGATCAAACAAATCCATAATCATCTATAAGTTGCCAGAATTCGGCAGAAAAATCAAGGATTAATGAAAGTAGCAACCCTCCTAAGTTCTTGTTAAGGAATAAGGTTCAACAAAAGATATCACCCTGGAAGGGTGTGCCAATTTGTTAATTATCAGGCTAGTTAAGCTCTGAATATATAGGATCATTCGAGGAAATCGAATACATCAAAGGTCAATAGCTTATAAGCTAAAACCTGTTTATGGAACGTGGTGGAACTCGCAATGTGACCCACACTAATGATTTAAGGATATGTTTCACCAATAAGTTGAGGGGCATTAATGCATAATGATATGCAGATTTATGATATGATGAGAAACATGCATCGATTGAGGATCGACAGGTTAAGAAGCTCCAAAAAGAATACATGTACCTATTATAGAGGTCAACTTGGGAGCTTGGAGAGGCTCCAGATATGCTATAGAAATTAAGTCCATTATGCGACAAAAAGAACTTCCAGCATTTTAGCAAATCTCTAGGTCGAGATTTCTTTTAAGGGGGTGAGGATGTAACACCTCGTAAAATCACGTCCAATGATGTATTGACACGTGTAATAAACCCTAATGAAGTCAAATGTTGAATTTAAGGGACTAATTTTTCGAAAAATCGAAAACTTTGATTATGAAAGGACTGGAAGTGTTAGCATACCTAAAATATATTTCTAAATAACCTCTCACGATATTTATATTCACACATGAGCCACTTGGCGATCGAGTGTAGCCGTTTGCGGAATTAATTGAAAGTTTGCGCAATGAAGGGTTAAAAGCGTCAACATGTTAATTCTTACCTCTGAGTGACCTTTTAACAAACCGGGAGCTTCATGATATTTGATTATACTCTCGGGAATGCCAATTATTGGCCGACTAAGGTTTTTATGCCTATAAGTAAAGTTACGCGCAACTTTGCAAGTTAGAGGGGCTAAAAGTGTCAATATGTTTAATTATACCTCTGAATGACCTTTTAGCGAACCCGAAGCATCGTGATGTTTAATAATACTTTCAAGAATGCCTAATATGGATTAGATGAGGCTTCAACGCTATTAAATGATGAGATGCGCAAGTTTGCGCAATAGAGGGACCTAAAGCGTCAACTTTTGAATCTACGCCCTTCGGTGACCATTAAGTGAACGGGAGTGTAGTAATATTTGAGTATATGCTTAGGAATGCCCATTATGGGCCATGGAAGGCTTGGATGTCAGTAAACGACATTTCGCGCCACTTTGTGCGATTAAAGGACTAATTGCGTCAAACTGCAAAAGTATGTCGATTCGTATGGTAACGGACCTTCCGGAATATGACCATGAGTTAAACATGCCCTAATTATCCTTTATATATATTAGATATAGGCTTAGAGGTGTTCGGTGCGCAAAAATAAACTTTTAAGCCATGCAGGGACTAAAAGTGTCAAAAAGTGCACAAGTTTGCATTTTCGCGCATATCTTACATTCTGGATATATCCGGACATCCAAAAATTTATGTGACCACTAAAATATTTTATTTTAGTGTTCGGCATGATAAAATTCCATTCGTCGCGTAATTTGGGTCGTTTCTCGCGTCCGTTCGTGTTTCGTCGTAATTAGACGAATAACGTGACCGTACGACCAAACGAACCGACATCCGGCATATTTTTTAGCATGTTTCATGTCCCCTATGTTTAAGCATCATAGTAGAGCCTTGATTTGAGGTTAACGGGCTTTAAATGTGTCAGAATGGACAGATAACAAGTTCAGGGGCTGTTCTGTAATAACTCAAAACTGATGCTGATCTTAGGCGGGCCGCGTAGGAGTTATGTTCATCCTACGCGGGGCGCGAAGGCCCCCAGGTCTGCTGAAATCATTTTTAAGCAATTCTGCTGTTGGTTTCTGGTTTCCACTCTCACAAACATCAATCTAGGGGCTGCCCATTGAATCATAAAACTACTTAACACCTGTCATGATCTGAATATAACTCCCCGGCACTTGTCGCGATCCTACGAGGTCCCGAAAAGTATATAAGGTGGTGGGTTTTCACTTTCACCTCACACCTCCATTCCTTTCTGCTTTGGCTCTCTGAATTAAAGGGGATCCTGGTCACATTAGGAACCTCCTTCAGCCCATAGGACCTCTTGTAAGTGTCCCTTCGTGCTTAGTTAATATTATTTAGCGTTTATAGCCGAAAAGTCAAGCGTTTTCGATAAACGCTTTGACTTTTAAACGGTTAAGCCATTGTTCGCAACGAACATGGCTACGTGACCGTAATTAGGTAGGTGTTTAACCCTCAAAAGGGCACCTCCTAATTACCACGTTTACTTAGTTAAATTGTCGGGTCAAATGAAAGTCAAACGGGTTAGTTTTAAATAAATTCATAACTATTAATATAAGAAACCATAAAATCAGTTTTCTCACTTTAATAACTTGGTAAATATTAGTTGAACATGTCTAAGCATGTTCAACCCGACAATTCTAAGTATAGGCTCGGTTCGGAACCGAAAGTCGCAAAAGTTGACTTTTGCTTTGACTTTCAGTTCTGACCCGATTTAGCTTAGTTTAGATATGACTTAGGATTCCTTTAGGACCAGGTTATAGGTTAGTCTAACCCTCTAAGGTTATACAACTTGGTTCCTTAGTTATCCGATTCATATGCATGTTTCCGTTAAATGCCTAAATGTTGACTATTATGCCCTTTTAACCTTAAAACGAAATTTTTGAAATGTGAGAGGATAGAAACCTTCATTACTGATTTATAAACTTGTCCCTAAAATTTGACATCAGTTTGAGGTCTAGATTAGGAGTTATGCTCATTAGCGTAAATGAAAAGCTTTTTATTAATTAAACGGCATAATTAGCGTAAAGCCTATCTAAACCCAATTTTTGATACCAAACTTTTTACCTACTGACGTAAAATAATATTTTGGGATTTTTGAATATTTTTATTTATTTTTAGGCTGAGCATAACATAGGGTTCTAGCCTTGGGTCGGTAATTGCCGGTTTTGCCCTTTTTGGCCATAAAATGAGTTTTACATAACAATTTGATACCAAACTTTTTGCTACTGATTTTATATGATAAATAAAACATTTTAAGCTTTCTGGAATGATAAAATTTTCAGCTTTTCTTTAAAAACCCGGAAATCGCTTAAAACCGCTTTATACGCGTTTTAAGCGCATAGTATGTATGAAAACTATTTTAAATATATAAGACTTGATACCTACTGATATTTTTAGTAAATTTATATACTTTAACAGTAAGAAAAAGTTTTAAACTCAGATTTACAGTTTTGACCCTTAAAGCCCTATGTGAAATTACTAAAACGCCCTTCGGTGCATAGTTGGTTATAATTAATAAATTTCACATATATGTAATACCCTACTGATATAACTTATTAAATTAAGTATTTTTACTGATTATATCAGACCTAAACCTCAGATTATTATTTAACCTCTCTTATAACCTTTAAAATGACCAAAATACCCCTACGGGGCATAAATTGGTTTTAAATTCGTTTTGGGCATAATGGAAGGTATCCTACTGATATCACAACATATTAAAGACATATTAACTAAGGAAACCTGTTCATGACTCATGTGGTTACCCGTTACGCACTTTTCGTTCGGATCGGCTTATGTAACTGGTTTGCATAAATTAGCCGAAAGGGGTCAAGCCTTATCATTTCTATCTCAAAATCCAGAATGTGTTTAGTTTACCCATACTAAACAAGTATACAAGCTTGTCGGGTCTAAACCACATTCTAATCCGGTCTTCGCATAATCATGCGTTTTGAACCGTATCTTCTTTTTAAAACTAACCGGTCTAAGTTTAGGCTTAATTAAAGACCCGTTAGGAATCTAATAGGTTATTAAAAACCTTTGTTCCAGATTTAGGAGCCCAGTAAAAGCTATCTGTACTTGCTGATTTGATATACGGCTGGGATTGAATTTATATTTAGCTCAGGTAAATACTTTTAACTTATTTTCCCTATACGGGCTTGGGGTACGGTATATAAAATACCGCTTGGTCGGGCATTGAATTTTTAATTGTATGAAGGTTAAATTATTGAAATGTCCCGTTTAAATTGTTTTGTTTGCTTAAAGCCTTTGGGGGGGTTAATGACCATGTCCCGGATATCCTTGGCATCATTTTAAGAAATGGCCACGACCAAAGCACGGGGTGTAGGCGTACACCCGACAGTGCATAAATAAATAATAAGGTATAACCGCCGGTTTCGGAAATAACTCGCCGCGGGACTATATCATGTGGTGTGTCTATTAATCTTTAACCCGGTGTCAATCCGGGCTACTGAACGTATAACGAACATGTAATTCTTTTACAAGTTTATATATAAATAATTATCCCAAGTTATAAAAAGTTTTGTGCCTTGTGCATTCAGATCAATTTTCTTAAACGTTTTCAAAATGAGTCAGTTAAATTGTATTTACCAGTGTAAACTGACGTATTTTCCCAAAAAGGCTAAGTGCAGGTACTAGTCGGAATAGGCTGGCCTCTCCTAGCATCAAATAAAAGTCTCGCAAGCTTAGATGCCTTAAAGTCTGTTGAACAAAGTTCTTTTTATCTTTTGATCTGCCTGTGGATCTTTTACAACCGTATTTGTAATACTTGATATTACTCTTTATCGGATTGTAATATATTTATCTTTTGCTTCCGCTGTGCATTTAAATTGTGTTGTTTGACTATGATGATATCAACTACGTCATGATACTCCCCACCGGGCCCACCGGTAATACGTGGAAATATCGGGGTGTGACAGGTTGGTATCAGAGCCAACATTGAGTGAATTAAACACTAGCCTTTTGTGTTTAATCTCAATGACACAATAGCACATTCCTTGACCTTCTGAGTCTAGACTTAACATAGGCACGATTTCAGTCTCGTTTACAGACCAGCGGCAGCAGCCGAGTATTCTAAGTTTATCCGAAATATCGCTCTAGCTCTGCTGGAGAAAGCTAAACTTCCACAAACTGTGGGAAAGTTTAACGGCCTTACTGTCACACCCCGATTTCCGGAGGGCCCGAATGGGTACACACGTGACGGTTGGATAACAGTTATCACAATGTAATAATATGCAGCGGAAGTATTGGATTGAAATTATTAAAATAAAGCTTGAATGTATAAAAGTATTACAAGCGTTCGATACAAGCCCACAGGCAGGATCCAAATAAACAGAGCTTTAGACATCATAGGCCTTAAGAATCAGGAGTGCAAATTCCTTAGCCTTCATTCTAGCCGACCCTTAATCCCAGCCTATATTAAGGTTCGGTACCTGCTGTTCAATCTTTTGAAAATACGTCAGCCAAAGCTAGTAAATACAATTAACTAACTCTTTGGTGAAATAGTTTTTTCAAAAAGAGTTTTATACATATAGATAACCCGTAGGTAATCTTTTAAATATATCTTGGGATTTTTCTTGTTACGAGATTATATGCTTGATTAACCCATTGGGTTGTCCGGACATGGTATCAATAACCCCCAATAACAGTAATTATCAAGTAAACGGAATAAAACCGTATTCATACACTTTTGCGCAATCATAGGCGACTTACTTGTGTAATAACCGCCCCAAGAGGCATATTTGCCATCCCAAGTTTACACTAAAATAAGTCAAGAGTATTTACCTTTTTGCTAGCTTCCAATCAATAAGACTATATTTGGTAAAAGCCGCAAGTCTAAGTATTATTGACCCAAGTCCGATTATCTGGGGGGTTACTATAGTCTGGAATGAACAGATTTATTATATGTTAGAATGTATACGGGCCAAAGGTAGTTCCTTTAGACATGACCCGATACTTAAGAATAGGTTCGCTAGATTAAGTGTATACCAAACAGAATGTGGTTTAAACCCAACAAGTACTAGGACTTGTATTATATGGGTAAACATTGTACATTCTGGATTTTGAGATCAAAACGATAAGGTTAAACCCCTTTTTGGTAAATTTATGTAAGCTGGTTACGTAAGTCTAACCGTACGCGTATAAGCAATAACGGGTAACCGGATGAGTCATGAACAAGTTCCATATGACAATACACTTTAAACAAGTTATAATATCAGTAGGATATCAACTTGTATGCCCGTTAAGGTTTTAAATCAAACTATGCCTCATAAGGGCATTTTGGTAATTTTATAATTTATAAAAGAAGCTTGCAAGTAAACTGATGTTATGGTCATAAACATTCTGTAAAAATGGTTAAATTATGATATCATATCAGTGGAATATCAAATATATGTGTGGTTTATGCTTTACGACCAAACTATGCGCCGTAGGGGCATTTTGGTCATTTCACACATAGTTTGAGAATTTATTTGGGATTCTGAGTTCATGACCTATACCTACTGTAAAAATATTTAAAATGGTTTATAAAATCAGTAGGTAACAAGTCTTGGTTCATAAATATGGTTTAAAACCATACTACGCGCCTAAACGGCGTTAATATCGTTAAATGACGATTTATGCGACGGTTTATGAAAACTGATGTTATGACCAGCTTTGAATAGTTAAAATATTTTATTTGTTATAACATATCAGTATGAAAAATGTTTGGTTTGAATATTATGCTTAAAACACATTTTAGGTGCCGTAAGGGCATTATCGTCATTTATCGGCATTATATTCGAACTTGAGGTTAAACTCAGTTCATAACCTGATCTAAAATCCCAATAATTACTAAACATGATATGACATCAGTACAAACTGAGTTTTCCAATAATTTATGTTTAAAACTCATTTTAAATGAAAAAGGACATTTTTGTGCTTTTAAAAGCATAGTTTACGATCACACGCGTAAACTCAGTTTATGATCGGGTTTTAATCATCAAAATATCCTAAACATGTTTACTTATCAGTACATAACTCAATTGCATGCTCATTTATATTTAAAACCTTATTTTTAAACAAAAGGGCATTATAGTCAAAGTACAACATAATAACGGAACATGCACATAAGCTCAGATTCCTAAACCGATCGTGTAATATAACCTTATGGGGTTATACTACATTATATTACGATCCTAAAGGAACCTAAAATCAGTAACATACTAGTCTAATTCGGTTTATAACTAAAAGTCAATGTAGAAGTCAAACTACGCGACTTTCGGTTGCGAACCGACCCTAAAACTGGAATTGACGAGCCGAACATGTTTACACATGTTCTAATAATTATTACCGAGTTTTTAAGTGATAAAACATATTTTAGAATGCTTTTAAACTCATATCGCATTTATTTTAAAATCTGACCCGTTGACTTTTTAATTTAATTTTACTTTGACTCGTCAATTGACCAAGCAAACGTGATTCTTAGGAGGTGCCCTTTTAAGGGATTAACACCTACCTAATTACGATCATGTAGCCATGTTCAGTGTGAACAATATCTTGACCGTTTAAGGTCTAACTAAAAGTCAAAGCGTTTTATCGTAAACGCATGACTTTTTGGCTTTAAGAGCCAAATAAAATAACTAGCCACGAAAGGAACACCTACAATGGTCCTAGGGGCTGAAAAGAACTCAATGGTTTGCTCCTAAAGCTCAGGAGCTCCCAATTTAGAGTGAAAGAGAGGAAGAAAGGAATGGTGCAAATGAATTGGTTGAATAATACTCCTATATATAGTGTTTGGGTGATCCTTGAGATCATTCCATGTGTTTAGAGGGTTCTTAAGATCATTACAAGTGTAATACTATGTTTGTAAATCAGTTAACATGCCCCTAGATTGGTTAAATGGTTTGTGTGGTGATCAAGCAAAAATAAATAACAAAACAAAACTAAAAAAAAAATAAAAGTTTGTTGTTTGCTGCTGTTCTTCGGCCTCGCGGCCCGCGTAAAAGGAGCCCAAGCTGGGTCGCGGCCCGCTAGGCGGTGTCTGGCCCAGCCACATGTTTGGCAAATCGGCGATTTTGGTCCCTATGTCTTTTATATTCATAATTTAACTTTTAAAAGTTGCATTTTAGGCACCAAAGTTTTTAAATCTTAATTGAAAGATTAATATAAGGTACAAAATTGTTAGAGTCCAAACTTCGCCACTCCCGGGAGGACGTCTGAACGTCACGTAGTTCCCGGTTCGTTTAAAAAGGCTTTTCAAAGCCGTAGTTTCGTATGTTGACGCTTTTAGTCCTCTTAACGCACAAAGTTGTGCGTAATATCGTGTAACGTTATCAAAGACTTGCATAAAGCATTCCCGAGAGTATTATCGAACATCACGATGCTCCGGGTTCATTAAAGGTCATTCATAGGTATGAATTAACATATTGACACTTTAACCATTTTAACGCATGAACTTGTGCGTATTACCGTTACCGAAACTTTTGAGTTTATCGCAAACGGTTTCAATTATCCAACAAGTGGCTTAATATGAGAACACGAATACCGTATAATGTCACTCAGAGGCTTAGTTTAAGCATGTTGACACTTTTAGTCCTTTCGCATTCAAAGTTTTAACTATTTGGCGATAATAGTCCCTCCTAGTCAACGTTTGACATAATTAGGATTAGGGACACGTGTCGATACATTATTGGACATGATTTTACGAGGTGTTACATCCTCACCCCTTAAAAGAAATCTCGACCCCGAGATTTGCTCAGAGCAATACGGTTAAATCCGTATCATAGTGGGTTTCAACCTCTCGAGAGTATCCTGGGCCACAATGAGAATCCCATTTCTCAATACGGTTAAATCCTTCTTTCAGTCACTTGGATGCCTCAAGCATAAAAGCTTCCTCGGGCAATCCATAGTGTTGATCTTCAACGGATGGTGAATATATCACCAGTTGGGGATTTTAATTTCGATAAGTTTCTTACTGCAGACAAAGTGGTTTTGGTTTTTGGACTAACCAATCCATGTCTAAGAATGTATCGAATCCCGCAGGATTTATAGATAAAAGATTATCGAAGACAATTTGATTTGTGAAGGATATATCATATGTGAAATCATCTAGATTGGCACTTAATTTTATAAATAATATTTAAGCCTTGAAAAGGCAGATTTAAAGTTTTATTAAATTTACAATCGATGAAGCTTTAACTAGCTCCAGAGTTTAAAACAAGTTTCTAGCACATAAATCATTTACGAGAAACAGAAACGTAAAGATATGTCTTGAACTGCTTCTGCTGCAACAGATTGGAAGGCTCAAGCATTACCTTTCTTGCCATTAGTGGCCTTGTTCTTCCCGTCAGTCGCCCTCTTTGGGTAGCGGGTCTTTATATGCCCTTTCTCGCCACATCCATAGTAGGTGGCGTCCTTCAAATTTTTGCATTCATGAGACTTGTGGTCCATCTCCTTACAGATGCCACATCCCTTGGTCTGCTCTCGGAAACATTTTCCGAAGTGTTGCTTCCCGCAAGTTTTACATTTGGGTTTTGCCTCATTCGGCTTGGACTGGTTATAATTCGAACCAGTCTTACCCTTTTTGAAATCTTTACTTGGGGTATCATTACGCTTTCGCTTGTGATCCTCCTCGGCCTTAATCGCCCTTGCTCTTATCTCATCTTCAGTAAGAGAAAGAGCCAGATCCACAGCGGATCTAAAAGTTGCAGGTTTGGAGGATTTAACCATCCCCTTGATTTCTGGAGAGAGTCCTCCAATAAATCGCGCAATGCGCTTAGACTCGGGGGTAATTAAGTATGGCACAAGTCTTGATAAGGAGTTGTAATCACACAAATAGGCTCGACACTCGAGGCCTTTCATGGTCAGCTTTAGAAAGTCAGTTTCAACTTTCTCCACCTCGTGAGGTGGGCAATAAGTCTCGCGGATCAGTTCCACGAACTTTGACCAACTAAGGTTGTACATTTCAACATTGCCGGTGGATTGGATCAGTGTCTTCCACCAAGTCAGAGCATCCTCCTTGAAGGATTGGGACACGTATTTAACAGTGTCCTTGGCTGCACAACCGCTTATATCAACAATGATTTCCATTTCATCCAGCCACTTTAGAGCATCAATTGCTCCAATCTCACCCGTAAAGTCACGGGGTTTACATGAAACAAAGTATCTATATGTACACCCTTCTTAGAGTCATTTGACTCAGCCTTCTTGATACTCTTAATACTCTGATCACTTTTAGTTGAGGAAAAATGAGACTTCTCAGTCTTATGAGTATTTAAACGAGGTTTAGAAACGGAGTTCTCTCTCTGTACTGATGGCTCTGGCCCTTTAAATATGGCCATAAATCCAGCCAGGGCTTTACCGACTTCATCGGCAACTATGGATCGAAGACGATTCTCTTCGTCATTACGGTTCTGGTGCTCTAAATCGTCACCACCGTTTTTCTTACTTGCTTTGCCAATACTCAGGCTCACCAAAAGTTTATCTGAAAGATAATAAAGCCATCAGTAATTCTTCGATAACTAAATAGCAAATAAATTTATTTGCATTAGATCTTACGGATCTATATGTTTATATATCCATTTCACTAGCCCTGCTTACCGCAATTGGTAAAGGGCTTAGCTATATAACTCATCGGCTTGTCACAAGCGATATTTAAATATAGCACATTAGCTTGTCACGAAGGACATTTAAATATATCACATTGGCTTGTCACGAAGGACATTTAAGTATAGCACATTGGCTTGTCACGGAAGACGTGAAGGACATGGCACAAAGGCTTGTCACAAGATTGTGAATTATATGGCACAAAGGCCTCGTCACGAAGGACATTGAATGATATAGCACTGAAGCCTTGTCACGGAGGACAATTAGAAGATATGGCACTGAAGCCTTGTTACGAAGAACATTTTAAGATATATATAAGCTGCGGTCTTATTTGATCAAAGGGCTTTAAGGTTTGAACATAGTTCATTACCTTTAAATAAGGGGTCGTAGACCACTACTGTCGCCACAATTGACGATATATTATTGCCCGTAGGCGACTCGATTGACATCACAAAGAATGTTAAACTAATGGTCATCGTACTGATGATATCAGTCATGATCGCATTTGATCATATAGACTGTGAGGCTTGGGCATAGCCCTCCACCTTGGATAGGGAACCATAATGGTCACAACTGTCATTGTCTCAAATAGACGATATAGTATAACTCGTAGGTAAATCATCATTAAGGATGTTAATAATATGATCATCATACTGATGATATTAGCCATGATCGTACTGATCATATAGAGTATGAGGTTTGAGCATGGCTCACCCCCTTTGGGCAAGGAATCATAAAGATCACAATGTCAATGTCTCAAATGGACAATATCTTATAGCCCGTAGGCAAAACATCATTAAGGATGTTAAATATAATCATCATATTGATGATTTTAGTCATGATCGCATTGATCATATAGACTATTAGGCTTGAGCATAGCTCACCACCTTGGACAGGGGACCATAAAGATCACAACTGTCATAGTTTTAACTGACAATGCAGTAATATGATTCCTATGCTTCCACATAGTTGGGAATTGTTGGAGATTTGATACAGCAATCGTCGCGAAGTTGGACGGAGATTTTCTCCTTTCCACATAGTGGGGAATTTATTGAAGATTTAGTGATACGTTTCAGTCAACGTATTTATATGGTTCCTCTCCTCCCACACAGTTGGGATTAGTTGGAGATTTGGAACAGATATCGTCACGAAGTTGGACGAGAGCTTTCTCCTTCCCATGTAGTTGGGAATTTAGTTGGAGATTTTAACGATACGTTTCAGCCAACTTATTGAATATGAATTCTTCTCCTCATTCGGAGATGCGTCTCAGTTGACGTTGAAAATATAAGTCCCTTCCCACATTGGGGATAATTGGGAATATGCCTCAATACAGACAGCGTATATGATACGGCTCGATACAGTCACCGTTTAAAAATATATCCTTCTCCATATTTGGAGATTCGGGGATGATTAGCATCACATAGATGGATGAAATCTCTATCTCCTTTCCACCCATTTGGAAATTAATTGGAGATCCAGGATAAGTGTCGCCCTCTCGCTGGCAAGAATCACTTAAAGATTTCTAAGATTATATTGGTGTGAGAGAATCAGTTTTCCACTTCTATCACCTTTTCAACCACTACCATTGGTGGGAAGTTTAAGGCAGAGTCTTTTATCATGGTCTTATTTAATAGTCTTAATTACATAAGAACTAGTAGACCGAGTAATATTTAAAAGAAATTTATTTGCTCGATTGCTAGCGGTTCTTCGACTAATTGTCTCCACCCAATAGAGTTGGCACTTTTAGTCCTTCTCCTCAATTGGAGTTTCCAGGACACGCCTCATTTGACGTTTTAATTATATGCACTTCTCCTAAATTGGAGATTTGGTATACACCTCAATATAGTACAGTGTATACGATACGGCTCAATAAAGTACACCGCTTAAATATATACCCCTCTCCTTTATCGGGAGATATGGGGATACGCCTCAATAAAGTACAGCGTATATGATACAACTCAATAAAGTACAATGTATATGATACGACTCAATAAAGTACACCGTTTATAAATATGCCCTTTCTCCACATGGGATATTCGGGAATACGCCTCAATAAAGTACAGCGTATATAATACAGCTCAATAAAGTACACTGTATATGGTACGGCTCAATAAAGTACACCGTTTAAATATATACCCCTCTCCTTATCGGGAGAACTGGGGATACGCCTCAATAAAGTACAACGTATATGATACAGCTCAATAAAGTACAGTGTATATGATACGGCTCAATAAAGTCCACCGTTTATAAATATGCCCTTTCTCCACATGGGATATTCGGGAATACGCCTCAATAAAGTACAGCGTATATAATACAGCTCAATAAAGTACACTGTATATGGTACAGCTCAATAAAGTACACCTTTTAAATATATACCCCTCTCCTTATCGGGAGAATTGGGGATATGTCGTCTCATATATGGACGAACACTTTGCACTTTTTTAACCACTCATTAGTGGGAACATGTGCTTTTTGGCCTTTGTCTATTGCGGAATCAAGAGATCTGTTTGATAAGGTAGGAGCAATAAATGTGACCTTCATATTATTAGAAGGAAAAATCATAAAATGGGCTCCATAAAATCAATGATTCTTCTTATGGCTGTAATATCGCCAAATTATATTAGATGCTTACTATTAGCCGATATCAGTACAATATTACCCTTGGGAAATCTTAGTGGTTCCATACATTAAACCGTCATACTGGCCAGGCATGAAAGCAATCTATGGGACACACTAGGATACTGCCAATTATCATATGGTGCTTCCATCAAACTAAGTTTGGCATTCGTAGTTGTTAAAAATCAATGAAAGAAAAATCATTGTCGTACTCCAGTTGGAGAAATTTCTGGCGAGATTTGCCGAACTTATATATAATATAATATACCCGGATAGGTTTGAATTTAATCGAGCTTGGAGACTCGAAATTATATGCTTTAAGCATGAATCAGAAAAAGTGATTCATTTTCTGCTTATTCTTTTGAATGTGAGAACATGTGAATCAAAGAACAGAATTTGGTGACAAAAATGCACGGATATCCTTGCCATGATACGGCTTTCCATAATTGTTGCTGTTTCAATCAGCTGGTGGGATATCACCGGAATGTCTATCAAATATGATAGACTTCTGATACGTGATATTAGGATATCACAAGAATATCAAAAGATATATCATCAGGTGACGAGATTTATCACCCTCGTATCGGAGTCGTCGTCTCCAAAACATATGTAGTTCACCATATGGAACTTCAAGCTACTCAATGGTAGAGATCCTCGAGTCCGTGACCCATTATAGTTTCTTCATCTGGTCCGCGACATCTTGGCGGTAAAAAATCAATAACTACTTATAGTCAAGAGTAGTCTTATGTTCAGGTCTAGACTCGGAGTTTTTAAAGGAATCTGCATTTGTGATATTTGAGATTAGACACTAAAGGCTAGTGTCTAATTCACACAAACTGTAGCTCTGATACTAACCTGTCACACCCCGATTTCCGGTGGGCCCGGATGGGTACACATGTGACGGTTGGATAACAGTTATCACAATGTAATAATATGCAGCGGAAGTATTGGATTGAAATTATTAAAATAAAGCTTGAATGTATAAAAGTATTACAAGCGTTTGATACAAGCCCACAGGCAGGATCCAAATAAACAGAGCTTTAGACATCATAGGCCTTAAGTATCAGGAGTGCAAATTCCTTAGCCTTCATTCTAGCCGACCCGTAATCCCAGCCTATATTAAGGTTCGGTACCTGCTATTCAATCTTTTGAAAATATGCCAGCCAAAGCTGGTAAATACAATTAACTGACTCTTTGGTAAAATAGTTTTTTTCAAAAAGAGTTTTATACATATAGATAACCCGTAGGTAATCTTTTAAATATATCTTGGGATTTTTCTTGTTACGAGATTATTTGCTTGATTAACCCATTGGGTTGTCTGGACATGGTATCAATAACCCCCAATAACAGTAATTATCAAGTAAACGGAATAAAACCGTATTCATACCCTTTTGCGCAATCATAGGCGACTTACTTGTGTAATAACCGCCCCAAGAGGTATATTTGCCATCCCAAGTTTACACTAAAATAAGTCAAGAGTATTTACCTTTTTGCTAGCTTCCAATCAATAAGACTATATTTGGTAAAAGCCGCAAGTCTAAGTATTATTGACCCAAGTCCGATTATCTGGGGGGTACTATAGTCTGGAATGAACAAATTTATTATCTTTCAGAATGTATACGGGCCAAAGGTAGTTCCTTTAGACATGACCCGATACTTAAGAATAGGTTCGCTAGATTAAGCGTATACTGAACAGAATGTGGTTTAAACCCAACAAGTACTAGGACTTGTAAAATATGAGTAAACATTGTACATTCTGGATTTTGAGATCAAAACGATAAGGTTACACCCCTTTTTGGTAAACTTATGTAAACTGGTTACGTAAGTCTAACCGTACGCGTATAAGCGATAACGGGTAACCGGATGAGTCATGAAAAAGTTCCATATGCGAATACACTTTAAACAAGTTATAATATTAGTATGATATCAACTTGTATGCCGGTTAAGGTTTTAAAATCAAACTATGCTTCATAAGGGCATTTTGGTAATTTTACAATTTATAAAAGAAGCTTGCAAGTAAACTGATGTTATGGCCATAAACATTCTGTAAAAATGGTTAAATTATGATATCATATAAGTGGAATATCAAATATATCTGTGGTTTATGCTTTACGACCAAACTATGCGCCGTAGGGGCATTTTGGTCATTTCACACATAGTTTGAGAATTTATTTGGGATTCTGAGTTCATGACCTATACCTACTGCAAAAATATTTAAAATGGTTTATAAAATCAGTAGGTAACAAGTCTTGGTTCATAAATATGGTTTAAAACCATACTACGCGCCTAAACGGCGTTAATATCGTTAAATGACGATTTATGCGACAGTTTATGAAAACTGATGTTATGACCAGTTTTGAATAGTTAAAATATTTTATTTTTCATAACATATCAGTAAGAAAAAGGTTTGGTTTGAATATTATGCTTAAAACGCATTTTAGGTGCCATAAGGGCATTATCGTCATTTATCGGCATTATATTCGAAATTGAGGTTAAACTCAGTTCATAACCTGATCTAAAATCCAAATAATTCCTAAACATGATATCACATCAGTACAAAATGAGTTTTGCCAATAATTTATGTTTAAAACACATTTTAAATGAAAAGGGCATTTTTGTCCTTTTAAAAGCATAGTTTACGACCATACGCGTAAACTCAGTTTATGACCAGGTTTTAATCATCAAAATATCCTAAACATGTTTATTTATCAGTACATAACTCATTTGCATGCTCATTTATATTTAAAACCTTATTTTTAAACAAAAGGGCATTATAGTCAAAGTACGACATAATAACGGAACATGCGCATAAGCTCAGATTCCTAAACCGATCGTGTAATATAACCTTATGGGGTTATACTACATTATATTACGATCCTAAAGGAACCTAAAATCAGTAACATACTAGTCTAATTCGGTTTATAACCAAAAGTCAACGTAGAAGTCAAACTACGCGACTTTCAGTTGCGAACCGACCTTAAAACAGGAATTGACGAGCCGAACATGTTTACACATGTTCTAATAATTATTACCGAGTTGTTTAAGTGATAAAACATATTTTATAATGCTTTTAAACTCATATCACATTTATTTTAAAATCTGACCCGTTGACTTTTTAATTTAATTTTACTTTGACTCGTCAATTGACCAAGCAAACGTGATTCTTAGGAGGTGCCCTTTTAATGGATTAACACCTACCTAATTACGATCACGTAGCCATGTTCGGTGCGAACAATGGCTTGATCGTTTAAAGTCTAACTAAAAGTCAAAGCGTTTTATTGTAAACGCTTGACTTTTTGGCTTTAAGAGCCAAATAAAATAACTAGCCACGAAAGGAACACCTATAATGGTCCTAGGGGCTGAAAAGAACTCAATGGTTTGCTCCTAAAGCTCAGGAGCTCCCAATTTAGAGTGAAAGAGAGGAAGAAAGGAATGGTGCAAATGAATTGGTTGAATTATACTCCTATATATAGTGTTTGGGTGATCCTTGAGATCATTCCATGTGTTTAGAGGGTTCTTAAGATCATTACAAGTCTAATACTACGTTTGTAAATCAGTTAACATGCCCCCTAGATTGGTTAAGTTGTTTGTGTGGTGATCAAGCAAAAATAAATAACAAAGCAAAACTAAAAAAAATAAAAGTTTGTTGTTTGCTGCTGTTCTTCGACCTCGCGGCCCGCGTAAAAGGAGTCCAAGCTGGGTCGCGGCCCGCTAGGCGGTGTCTGGCCCAGCCACATGTTTGGCAAATCGGCGATTTTGGTCCCTATGTCTTTTATATTCATAATTTAACTTTTAAAAGTTGCATTTTAGGCACCAAAGTTTATAAATCTTAATTGAAAGATTAATAAAAGGTACAAAAGTGTTAGAGGCCAAACTTCGGCACACCCGGGAGGACGTCTGAACGTCACGTAGTTCCCGGTTCATTTAAAAAGGCTTTTCAAAGGCGTAGTTTCGTATGTTGATGCTTTTAGTCCTCTTAACGCACAAAGTTGTGCGTAATATCGTGTAACGATATCAAAGACTTGAATAAAGCATTCCCGAGAGTATTATCGAACATCACGATGCTCCGGGTTCGTTAAAGGTCATTCATAGGTAAGAATTAAGATATTGACACTTTAACCCTTTTAACGCACGAACTTGTGCGTATTACCGTTACCGAAACTTTTGAGTTTATCGCAAACGGTTTCAATTTTCCAACAAGTGGCTTAATATGAGAACACGAATACCATATAATGTCACTCAGAGGCTTAGTTTAAGCATGTTGACACTTTCAGTCCTTTCGCATTCAAAGTTTTAACTGTTTGGCGATAATAGTCCCTCCTAGTTAACGTTTGACATAATTAGGATTAGGGACACGTGTCGATACATTATTGGACATGATTTTATGAGGTGTTACACTTACTGACCCTGATGATAACATTCGACTTTTTACGAGTGTTGGTGTAGTGTGCGGATGGACCATGCCGATGTGGTGCCATCTCTTCGTCCAAACTCTCACGAGGGCTGCTCGGGCGTGGTTCGACAGTCTCCCCTCCGGAAGAATCAAATCTTGGATCGATTTCCCAGACCAATTCATAGCACACTTCAGCCAGCAAAGGCGTTACCAGCGCGATACATCTGAGGTTACGGATATTTGGTGAAGAGAGAATGAAGGGTTGGAAGATTTTATCACTCGCTTTAACAAGGAGTGTTTGGAAATTGGATGCGTGAGTGAAGATTTGATGCGCGACCAGTTCAAAAAGGCCATCCGTTGGGATAGTCTGATTTGGACTATCACAGGTAAAGACTGCATGCCTAAAGAATGGGACAAGCTTATGGCAGCAGCAAAGATAGTTGCGCAAACAGAAGAATCGCTGGCCGGTGGCAAGTATAGTTATTCAGAGGATCGTTATTCAAGAAATAACGCGCGTGATTCTAACAGGCGCAACAAAAAAAAGAACCCTGGCTAGAAGACAAGCCAGTCCATCGGTTATGAAGAAAGACCTCGCTCAAGGAGGGTGCGTGAGATACAATTGATCGAATTGGTTATCGTAAAGCAGTCAAGAATGAGAATATAGAAACATTGGACTCCGCTCATCAAGACACCTAAGGAGGTGCTCATGACGGAGAATCATGATTTTAAAGCCCCGAAACCAATGACAAACAAGAAGGGTCAAGACCCTAATCTGTACTGTGACTTTCACAAAGATACAGGCCATCTGACTAATGACTGTATCAGCTTGAGACAAGAGATTTAGAAGGCCCTAAAAAGAGGCAAACTGAGCCATCTAGTCAAGAACGTGCGCAAGGAGACGCGCCAAATTCAAAGAAATGATGAAGGGGGCCAAAAGAAGGTCAGGCGATTGGAAACGCACATGGTCGATGGACCAAGACACAGTACGAAGAGCAAGGGCAAGCTTCCATTTGAGCCATCATGGCAAGAACAACAAGTCATCTTCCCAGTAGTGCACGGGGGGCCACACCCCCCGTCGTCATTACTGGCATCATAGGCCATTATGAAACAGATTATGTTTTCATTGATCCTGGAAGCAAGGCCGATATAATCTATGAACAATGTTTTAATCAGTTTGACCCCAAAGATAAAGAACGCCTTAAGCCGGTAGACTACCCGCTATCTGGGTTCTTCAACGAAACAGTTTTCCTGGTTGGTCAGATTAGCTTCCCTATCATGCTATCTGACGGTAAACACTCGAGAACACCAAATGTTAACTTCATGGTTATGCCAGTAAAATCGAGGCACGATGTTTTGATTGGTAGAGAGACCCAAGGAGAAATGAGCATGGTGACGTCCAATCCCCATTTAGCCATCGGATTTCCAACCGAAACGGGAGTGGCAATCATCTATTCAAGGAAATAAGTTATGGCGACAGAGGATGCTCACCCAGTAAAGGACAGCAGGGTCTCACCAACTGAAATAGAAAAATGGATTCTGAATCGCAAATACCCGGAGCAGACGGTGACGATCGGCCACGATATTTCCCCAAACATCAGGTAGCATCTAAAACAATTGCTCTTCAAGAACATGGATATATTCGCCTAGATACCGTCAGACATGACGGGCATCCCGCGCGACATCACCGAGCATTGTTTAAATACCTATCCGTCCGTTGAGCCTAAAGTCTAAAGGAAGCACAGCCTAGGGACTGAAAAGATGAAGGCTATGAATGAACAAGTTTGTGAGCTGCTCAAGGCAGGAATACTGCGCGAGGTGCGCTATCAAAGTTGGGTCACGAACCCTATCATGGTCGAGAAGTCTACCGGAGGGTGGCGCATGTGCGTCGACTATACAGATCTCAACAAGGCATGTCCCTGTTAGTGCATTCATCTGTCGTCTTCGTCTTATGTCGAGTCTCGAATATGTTGCGGTTCGGATCAAGCATGATGTCATCATTATTAATGATGACATCATACCAATGACATCACAAGTCTACATCTTTCACATGGAACAAGATAAAAATCACGTGAAACAGAATTGAATATTTCATATAAGACAAAATAGGATTGTAGTTTAGTGAGTGATTTCGCTCCAATTTGCACGAGAATGTGATTCCGCCCGGAATCTAATATTCTGATTCCGCTCCTACAAGTTCCGTGTCATTTCGGGCGGAATTAAAACCCTATATATAGGCTAGCAGGAGCGAAATCATTAGAGAAGTTCTTGTTTTCCATACCGAGGTGCTGCCGGTGTGACGTTTGCATGTAATCTGTTAGATATCAATACAAAAGCGTGTTTAAAGTGAATTGCTTGCTGTTTCTACATCAGTTTCTTGTTTTCCGCACCTGAAACTGATAAAAACTCCTCTGAACGACTCATTAAGGTCCGTATACGATCCTACAAGTGGTATCAGAGCCAAGTACGAGGAGTTTTGTTGAATTCAGCTGGATATCATTGTTTTTCTGTCTTCTACATCATTCTTTCTTCATTTCAACAATTTTTAACGGTCAAAATCAGTTCATTTTTTCACAGATTGTGTAAAATTACGTATTGACAAACCCTTGAAAGTTACACGTTAAAATTCAGACTAAAAATGGGTAAAAATGATGTCCGAAGTGATTCCGCTCCAGAATACATCTGATTCCGCTCATAAATTCCTGATTTCGCTCCAGAGAATTTTTTTATTCCGCTCCAAATTGATAAGTTTGAGATTCCGCTCCAACATATTTGTCTGATTTCGCTCCAAAACTTTAAAGTGTGAATTGCTTGAAAGTGTCTGTCAACAGTTATCTGCATCATTAATTGTCTCGGGACTTCATGTTACGTGAATATAGACTGTTTGATTGTTGTGTATAACATTCTGAACGAGGGTGTCAGTTCTTTGGGAAAAGAAATCACATGCGTGTATCAGTTCATGTGATTCAAAGTGTTGTCGGTTGTTTGAATTGAACAACTAAAGTTGTCCGCTAGTGTAAATGGAGGTCTAGTGAGAATTCCGGTTTGCATGCAAAGGATAAAGTTGTCGGCCACATTTAATTAGAAAATTCAATTAAAATCGAGTCTTGTTTTATCGGATTGCATGTGAAAGTTGGTCAAAGTGTGTCATGTGATCACGTGAATCGATTTTGTCGACATACAAAGTAATTGATTGTTTTGAATTGTTCCAAGAATTGCATGTGAAGTCAGATTCAGCGGCCCAATCAAAGTATTGAAAGAATAAAGTGTTTGTCTGTCATTACAATTGTAAGGTCACTAGTTGTTGTCGGCAAGTTTGAAAATTGTTTATATCTAAAAGAATTTGGTCCAATCAAGTAAAATAGTATTGTGTGAAGCCCAATATTCATCGGCCCAAGTTAATCTCATTCTGTCCACGTGAGTCATAGTAATCGACCCAAATTGAGAGTTGGAGTGAAAAAGTTCAAATCATTTGAAGCCCATATTACTTGGCAACTTCCGATAACAGACAAATGAAGTATACTGAATTCTAAGCCCATCCAACAAGTCAACTTCCTATCTGTCCATTATCAAGCCCATTCTTTTTGTGATCTTTACTACAACAACATTGAAAGTGTCCGCGTGAATTTTTTACACGAGTTCTAGACTGTTTCAACCATTACACACGTTCACATTTTTTAGTTTGTTAAAACTGATTGTTTGTTCGTTTGTCGTTCAGGTGATTTACGACGTGAACCAGTTCATTTGAAAGCTTGTTTAAGAAATTCTTCGATATCGAAACATGGATTCTGAATTCTACAACGCGTTTGCTTCAACATCGACTACTCCGGCTGACATTGCTAAGAACATGAACATGGAGAATGAAACCGGAACAATGCAAAAACCCCCGAAACTTATGGGAATTGAAGACTATCATGGATGGAAGAAACGTTTCGAGAATTGGGTTCAAGCGAACCATTTAAAAGCTTGGGAAAGCATTGAAACTGAATATGAGAGGCCACAAAACTCAGTGGGAGTTGGTAAAATCATTTCAGAATTCACAGAGCAAGAGAGAGAAAGTTATAAAGGAGAGAAAATGATGATCAATCTATTACAACAAGCTGTTAAAGAGGATATATTTGTGTTGCTTCAACATGATGACAGTGCTTATTCTATCTGGGAAGCTCTTAAAAAGATATTTGAAGGAAGTACAGAAATGCTACAGAGTAAAGCAGCTTTGTTGAAAAAAGAGTTTGAATTGTTTACTTGTATGCCTGGTGAGACAACAAAGACTCTCATTGAGAGATATTGTCATCTTGTACGCACCATGTTACAGTTGAAGATTACAAAAACTCCAGCAGAATGGGTAGAAAAGCTTGTTGATGCATTACCACAAAAGGAATGGGGTACATATCTGATGATTCTGAAAAATTCTGGACAGTTTAGCAGATTATCAATTGCTCAGTTTATTGAAAAGCTGGAGGCACAGGATCTTGAACAGCAGAAAATTGCCAGAATGAACAGTTCAAGTAATCAGCAAGATATCAAACTGTATTATAAAGGAAATGTTCAGACAGTTGAAGCAAGCCCAAAGATCCAAACTGCATTTAGTGCAGGAAATCAATCTGGAACAGGCATTCCAAGTTCAGTTAACACTAGTGGGTTTTCAAGTGTTAATCCTCCAAGTGTTCAAAGTGCGAGTGTTGGTAATGGGCATATGATTCAGTGCAATGTGGCATTGCATCTTCAAAATGGTCAAAACTTTTCTGAAGAAGTTGTGAAAAATCATATGGGCCTATTGGTTACTGCTTTGGAATCTTATGAAGGTTTGATAGCCGGAAAGATTGGTAATCCGATGCTAACAAAGGAAGATTATGACCAAATAGATGCAGAAGAGTTGGAACTGATGGACATTAAATGGGCATTAGCTAGTGTGTTGAGGAGAGCAGAAAAATTTAGAATGATTACCGGAAGAAGTGATTTCTTGGATGCAAATCTTTCTAATTTAGGTTTTGATAAATCTAAAGTTGTTTGTTTTCGTTGCAGGGAGAAAGGCCATTTTAAAAGAGAGTGCAAGAATCAGGAGCCAAGAGGAGTAAAGGATACTTTTGGAAAAGATGATTATTATAAGAAGTCCATATATCAACAAATCACTCATCTACCACATCAACAAAAAGATTCACAAACAGCACATGGGAAAATGATCGAAGATGCAAACAAGAAGGCTTACTATGGCATTATTGATCAAGATGATGAAAAAGTGGCTGAAGGTTTTAATTGGGACAAGTACATTCCAGCTGATCCTAATGTTAAAGCTTTTATTGCCCAGATTGTGCAAAAGCCAGAGTTGGTGAAAGAATGGATGGCTGTATTATCTGATGATGAGAAAAGTGAAGATGAAGAATCTGTTTCTTCTAAAAACAGTTCAACGGATACAAGTGATGATGATGAAGAGATTGAACAGATAAATATTGGAAAAACTCATTTATCTTCTGACAGTTTTGAATTTTACTTTGCAGATAAACTGAAGAAACTCAAAGAGAGAAAAGCTGCAAAAGAGATAAAAGAAACCAAGATTGTTGAGAAGATAGTTGAAGTTGAAAAGATAGTGGAAGTAGAGAAGATTGTGGAGGTTGAGAAGATTATTGAAGTTACAAAACCATGTCTCACATGTTTGGAATCTTGCAAACAGTGTGAAGTAAAAGACGTGAGATTTAGTGAATCAGAAAAGATGAAAGAAAAATTGTTGTTTGATGTAAAAAATTTGAAAGAGTCATATGATGTATTGAACAGAACTGTGAATAGTCTGGAAAAGACTAACTCTGAAAGAGAGAAAGCTTTGAAGATGTTGAATGCTACAATGATGTCAAAGCAGAAAGAGATAAATTTTTACATTGAAGAATGTGCAAAATGGAAGCAAGAGTTGGAAACTGAGAAAGCTGAGAATGAAAGAATCAGAAGATTGCTGCGAAGTTATACAAGTTGTGATTACATAATTGATAGAATTTATCCAACGGTTGAAGGTTTTGAAGCGTTTAACGAAGATCAAAAGAAGTCGAAGAAGAAGGATACTGGGACAACTGCAGAGGAAGAACAGAAGAGCTCATTTTGGAGACAAACAAATCAAGAATTTCTTGCTGAGAAGAAGAATAGTGAAGCTCATCAGAGAAGAGAGACTAGAACCTGTTTTAGATGCAATGAAGTTGGTCATATTGCATGGAACTGTCCCAAAGCAACTAAGACAAAACAGGGAGTCTCAGAAAAACTGAAAAATATTGTTGTTGATAAAACTGAACCACCAACTGAGAAATTTAAAGTGTTTAAAAATTCAACATATGAAGTTGGTGAATGTTCAAAAAGATTTTACAGGAGAAGTGTGAAGCTTGACAACCAGAAGTGGGTTGTTAAGTCAAGTGTAAAATCTGGCAATGAATCTGATTCCACAAAATCAGAGGAGCCACAATTTGATGAGAGTGTTGAAAACTTAGTTCCTTCAATGGATGATGAGAACTTTCCACCATTGAGGACTGAGAATTTTAAACAAAAGATTGGGAAGGTTGAAATCTCAAATCAGTTTTACTCTGAGAAGGATAATTTTGATGTTGAGAAAGCATTTAATGGAAATGTGAAGAAAATTTTCGGAAAGATGGTCGATGGGAAGGTTAAAGGGGTTAAAGACTTTTACGCTACAAAGAAAGCAACTTACACCCCAACTAAATCTGAATTGAAATCACCCAAGACTGGTCAGGCTTGGGTGGACATTTTCTTTGCTTGAAAAACCTGACTTGCCGGAGATCCCAAGTTTGTAATCGTGGATCAGGAATCGGCATCATTCTTGTTAAACTTGTTTTTGTGTAAGATTTTAAAATTGTCTAAATTTTTACAGATTGAGGAATTGCCGGAGCTTCCATGTTGGTAAGTGTGAAGCAGGAATCGACATCTTGATTGGTAAAATGGTTTGTGTAGAGGTTTATTCCTACATAGGCTTGAATGTTGTGAATATTTTTACAAGAGGTACAGAGGTTGCATATATACAAATGGTAAATCAGGGACATTAAGTTGTATCTGATTTTCTAAAAATGATTGAGGAAAATGTGATGAACCAAACCCCTAACTTTACAAGTGGTAAATTTAACAAAACTTATTTTCCGGAAAAACTCATTTTGGTTAAAACAAACTTAAGTGTTTTGAAATCATAATGAGAAAATAGTTTTGTGTAAGGGAGAGTTCTGATTGTTTATGCCAAGTGGATGGCGAAGTGAAGTGATTCGATATCAGTTGTCATTTTCTTGTACAGTTTGTTTTCAAATTTCCTGAAATGTGTTTGCATTTTAGGGGGAGTAAGAAAATTTCAGAAAATCCAAAAACATTAGAAAATTTGAAAAATACAAAAACATGATAAAATCAAAAATGAGTTTTGTTGTGAAATAGAGGAAATGATAGTACATCAGTGGACTGTCACAACATGCTAAAGAAATGTAAAGTTAAAATTGTGATAAACAATCTCACTGCGGATATACCAGTAGGTTTTTGAACATTTAGTAGATTGTGACGAGATATAAACCTAAATACAATCTTACTTATATCGTGGGGAACAACTTCTTGGATATATGGGTAACCCCCGAAATCTTGTTTGAAAGGTCCCTCTTTCTGAGATACTAGGTCTTTATGCTCAGTGATATCTGGGGTATTATCCCGGGACTTCTGATTTTGCGGAAGCAATGGCCTAGTCCCCGGAGAATACTTTCTGCTTGCTTGAAATCTAGCGCCGCCCTCAGCAAATTGATGAAACAATAAAATTGATAGTCATTGCTGTTGTAAACAAAAGATCCTCTAAAGGGGACACACCAAAAGTCGAACCGTCATCTCTCTGCTGAACGGAAGTTCTGACCTGAGCTCTCACGGTTTTGTACTATAAATTATTCCCTTACAGATATCATCTGTGGTATACTCACCTGTAAGACTGAATATTGGGATCTGGATACGGGAGTATATTCAAGTAGTGGGACACGCGATTAAGTTTAAGTGCTTAAGACATTAATATCGTATCTTGAAACAGTTGAACTTTGTGTGAAAATTTAAGTGGACCAGTATACTGACAATCTAGGTGAATTGTTTAGAACTGAAAATGAAATGTAGCTTAACGGTGTTGGTGATTTGTTTCATAAACTGATATGATCCTCTTACACAAACTCACAAAAATATTGTCTGTAAATATTTCTTTACTGCATTTCTTTACATTCAAAATTCCAAAAAGATTTTCAGTGTGTTTTAGCATAATTTTAAAAAAAAAAGTCAAAAAGATTTTCGACAACTGGTGTTGGAGAGCTGATTTTCAAAATTCCAAGTGCTGAACATGACGAACAGGTTTGGGAAAGAAAGTTTGTTTGAAGATGTTTAAAATGAAAATTAATATTCATTTAAGTGGTTCATCAGATTTTACTAATGATTAAATCATTTTTGAGATTGTGTGTTCGAGTGATTAGAAGATAGTAAATTTGTTGAAATGTTAAATTTGTGAAATTTACTTCTGGGTTAAGAATGTGCAGGTGTAGCCAGGTTTCAATCTTGAATCTGATGATAGAGAGACAGGTTCCGATACCTGAGGTCTATGTGATTTCAACATGCCAGACTGCGATCCCAGCATATTGAAAGGGGGAGTCTGAAGACATCAGAGTAGACATTGTTCATGAGGAGTCTGTTGATTGTTGATGTTGATTGAAAGAGTGAAGCACAAAGACTGATAAAGACTGAAGATTGTAAAGACTCGACACTTAAGACTCGTCAACATCTGAGGGGGAGTATGTTAGTGCATTCATCTGTCGTCTTCGTCTTATGTCGAGTCTCGAATATGTTGCGGTTCGGATCAAGCATGATGTCATCATTATTAATGATGACATCATACCAATGACATCACAAGTCTACATCTTTCACATGGAACAAGATAAAAATCACGTGAAACAGAATTGAATATTTCATATAAGACAAAATAGGATTGTAGTTTAGTGAGTGATTTCGCTCCAATTTGCACGAGAATGTGATTCCGCCCGGAATCTAATATTCTGATTCCGCTCCTACAAGTTCCGTGTCATTTCGGGCGGAATTAAAACCCTATATATAAGCTAGCAGGAGCGAAATCATTAGAGAAGTTCTTGTTTTCCATACCGAGGTGCTGCCGGTGTGACGTTTGCATGTAATCTGTTAGATATCAATACAAAAGCGTGTTTAAAGTGAATTGCTTGCTGTTTCTACATCAGTTTCTTGTTTTCCGCACCTGAAACTGATAAAAACTCCTCTGAACGACTCATTAAGGTCCGTATACGATCCTACAGTCCCAAAGACTGTTACTCACTGCCTGAGATCGACAAGAAAATAGACTCTCTCGCACCATTCAGGTGGAAATGTTTTTTGGATTGCTACAAAGGCTATTATCAAGTCCAGATGGCCTTGGAAGATGAAGATAAAACCGCATTTCACACTGAAATCGGTATTTTTTTGTTACACCAAGATGCCCTTCAGGCTCAAGAATGCTGGCGCAACATATCAGCGGTTGATGGATAAAACTTTTAGGGATGACATTGGAAAGCACATTGAGGTATACATCGACGATCTAGTGATCAAGAGTCTGGAGGAGGACCAGATGCTGAAAGACATCGAGAAAACTTTTAACTCCCTTCGAAGGGTCAACATGAAGCTCAATCCGAGCAAATGTTCTTTTGGGATGGAAGAAGGTAAATTTTTGGGTTTCATGGTTGTCAATGGTGGTTTTAAGGTCAAACCAGAGAAAGTCTAAGCAATTGAAAGGATACCATCGCCGCGCACCATCAAGGAGATGTAAAGGTTAGCTGGTCGCCTGGCCGCGCTTAATCATTTCTTATCAAACAACGCGGAAAAATCTTTTCCTTTCATTACCACATTGCGCAACTGCGTGAAGAAGCAGGAGTTTAAATGCACAGCAGAAGCAGAAGCAGCTTCCCAACAGATGAAGGAGTGCTTGATTCAACTTCCCACCCTAACAGCACCACTCGAGGAGGAACCCCTCGTATTGTACTTGTCTGCTTCGGACAAGGCAATCGGGTCAGTTTTACTTGTGGAAAGGGAGGGAATTCAAACTCCAATTTATTATGTCAGTAGGATGCTCACTGACCCAGAGACTCGCTACTCGATCATGGAAAAGTTAGTCCTCACGCTACTACATGCTTCAACAAGGCTGCGCAGGTATTTCACCGGTCATGTTATCACTGTCCTCACCAATTTTCACATTGGTTCCATCTTACAAAAGCCCAAAATATCGGGTCGATTGGCAAAGTGGAAAATTGAACTAGGGGGCCATAACATCTTGTATAGGCCACGCCCAGCTATCAAAGGCCAAGTTTTAGCAGATTTTATTACCGAGGTTCCGGATGATAAGATAAAGGAATGTGAGGCAGTCGATCCACCCGCCCAAAACACATTGGTTGAGCTCTGGTTGTTATTCACCGATGGTGCATCGAACAAAGATGGCGCAGGACCAGGGTTACGCTTAATCAGCCCAGAAAAACAGGAATTCACTTATGCTATAAGGTTGGATTTCAAGAACACCAACAATGAAGCTGAGTACGAAGCTTTCCTGGCAAGGCTGCGCCTGGCCATCAAGATGGGTGCAAAAAACTTGCAAGCGCACGTTGATTCTCTGTTAATCGCGAGCCAAATCAATGGACTTTACGACACGAAGGGTGAGGTAATGGTCCTCTACCTAGAACAAGCAAAAAAGTTGCTCCAAAAGTTCAATTCGTATAAGGTTGTTCACATCAACCGAAGCGAAAACAAACCTGTTGACGCGCTCAATAAACTAGCCTCAACAACATTTCAACATCTCTCAAAAGATGTTCAAATTGAAGTCTTGATAAACCCACCTGTGCTGCTGCGCCAGGTAAATGTCATCGAGATAGGACCACCCTCGTGGATGACCCCTATCATTCAATATTGCAAGAGGGGATCCTTCCAAAAAACAGAGCGGAAGCTAGGAAGATCCAAAACAAAGCGTTGTTCTATCAAATGGATGGGGGTATCCTTTACAGAAGGTCTTTTTAGGTCCACTGTTACGCTGCGTGGACCCCCAGGATGCGAGCTACTTAATTCGGGAAATTCACGAAGGCATCTGTGGTATACATGTTGGACCGCGCACGGTCGTGGCGAAAATCATGAACGCGGGATATTATTGGCCGGGGATGCACGTGGATGTATTAAATGAACTGCGCAAATATGATGCCTGCCAAAGGCATGCGCTGAAGACCCTCCGACCAAAAAATGATCTGATCCCAGTTTCGACAGCATGGCCCTTCCAACAGTGGGGGATCGATATGGTGGGACCATTTCCTAAGGCACCAGGCGTAGTCAAATTCATAATCGTAGCTGTCGATTACTTCACAAAGTGAGTAGAAGTAAAGGCCCTAGTATCAACATCAACAATGATTGGGCGGAAGTTCATCTGGGAGCACATCATTTGTCGATTCGGCCTTCCACTGAAGATAGTGACAGACAATGGCACGAATTTCTCCTCCGACGATCCCCAAAAGTGGATGAAAGAACTGAACATTGAACACACCTTATCTTCCGTTGCGCATCCTCAAGGCAACGGTTAAGTGGAAAGTGTTAACAAGAGCATAGTCGAATGGATCAAGGACCGCCTGGGCACAAAACGATGAGGTTGGGTCGATGAGCTCCCTAGCAATGGCGAGACCCCCTTCAGCCTTGTCTATGGCTCGGAGGCGGTCATCCCAGCAGAAATCGGCCCCCCTCGACGCTCTTAACAGCAGTTAACACAATCAACAATGAGGCGGAACGTCGGTTGGACTTGGACCTACTTGATGAGAGGCGCGAGATTGCACGCATTAAAGAGGCCAAGTACAAAACTCAACTGGAGCGATACTACAATGCGAGGGTGCGCATATGTACATATAACCTAGGAGAGTATGTGTTCCGGGATAACGAAGCCTCTAATGCCGAGCGCCCTGGAAAACTAGCACCCAAGTGGGAAGGCCCATACTTGGTTCACGAGGTGCTAGGAAAAAGGGCGTACAAATTGCGCACTTTAGACGGTTATATCATTCCGCGGACCTGGAACGCGCAACAACTGCGCAAATGCTATATGTAACACAACTTTTCATGTATGTTGGCCACGCGCCTTTTCAGTTATTAATGCAAAAGTTGTTTACGTTTTTACCATACAACTATCCATTGTGTTTCTTTCAAGTTAAAAATGCATGTTAAACTTTTGATTAGCACGCAAACATTGCAGTAAATTACGAGCTCTTGAGTTAAGCCTCCAAGGCTTCCGCGATCATAGCGCGAGGCTGGGCAACGCTACTCCACACGAGCCACACTTACATTTATTCGCGCTAACTTAAACAAAGTTTTTAACAGCAATGCAATAATTGTAACCTTAACAGAACAAAAAAAAATGTAATTCCATTAAAGAAGGCGCAGCAGTGCATTGTCCACATACTTCTAAAAGCCAAAAAAACATTACATCCTAAACATCCTACAGCCTATGTATCGCCAGTCTACTCCGCGCCATCACCTTCGGCCGTTTCCTCTTCATCCGATAGCTCGACAGTTTCCGGGACTACGAAGATGGATTTCAGATGCGCTACATAATCATCATGTTTAAGCGCATTGGTGACCAAGTCCATTATCGGCAAGGACAAGTTGTCATAAACCTCCTCAGCCTTGATCAGCATTTCCTCCGCCTTCTCGTTTACAGAACAGTGGCGAGTGCCGAAGTGTTGCTTTAGGGCTGTCCCCACATGCTGCGCGCATTCCATATAACCAGCACGGTGACCAACAGCACGCGCATCATCTGTCAACCCAACAACAACTTGATCTAACTCGGTAGAATTTAAAATGGAGTTGGAAACCTATCCAATAGACAAAAGTTTTTACCCTAAAATTCAAAACAAAACAGGAGGCAGCAGGTACTTACATATGCTACTCCATGATTTTACATCCATTCGGAGTCAGAAGTCAATGAATCCACTATAGATTGAGACTCAGCATAGTTTGTCTGAGCAACGTTCAAGGCGGAGGTGTTGATCTTGCGCGCCTTTTCAGCGGCCTTACGCGCCTCCTCGGCCGTGTCAGCTTTCACCTTCTCCGCGGCCAAATCAATCTCTAGTGATTCATTTTTCTCTTGCACTTTGAACAACCTGCGCTCGAGTTCAGCGATCTCCGCATCCTTCCCTACCAATTCCCTATCCTTGCTTAGGATCCGGGCATTCAGGTCAACCTATAGGTTATCAGGAAACGCAAGTTAGAATTTATTTCTACAACAAAGTAAGACATATGGAATAAGGAGGCTAGCCTGAAGAACCTCAACACGCTCTCTTTGAGAGTTGGCTTCTTCATACTTCTCCTTGAAAGCCGCCTCGGATTTCTTCAATGAAACAACATCAGCTTCAAGATTAGTAATCTTTGTGCGGGCAGCATGCATCTTCTTATTTTCATTATCACAAGCCATGCGCCACTCCCTGCGCTCCTTCGCAAGGAGATCGTTGCTGGCTTGTAGCTTGTTCCTCAAACCCTGAAGTCCCCACGCTTCCGACTTCTTTTCTTTATCAAAGGCAACATTCTCTTCTTGGAAACTGCTCTTCAACTGCTCAAAAGATTTAGCTTCAACAGATAGGTACTCACGGTATTTCTCCCAACTGGCACGCTCCTGATACATACTCCGCCATTCGCGCAAAATTTGATGACCAGCAGCAAAAGAGTTGGTTTCGCCCATAACATAAGCGCGGTATAAGCTTTCATGGCTATGCGCTCTTTGACGGTTTACTTGCCCTGGAGGAAAAGTTCCTAGGAGCCAATCCCTGCAAGCTCCAAAGTCATCAAAGGTATCCTTTTGTTTTAATGACCAAACAGGAGCATGAGCATCGTTGGCACGATCTTCGGTGTAGGTCTTGTAATAAATATTGCCCAACGTGTCTTCCGCGCCAATGGGGGACCGTGGCCGAGGTATCCTACCCGTACCACCCTTCTGGCCAGTCGCTCCTGAACCACCTGCACTTCCTCCAGCGGCACCAGTATCTTTCACGGCCACTTGCGCCTGCACATCACCAGCAGACCCCCCGGTAGCAGTTTGTACATTTTCAGTATGAATGGGGGCATCATTCTGCGCTGCTGAAGTCTTAGTGCGAACTTCAGGTCCTTTATGTTTATTAAGGGATTGGTCAAGCCCTGTGATCCTGACGACCTCCGGACCCCTCACCTTCTCCGGAGCAGCTCCAACAGTTTCCTTAACAACCTTCTCAACCTCCTTCTCAGGGTCATTGCCCGCATGCTTATCACCCTCACCGGTCTTCCCTTCAACGGCAGCAGTTTTTGGGGGGGTAATGGTGAACTTGGTCTTTTTTGCCTCCGGCTCCCTCGCCTCAACCGCAGGTTTTTTCAAAGCCTCTGGAAAGGAAAAATAATGTAAAAATTTACCAAGTAAAAAACAACAGATAACAAATTTCGACACTTACTCGGAGAAAACCAATACAGGCTCCTTAATCTCCCCTGTTTCCTTATTGGCTTGCTAATAACAGCCTTCTGCGTAGGGGGAGTTGTGGCAGCCGTTTCTCCGCGAGACCTCTTCCTCCGACAAGTTTCTCAACTTCAACTTCTTCCTCAACTTCTTCTTCCTCCTCATACAGAGAAGAAGGGGTCGTGCTTGAGTCAGGGCCCCTTGACCCTACGCTTCCCGCGCTCTTCGAGGCCGCAGCCGCGCTGCCCTATGGTTTTTCACCTATATCGAGGAGACCCTCTAATGAGTCACTAGCCACGACATAATCTTCAAGGTCACTCTGACGAAAGCAAGGAGTACCTTTCTTGGGAAGTTCAGTAGTCACGCGGCCACCTCCCGCCTTCTTGCTGGTCGCACCCGTATCAGCAGTTACCTTCTTCTTCACCACAGTCTTCTTGGTGGGAGCCTTCTTGGTCTTTTTTCTTCATGGTCAATGCCAAGGTCGCGTAGCACACCTACAAACACGACATCCCACGATCTTAAGTCATAATCCGATGAAGCCACGGATTCCCCGCTGGAAAGATAGACAATCTCTTCCCCAGTAGAAGTCACGGCGCGACACAGCCTAGGATTAGGAATGTGCGCACCTTCGGTTGCGACGGATGGATTCACAAATAACTCCGCGGGGGAATATATAAAGCGGGGTTTGATCTGCTCATACCAAAACTCTTCCCTATCGCAGAGAGGCCTCACGCCCATAGTCCCAGTAAAAGTTTTGAAAGCACTTTGATAAAGCGCTTCTTCTGCGCATTAAAATCAGATGTTAATAACAAAACAAGTTTATTGCACAAGGAAAACAAAATAATAAGGTTTACCTTCCCCATTCAGAAGTCACACCGGTACTTCTTTGCTCCTCTCAATCGCTCATACCAGCCGTGACAATCACTTGTTCGCCGAATACCCTATTAGGAGTCGGCATCAGGTTATCATACCAGGACTCTTCTTGGGTATGGGAGTATCCTCTTTCTCAATTTTGCAGGAAGGACGGAATATCATAGCTATCGGTATCACTTCCTCGCGAATGAAGAAGAATTTCGTCTTCCAGTCATGGAAGCTTTTAGGAGGGTTGATCAGAATCTTCTTTACGTTGCGCAAGGCAAAGGAATAAAAACCCATATTGCGAATCAGTTGGTAAAAAAACCTAAACCTTGCAACCGAAGGCTCCATCCCCTGAGATCGGCAAAGAAACTCGAAATGTCTAACCCTAACCATGCCAATAGGGCTCATTTGGGATATATGGAAACCGTAGATGTGCAATATCGCCGACATAAAGGTGGTGGCCGGCAGACGGAAATTACCCTCTCCGAAGAAGTCGGCAAAGAGGGTGATGAAACCAGGAGGTGCTTCAGCCGCCGTTTGACCCTCGGCCGGAAACCGGGCATCCCACTCATTTGGAAACCGATATCGTCTAACAATCTGCTCGAACAAACCCTGGTCCCATTTAAGAACTGGTAACGGACCAGTGCCTTCTTCAACAGCAATTGCTTCTTCTTCAGCCATTATATAAGATACTTGAAGAACTAAGGAAATTGATGAAGATCTTCAGAAATTTCTGGAAAAACTTGAAGATCACTAAGAAATTGTCACAACCCCCGCCCCCTTATCTGTCCCGGGAACGGGCGGCCGCGGACATTTGTTTGTGGTGGTATCAGTTATTTAATTATTAATTTGGCAGCGGAAATTTACATCAGGACCGTAGTTAGGAAATGTTTATCAGAGTAAAAGCACCTTATTTTATATTAATAACCACATGGGTAAACCCAAGTTTCTTTATTACAACATGTTTATAGGGATAAACCCTATTTTATTGAATTTAAAACATCGTCTTTTTGGTAACTTTTATAGCCACATTTTTCCAAGCCGTCAGTGCTCTCCAGCTAGCTTTTTACTAATTGGCTGTCACATTGTGTTACCTGAAACGCGTTTTAAAAACATTTGTCAGTGGAAAATACTGGTGAGTGAATCCCAGTTTAATCAAGAAACATTTTATCAATTAACACAGTATTGAGAGCGATCACATTGTTTATTTCTACACAATTACTCATTCAGTACTGTCAATCCTGACTGGTGGGTCATATTACACATTGGCTAACTAGTCGTCCAATGGTAACGTGTTCCACATTTTGTATACAAAACCCCAACTATACCGGCAGTAATTGAAGAACTACAAAGACTCAATCACTGCTTAATAGCATTGTAAAACATTTAAGATTTTGTAAAAACACTTTACAAAAGGAGATTACTCACATTGTTGTTATAGACTTCTTCTAGGGTTTCCTGGTGTTAATCTATAATTTACACAAATGTACATACGTTAGTATAATAACCCTTTATTTATATTAACGATACCCTCCCCGAGATGGTATTCCAACAACTACGTCGGGCAGAACCACGACAGTTGTTACGGAACCCTAAATCAATCGGGCAGCGTATCTAATATGTAACTGGGGTTATAATACTTACAACGGAGCAGAACCTCGCTAATTAGGGGGATATAATACCCGTATATTATGCCTATTCTCAGAAATTCGCTTAGAAAGAAAAGAATTGAACGAGATTTCTGAAGATCCGATGCCTGCTACTTATAGGGCTGAAAAACGAGTTTGCCCGCGTAAATGTAAGCAAAGGACGCGGCCCGCGTCCTAGGGGGGTCTAGGTGTAGCTGATCCGGGTCATGACTAGGTTCAACAAGTTGCTTGACACGTGTCAACACCGGGGTTCGCTGGACCTTTAAGTTGTCGCGGCCCGCGTAAGGGTTAAGGGAAGTTTTACGCGGCCCGGCTGAACCCTATTTTTCTTGTTTTTTATTTATTTTTAATGATATTTTATATTTTGGGATCAGTTTTCACATACGGGGTGTATTTTAAGACATATAGGGGTATCTAAAATATATAAGGGTGTCAGAAAAATATTCGGGAGGGTTGTTATATCCTCCCCACCTTGTTTTAGAGCTCGTCCTCGAGGTCTACTGGAACAGATATGGGTATTTTCTTTGCATTTCTGATTCAAGCTCCCATGTGTATTTTGGTCCTCTTTTGGAGTCCCACTTCACTTTGACTAGAACTAATCTCTTATGCTTGAGATTCTTGACTTTCCTATCTTCGATATGTAGAGGTTTTTCCACAAATTTTAACTACTCATTTACCTCTATATTCTTAAGAGGTACTATTAGTGAATCATCAGTTAAGCATTTCTTGAGATTAGATACATGAAATACATCATGTATTCCTGCCATTTCTTCTGGTAGTTGTAGCTGATAGGCTACAGGTCCTATTCTTTTAATGATCTTGAAAGGTCCAACATACCTGGGACTTAGCTTTCCTCTTTTTATGAATCTTACCACTCCTTTCCAAGGAGAGACTTTTAACAATACTTGGTCCCCTACTTGAAATTCCAATGGTTTTCGTCTGTTGTCAGCATAGCTTTTCTGTCGATCACGTGCTGCTTTCAGTCGTTCCTTGACTTGAATGATTTTGTCTGTTGTTTCTTGTACTATTTCAGGTCCAGATAGTTGTTTTTCCCCAATTTCTGCCCAACAGACTGGCGTTCGGCACTTTCGTCCATAAAGTGCTTCGAATGGTGCAGCATTGATACTTGTATGATAACTATTATTATAAGAAAATTCTATCAATGGTAAGTGATTGTCCCAATTACCTCCGAAATCAATTACACAAGCTCTAAGCATGACTTCCATTGTCTGTATTGTCCTTTCACTTTGTCCATTCGTTTGAGGATGATAAGCTATGCTAAGATTTAACTTGGTTCCCATTGCTTTTTGGAAACTTGTCAAAAAATGAGAGGTAAAACGACTATTTCTGTCAAAAACAATTGATAGAGGAATTCCATGTAAAGAAACTATTTCATTTACATACAATTTAGCTAATTGTTCCATACTAAAAGTTTCTTTCATTGATAGGAAATGAGCTGACTTGGTTAGTCTGTCTATAATCACCCAGATTGTATCATTACCTTTCTTTGTTTTGGGTAATTTAGAGACAAAATCCATTGTTATCAATTCCCATTTCCAAACAGGCATTTCTAACTGTTGCAATAAACCTGACGGTTTCTGATGTTCAGCTTTGACTTGTGAACAGGTTAAACACTTGGCAACATAGGTTGCTATATCCTTTTTCATTCCTATCCACCAGAAATTCTTTCTTAAATCCTGGTACATTTTATCATTTCCTAGATGCATCGTATATTTAGACTTATGGGTTTCTTCTAATATACAATGACGTAGGTTTCCTAATTTAGGTACCCATATTCTTTTCTTATGGAATCTCCAAATTCCGTCTGTTCCTTGTTCTAATTCCTTAATCATACCTTTTAGCTTTTCAGTATCCTCCTTGATTACTGATTCTTGTGCCTTTTTAATTTGTTCATTTAAATCTACTTGTAGATTTAAATTAAGAGAACGTACTCTTTTTGGCTGTTCGTGATATTTTCGACTTAAAGCATCAGCAACTACAATGGCTTTTCATGCATGATACTGAATATCACAATCATAATCACTAAGAAATTCCATCCAGCATCTTTTTCTCATATTCAATTCCTTTTGCCCGCCCGAAAACATACCTTAAAATTTTATTATCAAAGAAAACAGTAAACTTACTACCGTACAGGTAATGTCTCCAAATCTTAAGAGCAAAAATTATAGCTCCAAATTCAAAATCATGATTGGAATAATTTTCTTCATGATTTTTAAGTTGTCTGGATGCACAGGCTATAACCTTTTGACGTTGCATTAACACACATCCATAACCTAATTTAGAAGCATCACAATAGATTACAAAATCTTCAGTTCCTTCTGGTAATGCTAATATGGGTGCGTGGGTTAATCTTTGCTTAAGGATTCTAAAGGCTTCTTCTTGTTTTGGTTCCCATTTAAACTTAACAGATTTACAAGTTAGTTTAGTTAAGGGAATGGCTATTCTAGAAAAATCTTGAATAAATCTTCTATAATAACCGGCTAGTCCTAAGAAACTTCTAACCTCGGTTGGTGACTCAGGGGTTTTCCACTTGGTTATTGCCTCGATCTTGGTGGGATCCACATGAATTCCTTCATGATTAACTAGGTGTCCGAGAAATTGTACATGTTCTAACCAAAACTCGCACTTTGAAAATTTAGCATAAAGCTTTTCTTTTCTTAATAAACTTAGAAGTGCGTGCAAATGCTTTGCATGTTCCTCTTTACTCTTAGAGTAAATGAGAATATCATCTATAAAGACAATTATGAATTTATCCAAATATGATTTACATATTCGGTTCATCATGTCCATGAATGCAGCTAGGGCATTGGTTAAACCAAATGGCATGACAGTAAATTCATAATGACCATACCTTGTTCGAAAGGCGGTTTTAGGAATGTCCTCTTCCTGTACCTTTAATTGATGATATCCTGACCTTAAATCGATTTTAGAGAAAAATCGTGCTCCTTGCAATTGATCAAACAGATCATCTATTCTTGGTAATGGATACCGATTCTTAATTGTGACCTTGTTCAATTCACGATAGTCAATGCACATACGCATTGATCCGTCCTTCTTTTTAACGAATAAAATTGGCGCTCCCCAGGGTGATGAACTGGGCTGTATGAATTCTTTCTCTAGCAATTCGTCTAATTGTTTCTTTAGTTCTTGCATTTCTGCAGGTGCCAAACGGTAAGGTGCTTTGGCAATCGGTGCTATTCCTGGTATTAAATGGATTCTGAATTCAACTTCTCTATTTGGAGGTTGCCCTGGTAATTCTTCTGGAAATACATCTGAAAACTGAGATACTACTGGGATATTCTTTAATTCTTTTCCTTTAGTGTTAGTGATTATAGAAATCAAATAAACTAATGATCCTTTTCTTATGTAACTTGCTGTTTTCATCACAGAGACGAATTTAGTGGATCTAGAGGTTTTATATCCTTTAATTGTGATCTTTTCACCCTTTGGTGAATTTACTTGTATCGACTTTTGATCACACAAAATACTGGCTTTATTGGCTATTAACCAATCCATTCCTAATACTATATCAAATCCTGCCAGATTCATGGGGGTAAAGATTTGCAATAAATTTCTGATTTAAAATTTCTATTCTTGCTCCCTGCAAGATTTCAGAAATTTTAATGGTTTCACCGTTTGCTGTTTCTACTAGGCATTTTTGTGGAAGTTTAGTTAATGATTGATTGAGAAGTTTGCAAAAATAAGTATTAATAAAACTTTGGTTTGCACCAGAGTCGAATAATACTTTAGCAAAAATGTCATTAACTAAAAACGTACCAGTGATCACATCCGGGATCATCTTTGCTTCTTCTATAGTCAGAACAATTGCTCTAGCATTTTTGGTATTCTTGTTGTTCGTAGCCGGAGTTAATTTTGGGCAGTTAGGCTTGATATGACCTTGTTCTCCACAGTTGTAACATATCCTGTTGTTAGCTTTCTTCCTGCAGTCTTCTTCCTTGTGTCCCGATATTTTGCAAAAGTTACAGTATATGGAGCATCTTCCTGAATGCTTCCTTTTGTAATTCTTACACTAGGGTGTAGAGGTAGAACCTATATTTTTCCCACGGTTAGAATTTCCTGAACGAAATTCTTGTGTGAGCTTCTGGGTTAGGTTCCTCCTTTGATCCTCTTCTCGTGTACGGATTAATTCATCTGTCAAGGTATTGGCTAGTTCTACAGCTTCTTCTATGGTTTGAGGTCTAGTTGCCTTGACTACATGCCTTATCTCTCCGATTAATCCCCAGATATAATGGGAGATTAACACTGGTTCAGGTGAAGCAAAGGTTGGCACTATTCTAGCATATTCAAAGAATAACGTAGTGTACTCTTTACTATCTATACCAGCCATTCTAAGGTTTAAGAACTTGTTTGCTATTTGTTCTTTTTCATTAGAAGGGCAAAATTTCCTTTCTACCATGTTTTTAAACTCCTCCCATTCCATATTGTAAGTTCGATTACTTCCTTTAGTCTGGAGAATAGTATTCCACCATTCTAGTGTTGAATTCTTAAACAAATTGGAAGCAAACATTATCTTATCTTCTTCTGCGCACTTGCTTATTCTTAAGACCGCCTCAGTCTTTTCTATCCAACGTAGGGTTGCAATGGCCCCTTCGTTGCCCAAGAATTCCATTGGTTTACAAGACCAGAATTCTTTGTAAGAACAACCGTAAGTACAGGTCCATTGTTCACGCTGTTTTCAAGTTCGGAAGGTCGCTTACTATCATGTTTACTTTTATTTTCTGCTTCCCTAACCGTTTGAATAATATATGGCATTGCGTCTATTATTCCTTGTGCTACTATGTGTTGGATGGCACTGTTATCCACTTGGTTTCCATTGTTGTTGTTGTTTGGATTTTCGTTACCCGAGTTATTGTTACTCTGGTTATCATTATTCAGATTTCCCTGGTTTACTTCGTCGTTCATCTGAATTTTAAACATTTATCACATATTAATATCACAAGATAATTAATAGTTTAGGTAACAACCACAAAACACATACATTGGTCAAAAGCTTCGAGCATTGCGACTTTACTCTTTTTATATAGTATGCGTCAAATACACACTAAAACAGGAAATTAAAAATTACAACACTATTATGCATCACTAACCACGAAATGGTCTATACTACAATATATTATTATTATTACATATATATATAATTTTTTTTCATACAAACATATTATATATTATTATATTATTATTATTACCAACTCCACTTATCATTTTTCATGGATATGGATTTCCTCCGAAATCCATCTGACGCTCGTCGTATTTCCAGACGAGTTGTTCTCCTACATACCTCATTCTCTCACTACTTTCTAAGATTTTTTCTCCGAAAATTCGGAGTTCTTGCAAGTTCTCTACACTCATTGGGGGTGTAGGGGCTGGTACTGGATCTGGATACTGTGGCCTGGGATTCTCCTGAGGGTACGGATTCTCTAAAATCTCCCTGATGTATTCGTCGTTGTCATAATAGGGATCTAGAGGGTCCAAACCTGGATACGCTGCTATGTTTGGCAAGGTTTCGTCATTTAGATGGTAGCGTGGCACATAATCCCTAAGATCATCAAACCATGGATCATAATTTGGGTCTAAGGGATTAGGGGCTGGTATCCTAGGTATTTACTCAGGGTTGAAATCATGCATTTCTACCTCCATCGGCTGAGTGGGAATTAAAGGTAAGGGATGTGGGGCTACTAGTTGTTCCAGACTTGGGTCGGCAGCAGTTGTTGCTAGGATATGGAAATTGGCTAGGCTTCTATTAAGCATATCCTGTGTATGGGCATCTGACTCTCACTTAGCGGCTGCTAGGACTATTTGCTGTTGCAACTTTCGCATTCTTTTTATACGCTCAAAGGCTCCCTTACTGAACCATCCTCTCTTTTTCTGAGGGAATGGCTCTTCAGACTAAGCTTTAAAGGCAAATATCCCTTCTTCCTGATCAGCAGAATACCCAGAGAGGGTAGGCTGGAAAGAAGTTCCTTCACTCCTAGGTGAATCGGACAACTGACGATACACGTCTGCTCATACCAAAACTCTTCCCTATCGCAGAGAGGCCTCACGCCCATAGTCCCAGTAAAAGTTTTGAAAGCACTTTGATAAAGCGCTTCTTCTGCGCATTAAAATCAGATGTTAATAACAAAACAAGTTTATTGCACAAGGAAAACAAAATAATAAGGTTTACCTTCCCCATTCAGAAGTCACACCGGTACTTCTTTGCTCCTCTCAATCACTCATACCAGTCGTGACAAGCACTTGTTCGCCGAATACCCTGTTAGGAGTCGGCATCAGGTTATCATACCAGGCCTCCTTCTTGGGTATGGGAGTATCCTCTTTCTCAATTTTGCAGGAAGGACGGAATATCATAGCTATCGGTATCACTTCCTCGCGAATGAAGAAGAATTTCGTCTTCCAGTCATGGAAGCTTTTAGGAGGGTTGATCAGAATCTTCTTTACGTTGCGCAAGGCAAAGGAATAAAAACCCATATTGCGAATCAGTTGGTAAAAAAACCTAAACCTTGCAACCGAAGGCTCCATCCCCTGAGATCGGCAAAGAAACTCGAAATGTCTAACCCTAACCATGCCAATAGGGCTCATTTGGGATATATGGAAACCGTAGATGTGCAATATCGTCGACATAAAGGTGGTGGTCGGCAGACGGAAATTACCCTCTCCGAAGAAGTCGGCAAAGAGGGTGATGAAACCAGGAGGTGCTTCAGCCGCCGTCTGACCCTCGGCCGGAAACCAGGCATCCCACTCATTCGGAAACCGATATCCTCTAACAATCTGCTCGAACAAACCCTGGTCCCATTTAAGAACTGGTAACGGACCAGTGCCTTCTTCAACAGCAATTACTTCTTCTTCAGCCATTATATAAGATACTTGAAGAACTAAGGAAATTGATGAAGATCTTCAGAAAATTGTGGAAAAACTTGAAGATCACTAAGAAATTGTCACAACCCCCGTCCCCTTATCTGTCCCGGGAACGGGCGGCCGCGAACATTTGTTTGTGGTGTTATCAGTTATTTAATTATTAATTTGGCAGCGGAAATTTACATCAGGACCGTAGTTAGGAAATGTTTATCAGAGTAAAACCACCTTATTTTATATTAATAACCACAAGGGTAAACCCAAGTTTCTTTATTACAACATGTTTATAGGGATAAACCCTATTTTATTGAATTTAAAACATCGTCTTTTTGGTAACTTTTATAGCCACATTTTTCCAAGCCGTCAGTGCTCTCCAGCTGGCTTTTTACTAATTGGCTGTCACATTGTGTTACCTGAAACGCGTTTTAAAAACATTTGTCAGTGGAAAATACTGGTGAGTGAATCCCAGTTTAATCAAGAAACATTTTATCAATTAACACAGTATTGAGAGTGATCACATTGTTTATTTCTACACAATTACTCATTCAGTACTGTCAATCCTGACTGGTGGGTCATATTACACATTGGCTAACTCGTCGTCCAATGGTAACGTGTTCCACATTTTGTATACAAAACCCCAACATACCGGCAGTAATTGAAGAACTACAAAGACTCAATCACTACTTAATAGCATTGTAAAACATTTAAGATTTTGTAAAAACACTTTACAAAAGGAGATTACTCACATTGCTGTTTTAGACTTCTTCTAGGGTTTCCTGGTGTTAATCTATAATTTACACAAATGTACATACGTTAGTATAATAACCCTTTATTTATATTAACGATACCCTCCCCGAGACGGTATTCCAACAACTACGTCGGGCGGAACCACGACAGTTGTTACGGAACCCTAAATCAATCGGGCAGCGTATCTAATACGTAACTGGGGTTATAATACTTACAATGGAGCAGAACCTCGCTAATTAGGGGGATATAATACCCGTATATTATGTCTATTCTCAGAAATTTGCTTAGAAAGAAAAGAATTGAACGAGATTTCTGAAGATCCGATGCCTGCTACTTATAGTGCTGAAAAACGAGTTTCTCGCGGCCCGCATAAATGTAAGCAAAGGCTTACGCGGCCCGCGTCCTAGGGGGGTATAGGTGTAGCTGATCCGGGTCATGACTAGGTTCAACACGTTGCTTGACACGTGTCAACACCGGGGTTCGCTGGACCTTTAAGTTGTCGCGGCCCGCGTAAGGGTTAAGGGAAGTTTTACGCGGCCCGCCTTAACCCTATTTTTCGTGTTTTTTTATTTATTTTTAATGATATTTTATATTTTGGGCTCGGTTTTCACATACGGGGTGTATTTTAAGACATATAGAGGTATTTAAAATATATAAGGGTGTCAGAAAAATATTCGGGAGGGTTGTTATAGAAATCTTTGAAGATTTGAAGATTCAAAGGGAGTCGGAGAGAAAAGAAAAAAATTAGAAGAAACAGTAGTGAATTATCTCTCTATCTTCGAATATATATACCCATCGCATTTAATGCGATGGGTAACCGTGCCATACATGACGCGCGCGTATCCAATCAGGGACTGACACATAAGTCGGGATTTCCGAGGTGACGGTTACCACGCACGCGTGGTCCTCGCTCGCCTGACAGCAGACGAAAAGGCATATTGACATCATCATGATCACCGTGTCAACAATCAACTAAAACATCGCTATCAACGACATTTGCACCAACCTGTCAGGATTCAAATTTCAAGAACTTTCCTATGAAAGATTGCAAAGACTTCATCATCAAGCTAACCGAGCTGCGCCACATGGAATCATTCATCAATGATCACGCGCGCCAGCTCTCATGCACAAGAAGACAAATCACATGAACGACACCAAGCGCATCACAGCATAACTCTTCAATAAGCAAGCCTGATAGTTGCGCCATAGTAATTGTCTCACACTTACACGCGCGCCAGCTACCAAGACTTAGAAGATACATGCAAGAGAGATAAGCAAGATCTAGCTTCACTTAATTCATTTTTCTAGTCCAGAGCTCCATGTCACAACCCCCGCCCCCTTATCTGTCCCGGGAACGGGCGGCCGCGAACTCAGTGGCGGTGGTATCATTATTTTTTAATTTGGCAGCGGAAATTTCATCAGGACCGTAGTTAGGAAATGTTTATCAGAGTAAAACCACCATATTTTATTTTAATAATCATGTGGGTAAAACCCAAGTTTCTTATTACAACATACTTATAGCGATAAACCCTACTTTATTGAATTTAAACCATCGTATTTTAGATAACTTTTATAGCCACAGTTTAACAAGCCGTCCGTGCTCTCGAGTTGGCTTTTTACTACTTGGCTTTCACATTTTGTTACCTGAAACACGTGTTTAAAAACATTTGTCAGTGGGAAATACTGGTGAGTGAATCCCAGTTTAATCAAGAAACATTTTATCAATTAAAACAGTATTGAGAGCGATCACATTGTTTATTTCTACACAATTACTCATTCAGTATTTGCCACTCGACCGGATCTGTGGCTATGGTCAAATTACCCATTGGCTAACTCGTCGTCCAATGGTAATGTACTGTCATTCCGACTTACTACTACTACTCGTAGTAATAAATTTTGTATACAAAACCCCATAATACCGGCAGTAATTGAAGAACTACAAAGACTCAATCACCGCTTAATCACATTGTAAACAATTAAGGTTTTGTAAAACATTCCAAAAAGGTTAACAAAAAGAGGATAAACTCACATTGTTATCTTAGACTTCTTGTAAGGGTTTCCTGGATATAATCTATAATTTATACAAATGTACATTGGTTAGTATCATAACCCTTTGAAAATATTAATGATACCCACCCCGAGACGGCATTCCAAGAACTACGTCGGGCAGAACTACGACAGTTGTTACGGAACCCTAAATCAATCAGGCAGCGTATCTATTACGAAACTGGGGTTATAATACTTACAACGGAGCAGAACCTCGCTAATTAGGGGTATAATACCCGACTATTATAACTCTTCTACAGAAATTGAGATTGAGAATCGAATTGTGAACGACGGAAAGTGAAACCCTATGGCCTTCTTATATAGTGCTGATATCTCGTCCTCTCGCGGCCCGCGTAACATACGGGCAGGGCTTACGCGGCCCGCGTTGACTCCAGGTCAACGTATAGCTTATCCTGGTCACTGTGTAGCCTCGCCACGATGATGACACGTGTCATCACCGGGCTGCGCCACCATTTGGGACACTCGCGGCCCGCGTTAACTTAACGGGTAGCTTACGCGGCCCGCTTGAACTTAAGAAAATCAAAGGAATCAGGTATCAACCTTCATACCGCCCGCGTAATTGTTGGGGTGGGTCTACGCGGCCCGCCTCAACTTACTATTTCTTGTTTTTCATTTATTTATTGTATTTCAGGCTCGGTTTGCACGTATGGGATGTATTTTAGAAAGTGTAGGGTGTCAGGGGTGTTTTAGGAGGGTGGTTATATTTTGGGTATCACTCCTAAGTTATTTGATAAAATATATAGTGCACTCACATTAAGTATAGTAACCCAATTCCACTTTATCCCTACGTCACTAGACTGAACCCCAACCAATTTAGGCAGAGCCTTGACATACGTTACGGGGCCCTACGTCAGTTGGACAGGGTATCGGTGATCTGGGGTTAAAATACTTAAAACGGGGCAGGGCTTTGGAGTATAATAGGTGAAATATTTAAAGAAAAATAGATTATAGAAGAGTAGTGAGATTGCGAGAGGAAGAAGGAGTAGATTGAAAAGTTGAATCTCAGTTTCTATTTATAGTGAAATTTGGACTTGTCTTGGTGGCTACTCTATTGTTTTCCATCAGACACGTATACACCAACATTTAAAGTTTAGTTTTAAATTTTAGTTTATTATTTTATTAATTCATACACACGTATATTTTTGAATATCAATTCTTAAGTTTACTAATATTATTATTTTATTTAATATATATATTATAATTAATTTAACTGCTTCACTCATTTGGCGCTTATAACTTTTAAAGTATGACGTTTTATAAAGTAATAAATATGCCATTAGAACGAGAATAATTTTATCTACATTTTGAACCAAGTTTCATTAAAAATAGAGTAGGTTCAAATATAATGTATTTTTATAATTATTAAATGGTTCATACGCTTGCCCAAGATACCTCATATTTCCATTGGTCAACTTACCCATGATGCACCCCTTTAATAACATAAGTTTTTATATATTTATATAAATAAAAATTTTGGGACTGTTACATCATCCCCACCTTGTTTTAAATCTCGTCCTCGAGATTCCCTAAAATATGGATGAATATTTTTATTTAGTTTAGTTTCTAGGTATATTCGGGTCTTTGTTTCGAATTCTACTTTACTATGACCAGAATTATTCTTTATGTTGTGAGATTCTTATTTTCTCAAGATTTCTTAATGAAAGTAAAATTATTAGCGTAAGTGTTTAAATGTGTTGTGTCTTCGCACAACTTTTAGTTACAAGTTTTCTAATGCGTCAATAATCGCAGGGGAATTCTTATACTTTCAATGGCGTCCCAACTTATAGAGTTCCTGTTGTTTATCTGGTGGCATGAACTACGAGGCGGATGATCAAACGAAATAGTGTTTGATATCGGAATTATAGACGTATACGGGAGATTCCTAATAAATAAATCTAAAATTATTATGACACACTTGTTCGTGATTTATTCCTAATTGTCAATCAATATGGTCCTTGGATTTCTACATAGACATACATATCTATATAATATTTAATATATTGTAATATGCACATTATCCATAATGTAAACAGATTCACAAGTCAGATATCAGGTCATGGTACTATTTAGGGAATTCCATTATCATAACACATACCCCATCTCACCCGGTCTCGCCGGAGAGGTAACCCCATCTCACCCGGTCTTGCCGGAGTGGAAACCCCATCTCACCCGGACAAGCTGGAGAGTCTACTTCACTATTCCCAGTTTTGCCGGAGAGGTAACCACATCTTACCCGGACAAGCTGGAGAGTCTACCGCACCATGCCCAGTTTTACCGGAGAGGTAATTATCATAATATTTCCCATAAATAGATTTCTCTCAAATTAGGATTTTGAAAGTACATCGTTTATTATAGTTTGCTTCAAGAAACAAGGAAATCAGTATTCTCATGTTGGATAATATTCTAGAACCGAGTAGTACTAATAAACAAGAAATAATAGTGGCCAGTTGTTATCGCTTATTTATCATACAGGCACTGTTCTAGTCATCATCCTCACGGGATACCAATAACCATCACACTTTATCTATGCAAGTAATTGGCTTATCTCAAAGCTTTATACTAAGGCATTCTTCTTAGGTTCAAGTCTAAATACTGTCCTGGTTGTTACCAGTGAACATCAATATCCCAACTCTTTCATTTAAGCATAGATATTATTATGGTTGTGGTTTTCTTTTGGTTGGAGAATGGAGTTTCAAATATGTCATTGTCTCCATTGATACTATAGCTAGGTTCAATGTAATAAGTATGCTTACAGCTAACTCTATTTATGCATATAAAATCTTAGATCCCGTTATAAGGAATATTTCATTTGAGACAGATGACATTTTAAAACATAATAGATTTCATGGTTTATAATGACTTCATGTTTTCATATGAATCACCAATGATATTTTCTCTTATGTTTATCTTACAGAAGATATTATATTGAGTATATACATATATATATAGTGGAGGGTTCAAATGAGAATAAATTTTTTGTAAGAATAAAAAAGAACAAACTTCAACCAATAAGAATGCTTTATTTTACTTCATTTAATTTTTGTATTTAATATGAGTGTAAGGGTATATTGGTAAAATTAGATTGATCATTAATTGTTAGTCTTCCTTTTTAATAGCTAACTAAATTAAATTTGTAACTTATTTTCAAAAAAAAAAAATATATCTTTTCAAAAAAGAAAAAAAAATTAATTTAAGATGTAGGATAAATTATGAGGTGTGTAGTATGAATTACGAGTTGTGTAGGATAAATTTCAGTATGTGTAGGATAAATTTAAAAAATGTGTAGGATAAATTTTGATGTGTCTAGGCAAAAAATTTAGTGTGGAGGATGATAGTCTTTATGACTAATTAATTAGTCAAAAATAATAATAAATGAGATGAGAGAAAAACTATTTAATGTTTTACAATTGTACCCTTTGTTCTTTTTCTTCTCAATTTAATTTTCTTCTCAAATGAACGGAGGTTCATTTGAGAAGAAAATTAAATTGAGAAGAAAAAGAACAAAGGGTACAATTGTAAAACATTAAATAGTTTTTCTCTCATCTCATTTATTATTATTTTTGACTAATTAATTAGTCATAAAGACTATCATCCTACACACTAAAATTTTTTCCTAGACACATCAAAATTTATCCTACACGTTTTTGAAATTTATCCTACACATACTGAAATTTATCCTACACAACTCGTAATTCATCTTACACACCTCATACTTTATCCTACACTTTAAAATAATTTTTTTCTTCTTTGAAAAAATTTTTTTTTTTTTAAAATAAGTTACAATTTAATTTAGTTAGCTATTAAAAAGGAAGACTAACAATTAATGATCTATCTAATTTTACCAATATACCCTTACACCTATATTAAAGACAAAAATTAAATGAAGTAAAAAGAATCATTCTTATTGGTTGAAGATTGTTCTTTTTTATTCTTACAAAAAATTTCTTCTCATTTGAACCCTCCACTATACATATATGTGTATAAAATTTCAAATCTTTAGTTAATATTAAACTTACAGAATATATACACACATATATAAAATAATAACTATTCATCCGATGGTACCAATCATCAAGCTTATTTCCATGACTTTACTTTATCCTTTTATAAAAGTAGTATATTGAAATAAACTTCATAATATTTTAGAATTTAAGGATGGATAAATAAAAGTTTTAAAGAAATAAATTAATCAAAATATAAACTTTTTGGACTCATAGGAATAAATTTATTTTTAACTAGTGGTTTGAACCATATGGGTTTAAAATATCAAAACTTAACTCTCAATTTATTGTATATTATATTATTTATTCAAAGAAGTACTTATGGTAAGTAATACAGAGTTTGACGTTTCTAAAATTGATTCTAAATATATTTGAGTAATATAAATGTATTAGAATATGTATGTATATCCCATACAATGGTAATAGTAATTTTATTTAAAGATTTACAATATTAAAATTGTAATCTGATTTTTAAATAAAGTTATATAAAAGACAAACGTACAAAACACACATTTGATTCAACTATTTTTATGTGGGGCATCTATTTTAAATTCTAGTTTGAAAACTGAATGTTTAGGAACATTTTAACGTGCCAGGTAAAATAAATAAATAGCTACTAAATTATTGATTTAAGTGGGATAAGAAAAGATGTTTTCACTGTTGCAATATCCTTACTTCTAAAAATTTAATTATCTAATCTTTTACCATAAGTAAATGTGCAAGGATCAAAAATATATAGTATATTATTTTCGTATAGTATAATATACTTATACTTATGAGAAAATAGGATTTGTATACATATTCTAGTAAAAAGATCTAATAGCCTTGTTACATTTTAATAAACCCGCGACGGACTTATAACATAAGTGCATATACTATTTTATATAATATTTTACACTTATTAGAATTTATTACACCATGATATTTTATTAAAATTTTAGATATAAAATATATCTTTTACTTACTGTACTATCTTATAGTAAAATATACTATTCATATATTATTGTAAAATGTTCTATCATTATACTAATAATATAAAAGGTATGGATGAACTCAAATATTATGAGTTATAAGATTATAAGTGTGATATATAAGTAAAAAAATATATTTGACTTACTGTACGAGTCGAATATTTGAAAAAAATTATATTAGATTTTAGATATCAAATTATTTTCCAACCGAAAACCGTGTAGGATAGATACCCATATGTACTAGTGGATTTCTATATTTTGGTCAAACTTTAACACCTGTTTGAAAAATGAATATTTCTCTCAAGTGTTTTATTAAAGATACTCCAAAGATGTACTATAAAATAAATTTAAGTTTAAACTAATAAATTATTCTGAGAAAGAACATCTTAATAAAAATAATTAATTTATGGTTTTAGGCAAACCAACAAACCATGTGCTAACATACAAACCAATTTTTTTTTTTAATTTAGGATATACAATCCTATAACTAATATGACGGGTTAATCTTAAAATCTTATATTAATTATTTCCAGGCATAAGACCTATTCTGGACATATCTTAATGTTAAAGATCTGTAGAAATGTTTTTAACGTTTAGTTAGGCCTTTCTACATAGTCCAACCAACCCAAATTTCTTAAAAATTTAAATGATTTTATTAAATCATGAATACCCATCATATTCATTTAACCATCTATTTTATTACTAAGTATTTCAATAGAAACTTTTACAAGTAATCCCAACATCGATTATTTCATAAAACTATGAAAGTATGAAGTCTTATGGTCAACTAGTTATAAACCAGAAATGATAAAATAGAGTGAGAAATTGGTACACCTGGGTTTAAAAACTTGCTTTGGCTAGATCCACTAAAGCAATCTTTTAAAGATTTTATTACTTCTTAAAATCCTTTCGGTTAATTTAATAGCTTCGGTTTTATTTATTGGAATATAAATTATTTTGAAACAATATTATTAAAACTACAAAGTTTTAAAGCTTTATACCATATATTTTAATATGTATTTCAAACCAAAGTAAATGATTGGTTCCAAAAGAGAATCATAAACATGACTGCTTTGTTAATAACTAACTTAGTTTGATGTATATTATGATATTAATTGAGTAGGTGGTATTAATTATCACAGACAAATTTCTAGTACAAACATTTGGGTACAATCATAAAATATATTGATTAAAAACGGCAAACATTGCGACTCATATATATATATTTATTACAAACTACAACTGGAATTCAAAATATACTGATGATTATGCATCCGTAACTTATTTTAGTATATCTAGGTTATAGGAGTATTATGCTTAACATGCTTTTATGTAAGGTTTATTCCATCTCCTGTTTCTACTAAGTTGTTATCTAATGGGCAAAGTTCCTTTAAAGTTTCTATCTCATAGGTGGCATGGGTGCTGGTACTGGTTTGGCCGTTCGACTATTTATTATAAGTTAGCATTTACTGCTGTAGTAGCTAACATATGGAGATTTACCCATTGTTCATCTAATTCATTTTTCCCTAGTAGGTTATTGTCTGCTTCCTGAGTTTGTGCATTTATTTCCTGATTGATTATCACTCCCTTTGGTTGTGACTTCTTTATTTTCTCTCGACTTTTGCTAATAATCCAACTTCTTTTCTTAGTGGTAAATGGTTTCTTAGACTGTGCCTTACGAATAAATATTCCTTCCTCAATATCTGCTGAGTATCCTGAGGGATTTGGTTGAAATGAGGTTCCCTTATCTTTTGGTGAACTATCTAGTTGACGATAGATATCCGAAATTCTTTGCTTACCCATACTGTAGACTAACAATTAGTCAAATAATATAAAACACATAATCACATGAGTTATTTTCTAACACAGAATTTAAAATTTAAGTGTCAGCAGAACACTTCTTTGGCTTGAACCAGTGGCTAGGCTCTGATACCACATTCTGTCACAACCCCCGCCCCCTTATCTGTCCCGGGAACGGGCGGCCGCGAACTCAGTGGCGGTGGTATCATTATTTTTTAATTTGGCAGCGGAAATTTCATCAGGACCGTAGTTAGGAAATGTTTATCAGAGTAAAACCACCATATTTTATTTTAATAATCATGTGGGTAAAACCCAAGTTTCTTATTACAACATACTTATAGGGATAAACCCTACTTTATTGAATTTAAACCATCGTATTTTAGATAACTTTTATAGCCACAGTTTAACAAGCCGTCCGTGCTCTCGAGCTGGCTTTTTACTACTTGGCTTTCACATTTTGTTACCTGAAACACGTGTTTAAAAACATTTTTCAGTGAGAAATACTGGTGAGTGAATCCCAGTTTAATTAAGAAACATTTTATCAATTAAAACAGTATTGAGAGCGATCACATTGTTTATTTCTACACAATTACTCATTCAGTATTTGCCACTCGACCGGATCTGTGGCTATGGTTAAATTACCCATTGGCTAACTCGTCGTCCAATGGTAATGTACTGTCATTCTGACTTACTACTACTACTCGTAGTAATAAATTTTGTATACAAAACCCCATAATACCGGCAGTAATTGAAGAACTACAAAGACTCAATCACCGCTTAATCACATTGTAAACAATTAAGGTTTTGTAAAACATTCCAAAAAGGTTAACAAAAAGAGGATAAACTCACATTGTTATCTTAGACTTCTTGTAAGGGTTTCCTGGATATAATCTATAATTTATACAAATGTACATTGGTTAGTATCATAACCCTTTGAAAATATTAATGATACCCTCCCCGAGACGGCATTCCAACAACTACGTCGGGCAGAACCACGACAGTTGTTACGGAACCCTAAATCAATCGGGCAGTGTATCTATTACGAAACTGGGGTTATAATACTTACAACGGAGCAGAACCTCGCTAATTAGGGGTATAATACCCGACTATTATAACTCTTCTACAGAAATTGAGATTGAGAATCGAATTGTGAACGACGGAAAGTGAAACCCTATGGCCTTCTTATATAGTGCTGATATCTCGTCCTCTCGCGGCCCGCGTAACATACGGGCAGGGCTTACGCGGCCCGCGTTGACTCCAGGTCAACGTATAGCTTATCCTGGTCACTGTGTAGCCTCGCCACGATGATGACACGTGTCATCACCGGGCTGCGCCACCATTTGGGACACTCGCGGCCCGCGTTAACTTAACGGGTCGCTTACGCGGCCCGCTTGAACTTAAGAAAATCAAAGGAATCAGGTATCAACCTTCATACCGCCCGCGTAATTGTTGGGGTGGGTCTACGCGGCCCGCCTCAACTTACTATTTCTTGTTTTTCATTTATTTATTGTATTTCAGGCTCGGTTTGCACGTATGGGATGTATTTTAGAAAGTGTAGGGTGTCAGGGGTGTTTTAGGAGGGTGGTTATATTTTGGGTATCACTCCTAAGTTATTTGATAAAATATATAGTGCACTCACATTAAGTATAGTAACCCAATTCCACTTTATCCCTACGTCACTAGACAGAACCCCAACCAATTTAGGGAGAGCCTTGACATACGTTACGGGGCCCTACGTCAGTTGGACAGGGTATCGGTGATCTAGGGTTAAAATACTTAAAACGGGGCAGGGCTTTAGAGTATAATAGGTGAAATATATAAAGAAAAATAGATTATAGAAGAGTAGTGAGATGGCGAGAGGAAGAAGGAGTAGATTGAAAAGTTGAATCTCAGTTTCTATTTATAGTGAAATTTGGACTTGTCTTGGAGGCTACTCTATTGTTTTCCATCAGACACGTATACACCAACATTTAAAGTTTAGTTTTAAATTTTAGTTTATTATTTTATTAATTCATACACACGTATATTTTTGAATATCAATTCTTAAGTTTACTAATATTATTATTTTATTTAATATATATATTATAATTAATTTAACTGCTTCACTCATTTGGCGCTTATAACTTTTAAAGTATGACGTTTTATAAAATAATAAATATGCTATTAGAACGAGAATAATTTTATCTACATTTTGAACCAAGTTTCATTAAAAATAGAGTAGGTTCAAATATAATGTATTTTTATAATTATTAAATGGTTCATACGCTTGCCCAAGATACCTCATATTTCCATTGGTTAACTTACCCATGATGCATCCCTTTAATAACATAAGTTTTTATATATTTATATAAATAAAAATTTTGGGACTGTTACACTCCAACCATTTAACTTCGCACATGGAAGCGGCACTGGACTGGGGGGACTTAAAGGGGTATGGTCCCAAAAACCCGCGCTGACCAATCAGGTCGCGGCAGGACCATACTCCTACTACATTAGTTTGTCCACTTTCTGGACCCCGCGCCGACTAATCGGGTGAAACCTAGGTCGCGCGCGAGGCCAAACAAAGGTCAGACCAAATTCCACACTTAGCTTCTTGGTTGAAAGCCCTCATCTCCTGGACCTTGCGCGCGCTACATGGGGCTCACCCATACGTCGCGCGGAGGACAAAAGCACAGGTCATCCAAGGACAAGTACTAATAGTACGAGTGGCAAAACAGTGGACCAATGAGCGTCCAACAGGTTGCATTAGATCGTGCTCAACGATTATCAATCGTACAGGAGACAAAATAATACATAAGGACGCATACGTGGCACCAATCAGAGTGCGCCGACATCTGCTCCACGATCTCCACTCAGCCGCTGATGGAAAAGAGACAACAAGGAAAACGGTCAGGACACGTGGATCCATTCAGCGTACGCCAACTCCGTCCTCACCCAGAAACACTAACGGCTGCAGCAGAGGGGACAAGAAAGATATTCTTTGTTGTCGACTCCAGGCCCAAGGCCCATCAGCACATCTCCTTCTTCACTACTCCGGCTATAAATAGGTACCTTCATGTACAGGTTAATTCTATTATGTTCTCGGCTCTCTTACTACTAATCACACACTTATTTCCTCAAAACGCATACATATTCTCACGTCGGAGAGTGGTTAAGAGGAGAACCCCCTTATTCCCCTCCTCTTAACGAGCTTAACGGGGTGTTTAGTGTTTTGCAGGAAGATCAAGGCAATCAGCTCAGGAAGCACTAAGAAGATTAACATTTATGGTCGAAACATAAACCCAACTAACCACTAAATTAGTTTCGTGTTTCTTCAACATAGGAATAATATTATTTTATTTTTTCAAGTCGAACTCGGCTCAAGTTGACCAACTAGATTTGAGTCTCGGCGAGGTTGCCCGCTTTTGACCGATTCCGAGTAATTAGGCGGAGTTGAAGAAAATCGCATCGGCAACCTACCTTGTAACGATTACTCGGTGAGTACTCAACCTTTTAGACCTTGTTTGATCACTGTTATAATGGGTTAAAAACACTGAAATAATGGATTTGGACGCATCGTTGTAATCAAAAGTGACCGATCATTTTAAAAAGCGTCATTTAAAATAAAATTGACGACAGCTGTCGCCCCTATTGCTCCAGTTTCTTGTAGTAGACTCGTATATAAAAATATGGATGTATTCGTTTTGTAATTTTTTTAAAGAAAATTGACTAATGTTAACCATTTTTGACATTTTTTTATAACTAGTTTTTTTTACGTCGCGTGTTGCGGCGAAACCGAGCAAACGATAATATAAAACAAAAGTAATTTGAAAATAAAGCATGTTGTTTAGAAAGACAAACCATTAGAACGGTTTAATTTATTATTGTACCGTTTTATGATACCAAATAAATACTTTATTTTGAGTACAACTTCGTTTTTAACAAAACTTATAATGGAATGTCGAGGGAAAAAATCAAGCACAACTACGTATTTAAGTTTTTAGAAAAAAGTTATACACGTAAATTATTAAAGAAGTATCAAATTATTTAATAAATTAATATATGTTCTAAAAAAAGAAAAAAAAGAATTATTAAAAAATGGTAAAGGAAATATATGGTTTTAAAAAAGGAAAAAAATGAAAAAAAAATATGTTATTAAAAGTAAATATAATAATAAACTATTATAATATATTAAATAAAATAATAATAAAAAGCTATATATTATTTTAAAAATAAAGTTACTGTTTAAAATCAGTTCTTGACCATATTTATATATATAATTTGTTTTACACTTCAGCCATAATTTGTTTTACACTTCAGCCATATTTAGCGTTTTGTTAATTATATTTGTACCGTTAAATCAGTTCTTGACCATATTATAATGTGGCGCAAAATATTTTTTTTAATGTTTTTTCTAAACGAATATTATATAATTCTTTCTATATATCTAAACTTTCTAGAATTGCTTTTTGTATCATTATACATATGATATATATACATATGTAATTTGCTCTAACCTTCTATTTATAAATTTCCAATGTTTAAACCAAAAATATATATATATATATATATATATATATATATATATATATATATAGGGTAAGGTTCATGCAAGAACCACCCTTATTGCGAGAACCGCGAGAACCAATGTGAACACAAAATAAAATCTAAAAAAAATCAAAAAGGCACTCAAATTTTTTTTTAATTTTTTTAATATTTTTTAATAAAAAATCGCTATATTTCGTTACCATAAAAAAAAAAAAAAAAAAAAAAAAAAAAAACTTTTTTTTTTCGAGTAACAGTTATCCATGCACATGTGCATATGTATCATTACTTCAACAAATTCGGTAATACGTTATCAGGAATAGACAATTGCACTTTAATTTAGAATACCATTAATAATACACTACTTTTTACATTACCAATATTCAAAATGCACATGTGCATAATTAGGTATAACCATGATATAACGTGTTTTGGTACAAAAAGTTTGTGATTTTGAATGGAGAAGTAGACCCATATACATGTTTTTTGGTTAGTTATATCTAGTGGTTGATGGTTTGGTTATAGTTGTCAATTTTTTATGTAATATGTTGATTGGATGGTATAAATGGTGTTTACATACATGTAATAAAGTGAAAATATTGTTAATGGTATTGTATTATGGATGGTAGGAGGTAATGGTAGTGTATTATGGATGGTATGATAGATGAAAGGGAAAGTGTATTCAAAGTGGTGTACCAAAACACCTTATTTCATGTTGATACATATAAATGCACATGTGCATTTCTAATATTGGTAATGTAAAAAGTAGTGTATTACATATGGTAGTGTAAATGAAAGTGCAATTGTCTAATATATGTAATGAATTACGGAATTTGTCAAAGAAATGACAAAAATGCACATGTGCATGCTTGTGTATTATGGATGGAATGATAGATGAAAGAGAAAGTAGTGTACCAAAACACCTTATTTTCTGTTGATACATATAGATGCACATGTGCATTTCTAACATTGTTAACGTAAAAAGTAATGTATTACACGTGGTAGTGTAAATGAAAGTGCAATTGACTATTATTTGTAATGAATTACGGAATTTGACAAAGAAACGATACATATGCACATGTGCATGGATAACTGTTACTCGAAATTTTTTATTTTTTATTTTTTTTTTTTATTTTTTTTATTAACAAAATATTGCGAAATTTTCAAAAAAAATAGTAAAAAAATAAAAAAAAAAAAATTTTGGGTGTTTTTTAGATTTTTTTAGGAATTACTGTTTGTGTTCACACTGGTTCTCGCGGTTCTCGCGGTTCTCGCAATAAAGGGTGGTTCCTAACGGATCTTTGTCCTATATATATATATATATTATATGTGTTAGTCTATACATAACCGATTAGTGAAATATTAATAAAACCGTCACCCTTATATGTATGGTTATACCATACATACATATGGTATATGCAATCTATACACATGGTATGTAACTAAATGTGTGTTTACATACATATATATCCAATTAATCAATTGATCGTTAATAATTAAATCTTTTGCTCTTATATGGTTTTTGGCTTTTGAAAAAATCACACATAAATCACGTTTACAAATTGTTAACAATTTTAGTTACATGATTCTCTTTATTAAAGACATTATTGCTAGCAAAATATGTATTTTTCGTGAATTACTTTCTCACCAACCGAAAACTTGATCCACATATACTGATATACATGATTATACACGTCCCAAATATATAAATAAATAAAAACTTGAAAAGGAAAAGAGTGAAAGGGACCTTGTACATACTACACATAGAGAAAAATAAGCATTTAATTGTTATTTTATAGTTTTTTTTTCAAGCATAACCATTGAATATAATTATATCATCTTCATCTTCAACTTCCACAAATACACTTTTTTCCATCATCTCTCTCTCTCTCTCTAGAGTGTGCATGTATTTGATAAGTCAATAGATGATTAATTATTTATGTTCACATACATGGAAATATATACATGGAAGAACTCCTTACGAAGCTCCATAGATGAATTCCCATCTTTGACAAAATCATCACATACACAATAGGGTTTCTGTGAACAAAGCTTCTTTGAACATGGACTCCATTTTCAATCTTGAAGAAACCAGAAGATCCAGTTTGCTTCAACAGATCATCGAATCGTTCGGTTTCGCTTATGTTTGCCTTTGGTCTCACTTTCCACAACATTCCAAGTACGTAGTTTGATTTTCTTCACATACAAGCATATACATATGTGTGCAAGTGTCTATTTAATATTCTTACATCCATACAAATATCACATGCAGTTGCTTGATCTTCATTGATGGAGTTTACAAAGAAGAAAACAATCAAACAAGCTCATCATCTGGAAGTCTTGCCATGAGGTCTTTTCTTGACTACCAAAAGTCAATGTTCTTGGTTGATAATTACAGTGGGTAAGAACAAGAAAATGCAATTAGTCTTTATGTTACAGAAGAGTTCCATAAACCATCTTTATCTGTATACAGAAGAGTTCCAGGGTTTGCATTTATGCACAATCGAACGTATATGGAGTGTAAAGGATTCGAGCTTTTGAAAATGGCATCAAATGCAGCACAGCTACAATTTTATCAAGTAAGTACACATATATTTATAAAAATTGTAATTATTTATATGATCCCTTATTAATGCAAGATTTGAAGCTAATAAGTAACCCTATTTTTAATTACTTTCAGGAAGCAAGGATTAAGGTAACAAAAAAAGTGTACAATATAAATTAAGCTCAAGGTTTAATCTTTTCAATTCATTTTTCATCATACATTTTCATTTATTACAGACTGCAATTTTTATGGGGTGTGATAATGGGGAGATTGAGCTTGGCATGTCGAAGGACTCTTCACAAGTAACAAATTTACTTACTTTAATATTTCATATTATGTATTCACATTTTCCTAAACACTTTTAACTTATGCTTTTATTTTTTAATATAGATTAACTTTGAAATTGAGTTAAAGAAGTGTTTTCCTGGTGATTTCCCACAAGAAGTGCTTGCTCAACCACTTGATCAAACTCGACCTTCGTCTTCTTCATCGTCTTTAAGATCATTATCGATGGAAAATAACGCGGATTACCCGCCTTTTCTCTTCAACATGCTTCAAACAACTTCTAATATGGCCGAAATATATGGTTTCAAAGAACCATATTTGGAGCAACAAGCACCAAATCAAACACCATCTTCTTCAACAATGAGATCAACAGAAGATGCTCTCCAACAAACTCTAAATCAAATTAGAACCAATCAAAAGATACCTTCAAGAGAACATGAAGAAGAGGCAATGACACGAGCAATTCTTGCAGCTATTTCTTCTTCTTCTTCTCCTGCTTCTTCCTCTTCTTCGCATCAGCGTCGACCTCCTCGAGTTGCTAGTGCTTTTAAGAGATACCGGTCACATTTAGGACCTACAAATCAAGTTCAAAATCGACAAAGTCTCACCAGAAGATCGCTTTCATTTTTTAGAAATTTAAATGTGGCTCGAGCCCAACAAGATTATCGAATGCTCCAAACAACGCGACCAACAACCAATCAACTTCATCACATGATGTCGGAGAGAAAAAGACGAGAAAAACTTAATGAAAGCTTTCAAGCTTTGAGATCAGTTCTTCCTCCGGGATCCAAGGTACATCATTCACATTGTATCTATGATCTTTATTCCACTACATGTCAAGTAAACAAAATATATATATATAAACACATGAAAGGAAGAAAGAAACCCAAACTTGTTTAAAGAAAGCAAAGGAACCCTAGCTGGTAATGTTTTGTTTTATATTTTAATAAAGATGTAAACTTCATACAAAATGGGCTATATTGTACGATCATTTCCGGTTCGAGAAAGTTTACTAGGTTTTAAGTTACATAAACTAGGTTTTAATAGTTTCCCGGTTTACTTACAAACCAGACACTTGTTCTTTGTTTGCATTAAAGTTTAAACGATTAATTAAATATTTAAACTTGATTAAAAAAAAGACAATGTACATTGTCTACTATCGACCCTTTCCTCTTCGACAAAGTTTACAAGATTTTTAATTACATAAACTTGGTTTCAATAGTTTCCCGGTCTCCCACCCTCCCCATTATTTTCTGCGGCATCCAGGTGAAGGGCGTATACGAGTGGCGCCGGTTCATCTTGGATGAGAGGCGAAGTTTTACCGATTATTCCACTGTCTTGCCTTCAGGCGGGTGGATGTCGGGTTTCCGCGCATCTGGGAGAGCCAAAGGGCTGGCGGCGGTCGAGTAGTCGACCTTGACCACATCGCCCGATGTCACAATAGTTGGCACGTCATTCCTTGACGTTCAAAAAAAATAATTTCCCGGTTTATAAGCCAAACACTTGTTCTTTATTTTGAATATAAAAACATATTGACTTGAAAGTTTCCAGTAAGATATAATACAACTTGTATTTTGCTTTAGAATGTTCATCTTGCTTTTTGAGAATTTAAGTATACTTTTCTTATAGTATTTTATGGCTTATGATTGTAGAAGGATAAGGCATCGGTGTTATCGAACATAAAGGAGTACATAGGTTCTTTAAAGTCTCAAGTTGAGGAGCTTAATAAAAGAAACAAGATTTTGGAGGCTGATCAACCAGGGAATGATATACCTAAGCAAGATTCTAGTGGCTTTTCTGGTGAGAGACTAATCATCAGAATCACAGATGTCGAAGAATCGACTTCAGAATCGCAAGTTGTGAACTTGGAAGTGAATGTAAGAGGGGCTTTGATACTCGGGGATTTGGTTGTTCGAATATTGGAGTTCATGAAACAGGTCGAGAATGCTACTGTAATGTCAATAGATGCTCGGACACAACTATTAGAGACGACGCAAACTATCGCGAATCGAGTAGTTTTGAGATTGCGAATTCAGGTATATATTTTTCATATAACTTTTATTTAGAAAATATCATTGTTTTGTAAAAACACAGCAAAAAAAAAAAAAAAAAAACTTAATTCTACATGAACAATGGGTAAAAAAAGAAAAACTACATTCTACAAGTACAACGATAATATTCGAAAATTAAATACAAAATATATTGTTTCTTTCATTTGTACAAACTTTGATTACATAGCTAGTTTGCCTCTTAGGGATCATAATAATATTATATTTTAACAGATTAAAATTATTATCATTCAACACATATAACTTTAACTTAATTAAACATCATCTAAGAAGCTTCTTATTATTAAACCAAGTTGTAGTAAATTAATTAGACATCATCTAAGAAAGCTTCTTATTATTACACAAAGTGTAGTAAAATATAAATAATATATTATAGAACAAATAATTAGAACTTAACTATAATGTTAACAATATTTTTTATGGAGTCGACTAGAAGCAAAAGAAAATTTTCATTTAACTAGGACATTGTTGATACGAGTTTCTAATTACATTTGTAGAAGAGTTAACTGCTATTTTCGTTTCTGTGGTATGGTGGAAAATGCCACTTCGGTCAAAAAAAAATATTTGCGTCAGTTCCGTCCTCAACATTTTTGAAACGTGTCACTTCAGTCCAAAATGATAACGCCTTGTGCCAGTTCCGTCGTCAACGTTTTTAACGACGCGTTATCTTTTTGGACTGAAGTGGCACGTTTCAAAAATGTTGAGGATGAAACTGACGCAATTTTTTTTTTGGACTGAAGTGGCATTTCCACCAAAATACAGAGACGAAAATGACACTTAACTCTTTGTAGAAACATGATTAAATATCCAATTAAACTAAAGATTAATAAGAGGGATATAATTAACAATTTGAAAAGAAAAAAAACAATTAGCTAGACCATATACTTATGTTATGATATTTATTTTAACGATAATTTATATTCGTAACCAGTAGGAAGTTAGTGAGAAAAAGACCATGTTAACTTTTTGAGTACATGAACTTTATTAGAATTAATAATATGATATTAGCGGCTTCTTGGAACACCTGTTCGTCAACTTTTTTTGACCTACCAAAAGCATTATCGATCAATTCAAGTTTGGATGATAAGTTCATTGGATTAATAAATATATTAAGTCATGTATCCATGTCAGAAGGTTTTCATAACTAAACTATACGAAAAATATAAAATTTTAGTTCATACATTCTCGTCTATTACGTGAAACTATTAATCATTTATCATATTTTTAGTGGATGTAAGTGAAAAAATATAATATTTGTGGTATTTATCTATTTAAAAAAAAAGTTGACTTAATGTATAATTCATAAATTTACTTTTTGCATTAAATGATACAATAAGACAGACGATCTGAAGTTAAAAAAAAAAAAAAAAAAAAAAAAAAGACAAACAAACAAACAAACTTGGGGGCTATAATTCATTGACTACAAGAAAAAAAGTTGGGGCTAGTATTTATTGACTACATTTCCTTACACTTTCCTTCGATTCTATGCAGGGAAGTGAATGGGACAGATCAAACTTCCAAGAAGCAATGAAGAGGGTCCTTGATGACCTGGCACAATGACATGTTGCGGACAATTTAGAAATCCTAACAAAAATGTTTACTTTTAGTTATTAGTGTGTAAGAATATCGATCTCTAGTAGAATTATTTTTATGATTTTTTTTTTTAAGTTTTTGATTATATCTAAAGGTACGTATTTTGGATTCGTGCATAAATTTAACATGAACATTTTTATAGCCATTTATAGATTAATACAAACAAACATACCCAATAAAATCTCAACACATAATAGTAGAGTCTGAAAAGTGGAAGATGGGTATAAGCATTTATCTATCCCGTAAGATAGAGATGATCCCGATGTGACCCCAATGCCAAACATAAGAAGTATAATATATGTGGTAACATAAAGCGTGACAGAGAAAACTTAAAACATCAAATAATGAGGTAATAGAAAATGGCCATACATTACATTAGGGGTGTGTATGGATTGGTTTGGTTTGGTTTGGTTTTTACTGTTAATCATCAGCATAACCACTAACTTTGGTTATAGAATTTCCTTAACCATAACTATAACCGAATTTCGGTTACGGTTAATCGCTTATGAAGTCGATTATGATTCGGTTTCGATTATTTAGCCAAGAAAGGTTTGAAATAAATGGGGATGTTAGGGTGTTATTAGGGGCGTGCACGGTTTGTACTTAGCTCGTGGTCTTTTTATAAAATAACAAAGACTGCATTTTTTTTATTAAACTGTCGATGTAAGATTTCCTTTAATAAGTTAAATTCTCAACAAAAAAAATTACGATTATAACAACTTAGTTCTTCATTAAAATAAAAAGCATCTACATCAAGATCATTTTGTTACTAACATACTTTTATCTTAGTAAAAAATATCTACATGGTTAATGTGAAATATAAATCCATTATATAGACATATAATTACATGTCCGGTTCGGTTATATTGGTTAACCAAAGCTTCATAACCGTCACCATAACCGGTTAGTCGGTTATACAAAGTTTCATAACCATCGGTTATGTTGGTTATCGGTTAATAGCGATTCGGTTATGTCAGTTATGGTTCGGTTATCGATCATGACGCTTATTTTGCTCACCCCTATTACATACAATCAAAATCCATATAAGAAATCGTTTGGTGATTAAATCCATATAACCTTCTAATTCTTGTAAAATTTCCAACTAGCCATAAACACGAATCAAATACCACAAATTTCTAGCACATGTAGCTTGTTGGCAGATCAGAGTTTACACACAACAAACAAATATGGTATACACACACGAGAATTTGTGAGAACTCCCTCACGACTTTGTTATACATTTATCAGCCAAGAAATTACAATGCCTTATCAATCTATTTATAGTAAAACAAACTTGATGAAGAAGTAACCTAATTCTAGTCCTAATCTGACTCAAATCACTTTAAATAATTCATTAAAGCAGTCGAAAAACCTATTCTATCAAACTCTTTTAAAGTCCTATAAAAAAATTCACAACTTCAAGCCCTTCTTTCAACTTATCAAGATTAACCCTTCACCCCCCCCCCCCCCCCCCCTCCCCCACTTAATCTTGATATTGACCCCTTACCACTCAAAACAATGTCGGTTCATCCCCATGAACCAAATTCGTTAGCTTTTCTCTTTACTTGGGGCACTCACTTGCATAATGCTCATACTCATTGCAATTGAAACATCTTATTCTACTTTTATCCCAGTTTCCAACAAACTGGCCGCCTCAACCCCTTCCACCTTTACTTTAGTTCGACGACCCCCATGCATCAGACTTAGAATATAATAGTTTGCTTTGATTATCACTAACTGTCCCATCTTGCAATTTGATGCTCCACATACAAATTCATTCTACCTATTGCTTATTTGATAACATGCTCTCGAAATCCGTGTATTGTTTAATGACGGAGACAATATGTAGATGCTTGATACCAAATCCAACAACTTTTGAACAATCATTTCATTATCAAGACTCTACCCAAGACTGTTAAACCTTGAAAGAAATCCACTTAACTTTCCAACAAATTCTTCAATCGTGTATGTCCCCTTCATTCGAATTTGCTTGAGTTCTCTCCTTAAAGTAGCTAGTTAGGCCTTTTGAATCATGTCTACACCAAGAAACCTTACCTGAAGGGCTTCCATATATCCTTCGCTTGTCAGTTCTTAGAAACCCAAAGGATTATATCATACGCTAGTGCTTGAAAGAGAACCACCCTAGCAACTTTGTTTTTCTTCTCATCTACAAAATCACGAGTTACCAGATAATTGCCTCTAAGAGACCTTGAACATCTAATACTGACTTCATTAGATTAGTCCAGGGGTTGTAGTTCGTTGATGTTAATTGGGGAACCTGAAACGAAGTACTGTTGTCACGGCCCCTGTCCCGGTTTTACCCGGTCTAGAAGCCGCGGGACAGAAACCCGTGGTATTGGTGTTTAATTTGGCAGCGGAAATATTAACAGGATCGTTTAGCTGAAAATGCCCAATTATTTTATTTCACATTTTTTGGACAAACCCCGTAGTTTACAATAAAGGAATTCCACAAGGAAATTCTTTTGGGACAAACCCCGTAGTTTACAATAAAGGAATTCCACGAGAAAATTCCCTGTTTACAAAAACATGTTTATTTATTTACTGGCCACTTTATCGAAGCTGGTAGTGCTACACGGCACTTTTTCCTTGTTCACAGTAAATCACCTGAAACATGTTTAAAAAGATTTTATCAGCGGGAAAATACTGGCGAGTCATTCAATTTGTACAAAACGACCCAGTGTTATAATTTACAGGATTAAGAGCGATTACAATTGCCACTATCTTACAATTATCTAGTCTAGTGTCACACCCTAGTGACTATGGTCATACCACCATTGGGTCCTTTCACCCAATAGTGATGATTATCACTGTTTAGGTTCGTCCACCTAAAAAGTGAGAAAATAATAGTAATGTGCACAATACCCCACTTACTGCCAATAATTTAAGATAACAAAGACTTACCCCCCTGTAAAATATAACTGGAAAACATTTAGGTTTTGGAAAACACTTTTGATGAAAAGAGAATGACTCACATTGCAAGTTTAGTTGGACAGAGTTTAGCCTACTGATTTAGCCCGGTAACCTAGTTAAAATAACAATGCACACGAAACTAGGTTAGTAACTTAATACAACATTTACGATAAACTCACGAAATCAAAACCCTCACGACGAATGACAAAGTATAGCCCGAATTCGACCAGCACTTAAACATCCATCGGATCGGTTTCAATCGATCGGACATTGTATCGTAGCAGTGATCGAGTTATTACCCTGTAATCGTAGGAGCGTATCGACCCTAAAACTCTCGTTTATAAGCAAAATGTTTGTTGTTTTGAAAGATTTTTCGAACACAGATGAAAGCCCCATGCACGTCCAATTTATAGCTGAAAAATGAGTCTCTCGCGGCCCGTGTAAACCTTAAGGAAATCTTACGCGGCCCGCGAGGGCCACCCTAGTTACGGCTAGGGCTACCGTGTCACATGTAGGCTTGCCACGTGTCTGACACGTGGCCTAAAGCTTATCCGGAGATTCACCAAGCTGTCGTGCCCCGCGTAAGCTTAGCTTAATTCTTACGCGGCCCGCGAGCGACCAGAAAATCTGAATTTTCTTTGTTTTCCACAAGAATTAGGGTTTTAAGGGTCCGGGTTTCTACTTACAAAGTGTTGTGGGACATTTTTGCAGGTCCTTACATCCTCCCCACCTTATTTAAAATCTCGTCCTCGAGATTTACTGGAACAGGTAAGGGTACTTCCGCTTCATTTCCGATTCCAGTTCCCAGGTATACTCTGGGCCTCTTTTTGAATCCCACTTTACTTTGACTAGCACTAGTCTTTTGTGTTTGAGGAATTTGACTTTTCTGTCTTCAATTTGGAGCGGTTTCTCAACGAATTTTAACTTTTCATTTACCTCTATATCTTGAAGAGGTACTACCAGTGATTCGTTTGATAAACATTTCTTGAGATTAGATATATGAAACACGTCATGTACCCCGGCTAGCTCTGCTGGTAGTTGTAAGCGATAGGCAACTGGTCCTATCCGTTGGGTAACTGGAAATTGTCCTATGTACCTTGGACTTAGCTTTCCTTTCTTACCAAACCGAACTACTCCTTTCCAAGGAGAAACTTTCAAGAGTACCTTGTCTCCAACTTGAAATTCTAACGGCTTACGTTGATTGTCTGCATAAGTCTTCTGGCGATCTCGAGCCATTTTCAGTCTTTCCTTGATTTGAGTTATTTTGTCAGTGGTTTCCTGTACAATTTTGGGACCTGATAATTGGCTTTCTCCTATTTCTACCCAGCATACTGGAGTTCGGCACTTTCGTCCATACAGTGCTTCGAATGGGGCAACCTTGATGCTGGCATGATAGCTATTGTTATAGGAGAATTCGATTAAGGGCAGATGGTCATCCCAGTTTCCACCAAAATCTATTACACATGCCCTGAGCATGTCTTCCAGAGTTTGGATCGTCCTTTCAATTTGTCCGTCTGTTTGTGGATGGTATGCAGTACTTAAATTTAGTCGGGTCCCCATTGCTTCTTGGAAACTTGTCCAGAAATGTGAAGTGAAACGACTATCCCTATCCGATACAATGGAGAGTGGGACTCCATGTAAGGATACTACCTCGTCTACGTATAACTTTGCCAATCTTTCCATGCTAAAGGTTTCCTTCATTGGTAGAAAATGAGCTGATTTGGTTAACCGATCTACAATCACCCAGATTGCATCATTACCTTTCCTGGTCTTGGGTAACTTGGTAACAAAGTCCATTGTTATTAGTTCCCATTTCCATACAGGCATTTCCAATTGTTGAAGTAAACCTGAAGGTTTCTGGTATTCTGCCTTAACTTGCGAACAAGTTAGACACTTAGATACATATCTAGCTATGTCCTTTTTCATTCCTATCCACCAGAAGTTACCTCTTAAATCTTGGTACATCTTATTGTTACCAGGGTGCATGGTATATCTAGATTTATGGGTTTCCTCTAAAATTTTATTTCTTAAATTTCCATGCTAAGGTACCCAAATTCTTTTCTTATGGAATCTCCAAATTCCATCAGTCCCTCGCTCTAATTCTTTTATCCTTCCTTTCATTCCTTCAGCATCATCCTTGATTGTTGTTTCTTGAACATTCTTTAGTTGTTCCATTAAATCTAAGTGGAGATTTAATCTAAGAGCACGGACTCGTCTTTGTTTTTCATGATACTTACGGCTCAAGGCATCTGCTACTACATTTGCCTTTCCTTCGTGATATTGAATATCACAGTCGTAGTCACTTAGAATTTCCATCCATCATCTTTGCCTCATGTTTAATTCTTTTTGCCCAAATATGTACCTTAAACTTTTATGATCTGTATAGACAATAAACTTACTTCCATATAGATAATGTCTCCAAATTTTAAGGGCAAAAATTATTGCTCCTAATTCTAAGTCATGAGTCGTATAATTTTCCTCGTGCTTCTTTAATTGCCTTGATGCATACGCAATTACCTTTTTGCGTTGCATCAGCACACATCCTAATCCCAACTTAGAAGCATCGCAAAAGACTTCAAAATCTTCAGTTCCGTCAGGTAAGGCGAGAATTGGGGCATTTGTTAATCTCTGCTTCAAAATCCTAAAGGCCTCTTCTTGCTTAGGACCCCATTCAAACTTAGCAGTTTTACAGGTTAGCTTAGTTAATGGAACAACTATTTTAGAAAAGTCCTTAATGAAGCGCCTATTGTATCCAGCTAATCCTTGAAAACTTCTAACTTCCGTAGCTGATTGTGGAACCTTCCAATTGGTGATTGCTTCTATTTGGGAGGGATCTATGTGAATACCTTCGTGATTTACCATGTGACCTAAAAATTGCACATCTTGTAGCCAGAATTCACACTTCGAGAATTTGGCATGAAGTTTTTCCTTTCTTAACAAAGTTAAGAGTGCATGTAGATGTTCACAATGCTCGTCCTGACTTTTTGAATAAATAAGTATATCGTTGATGAAGACAATTACGAATTTATCCAAATACGGTTTACAGATCCTATTCATCATGTCCATGAATGCTGCAGGAGCATTTGTTAGCCTGAATGGCATGACCGTAAACTCGTAGTGACCATACCTAGTCCTGAAAGCAGTTTTAGGTATGTCTTCTTCTTGTACCTTCAATTGATGATATCCGGAGCGCAAGTCTATTTTAGAGAAATATCTAGCTCCCTGAAGTTGATCAAAGAGATCATCGATCCTAGGTAATGGGTATCGATTCTTAATTGTAAACTTATTCAATTCCCTATAATCGATACACATTCGCATTGAACCATCTTTCTTTTTCACAAATAACACTGGTGCTCCCCAAGGGGATGAACTGGGTTGTATGAATCCTTTACTTAGAAATTCATCTAACTTCCTTTTCAGTTCTAACATTTCTGTGGGTTCTAACCGATAGGGTGCCTTGGCTATTGGTGTAGTTCCAGGAATTAGATGAATTCTAAACTCCACTTCCCTATTGGCTGGTAATCCTGGTAACTCTTCGGGGAAAACATCTGGGTATTCTGACACTACTGGGATTTCCTTAAATTCCTTACCTTTAGTGTTAATGATTACCAAAATCATATACACTATTCCTTGTTTTCGTTCATAACTAGCAACTTTCATTACTGAAATGAACTTCATGGGTTTACGTGGCTTATTTCACTTGCTAGATTATACCATTACATGCGCCCACATGTTAAATTTACGTACCTGGGGCCAATTTGTCTTATTACGTGCCTTGATGCCGGTCCTAGACCGTATTCACGGATCATCCATTCCAAGCAATTATGTTTACCTTACACATAACATACTCTTAGTTTTCTTCAAATACATACTTAAGCACATACTTACCTTTACTTCTACCCTTAGATTTTGATCGAGTCTCAGATTGTACGGGTTCCTTGTCAGAAGAGCACATAGGTTTGAGTTCAAGTATTTATTTCCTCATACTTGATTTCACTCAAACCTTGGCTCTGATACCAACTTGTAAGACCCTAACACGTTTTTGACAAAAAGTCGCAGCGGAAATTCATACCATAAAATTCCTTTCATTATAAACGTCTTGACTTACTTGAAGTTCATTTTAAGGTGACACTATTACACTGAATACACCCATCGAACTTATTTACAAATAGAAACATAAACTATATTTACTAAATTACTTATTCAAACACTCCCGTACAATCTAACTTGTGACTCGGTCTTCGATCTTCACTCCTCGGTGATCCTCCGTGACTCATACAACCTGCACTCACACATACATTCATAACATTAGCACACATTATATAAACAAGATTCATTCTCGTACACTTCCCATTTCGTTATCTTCCTAACTTTAAACATTCCATCTGCGTATGCATTTCCAGGTGAGGCTTCAATAATGTACCTGCATTACTTTTCATTCTCAAGGCACGCTGTTAATAACGTTATTACTTAACGCATCTAAATCATGCTTACAAACATTCTTACATGCATACATACACTTCTACATGCATACATACCTTCCTACATCTCTACATACATGCGTACACTCATACGCACCTTTATACATACATACATACATACATACATACATACATACATACACATTTACATACGTACCTACATTCCTACAGAAACATTCAAGATCTTGCATACCTCTTACATACACATACATTAATTGCATGGGACCTAAACTTAGATTTATAGCCTATAACATTAAAGGAACGATGAAAATCATGTTTGGGAGGCCCGCCATAGTCCACGGATATCATACCGAAGCCTACTATACATAAATCAACTTAAATAACAAATTTCAGGTTTTTGGACATGGGGAGGGCGTCGGCGACGGCCCCACAGGGCGTCGGCGACGGCCCTTGGATTTTCGCGTAGCCAGAAACCTTCGTAGGCAGTTAAATAGCGCGTCGGCAAAAATGAAGGCCAGAGAGGGCGTCGACGTCAGCCCCTCTAAATGTTGTTTTTCTGCAGCTCCGTTTTGTCGTCCGTTATTGCTAAAACTTGCATAACTTTTGACCCGTTTACCCGTTTAACCTCCCGTTTCTTCCTACAAGATCGTAATTTGACATTCTATCATGTGAACTTGAAATCCCACATCCGGATTAAAGAAATTCTTAACTTACGCGCTATCAGCTTATTATTCATTTACGATTTATTCGACCCGTTTATGTTTTCATCCAACAACACATTCGTTTTAGCCCAAAACTTACATGAACATTATAGCCATAATACTTTTACATTATCCGGAGTTTCGTACTTGGGGTTTGCGCACCCGATACCTGTTGTGCGTTAGTTCATTCATCTTATACCATCATACTACTTCAACCTTTGTTAATCCAAATTTCATTTGCGAGAATGTTTACTCATTAACCACAACTCACAACCGAATCTTTCGACTACTTATCCACATTTCCGTTTACCAATTAGTGTACCTATGTGCATTCCTACCTTTTTACCCAGTTAATAAACCATAGCCAATACTTACTTTTCATTTCGATATAACTACAAGACCTCATTATTTCTACTTATCGAAAATCATCAATTTCATACAATCCATCCTTATTTGACCTCGATTACCATTACTTTAATTAACTAACACATATCTTTACGTAAACAACTAAGAAGTGATTACGGAAATCACTTACCTTGTGCATCCGTGTCCGTATCCGCTTCCTTGCCTCCTCTTGACCCATTAGCCTTTCATGTTTGAGTCCATCTCGACATCATTCCTCTACTTTCATGCCACCAAATCACATTCTCGTTAGCATACACAATTGTACATGTTAACGATCATATCAATCGCATATTTCACATTTGACTTTCTTTAGTCACAACTAACAAGCATAAGACATATAATCAAATTTATATCCTTTCAAACTCATGTAATTCATCATGCCATCACAATATCACGTATTGACATAACATGTAACTTACGACTTCCTATAATCCTACTTTTACGACAACAAATCATATCATGCTTCTTATGCGTAGTTGACTTTCAGAAATCAACAATTCATCATATGAACTTTCGACTTATTCTCATGTACTCGTAATATTAAAATAGGCTATACGAAAGACACCATATACATTACCTACTCTCGATGCAAATGTGCTTACAACCATATTCAAATTAGTAATTTAACATGATCATGCCATCATTTTCGTATTTCGTTCCTATATACACCAAGCTTTTTCATAAAATTTTGCATCCTAACTTCACTTAAGCATTTCATCATACACTTGGTGGGCGTACCATTAATTAAGCATAGTGTACAAGTATCATTTGCATATCATGACCTATTCATGTCAATATCATCAAGAACATCAACTTCAATAGAATTTCACATAACTTTTCTTCTAATTCAGTTCTAGCTAACAATTTTACCAATAAAAACAATCATAATACATAATCTCATTCAATTTCACTCTTTACAACTCATACCCATTCTACTTTATGTGACAACTGTCAAATTTGCATACATATGTACAATTATTAAATTATGATTCGTGCTTAATGACTGTGCTGAATTACAAATGATTGCTTTCTGAGTATTGCTTTATACACACATGTGCATCACATATTGCAAATAACATATCATTGACTGCATGCAAACATATAGACATAAATGATGCACAAAGCACTGTTAACAGACAAACCAGGATTATGCTGACGATGTTCAGTACATAGACAGACAGTGCTTTGAGACCCAGCATGAGCCCGAAACCAAGTTCTACACTAGTATGGTGTGTAGGGAAGTAAGGGTTGTAAAACTGCTTCACTAGATGATAGTTTAAGTGCCGGATAGTGCCAAAAACCAACTTAAAGTGCAGAATTCTGCATTAATCAGCAAAAATCAGCATTTTAACATGCTAGTAACATGCAAAAATATGACGAAATGGTCCTGTATGCTTTCCTAAGTGTCGGGAATTAAAAGTGTCACAAAAGGGTACTTAAAGATCACTAAACGGAATAACTTGACACTTTAACGAACCGGAATCTAACCAAACAACCGGACACTACCCGAAACACCAAAATTATGCTAGAAACATTGTTTTATTATTTCTTGGCTAGTTATGATTCCCGAACACCTTAACACACTATATAGCATATCTTATACATAACACCTAAACTAATACACTTGATTTTCAACTAATCACCTACTTATCATTACAACTTACACTTGGACCCCCTCCCCCTTATATTTTCGGTCACAAGGTGTGGCCCCACTTGTGATCTCCACAAATCTTGCAAGATTACTTCAAATCTCCCATGGATCTTACTTGGATTATCTCAAGATCATGTGTGTACTTTGTGAAACATAAAACCCTTTGGATAATAGTGTTGGATGGTTATAAGAAGGATCATAGAGTTCTCATTCTTTACCACACTTCTTCTTCTTCCTCTCCTAGCCATTCTCGGCCGAACACCCCTCTCCACACCACCACCATTTTCATTTCAATCTCACCCATTTCCAAGTGAACACAAGGTGTAAGATGCAAGATTAGAAGGTTTGGTGGTCTTGAATCTTGAAGGACCTCCATCAATTGCTTTTAACCATCACTTTTATCATCTTCTTCATCAAGTGTTCTTCCCTACCTTAGAGCTAGTGGTAAGACTCTCACAACCCTTTGTTACTTCTATTTTAGTTGGTTAAAAGATGTATTATGTTGTAAATCACAAGAACACTAAAAGACATGAACATGAATCATGAACATAAAGCTTATGTATGATGAAATCTTGATGAAATAGTGTGGTTTAGTATATGTATGATACTTGTTGTTGTTTACTTGAGATTAGGATGTTGATCATCATAAGGAGCTTGCTAGATTGTGATTAAACACAAGATCTAGCAAGTTAGAGGATGATTATGTGTTAACACAAGAAGATCATCCTCCTATATAAGCATGAACTTGAATAAAAAGATGATTTCTTGAAAAATAATAAACAAAGTAAGCTAGTAATCTTATGAATCTAAGATTTATGAATGGTTTTCCAAAAGAACCAAGTTTAAAATGTGATTCTTAGAATATCTTGGTTTTTACTTAAATATACACTATTTTTAGTGGTAAAACAAGTGTATAAACACTCATGAAACAAGAAGATCTCACAAAGAAACATTTTTGTAAAATATGTTTATAAGTTGTAAACACCTAAATTCTTTAAGAATGAGATTTTTAAAGAAATAAACACACTTTAAAGGATAACTAGACCTACTAAAAACACTACCAAGTTACTACAAGTTTTTAATAAAAGTTCAAGTTCATGTTGTAGTGCAAATAACATTGTTCTTGCACTTGGTAAGTGTAAGATGTTTAGGGATTGATTGTTGATTGTTTGGGATGATTTTTGAAACGAAAATGATATGCTTTGATAGCATGGACACCTCCATTTTTAGGGGAAACTATGGCAAAATTTTCTAAAAATATAAACACTTAGAAAAATATTTCCTAACAAATATTTACAAGTGTATTTTACTATGGTTTTCAATATAAAATTTGCCATAGACTTTGTTACAAAAATACAAGTATTGGAGGTTGGTTTTTATAAATAAAAATGAATAAATATGTATTTAGAATATATATTTACATTAAAGTCACTCGTGTGAATATTTGTATACTTGGTGAAATAGTTATATTATTTTAGGGTAAAATAATATAACTTAACAAAATACCATGAAATTTACAATCCAAAATAATACCAAGAATATCAAGGAATAAATATATAAGTTACACACATAGTATTGTGGAACCGAACGATGGAACGTAACTTACAAAATATTCCGAAAAATACCGTTATAAATATATTTTTGGTAAACATTGTTTTGGATACAAGAAATGAAAATATGATTTTTGTAAATATTACAAAATTAATATTGTATTTTCGACAAAGAGAAAATATATTATTTTTGGAAGTAAAAATATATTTTCTTAATATATTTGGAAGATATATGATTTTTGGGAAAGATATATATTTTCTGGGAAATACATTCTTCTTAGACAAAATAAGTTAAATATATTTTTTAAAGTGAGACTTGAAAATATATTATATTGAGACTACAAATGCAAGAATACGAAAATACATGTATAAGATACCCCCATCCTTGGGAAGGAAATACGAAAGTATATACTTGGGAAGTATTAATACAGAAATATTGTTTAAACAATTATTCCAAAAATTAAATATAATTGTAAAGTTAAAATAATTATTATTTTAACAAAGTAATTATAACTTGGAATAATAACGAAGACACTTTGAAACGTAACTCAAAGGCACTAAATAATACCAAGTCAAGGCACGACCCGCTCGTCTAACAGACCATAGTACGCATGTAGGTAGTCGTGCGTTCTAGAGGAAGCTTTGAGTTACATCGGATACAAGGAACTCAAAACTGTGAGTTCATGTCCCCCTTTTCTCTTACTGTTTTCAGTTTTATACTTCGGGGGTGAAATACATGTTACATAAAACTTACAAACAATTACAATGGTATGATTAGCTAAGGAAAGGTACTGCTAGATCACGTGAATGGGTAGGCCATTATCTTAAGACCATTAATCCTTGTATAAGGACCGAGGGGCATGAGTGATAGATCTATTGGGTGTTGCGAGCCCCACCCATGGGCCTGCGAGTTGGCCGCATGTGGGGACTATGTCGTTCCGCCGGAGGGGCCGGTACGAAATACGCATACAAGTTTGAGTGCTTCCTATGCCATGTCACTTACATTAATGTATTAGCTACACAATAATTGATCTGTTTTTCCTTGTTGCTACATACCAATTTACAAATACATACATACATACATACATACATACATACAAAGGTTTTCATGGATGATTCGTGCACACATACTAAACACATGTACTCGCTCAACTTTTGTTGATGTTTTTAAACTACATGTATTTCAGGGAACTAGTAAGTGGATCTGGCGGGTGTTGGAAGTTTTTATGCTGCGTTTGAAATAAAGATGTCATCCATGGTCTTTGGGTTTGGTCGGTGTATCTTATTCCTGGACGAGACACGTCTCCCAACCCTTGGTGCTATTTAATATCTTTCGATGAGTCCTTAGTGTACTCATAAACATTTTGGTATGGTTGTAAAACTTGAATTTGAAGTCTACGTTTTTAAACAATGTTGTTATGTTTTAAACTTATTCGATGGATGACAAACCTATGGTTTTATCATATAGTTTTTGTTATGATTGAATGCAATGATATTAAGAAAGTCACACCAAAATCACGCTTCCGCAAAAGTCAGGGTGTGACACTCTAAGTGGGTTTTCACTTCCAATCATCAAATTAACCCAGACCATGTATAATCTATGTTCTATATCATGATACTAACACATACTCGTTCTCAATTTCATCCCAATTCACAGATTAAAACATAACCCACTTCATAAAATATCACCAATCTTAATTTTGAGACATACCTTATGATCCCCTCGTGATGGTGGTCATTAATCCATGTTCATCCATGAATTTAAGCTTCGATTAACTCTTCAATTTGATCATTTAAGGTTGAGCTAGGGTTTGGCTCCTTTGGGGAGCTCCTGATCGATCCAGAACACACACGATTGTGTGTTTGTGTGTGTTATTATTTTCTTTTAATACCCCCACTTTCATTCTATACCATCTAGCCCCTTGTGTTTACCACTTAACATATTTGGCACAACTTTCGTCACTTAATAGTTTTTTTTTTGCCACAAACTTTAACTAGGTAAAATAGCCTAATTATTTATTTCGGGGTATATTATACAAGAATGTATGTCAATTATAAGATTTGGATTTTGGGGCGTTACAAGTCTACCCCCCTTAAATGAGGTTTCGTCCCCGAAACCTTTCTCACTTCCATTTAACACCAATTATCCTTTCTTCCAACTCATCAACATGACCGCTAGCCCATCTTAATGACAATCTTCTATCTTCAAGAACCCGCCCCAGAGTTCATATTAGTGTCGCTTTCACTAATAGCTCTAATTTCTATCGTACTTCATAGCTAGTGGTTCTTTCATCATCCCAATGCTCGTATATCATATACGATATATCATTTTTGTTTACTTGAAACAATTGTAACATTTCATTAATAACATTCCTTTTTGTTTATATCCGATATTCATATTATTTTCGTCGACTATATGACCTTACTTCAAAATTCATACATACACCAATCTGTTTATCTTCAATAGGTACATCATAATAATAGATACTACCCATTCTTTACTCATAAACTATTCATATAATTGACCCCTTTCAAACAGTTCCATACTTTTCATACTTTACCTTTACATAACATTCTCATTTCCTCGACCCGTTTGCAACAGGTCAATATTCATACTTATTTAAACTTGTAATGATACTTACATTCATATGATCCGTTTATAACAGATCTAATACCTTCATCTCATCTCTTAAAATTACATTCTATGCATATATCATATAATATTTAGTTCTTGTTTTGTTATCGCAACAAAACTACTATTTCATAGTCACATATACGCGCTTAACTCCAAAGTTGACATCGTCCTATGTTTACTATAGTTACTTGTATCATGCGTACCTTTACGTTACCTTCAAATTTTCTCATTTCTTCTACATTACTATTCCCCTCAATTCATGCATTACTTAATTAATTTGCCTAAGCAAGTGTATCATGCAGGTTCTTCATACGAGAATTTAACCAGTACCCGAAATTTTCGTTCAAAACTTTTAAGATTTACTTCTTAATGACATAGTTTTTCTTCTTATGTCAATTTTTAAAAATTAAACATTCCATACCCTACCATACCTATTCGACATGAGTTAAATATGTTACTAATCTCGCTTTTATTTCACCTCTCACGATCTGTAAATCAGGTCGATCTGCTTCTTCACGAGCTTCTACTTGTGCACAACCTTTCACCAATTGATTGGTTTCATCGCATTTAGAGTTCTGCCATTAACATCTACAAGATTGGTGGTTAGCCCATTTCATACAAACATTCCGTCTACCAGGTGATTAGTCACCTATAATTTTTCTACTTACTCCTACATACACATTACTACATATTACACATTCCATTTCGTTACATGCATTTCTTATTTATCACCGATATAATGAAGTACACGTGCGTACTTCTTTCCATTCATGCTTACTTGTAAAGACTTCACTACGTCTTTTCGGTATTCTTTAACAAACTTACTCTTCTCAGTCATACTTCAATTATTGTCCGAGTCGTAACCCGTTATTCATTATGACTCCTAAGAGTCGATTACTAACACGTCTAACACATAACATGTTCAAAACTTCTTTCTTTTGTCAAATTTTGGGTTTGCGTGCCGAACATTATGCTCACCTATGTGTAATAAACTTAACAATTCAAAAACATTAAATATATCGGGTTTGAATAACGATTACCATATGAACTGCATGACTCATTCGTCTATTTAACCATTCTTACATACAAACATATTCGTATATATATTTATACATTTATTCACACATATATATATAAATTTAAGACATAACTTGGATAATATTTGCTTTGTAAAGAGTATTTACTTGCTTAGTCTGTAACTACTTACATATTCGAATCTTTTCATTCTTATCATTCATTATGTTTCGAACCCGTCGCGCGGTTTCTAACATATCATTCATACTTTTATTCTTTCTTTGTTTCGAATCCGTCTCGCGGATTCTAACACATCATTCATTCTTTCATTCCTTTCATGCTTCGAATCCGTCTCGCGGATTCTAACACATCATTCATGCTTTCATTCCTTTCATGTTTCAAATCCGTCTCGCGGATTCTACACATCATTCATGCTTTCATTCCTTTCATGCTTCGAATCCATCTCACGGATTCTAACACATCATTCATGTTTTCATTCCTGAAAGCCTTACATTTCTCTTTACCCTCACGTCCACCTACTACCTAATTCTAGCGGACATACCTGTAACAATTATCACGGTCTCACGAACGTCATATGTTTCTTGTGTACTGGCCAGGTACACAATCCACATACTAGTTTCGTGTCTTCGTGTAATCGCCACCTTATGTCCGAAGAATTAAGTTTCGGCACGTGAAACATTTTCAAAACTTCATTAGCGTTTCTTCATTATATTTTATTTAAAGTTTTATTTCACTTGCTAGATTATACCATTACATGTGCCCACATGTTAAATTTACGTACCTGGGGCCAATTTATCTTATTACGTGCCTTGATGCCGGTCCTAGACCGCATTCACGGATCATCCATTCCAAGCAATTATGTTTACCTTACACATAACATATTGTTAGTTTTCTTCAAATACATACTTAAGCACATACTTACCTTTACTTCTACCCTTAGATTTTGATCGAGTCCTCAGATTGTACGGGTTCCTTGTCACAAGAGCACACAGGTTTGAGTTCAAGTATTTATTTCCTCATACTTGATTTCACTCAAACCTTGGCTCTGATACCAACTTGTAAGACCCTAACACGTTTTTGACAAAAAGTCGCAGCGGAAATTCATACCATAAAATTCCTTTCATTATAAACGTCTTGACTTACTTGAAGTTCATTTTAAGGTGACACTATTACACTGAATACACCCATCGAACTTATTTACAAATAGAAACATAAACTATATTTACTAAATTACTTATTCAAACACTCCCATACAATCTAACTTGTGACTCGGTCTTCGATCTTCACTCCTCGGTGATCCTCCGTGACTCATACAACCTGCACTCACACATACATTCATAACATTAGCACACATTATATAAACAAGATTCATTCTCGTACACTTCCCATTTCGTTATCTTCCTAACTTTAAACATTCCATCTGCGTATGCATTTCCAGGTGAGGCTTCAATAATGTACCTGCATTACTTTTCATTCTCAAGGCACACTGTTAATAACGTTATTACTTAATGCATCTAAATCATGCTTACATACATTCTTACATGCATACATACACTTCTACATGCATACATACCTTCCTACATCTCTACATACATGCGTACACTCATACGCACCTTTATGTATACATACATACACATTTACATACGTACCTACATTCCTACATACACGTTCAAGATCTTGCATACCTCTTACATACACATACATTAATTGCATGGGACCTAAACTTAGATTTATAGCCCATAACATTAAAGGAACGATCAAAATCATGTTTGGGAGGCCCGCCGTAGTCCACGGATATCATACCGAAGCCTACTATACATAAATCAACTTAAATAACAAATTTCAGGTTTTTGGACATGGGGAGGGCGTCGACTATGGCCCTACAGGGTGTCGGCGACGGCCCTTGGATTTTCGCGTAGCCAGAAACATTCGTAGGCAGTTAAATAGCGCGTCGGCAAAAATGAAGACCAGAGAGGGCGTCGGCGATGGCCCATCAGGGCGTCGGCGACGGCCCCTCTAAATGTTGTTTTTCTGCAGCTCCATTTTGTCGTCCGTTAATGCTAAAACTTGCATAACTTTTGACCCGTTTACCCGTTTAACCTCCCGTTTCTTCCTACAAGATCGTAATTTGACATTCTATCATGTGAACTTGAAATCCCACATCCGGATTAAAGAAATTCTTAACTTACGCGCTATCGGCTTATTATTCATTTACGATTTATTCGACCCGTTTATGTTTTCATCCAACAACACATTCGTTTTAGCCCAAAACTTACATCAACATTATAGCCATAATACTTTTACATTATCCGGAGTTTCGTACTTGGGGTTTACGTACCCGATACCCAGTTCATTCATTTTATACCATCATACTACTTCAACCTTTGTTAATCCAAATTTCATTCGCGAGAATGTTTACTCATTAACCACAACTCACAACCGAATCTTTCGACTACTTATCCACATTTCCGTTTACCAATTAGCGTACCTATGTGCATTCCTACCTTTTTACCCGGTTAATAAACCATAGCCAATTCTTACTTTTCATTTCAATATAACTACAAGACCTCATTATTTCTACGTAACGAAAATCATCAATTTCATACAATCCATCCTTATTTGACCTCGATTACCATTACTTTAATTAACTAACACATATCTTTACGTAAACAACTAAGAAGTGATTACGGAAATCACTTACCTTGTGCATCCGTGTCCGTATCCGCTTCCTTGCCTCCTCTTGACCCGTTAGCCTTTCATGTTTGAGTCCATCTCGACATGATTCCTCTACTTTCATGCCACCAAATCAAATTCTCGTTAGCATACACAATTGTACATGTTAACGATCATATCAATCGTATATTTCACATTTGACTTTCTTTAGTCACAACTAACAAGCATAAGACATATAATCAAATTTATATCCTTTCAAACTCATGTAATTCATCATGCCATCATAATATCACGTATTGATATAACATGTAACTTACGACTTCCTATAATCCTACTTTTACGACAACAAATCATATCATGCTTCTTATGCGTAGTTGACTTTCAGAAATCAACAATTCATCATATGAACTTTCGACTTATTCTCATCTACTCGTAATATCAAAATAGGCTATACGAAAGACACCATATACATTACCTACTCTCGATCCAAATGTGCTTACAACCATATTCAAATTAGTAATTTAACATGATCATGCCATCATTTTCGTATTTCATTCCTATATACACCAAGCTTTTTCATAAAATTTTGCATCCTAACTTCACTTAAGCATTTCATCATACACTTGGTGGGCGTACCATTAATTAAGCATAGTGTACAAGTATCATTTGCATATCATGACCAATTCATGTCAATATCATCAAGAACATCAACTTCAATAGAATTTCACATAACTTTTCTTCTAATTCAGTTCTAGCTAACAATTTTACCAATAAAAACAATCATCATACATAATCTTATTCAATGTCACACTTTACAACTCATACCCATTCTACTCTAAGTGGGTTTTCACTTCCAATCATCAAATTAACCTAAACCATGTATAATCTATGTTCTATATCATGATACTAACACATACTCGTTCTCAATTTCTTCCCAATTCACGGATTAAAACATAACCCACTTCATACAAGATCGCCAATCTTAATTTTGAGACATACCTTATGATCCCCTCGTGATGGTGGTCATTAATCCATGTTCATCCATGAATTTAAGCTTCGATTAACTCTTCAATTTGATCATTTAAGGTTAAGCTAGGGTTTGGCTCCTTTGGGGAGCTCCTGATCGATCCAGAACACACACGATTGTGTGTTTGTGTGTGTTATTATTTTCTTTTAATACCCCCACTTTCATTCTATACCATCTAGCCCCTTGTGCTTACCACTTAACATATTTGGCACAACTTTCGTCACTTAATAGTTTTTTTTTTGCCACAAACTTTAACTAGGTAAAATAGACTAATTATTTATTTCGGGGTATATTATACAAGAATGTATGTCAATTATAATATTCGGATTTTTGGGCGTTACAAAGTTGCTACTGGTATTACCCCCACGGAACCCTTGGGTAATTTTCTGAGCCAATTCCTTCTTCCTAATTTCTTCTCGAGTACGTACGAGTCCGTCTGTCAAAGTGTTGGCCAGTTCAACAGCATCGTCAATTGTGTGGGGTCTCGCAGCTTTGACGATATCACGAATCTCGCTAATTAAACCCCAAATATAGCGAGAAATAAGTACCGGTTCTGGCAAAGCCAAAGTTGGTACAATTCGAGCATACTCGAAAAATTTTGAAGTATATCCTCGACAATCAACATCCACCATTCGGTGGTTCAGGAACTTATTCGTTATTTGTTCCTTTTCGTAGGCGGGACAAAATTTCCTTTCTACCAATTCCTTGAATTCCTCCCAGCTCATGGCGTAAGCCACGTCACTTCCCTTGGCTTGTAGCACCGTGTTCCACCATTCTAATGCTTCTTCCTTGAAAAGGTGGGATGCGTACATAACTGTAATAACTCTCATCAAAAGTCTTATTTATTAAATTAATTTGTCCAATAGGAAACCCTAATTAAGACACCCAAGTGATTCTGCATAAACCCTAAAATTTTCAGAAAAATCGGAATCAGGATCAGGGCCCCTAAAACTCAGGGGGGTAAACCCTAGTTGGTAATATCTAAACAGTTTAACGTGTAAATCGAATTTGCATGCGAGACCAACTCAGCTAAGCTACTTGGACACGCACCTACCCTACCCTAAAAAGTCATCCCTCGCGCCACGCGACAGGCACAAAGGGACCTGTCGCGACACGCGACAGGGACCATTTTTCATGTATAAATAGTAGACTGTGGGACTTAGCTTCAGGCACTTGTTCGACGTAAAAACTCATAATATACGCTGAGATATAGTAGAAACAATCCAAAAACACACACGAATCACGAAGTGCTGCCGCAATACAGGGTAATAACTTGATCGCTGCTACGATTCAATGTCCGATCGATTAAACTATCCAATGGATGTTTAAGTGCTGCCCACATTAGGGTTATTGCTTTGTCATTCATCGTTAAATCGATGGATGTTTAAGTATCGCACTTTGTCATTCGATGTGAGGGTTTAATCTCGTGAGTTATCGTAAATGCTGTATTAGTTACTAACCTAGTTTGTGTGCATTGTTATTTAAACTAGGTTAAAAGGCTAATCAGTAGGCTAGGCTCTGCTCAAATAAATCTGCAAAGTGAGTCATTCTCTTTTTATCAAATTACTTTCAAAAGTATGTTTATTTTCAAGGTTATAATTACAGGGATTAAGTCTTTGTAATCACCAAATTACAGCCGGTATGTGGGGTTTTGTATACATTACTTGATAATCTTCACCATTGGGGCATCCAAGGGGTGATATGACCATAGTCACAGACACCATTGGACAATGAGAGGGCCAATGGGTCGAGTGACAAAATACCGTGGGTAGTTGGTTTGATATCAGGAAACATTGTAATCGCTCTTAATACTGTAAATTATAACAAATGTGTTATTTTAGTAAAAAGAATGATTCACCAGTATTTCCCGCTGACAAAACCTTTTTCAAACATGTTTCAGTTGATCTGTTGTGATCAAGGAAAAGTGTCGTAAAGCACTACAAGCTTAAGGAAGTGGCTCAATATAAAAATAAAGAAACATGTTTTGTAAAAATAAAAAATTTCTCAGTGAAATCATATTATTGTAAATTACCGGGGTTTTATCCCGAGTTGTGAAATAAAATAATCGGAAATATATTAGCTTTAAAAAGATCCTGATGATAATCTTCCGCTGTCAACTTAATTAAATAAATACCACAGGATTTTCTGTCCCGCGGCTCCTGAAACGGGTAAAACCGGGTCGGGGGCCGTGACAGAAAAAGGTGGTATCAGAGCCACTGAGTTAAGCTAATTAAGTATTTAGAAATACTTAATTTTTCCTGATTACCATTATGTGATTATGTGTTTTATTGACTGATTATTTGGTAGTTACAGTATGGGTAAGCCAAAGCTTTCAAACATCTATCTTAAATTAGATAGGTCATCCAACGAGAAGGGAAGTTCATCCCAAACCAAATCCTCAAATCACTCAGTAATTCCTGAAGAAGGAATATTTGTGCGAAAGGCACAATATGAGGAACCACTTTCTCCCAATAAAAGAAATTTGATTTTTAAGAAAAGTCAGGAGAAAATAAAGAAATTTCGAGAAAAGAAGGTTAAACAGGAAACCCAAGAATTAACCAGTAAATCACCTTGGGAAGACAAGTTAGATGAAAAATGGGCGGATCTCTATATGCTAGCCACTGCAGCAGTAAATACAAATCTTTAAATATTTCGACTTAAGTTTTAGCAACCTTAAATATTTCGACTTAAGTTTTAGCAACCTTATCACCTACAAGCCAGAAATATTATCCAGTAAAATAAATAAGTTACAGTAAACCCTGGTGTGTTTTAATTTCAATTATCTTTGTGTTAAATCAGTCACACAGTATGAAATAATATTTAAAGGTTATTTATGAAATTTTGTTATAAAATTTAACTTAGTAAAATTTTGTATTTTGCATATGTGATAAACAGCATGAGTGACTTGTCTGAAGCCCTTCAGAATTTAAATCTCTATCCGGTAAAAATAGAGGTTTCCAGAGATTTCAATAGGTATATACCAGATATAGAAGAACCTATAGAATTTGATGCTCCACCTCTGGAGAAACCCAAGCCTAAGAAGAGGAGAAGATTGGTAGGATGGAGGCGTGTGCGTAGAAGAAAACCTGCCACTAGAAAAATTCCTAAAATAAACAATCCCTTAGAAAAAGGAAAAGGAATTGAAACCGGGGAAGATTCTAGACAGCAGGAATTGGAGATTTAAGACGGGGAAGATTCTAGGCAGATGGAAATACAGTTTGGGGAATATTCTAGGCAGATGGAAATGGAGTATGGAGAAGGTTCTAGACAAACCAAGAAGGAAATTGGGGAAAGCTCTAAGCAAACCCAGGAAATGACATTGCAGGAGGAGCTAAATTTTATATTGGCAAGCTGTGATACTATTAAACCTGTCAATAAAAATGTTTTTACTCATCCTATTGAAACCCAACTTCCAATTAATTTGGAACCAGCAATCCCAGAACCTATAATCCACACCCAACCTCTAGGAATGGATGAGTGGTGGACTAATGATTGGCAGTTCCAAAACCTTCTCAATAGTCCTTATTCCTTTCTCCCTCAGTTCGATCCAGAACCTTTACCAAATCCACCGATGAGTAATGAGAATATGGCTGAACTCCGCCATTTTGGCGAAGAGTTGATGGATGCTGGGAATAGGATCCGAGAGATTGGGGGACAAATCTCATGGAAATACGATGAGAGGGAACATCGTTACTAGAATAGCAAATGACGAGAGATAGTGGGTGGTGAAACTGTGGTGGTATAATAAATAACAAAATATAACTATGTAAAATAACTACAAATAAAACTTGTAAGATATTGGTGTGTAGTGATGCATATTATAAAATATATAAAATGGAATTGAGAAATCGATAGTTTTGACTATATGTGTATTGTGAAATTTGTATGATTGTTTTGTGTATAATTGTTATTTATCGGATACTAATAAATTATATATATTAATTATCAGATGGAAAACGCTAATAATGAACCAGTAAATGAGGTTAACCAATCTGAGCATCACCCGGAGGATCAATTTCTAAATAGACAAGATATAGAAAATATCGTTGCTCAGGGAATAGCCAATGCTATTCCAGCAATCGTTGCTGCTGTTAAGAATCCAATCGAACCGCAACAAATCGTTCCTAGCAAACGTATTTCTGAAGATAACTTCAGTAATAGTATAAACAGAGGTGGTAATCATACTAATCAAGATAATGAACCCCGGCAGGCTCCGCTCCCTAAGAAAATGAAAGCTGCAACACCTGGTTGCACTTTCAAAGAATTTCTTGCCTGTAAACCCGCTGAATTTACAGGCAATGAAGGGGAAACTGCATCATTGCGTTGGTTAGAGAAAACCGAGGTAGTGATTGCAATAAGTAAATGTAACAAGGACGATAAGGTCATGTATGCGTCCAATCTTTTCAAAGAAGGGGCGCTAGAATGGTGGAACACTGTGTTACAAGCAAAAGGAAGAATGATGGCCTATGCCATGGACTGGGAAGAATTTAAGAATCTTGTAGAAAGAAAATTATGTCCCGAATATGAAAAAGATCAAATGGCAAATAAATTTCTAAATCATAGAATGATGGGTGTAGATTGTCGCGGTTATACTTCGACATTCTTTGAATATGCTAGAGTGGTACCAACATTGGCTTCGCCAGAACCGGTACTCATTTCTCGCTATATTTGGGGACTGATTAGTGAAATCCGTAATATCGTTAAAGCTACGAGACCTCGTACTATTGACGATGCGGTAGAATTAGCTAATACCTTAACCGACGAACTGGTGCGCACGAGAGATGAAAACAGGAAGAAGGAATTGGCTCAGAAAATTACCCAAGGATTTCGTACGGGTAATAATAGCAACTTCAAGAGAAGAGGAACAGGGCAATCCTCAAATCCACCTTTCTGCAGGAATTGCAAAAGGAAACATTATGGACGATGTAATGTAACCTGCAACTTTTGCAAAACCGTAGGACATCGTGAAGAAAACTGCAGAAAGAAAACCATAACCTGCACTATGGAGAAAATGGGCATTTTAAAACAGAATGTCCTAAATTAGCCAAACCAGCAGATAACAAAACTAAGGCGACCAATGGAGCTACTAAGAAGAATGTCAGAGCATTCCAGCTAACCACTCAAGAAGCAGAACTCATTCCAGATGTGATAGCTGGTACGTTCTTAGTACACAACATTTATGCAAAAGTATTATTTGACTCTGGTGCAAACCAAAGTTTTATCAATACTTCATTCTGCCAAGCTCTTAATTTACCCTTAACCAACATTAGGCAGATTTTTACAGTCGAAACCGCAGATGGGAATTCAGTTAAAATAGATCAGGTTTTGCAAAAGGTAGAAATAGAACTTTCAGGTCATAAATTCTCTGCAAACCTGTTACCTATGAAATTGGCTGAATTCGATGTTGTGTTAGGAATGGATTGGTTAATAGCCAACCATGCTCGAATCCTTTGTGATAATAACTCTATAGAAATTCAGGCACCTACCGGAGAAGTAATCATGATTACAGGAAATCAACCACGTAAACCCATGAAGTTCATATCAGTAATGAAAGTTGCTAGTTATGAACGAAAGCAAGGAATAGTATATATGATTTCAGTAATCATTAGTACTAAGGGTAGAGAACTTAAGGAGATTCCTGTAGTCTCAGAATACCCAGATGTATTCCCAGAAGAGTTACCAGGATTACCACCAGATAGGGAAGTAGAGTTTAGAATTCATCTAATTCCCGGAACTACACCGATAGCCAAGGCACCCTATCGGTTAGCTCCTACCGAAATGATAGAACTGAAAAAGCAATTAGATAAATTACTAAGTAAAGGATTCATACAACCTAGCTCATCCCCTTGGGGAGCGCCAGTGTTGTTCGTAAAGAAGAAGGATGGTTCGATGAGAATGTGTATTGATTATAGAGAATTGAATAAGGCTACAATTAAGAATCGATACCCACTACCTAGGATTGATGATCTTTTTGATCAACTTCAAGGAGCTAGATATTTTTCTAAGATCGACTTACGCTCCGGATATCATCAATTAAAGGTACAAGAAGAAGACATACCTAAAACTGCTTTCAGGACTAGGTATGGTCATTACGAGTTTACAGTCATGCCCTTTGGATTAACAAATGCTCCTGCAGCATTTATGGACATGATGAATAGAATTTGTAAACGGTATTTGGATAAATTTGTAATTGTCTTCATTGACGATATACTTATTTATTCCAAAAGTCAGACAGAACATTATGAGCACTTGCATGCACTCTTAACTTTGTTAAGAAAAGAAAAACTTTATGCCAAATACTCGAAGTGTGAATTTTGGCTAAAGGAAGTGCAATTTCTAGGTCACATGGTGAATCACGAAGGTATTCACGTAGATCCTGCTAAGATAGAGGCAATTACCAAATGGAGGGTTCCGCAAACCGCAATGGAAATTAGAAGTTTTATAGGTTTAGCTGGATATTATAGACGGTTTATTAGGGATTTTTCCAAGATAGCTATACCATTAACTAAGCTAACCTGTAAAGCAGTTAAGTTTAAATGGGGACCTAAACAAGAAGAAGCTTTTAGAATTTTAAAACAGAAATTAACAAATGCTCCAATCCTAGCCTTACCAGAAGGAACAGAAGATTTTGAAGTATATTGTGATGCTTCAAAACTAGGATTAGGATGTGTGCTTATGCAACGCAAGAAAGTAATTGCGTATGCTTCAAGGCAATTGAAAAAGCACGAAGAAAATTATACGACTCATGACTTAGAATTAGGAGCCGTAATTTTTGCCCTTAAAATTTGGAGACATTATCTGTATGGAAGTAAGTTTACTGTCTATACAGATCATAAGAGTTTAAGATATATATTTGGGCAAAAAGAGTTAAACATGAGACAAAGAAGATGGATGTAAATCTTAAGTGACTACGACTGTGATATTCAATATCACGAAGGAAAGGCAAATGTAGTTGCAGATGCCTTAAGTCGTAAGTATCATGAGAAACAAAGACGGGTTCGTGCACTCAGATTAAATCTACAAGTAGATTTAATGGAACAACTAAGGAATGTTCAAGAAACAGCAATCAAGGATAATGCTGAAGGAATGAAAGGACGAATAAAAGAATTAGAGCAAGGAGATGATGGAATTTGGAGATTCCACAAAAGCAGAATTTGGGTACCTAAGCAGGGAGAATTAAGAAATAAGATTTTAGAAGAAGCCCATAAATCTAGGTATACCATACACCCTGGAAACAATAAGATGTACCAAGATTTAAGAAATAATTTCTGGTGGATAGCCATGAAGAAGGATATAGCTAGATATGTTTCTAAGTGTCTTACTTGTTCACAAGTTAAGGCAGAACACCAGAAACCTTCAGGTCTACTACAACAACTAGAAATGCCAGTATGGAAATGGGAACTCATAACAATGGATTTTGTTACTAAGTTACCCAAAACCAGAAAAGGTAATGATGCGATTTGGGTAATTGTGGATCGATTAACCAAATCAACTCATTTTCTACCCATGAAAGAAACTTTTAGCATGGAAAGATTGGCAAAGTTGTATGTAGATAAAGTAGTATCCCTACATGGAGTTCCACTCTCCATTATATCAGATAGGGATAGTCGTTTTACTTCTCACTTTTGGACAAGTTTCCAAGAAGCCATGGGAACTAAATTAAACTTGAGCACTGCATATCATCCTCAAACAGACGGTCAAAGTGAAAGGACTATACAAACTCTAGAAGACATGCTCCTAGCATGTGTAATAGATTTTGGTGGAAACTGGGATGATCACCTACCCTTAATTGAATTCTCCTATAACAATAGTTATCATTCAAGTATCGAATCTGCCCCATTTGAAGCACTATACGGACGTAAGTGCAGAACTCCAGTATGTTGGGCAGAAATAGGAGAAAGTCAATTATCAGGTCCAGAGATTGTGCAAGAGACCACTGATAAGATCACTCAAATCAAGGAAAGATTGAAGACGGCTCGAGATCGTCAGAAAAGTTATGCAGATAATAGACGGAAGCCGTTGGAATTTCAAGTAGGAGACAAAGTACTTTTGAAAGTTTCACCTTGGAAAGGAGTAGTCCGATTCGGTAAGAAAGGAAAGCTAAGTCCAAGATACGTAGGACCATTTTCAGTAATCCAACGTATAGGACCAGTTGCTTATCGTTTACAACTACCAGAAGAATTAGTTGGAGTACATGATGTATTTCATGTATCCAATCTCAAGAAATGTTTGTCGGATGAATCCCTGGTAGTACCTCTTCAAGATGTAGAGGTAAATGAAAAGCTGAAATTCGTAGAGAAACCTCTTCAGATAGAAGACAGAAAGGTGAAATTTCTCAAGCACAAACGGTTAGTACTTGTCAAGATCAAGTGGGATTCAAAGAGAGGAGCTGAATACACTTGGGAACCGGAATCAGAAACGAAAAGAAAGTATCCCTATTTATTCCAGTAAATCTCGAGGACAAGATTTTTATTAAGGTGGGGAGGATGTAATAACTCTCATCAAAAGTCTTATTTATTAAATTAATTTGTCCAACAGGAAACCCTAATTAAGACACCCAAGTGATTCTGCATAAACCCTAAAATTTTCAGAAAAATCGGAATCAGGATCAGGGCCCCTAAAACTCAGGGGGGGTAAACCCTAGTTGGTAATATCTAAACAGTTTAACGTGTAAATCGAATTTGCATGCGAGACCAACTCAGCTAAGCTACTTGGACACGCACCTACCCTACCCTAAAAATTCATCCCTCGCGCCACGCGACAGGCACAAAGGGACCTGTCGCGACAGGGACCATTTTTCATGTATAAATAGTAGACTGTGGGACTTAGCTTCAGGCACTTGGTCGACGTAAAAACTCATAATATACGCTGAGATATAGTAGAAACAATCCAAAAACACACACAAATCACGAAGTGCTGCCGCAATACAGGGTAATAACTTGATCACTGCTACGATTCAATGTCCGATCGATTAAACTATCCAATGGATGTTTAAGTGCTGCCCACATTAGGGTTATTGCTTTGTCATTCGTCGTTAAATCGATGGATGTTTAACTATCGCACTTTGTCATTCGATGTGAGGGTTTAATCTCGTGAGTTATCGTAAATGCTGTATTAGTTACTAACCTAGTTTGTGTGCATTGTTATTTAAACTAGGTTAAAAGGCTAATCAGTAGGCTAGGCTCTGCTCAAATAAATCTGCAAAGTGAGTCATTCTCTTTTTATCAAATTACTTTCAAAAGTATGTTTATTTTCAAGGTTATAATTACAGGGATTAAGTCTTTGTAATCACCAAATTACAGCCGGTATGTGGGGTTTTGTATACATTACTTGATAATCTTCACCATTGGGGCAGCCAAGGGGTGATATGACCATAGTCACAGACACCATTGGACAATGAGAGGGCCAATGGGTCGAGTGACAAAATACCGTGGGTAGTTGGTTTGATATCAGGAAACATTGTAATCGCTCTTAATACTGTAAATTATAACAAATGTGTTATTTTAGTAAAAAGAATGATTCACCAGTATTTCCCGCTGACAAAACCTTTTTCAAACATGTTTCAGTTGATCTGTTGTGATCAAGGAAAAGTGCCGTAAAGCACTACAAGCTTAAGGAAGTGGCTCAATATAAAAATAAAGAAACATGTTTTGTAAAAATAAAAAATTTCTCAGTGAAATCATATTATTGTAAATTACCGGGGTTTTATCCCGAGTTGTGAAATAAAATAATCGGGAATATATTAGCTTTAAAAAGATCCTGATGATAATCTTCCGCTGTCAACTTAATTAAATAAATACCACAGGATTTTCTGTCCCGCGGCTCCTGAAACGGGTAAAACCGGGTCGGGGGCCGTGACAATAACCTTGTCTTCCTCTGCGCATTTACTTATTTTAATTACTGCTTCGGTTTTCTCTAACCAACGTAGTGCGGCCGTCGCCCCTTCATTGCCTGCGAATTCAGCCGGCTTACAGGCAAGAAATTATTTATAAGTACAACCAGGTGTTGCAGCTTTCATTTTCTTAAGAAATAGGGCTTGAACCACATCATTATTATTATTGCCGCCTCCATTTACATTGTTACTAAAATTGTCGTCGCGAGTACGTTTGCTGTGGTTGGCTTGTGAAGGTTCAACGGGGTTCTTAACAGCAGCGACGATTGCGGGGATAGCGTTGCCTATTCCCAGAGCAACGATATTTTCTATATCTTGCCTATTAAGGAAGTGATCCTCATTGTTTTGTTCAGATTGAGTAACTTCATTGACCGGTTGGTTTTCCACGTTTTCCATCTGAATAATTAACAATATATACAAATTATTGTCACAAAATAGATAACAACCAAACACACAACAGGGCAATCACACATAATCAAGTCAACACGTATAGCCAAAATTGTCGACCTTGCGACTTTTATATTTTTATATATTAGTATGCATCGATACACACCGTTTATTTTACAAAAGTTTTATTTTAATTATTATTATACAATATTATATTATTATTATTAAATATTATTATTATTACACAACCACATCACCACAGTCAGCTGGCCTTTCAGAAACGACGCTCCCGCTCGTCGTATTTCCATGAGATCTTCTCCCCCACATCCCGAATTCTATTTCCCGCATCCACCAGTTCCTCGCCATAGTGGCGGAGTTCAGCTAAATTTTCTGTGCTCATAGGTGGGTATGGTGCAGGTTTAGGATCAAACTGGGGAAGATAAACGTTGGGGTTATTCATGAAATTCTGAAATAGCCAGTCACTCGTCGACCATTCCTCCAATTCTCCGGGTAAAAGTTGGTGGTTGACAATAGGGTCCGGAATAGCAGGTTCAATGTTAATTGGAAGTTCAGATTGGGAAGGGAAATTGAAAATGTTTTCATCGGTAGGTCCAATGAGGTCACAGTTTGCAAGTTTTCGATCAAGCTCCTCCCATGGTGGCATTTCCTGGGCTTGCCCGGAACTTTCCCCGATCTCCTTTCCTTTCCCTTTGTCTTTCGGATCCTCAGTCTTTTTAACTTTCTGGGCAGCTGGTTTCATCCTACTCTGCGTTTCCAGTCCAAGATTCTCCTCCTCTTTTTCGGCTTTGGTTTCTCCTGCGGCTGGGCCTGAAACATTATTGGCTCCTTAGTATCTGCCTGATAGGCGGATTGAGTTCCTATGGTATCCATATCGGTGGTATGGATAGTAAAGTTTCGGAGTGCCTCCGACAGTTCATTCATGCTGTTAGCACACATGAAGAAACACATACAAATTTTAAGTTAAAATTTTATTTATTAAATTAAATTTTCACAAAATCACAGAATGGCAAATTGGAAAATTAAGTATTTCTAAATACTTAATTGGCTTAGATCAGTGGCTCTGATACCACCTTTTTCTGTTGCGGCCCCCATCCCGGTTTTACCCGGTCTAGAAGCCACGGGACAGAAACCCGTGGTATTGGTGTTTAATTTGGCAGTGGAAATATTAACAGGATCGTTTAGCTAAAAATGCCCAATTATTTTATTTCACATTTTTGGGACAAACCCCGTAGTTTACAATAAAGGAATTCCATGAGGAAATTCCATGTTTACAAAAACATGTTTACTTATTTACTGACCACTTTATCCAAGCTGGTAGTGCTACACAACACTTTTTCCTTGTTCATAGTAAATCACCTGAAACATGTTTAAAAAGATTCTATCAGCGGGGAAATACTGGCGAGTCATTCAATTTGTACAAAACGACCCAGTGTTATAATTTACAGGATTAAGAGCGATTACAATTGCCACTATCTTACAATTATCTGGTCTAGTGTCACACCCTGGTGACTATGGTCATACCACCATTGGGTCCTTTCACCCAATAGTGATGATTATCACTTTTTAGGTCCGCCCACCTAAAAGTGAGAAAACAATAGTAATGTGCACAATACCCCACTTACTGCCAGTAATTTAAGATAACAAAGACTTACCCCCTGTAAAATATAACTGGTGACTATGGTCATACCACCATTGGGTCCTTTCACCCAATAGTGATGATTATCACTTTTTAGGTCCGCCCACCTAAAAGTGAGAAAACAATAGTAATGTGCACAATACCCCACTTACTGCCAGTAATTTAAGATAACAAAGACTTACCCCCTGTAAAATATAACTGGAAAACATTTAGGTTTTGGAAAACACGTTTGATGAAAAGAGAATGACTCACATTGCAAGTTTAGTTGGACAGAGTTTAACCTACTGATTTAGCCCGGTAACCTAGTTAAAATAACAATGCACACGAAACTAGGTTAGTAACTTAATACAACATTTACGATAAACTCACAAAATCAAAACCCTCACGACGAATGACAAAGTATAGCCCGAATTCGAGAAGCACTTAAACATCCATCGGATCGGTTTCAATCGATCGGACATTGTATCATAGCAGTGATCAAGTTATTACCCTGTAATCGTAGCAGCATATCGACCCTAAAACTCTCGTTTATAAGCAGAATGTTTGCTATTTTGAAAGATTTTTCGAACACAGATGAAAGCCCCATGCACGTCCAATTTATAGCTGAAGAATGAGTCTCTCGTGGCCCGCGTAAACCTTAAGGAAATCTTACGCGGCCCGCGAGGGCCACCCTAGCTACGGCTAGGGCTACCGTGTCACATGTAGGCTTGCCACGTGTCTGACACGCGGCCTAAAGCTTATCCAGAGATTCACCAACCTGTCGCGCCCCGTGTAAGCTTAGCTTAATTCTTACGCGGCCCGCGAGCGACCAGAAAATCTGAATTTTCTTGGTTTTCCACAAGAATTAGGGTTTTAAGGGTTCGGGTTTCTACTTACAAAGTGTTGTGGGACATTTTTGCAGGTCCTTACAACTGTTACTTTCTAGAACTGGAACAAATGATGCACTAATGGGTGGATCATTTGCTTCTACCATCCCTCAAATGTTTTCATGTTGTTGCATCTACCTCAACCCTCTCTTTACTCCCGCCTTTTTTCAATCGGAAGAACTTAAGTTCTGCTTTGGGAAAAACAAATCATGCCCACACCTTTTGTCATTAAATCTGAGTTATAAGTTTTTTAGTAGAACCCCCCCCCCCCCTAAAAATAAATAAATAAATAAGTAAAATAAAACAAAAATAAAAACTAAATTGCAACTAGTCTTATTGGATTCGATCATTGATGTGCCATCAACGATACATATTATTAGTACATGATTAACCACTAATTCTAAGTACTTTAAATGACTTTTTAGTTGCAAATACTACCTAAATCATTCATACTTGACAAATGCAGGTTTCCAACGTCTCAGGATGAAAAGAAGTGAAAACGAGCATAATCGAAGTTAGAACCCAGGATTTCAAAGAAATCAGCAAGTTGCCAGATTGGCACAGCCATGCCAGGCGGGCACGGCCATGCACAACACCAAGGAGCATAAAGTCAACATGTCAACCCAAGAATGGTCAACAAAAGTCCATGATATGAGGAGGCATGACTGTGCACACCTAGGCACACCCATGTTTAGCTAAAGAAAATTTATGGAAGCTTCGAGAACCGACAAAAATGCCACCTATTCAAGCCTTGCCGAGACACCTCTTCATGCACCATCGTGGATGCTGATGCGCCATCAATTATACATATTTTTAGTGCATAATTATCCCTTAATTACTTATACTTTTATGACCTTTTAGTTGAAAATACTACCTAAATCGTTTCTATTTGACAAATGTAGATTTCTAAGATATCAGAATGAAAAGAAGTGAAAAACGAGCATAAACGAAGCAAAATTCCAAGAATTTCAAGGAAATCAACAAGTTACCAGATACGCACAGCCGTGCCAGGCTATGGGCATGGTCGTGCACAATACCTAGGAGCACAAAGTCAATAAGTCAACCCAAAAATGGTCAACAAAAGTCCACGATGTGCGGAGGCAAGACCATGAACCCCTATGCACACCCGTGCTTAGCTAAAGACAAGGATAGGAAGCTTCGAGAACTAACAAGAATGCCACATGTTCAAGCCTTTTCCGGACACCTGTCCTCTAGGCACGATCGTGCTTACCCATGCACACCAGTGCTCATAATTGAATTACAACGGAATGTACTGGGAAAGGATGAGAAGGTCAACTAGTTGTTGGGGCCAAGTACTAGGCACGGTCGTGCTTACCCATGCACTCCTCTTTCATGTTTCACACACATACTCTCTACTCTTGAGAGGTCACATAGGAGTTTGAGATCTTGTAATCAACAACCCTTATTCAAGTTGTTTGATTTTATTACACTTGATCCATCATGATCCACTTTATGATTATTGTTTGTGGACAAGTTACCATGGCCATTCTTGGCTAAACCCTTTGTGTTGCTTGGGTTGGAGATCAAGCTTGGTATGAATTAAATGTTTTACCATTAACAAAGTGGTGTGTCATGTCTTTAATAATTCCTTCTACTCTTTTTCTTCCATAATGAGCTTGTGAATAGTTTTGGTCTTTGATCTTTTGGGAGTTTTTGATAACCTTGGGAGGTGAAGCTTATTAGTATACTTATGGTGTGTAACAACCCATATACTAATAATCGAAAACTAAAATTGGAGAAGTAGTTGACCCATTTGTGGAAACACATTTTTTGATTAACCCTGTTTATCAAGAATATCGTTGTTGGTCTACACGGTCTATATACTAGGCCTTAATGATTAGCCAAGGCTTAGTTATGCGACTTGTCTAACACGGTCTATATGTTAGGCTTGGCGCAAACCAAGAGTTGGTGAACCTATGTTAAAATACCATACTCTTTATATATTTTTTATTATTATAATGAATCCTGCTAAATAAATATAATCAACTCAATTGATCACAAGTGACTTTATTACCCATGGGAAGCACTTTGATGTATCCTTGGCGATCTTTGTAGTGAGATGGAGATATGCCCTTTAGAGGATCGCCACCCATGGGAGAATGTAGAGGAAAGAAGTGTAGTTGAATGTCACAAACCCAAAATTAGGGGATTGCTCCTTAAAAAGAGTTCTCTTCTAAGGTTGGGCAATAAATTATCTTTAATCGACTCTAATTCTATTTTAATCTTAAAGTCACAATTTGTAAATCTAATAAGAACTCGTCGGTAACCTTAGCTAGGAGTCGGGCTTTTGAATTAATTAACCTCACCACTTGCCAATAACTTAACTATAATTCCTCTCATGTGGATTCGAAGATCCTAAGCAACACTCTACGTGCTCTCGATCTTCTCTACTAATTCTCTATTACTTGTTTTTATTTTATAATTTTAATATAAAATTAACAAAACATAATTAATTAACTAGTTGGTAATTTATAGTTAACTATTAAAAATCATATCCTTTGGGTTCGATACTTGGTTCTTACATAAACTCTGTTACAAACGATGGGTACGCTTGCCTATTGTGTGTGTTTAGTCTAAGTAGTAATCATTTCTTATAAATTTGAAACTAGATAAATTGTTTTAAAGTTTTTAAGTTAACCCACCTAAACATGTTAAGAGTTATTAAATTAACTAGACCAACACAATGAAACACACATATCAATTTTTTGGCGTCGTTGCGGGGAATACGATTATTTTAAGAAAGACTTTGGACTACTAACAAATTTATTTTTCATCTTTTGTATCTACCTTATAATTTGTTTTGTTTTGTAGGTAGTGTTTGATCTTGCGTTCCAGGTCGAGTATAACTAAACAACTTGCTGAACCCAAAAGATTTAGACATTTGTTAATTGTATGTATATTAATTTTAGAAATTTAATTATGATATATTTGTATGTAGGATATTTTTATAGTATTTTTTTTTTACAAATATAATGTGTTTTTATAATTTTTAGAGTTAATTACACAAATAGTCTTTGTGTTATAATGAAAGTAACATCTTTAAGTACTAACAGAAATTTTTAAGGATATTTTAGTCATTTTACATTGATTTAATAGAAAAATTAACGGGAGTTAGTCTTAATACTCACATGTGTTACAAAATCAAAACCACAGAACCTTAACATGTTTCAAAAAAGTTAGTACTTAAAAACGTTACTTTTAATGAACCACAAGTACTATCTGTATAAGTAACTCTTGAATAAATAAAAAGTAATAAAATGCAATTATGTCTTAATTTGGAATTAATTATGAGATAACTGGTTATAAAGATATGAAGAGATTAATTTTCGATGACTCTTAATTTTCTTGCGAGGCAAGATATTGTGTCATAATCTATGTATTTTTTAAGGGTTCTTAATGTAGAGTGAGGATCAAATAGAAAGTTTATTTTGGTTAGGAAGGATAGAAAGTAATAGGATTATGACATGTGACAAAATTTAAGATAAAGAGGAAGGGTATTTTAGTCAATTTTACCCAATCTTCTCCCTTCTTCTTCTCTCTGTAACTTCAAAACCACCATTTTCAAAACCTACTATCTTCAACATTTTCTTCACTTTCTATCTCAATAATCACTACATCATAGTGCGATTTTCGTCACCAATTAATGATTCAAACACCCAATCAACGTGTTCTTCAACTTTTTTGAAAAAACCCAGTTTAATTTCATACAATATCTCATTTTTTTTCCTGTGATTTTAAAGCGAATCACTCGATTCGTTCGATTCGATCGCTGATAAATATTTCTAACATTCAAATTTCGTCAATCGGTGAAGAAATCGGCTTCGATCTATGTAAGAAAATTTTGAATTGCATTTTTACGATCTGGTTTTTGAATTGAGTCATTGCGTTTTACAAAGTAATCTTGGAGGGGGTCCGGGGGCAGCGCCCCTAGGAGCAGGGTCCAAGGGGCGGCAGCCCCAGGCGGGGTCCAAGGGGCAGAGCCCCTGGCTGGGGTCGAGCTGCATCAGAAAATTTAATAAAACTGTATCAGAAAATTTAATTTTCTGAAAATTGCCTCATTTCGTACACAGTTTTTGATATCCTAATTACTGGTTCAGACAATTCACAGACAAAACATACCTTGTTTCAATGCGTTTTAGAGAGAACACTTTCTTTTGTGTTTTTAGGCCATTGTGTTTTAGAAAAAAGACATTTTTAAGTGTTTTCTAGCCACTGCGTTTTAAAAAAACACATATTTGAAGTGTTTTTAGTCCATTGCGTTTTAGGTAAAACACATTTTTATGTGTTTTCAGTCCATTGTGTTTTAGAAAGAACACTTTCTTTTGTGTTTTTAAGCCATTGCGTTTTAGAAATAAGATATTTTTAAGTGTTTTCTGGCCATTGCGTTTTAGAAAAAACATATTTTTGAAGTGTTTTTAGTCCATTGCGTTTTAGGTAAAAACACATTTTTATGTGTTTTCAGCGCATTATGTTTTAGAAAGTACACTTTCTTTTGTGTTTTTAGGCCATTGCGTTTTAGAAATAAGACATTTTTAAGTGTTTTCCGGCCATTGCATTTTAGAAATAAGACATTTCTTTGTATTTTTTGTGCATTGCGTTTTAGGTAAAACTCATTTTTATGTGTTTTCAGTCGATTGCGTTTTAGAAAGTACACTTTCTTTTGTGTTTTAGGCCATTGCGTTTTAGAAATAAGACATTTCTTTGTGTTTTTTGTGCATTGCCTTTTAGAAAAAGTCTTTTTTTTTACTTTTTTGTCCATTGCGTTTTACGTAACTGGGTTTTCGAAAATATAGAAATAGTATACTCGTTTTAAAGATAAAAATACGTTCGTTTTTTTGGTGCAATTTTTATAAAAAAATAATGTCGTATGAAAAAGTTATTAACGTTTAAAAAACGGAGGGGAATTGGATGAAAGAGAAACTATTGTCCTGGATTGACTAGAATGCCCTTACACAAACTCACGCGCCTCTTTTTTTATCTTCAATTTCACTTGTTTAATCTTAGCCCTTGATTAAATCAATTGATGGTCAAGATTACTTCCTAGTCTTCCTAGCCTAAAAAAACTTCCTATTATATCCTAACCCTCTTAATGTATATCGTTGAATATTAAGGCTCTGTTTGGTTGGTGGAATTCTCATGAATTGTAATTGGAATCTAAAGGGTAAATTACACTTTTTGTCCTTTATGTTTGTATCGAATTGCAGTGGATGGTCTTTAAGTTCGATAATTACAAACACAATCCTTTATTTGGAAAACTCATTACCCCCTACGTCCTTTAGCTCTAACTTGGTTTAAAAATTTCAGTTAAGTTTATCATGTGCAAGGCACATGAGGGCACTTGAGTCATTTTGCCCATTTATTTAGAAAAAATAATAAACAGAGTTTGTCATTGACTGATTTGGGCATCATCTTTCTTCTTCACACTTTTCTTACCCCCAAAGACCCTGAACACAATCACAATAGCCGTATACATCCGTTTTTGTCAGATCTGAGCGAATGGTGGTTGACCGGAGTTTTGAGGTGGTGGCAGAAGGGTTTTGACCAGAATTTTGTGCAGTTTTGCACGTGGGGGTTTTGAACAGAGTTTTATGCAGTGCAGCGGGTGGGGGTTATGACCAGAGTTTTGGTTTTATGATAATGGTGGGGGATAAAGTTGTCTCCATTATTTTAATGATTGAGAACAAATTATAACTTTATACACATCAATAATCCACAAAAACATTTAAAATCAACAAAACACAAAACAAACACATACAATGATCATTAACAATCCCCAAATTCTAACCCAACGAGTCAAAATCAAGACTTATTGCATTTGACTTTCAATTGGGGTCTACAAATTCTTCACTTTAGACGAAACCCCTCTGGGTTTTGAAGAAAATGATGACGAGATTGAGATGGACGGTGAGGATGAGGAGTGAAGAGATTAGAGGTTGAAGAAATGTAGAAAAGAATGAAGAGAGATGTGGTTAGAGCTAAAGCGGTGGGTATGAAGAACAGACTTCTGAGTTGATCGGAAACTCACCGGCGGGAGAGTGAGTACAGGATGAAGAATGAACGGGCCATTGAGGTGATCGGTGCTGGAGAAATGAGCTCCGACGGTAATGGTGACGGTTAACGGTGGTGTGGTGGTTAAGTCACGAGCTAGATGGAGGATGTGGTTTGGCGGATTTGGTGGTGGTGGTGATAGGGGTGGGGGTTGGTTAGAGAGAGAGAGAGAGAGAGGTGGTGGTTGGAGAGAGGGGTGGTGGTGGTTATGGTAGTGGTGCTGGTAATGGTGAAGAAGAAAGGGAAAGGATGAAGTGGGTTTTTAAAATTAGCTTATATTTTTTTCTTAAATTAAGTTGGTAGAAAGACTAAATTGCCCTTTACTGATCAGACCTAACTGAAATTTTTAACCATGTTATAGCTAAAGGACGAAGAGTATAATGAGTTTTCAAATAAAGGATTGTAACTGTAATAATTGAAGTTAAAGGTTATCCATTATAATTCGATATAAACATAAAAGATGAAAATTGTAATTTACCCGAATTTAAATTAAGCACTTCAAAAAATGAGTTTGGTTGTCTATGGAAAAAGTATTGGGATTATTTCCAATGAATTCCCTCTTTTATAGGAAGAGTTAATTACATAGATGGACCTTGTGGTTTATAGATAGTTTCGTCTTTGGGTACTAACTTTTTTTTAAGAGGTTCAGGTTTTATGCTTTCAATTTTGTAACACATTTGGGTACTAACACCTAATTTTATTTAAGTTTAAATCAGTTTTACAAAATCTATTTTTTTCATCTTTTTATTATATCTCTTAATTAATATAAAATCTATTTATTTTTTTTATTTTCATCTTTTTATTAATTTTTTTATTTAACATAAAATCTACTAGTTACACCAGTTATTTTTTTTGTTCATTTACATTTTACTATTTTAGAACTTATACAGTTTCTAAATTTATTATATTGATAACTAAGATATAAAATACATATTAATATAAAACTAATTATATGCACAATCCCATTCTAAAAAATTTAAATACAAAGTTGAAAAGTTTACTCGATACATGTTAGTTGAATCCAATATTGAAAACGAGTAAGATTTTAATTATTTAAAACTAACAGCTTTATACATGTCTATTTTTTAATTTACATGAAATATATTTATTATTATCTATTATTTTCCATTAAAGTTAATAAAATTTGTATTGATATTGTTAATTGCATCATAGTTATTAAAATCTGCATTGATATTGTTAATTGTTAAATAAGAAATTTAATAAAAAGATGAAAATAAAAAAAATAAATAGATCTTATGTTAATTAAGAGATATAATAAAAAGATGAAAATAAAAAAATAAATAGATTTTATGTTAATGAAGAGATATAATAAAAAGACGAAAATAAAAAAAATAAATAGATTTTGTAAAATTGATTTAAACTTAAATAAAATTAGGTGTTAGTACCTAAAGGTGTTACATTGATAAAATTAAAAAAATTGAAGGGTATTTTAGTCATTATATTGATAAAATTAACTAATTTTGGTATTAGTACCCAAAGGTGTTACAAGATTAAAACCATAAAACCTAAACCTGTTAAAAAAAAGTTAATACCCAAAGGTGAAACTATCTATAAATCATAGGGTCAATCTGTGTAATTAACTTTTTTTTAACGGTGACTTTCTTTTTTAGTGACCCAATGTCACACCGCCTAAACGGCGGCCCTAGCCAAGATCTGCCCAAACTACGTTGTCTTAACCGGGCCCGTGCTGGGTTGGTCAGACTTGGTTACGACGTTCCCCCGGAAACCGTACTGCCTCCACACGAGATGCCTCGTTGAAGTAACAGCCGGATGAAAACCGGGGTGCGGCTCAGGATCGAACCCCCCTCGGTGGGTTTGTCACCATCATTGCCCCGTATCCACCCCAATATGACACAAGTAAGAATTGAACCTGAGTCTTCATTGAAAAACCCAAATCTCCTACCACTAGGCCACAAATGGAGAATATCTTTGTAATTATTATATATATCAATTAGTAACAATGGTTTGCGTCAGTTGAGTTTTGTGTATTTGAAAATTTGCCACCAAAGTTGAGTTACTTTTTTTTTTCTTGACGTTATGGAATTTAAAACATTCAAGAGGAATGTTCAATCTTAAAAAATACCCTTCAGGTTCCATTGGTTTAGTTTACTAAAATCATTAACTATAAATAAAAAAGTGGGAAAATGAATACAATACGTCAAATATCCGTTTTACTAAAGCAAATTAAAACTAAAATGAAAACCATCGTACACAAGCTTGCTAACATAATTGGTCGAAAACCATTTCGCACAGAAGCTTGCAAAATAAAAACCCAAAAAACCATTACATAGAAGCTTTCAAATAAAAACCAAAATATTTTCATTTACAGTTGTTGAAGCCGAAGACCAGGGTTTCAAATAAAATTTGGGATTCAACTTGAAACCAAGCAACGATTCGATTGGAAACTTGGGAAAGGAATGGTTATTTTGTCATTTTTCTCTAACATTCTAATTCTTTTTTTTACCAATATATCAACCAAACACATAGGAGATGATGGACAAGGTAAAGGATTGCCCGGGGAGTAAAGTGTGGAGACGTTTGGTGTATAGGGTTAGCATGGCGACAGTTTGGAGAATCTGGGGAGCAAGAAACCAAAAGACTTTCGAGGACAATTTTGTTCCTTTAAGGAAATCGGTTGATCTTATTAAAGAGGATGTCTTCTTTTGGATGCCATTTTCATCCATGTTCTAGTAGTGTTCCAGTAGTAGTTATTTCTTTGTAAACCCTATTTAAAGGACTTTGTTCTGCAATTTATTAAAGCTGAGAAATTAAGTCTAAATTCCCTATCGTTTTCTTTCAAGAATCCCTTCTATTTTCTCGCCATTTGGGAATTGAAATCTGATACATAACAATTTGGCCTCAGAGCCGGCTTTCCTATGGATACCCACACCAAATCAAATGCTGAATTCCGTCAAGATATGGAGACCTTCATGACCGGCCAGCAAGCCGCCCTGGACCGTCATGACACCGTTTTTGAAACCATTCTCACCAAACTACAATCCATGGAGACCCGCCTGCAATCTTTGGAGACCAACCGCACCAGTGGGTTCTCCGACAGTTCCTCTGGTTCATCAAAAAAAGACACAACTTCCCCATTCGGTATTAATCAGCCCCAAACCAAACTTTTCTTCCCCAAATTCACCGGAACCGACCCAGTTGGATGGATTTATTTATGTGAGCAGTACTTTGAGTTCGCGAAGATTTCGGTCAAACAACAAGTTTCATTGGCTTCGTTTCATTTAGAGGGAATTGCTCTTCAGTGGTATCGTTGGTATACCAAGTTGAAAGGGTCCGATCATGTGGGAGGAACTCACTCAAGCGGTTCTGCAAAGATTCGGGCTGACGGATTCTGACAACCCGTCTGAATCCCTCTCCCTTTTGAAGCAGTCGACAACAGTGGCGGCTTATACTGAGTCGTTTGAGCAGATTTCCAACCGAATCGATGGCCTACTGGAATTTTATTTAATTGGTAGCTATGTTGTAGGCTTGAAGGATGAAATCAGATTCGAGGTTAAACTTAAGAAACCTCGATTTGCCAGAAGCAATCGGGCTCACACGCATGATTGAGGAGAAACACCATACACAAATGGACAGTCCATCTTTGACCAAGCTACCTTCCAGTAATGGTACTGGCCTCTTAGGTCCAAATCCCGCTCCTCCGTTAGCCCTTCCAGCCCCTAATCCGATCAGGCGACTCTCAAGTGCTGAGTTACGAGACCGGCATGCTAAAGGGCTATGCTATTATTGTGATGAAAGGTACCGACCGGGACACAAGTGTGATAAACCACAATTGTTTATGATAGTCGATCCTACGGACGAACCCAATCTTCACCTTGAGGACAAGGTGAACTCAAGCGGGGTGGAATGATATGGTCAACACGTCCACCGGATAATTCTCAGCATTTGTTTGTTTCAATTCAGCATGTGTTTAATTCCTTTTAATGTTAGGATCGTGGGTAGCAAAAAAAAGGTGAATGGGATGCCATTTTCATCCATGTTCTAGTAGTGTTCCAGTAGTAGTTATTTTTTTGTAAACCCTATTTAAAGGACTTTGTTCTGCAATTTATTAAAGCGGAGAAATTAAGTCTAAATTCCCTCTCGTTTTCTTTCAAGAATCCCTTCTATTTCCTGGCCATTTGGGAATTGAAATCTGATAAATAACATTCACATTTGCTAGATCCATCCAAAAAAGGTTTTTTTCCTCATAGGAACCATGAGGTTTCAAAAAGTTGCAAAATCCATCCAAAATGACTAATACTCTAACAATACTAAGTTGATAGAGGGGTAATTTAGTCATTCTTTTAATTTATTTAATTTACCCTTTTTACCTGGTTATATCTTGGCCCCATTTTACCCCTAATTTCAACGCTTGGACAACGAGTTCGTCGATCTGCAGTCCACACATAAGAATTTTACCTGTTAAACAATTTAAAATATTGAAGGTGTGCTATAAGGTATAAACAATTGAAATACAAATACAAAGAAGTGAAGAATACCAAACTCAAGTTTTTCAGTGTTAAATGAATTTATTATCTCTTGAATGTTTGTATCAGTTTGTATTTGTGAATTGCTTGGAGTTTTGTGCAGATTATCCTTTTCAATAAACCTGTACATACTTCTATGAACTATGAATTGCATGTTAGGGTGGAGGGTATAGTCAAACACCTTAGGGTGTTTGAGTGAAATCCTACCCAATAATATTATGTCATGTCAACTCCCCATTCCACTCCCCATTTTACACTCAATCAGAGGGTATAGTCAAACACCCTAGGGTGTTTGAGTTATATATTTTTATTTTTTAGAAATTATTCATAAATAAACAAAACATATTAAAAAATATAAAAATAAAGGTACTTTTAATTAAAAAAACGCATTACATAAAAAAACCTAACTTAAAATATAAAAATAAATTTAAAAAAAAAACCTAATTTAAAATATAAATATAAATTAAAAAAAAAACCTAATTTAAAATATAAAAATAAATTAAAAAAAAAACTTAATTTAACTATTCGTCGTCGGAATCCGCTAAAAGGTGGGGTAAATCTTGTTCTCCAAGATGCTCCAAGATGCTTCATAAAAAATTAGGATGGTCGTTATAAGCAGTGTCTTCGAAAACAGGCTCGACTTGAGGATCCCGAATATGACCGGTGCAATCGCGTTTCCGTCGTCTTTTAGAATCATATTATGCATAATAATGCACGCATATACGACCATCCTAATTTTTTTAACACTCGTAGAACGCATCGGGTGATGAAGTATATGCCATTTTGCCTTTAAAACACCAAAAGCCCGCTCCACGTCTTTTCTTGCCGCCTCGTGTTGCCTCTAGAACTTCTTTTCTTTCACAATGTGAGGATACGGAAATGATTTCACAAACACGGACCAAGTAGGGTAGATTCCATCAGTAAGATAGTATCCACGCTTGTACAAGTGGTTGTTCACGTAAACTAGGCATTTTGGTGCAGTTCCATTTCGCTCAGTAAGAAATAACGGAGATTGTTGGAGCACGTTGATGTCGTTTTGTGAACCTGCTGGACCACAAAAAGCATGCCAAATCCATAAATCCTGAGAGGCCACCGCCTCGAGCATAACTGTCGGGTGACTGTGATCCCCCCCATATATTGACCCCGCAACTCCGTTGGACACATTCTCCAAACAAAATGTGTACAATCAAGACTACCCAACATCCCAGGAAGGTGATGTTTCTCCTCATGAGCTTGGTACAAGAGCGCAACGTCGTGGCTAGTAGGTCTACGTAAAAACTCGGAAGCGTATAAATTACATACCGTTTCGCAAAAATATTCTAGACTTTCTCGGGAAGTCCTTGTGGACATATTTAAATACTCGTCGAACTCGTCTGGAGCGTTACCGGTTGCTAGTTGCTTAATCGCCGAAGTAACTTTTTGAATCGATGTAAAACTCTTCCTACCACTAGCATCCGCGGCGTCTTGAAACCACGAGTTATTCGCTTGCACGTCACTCAAAATTTTTAAAAACAACCTTTTGGACATACGAAACCTTTGACGAAAAACATCTTCGTTGAATACGGGCTCCTCGACAAAATAATCTCTCATAAGGTTGTCGTGACATTTTACTGGATCTCGATGGACAGTTTTCCTCTTTCTAGAAGTGTCCGTGTCTTCCAGTTGAGCGGCTTCGTTAATAAGATTTTGGAAAAAAATTAAACCACTATCGCTCGAGGAAGAATCATCGTCTTCACCAATATCAATTGGAAGGAATAGCGGTGGTATATCATCCATTAAAAAAATAGGAGTGATTTTTAAAAAAAAAATAGAGTTGGATGGAGAAGAGTTGTGTGTTTTAAATTGATTGAAAATATGGGTATTTATATAAAAAAATTCAAACAGTAGAAAAAATAGAAAACGGTCAAAAATTTTAACGTTCAAAAAATTAAAAAACGGTCAAAAATCACATCACATCAATCGGTAAACACTCACCGAAATACACAACCTCTCTCCTCCTCACCGAATACCCCCCAAACCCACGGTATAGTCACCGATCGGTGACATACCCTCCCCGCACAAGTCCCCGAGCTCTATACCCTCCACCCTTACTACCTGATACAATAATGATTCCAATGAACAAAAACTCACATACAAAAGGCTGCCATTGATTAAAACCTCTATATAACTCTTTTCCATCACAATTAAAGTATATATTTTAGAACAGTCCCTCCCCTATTCATTATTTTGTCCTGCATCTCTAATTTCTGTTTTTCATTATTCATATATGGATGAAAAGTGTGTGTAACTGTATATGTTGAGTAACTTCATGAACGATTTCTAGTCCTATTCAAAAACAACATTCTTCATTCTTGTCAAAACCTGCTAGCAATCTAATACTGAATTGATATTACAAGTTTAACATCAAAATTCTTTTGTAGTAAACTAGCAATGATGCTTGTGCTGGGAGAAAACTTTGGTGCAGCAGAAAGTTACAAAATCATAGCATGTTTGCAGATGACCCATTTCAGACCAGCAATTGAGTAACCCATTTCAACCTGACCATACCATTCAATGCTGAAGTCATGTCATACCATTAACCAATATACCATCCTAAAATGACATCTAACAGTTAATATATGCCAACTGACCAAAAAATATACCATCCAAACAGTTAATACATACCAACTGACCAAAAATATACCATTCAAACAGTTAATACATGCCAAATAACCACATGTCAATCACAGTTTGACACATAAATGGTGAAAAGGAACTGAGGGTGAAATTAGGGTTAAAATGAGGGCAAGATATAACCTGTTAAAAAAGGGTAAATTAAATAAATTAAAAAAATGACTAAATTACCCCTCTATCAACTTAGTATTGTTAGAGTATTAGTCATTTTGGATGGATTTAGCAACTCTTTTGAAAACTCAGTGGTTCCTATGAGAAAAAAACCTTTTTTTGGATGAATCTAGCAAATGTGAATAAACGTCAAAGACGATTTTAGCAATTTACTCTTTATTCTCTGATTTCGTTTATAAGGCATTAGTGTTTTTCTTTGTTATTGATGACCTAGATCGCTTTGAAATGTAATGTTTTTATATTTACAATTTTCATGTTCTCAAATTTTTTTTATTTTATATTGTCTACAACCCTGTCTATTAATTAGAAAGTTATAAAAGAAGAACAAAGGATTCTATGTATGTTGTTTCCCCCCAACTCTCCTAGTGTTAGTGGCGGAGACCGAAATTTTTTTTATGGTGTCTTTTTTTATGGATACCCCGTTTTATAGTAACCCAGAGTCAAACTTTTGGATCGGTTTGGATCTAGTTGGGTCAAATCACATAATAAAAGCAAATATCACAGTAAAAATACAATGTCATTGAATAAAAACAAATAATAAAATTACAAAGTCATTTGAAATATATATAAAAAATGCATTTAATAGTAGCTCTGTACACATTTTCATATTTTGAAAACGATTAATAATGTTTTCAATGGCAACTTGCAAAAAAAAACTCATTTTCATTATAACAAACAAGTGTACGCATCATTCAAATGATTATCAAACATCCAGTTAGGTTAAACAATTGAAACAAAACCAATTAGACATGGGGCTATAATGCTTACTGGATTAGAAAAAATAAAATTAAGCATGGACCTTTAATGATTTAAAGTATACTAATTAAATTCAAGTAACTGAGCTTAATTTTTGAAATATAAATTTGTTTATTATGTAATTCTATTAGAAGAAAACAAAATAATGGTGTCGGACAACACCGTTGTTCAAAGTGTGGCTTCACCACTACCTAGTGGCATGTTAAGTGATTATAGCTTTTCAAAACGTAATAACCCTCTTTTCTATTAGCATAAGGTCTTTCTAACGTGCTAACTTACTAACCACTTTTAGGGTTAGTGACAACTACTACTCTTCTACTAATTATGGGCTAAATACCGACTTTCTTTTTAGAATATTTCATTTTATCACGGACTTAGAGGTATTTTGTAGTATTAACTAGAGTTATGCGTCGCCCGCGTTGCGGGGCGCTAAACCGAAAATTTCTTAGTTTAATAATATGTACGCCTTTATTTCGGTTAGTTATACATGCTACTTATAACACGATATATAAAAAGATACATCGAGTTAACGAAGTAAAGGAAAACACTATCATAGTTATGATACAAAAATAAGTACAACGACGGCAAGCGTGTAATTTAGAGTTGGGGGCAAAACAATAATTTATCAGTACCAATAAGCGAGTGCTAACCGGCTGTTTAGCACGGATAAAAACTAAATTGAGTCAACCAAGTAAAATAAACACTATCATAGTTTTGCCAAAAAAAAATAATGGCAAGATTGCAATTTTTAGATGGGGTAAAATCGTAATTTTAAACTGGAGGTAAAATAATATTTTTAACTGAGGGCAAAACCATTTTTTTATTTTGAATTGGTGGCAAAATCGTAATTTTTTACTGAGGGCAAAATCGTATTGTTTAGTTGGGGGAAAAAGAAAATTTTATTTTGAACTGGGGGCGAAATTGTAATTTTAAACTGGGAACCAAATTGTAATTTGGCAAGACTGTAGCTAGGGCAAAAATATAATTTTTTTTGAACCAGAGGAAAATCTTATTTTTCAACTAAGAGCAAAATCGTAAATTTAAGCTAGGGGCAAAGCGTAAATTTAATTTCGAACTGGGGGCAAGATCGTAATTTTAGGCAGGGGTAAAATCGTAATTTATCAGGAGTTATAAATAACTATATTATGCAAAAATTAAATAACTATATTATAAAAAAAAGGGTTGGCCGCCATATTTGGCCAGCCAAATGCTTTAACTATTCCGCCGACTTTTTGGTTTGTATGTATTGAAAATAGAGGAAGAACCAGCGAATATTTTATTTACATCTTAGAGTGAGGATCAAATATAAAGTTTATTTTGGCTAGTAAGGATAGGATGCAATAGGATTATGATATGTGGCAAAATTAGGGGTGAGCAAGTTTAGTTCCGGACCGAACCGAGAACCGAACCGAAGATATACCCAACCCGACCCGAACCCAAGTACCTAGGTATTTAGATCGGTTCCAATTTTTCATATAAAATAGGGTCGGGTCGATTCTCGGTTATTTTCATGGTGAAACCCAACTTGGACCTATGGACCGAAAACGACCCTATATTTAGGGTAGTGAATCGGTTCTTTATTTTATGTTTGATCGGTTCTCGGGTCGGGTTTTTCCTTTTGCTCACCCCTAGGCAAAATTTAAAATAAAGAGGAATGGTATTTTAGTCAATTTTACCCAATCTTTTCCCTTCTTTTTCTCTCTGTAACTTCAAAACCCACCATTTTCAAAACCCACAATCTTCAACCTTTTCTTCACTTTCTATCCCAATAATCACTACATTATAGTGCGATTTTCGTCACCAATCAATGATTCAAACACCCAATCAACGTGTTCTTCAACTTTTTGAAGAAATCCAGTTTAATTTCATACAATATCTCATTTTTTTCTTGCGATTTTGAAGCGAATCACTCGATTCGTTCGATTTGATCGCTGATAAGTGTTTCTAACATTCAAATTTCTTCAATCGTTGAAGAAATTTGAAGAAATCGGCTTTGATCTATGTAAGAAATTTTTGAATTAAATTTTTACAATCTGGGTTTTTGAATCGAGTCATTGCGTTTTACAAAGTAATCTTGGCGAGGGTCCGAGGGCCACGCCCCTGGGAGCAGGGTCCAAGGGGCGGCAGCCCCTGGCGGCATCAGAAAAATTAATTTTCTGGAAATTGTCTCATTTCGTAGACAGTTTTCGATCTCCTACTTCCTGGTTCAGACAATTCACAGACAAAACATACCCTAGTTCAATGCGTTTTAGAGAGAACACTTTCTTTTGTGTTTTTAGGTCATTGCGTTTTAGAAATAAAACATATTTATGTGTTTTCTGGCCATTACGTTTTAGAAAAACACATTTTTGCAAGTGTTTTTAGTCTATTGCGTTTTAGGTAAAACATATTTTTATGTGTTTTCAGTCCATTGCGTTTTAGAAAGAACACTTTCTTTTTGTGTTTTTAGGCCATTGCGTTTTAGAAATAAGACATTTTTATGTATTTTCTGACCCTTGCTTTTTAGAAAAAACACATTTTTGAAGTGTTTTTAGTCCATTGCATTTTAGGTAAAACACATTTTTATGTGTTTTCAGTCCATTGCGTTTTAGAAAGTACACTTTCTTTTGTATTTTTAGGCCATTGCGTGTCACAACCCCCGACCCCTTGCCCGGAAGGCGGGCAGCCGCGAGCTCGCACATTCGGTGGTATCGGTGTTTATTTAATTTTAGGAGCGGAATTTACATCAGGACCGTAGTTAGGAAATATTTTATCAGAGTAAAACACCTTATTTTATAAATAATAAACACATGGGTAAAACCTAACTTTCCATTCATAATATGTTTGTAGGGATAAACCCTAATTTACTGAAATAAAACTTCTTCTTTATTTAGGTAACTTTTGTAGCCACTTTTCCAAACCTTCAGTGCTCTCTAGCTGGTTTCTATTTGGCTTTCATATTTTTTTACCTGAAACGCGTTTAAAACATTTTTGTCAGTGAAAAATACTGGTGAGTGAATCCCAGTTTAATCAAAACAAGTTTTATTATTTTACAGCATTGAGGGCAATCCAGCAATTACATTTGTTTACATCTACTTTAATTACCACCCACGGTACTGTCAATCATGACTTGTGATCATGCTACTACTCACAGTGTAGTAACAAGTTATGTATACAAAACCCAAACATACCGACGATAATTGCAGATTTGCAAATACTCAATCACTGTTAATTATAGTTCAAAACAATTGAGGTTTTGTAAACACAATTTATAAAAAGAAAGGATTACTCACATTGCTAATTTAGGTATTTCCTTGTGACTTCCTGGTTATAATCTATTAATTTAAACAATGCACACGTCAAATTTACATTAGCTATAGCCCCCTCCCGAGACAGAACTCCAACGACTAAGTCAGGCAGAGCCTTGACATGCGTTACGGAGCACTAGATCAATCGGGCAGCGTATCTAATACGTAACCGGGGGTTATAATACTTACATCGAGGCAGAACTTTGCTATTTTAGTGGGTATTATGCCCGAGTATTACTTTAGCTATTAGAGAATTTAGAGATTTGAGAGAGAATTTTGATTTTTGAACGATTCTCAACTGAAGCCAATGGCTTCCATTTATAGTGTTGATCCGCCACTCTCTCGCGGCCCGCGAGAGAGAAGGCTTTGGCCTTCGCGGCTCGCGAGGCTCTCTAGGGTAGGCCCTAGCTTAGCTGATTCGACCACTAGACCCAACACGTTAACGACACATGGCAGCACCATGTGCCTGCCTACTGTTGAGCTGTGCGTCCCGCGACTGATGTGGCCAAGGGGGTCGCGCCCCGCGAGCGCCCCCTAAATTTTGTTTTTATTTAATTTTGTTAAATTAAAGGTATTTCGGGCCTATTTTTTCGTATACGGGATGCATTTTAGGACATATAGGGGTGTTTATAAGTATTTTAGGAGAGTTGTTATATTGCGTTTAAAAAAAAGACATTTTTAAGTGTTTTCTGGCCATTGCGTTTTAGAAATAAGATATTTCTTTGTGTTTTTTGTGCATTGCGTTTTAGGTAAAACACATTTTTATGTATTTTCAGTCCATTTCGTTTTAGAAAGTACACTTTCTTTTGTGTTTTAAGGCTATTGCGTTTTAGAAATAAGACATTTCTTTGTATTTTCTGGCCATTGCATTTTAGAAATAAGACATTTCTTTGTGTTTTTTGTGCATTGCGTTTTAGAAAAAAGACATTTTTTTACTTTTTTTTGTCCATTGCGTTTTACGCAACTGGGTTTTCGAAAAAAAAAAATATAGCAATAGCATACTCGTTTTAAAGATAAAAAACGCTCGTTTTTTTGGTGTAATTTTTTATAAAAAAAATAATATCGTATGAAAAAATTATTAACGTTTAAAAAATGGGGGGAATTGGAGGAGAGAGAAACTATTGTCCTGAATTGACTAGAATGACCTTACACAAACTCACGCGCCTCTTTTTTTCTTTTCAATTTCACTCATTTCATCTTTGCCCTTAATTAAATCAATTGATGGTCAATATTACTTTCTAGTCTTCCTAGCAAAAAAAAACTTCCTATTATATCGTAACCCTTATATCTAAATCTTGTGTCTTCCATATATAATAATTGCATGTAATCAAAATTTTAGCCTAGTTGACAAGCTAGATCGAGATGTCTTTTATTACTTCCATTCCACTTATTTCTCTTCTCACAAAATAAAGACCAAATGGACCATTTTAGTTTCTGTGGTTTGGGTTATTTTGTCAGTTTAGTCCAAAGGTTTCAATTTTCGTATGTGGGTCCAAAAAGGTTTTATCGTTGCCATTTTAGTCCACTGGGTTAACTTCATCTATTTTTTCAGTTTGGGGTCGGCGTGTCGGGTGGTGCTGAGCCCATTTTACACAGCGTCAACGGGGTTCTAAGTGAACGTCACACTGATGGGTCTCTTGCAATGCTTACTGTAGATTTTTCTAATGCTTTTAACCAGGTGGGTAGATCAGCCTTACTTCATGAGGTCAGGATGATGTGCCCTTCTATTTCTTTGTGGGTAGAATTTCTATACGGGCAACCAGCAAGATTGTATCTTGGAGATGGACCCATTGGGACCACTTCTTTTCGCTCTTGTTTTGCACCCCTCTTGTGCATCAGATTAGAGATGTAACACCTCGCAAAATCATGTCCATTATAATAAAGACACGTGTCATGAACTTAAACGTGTAACGAATTGTTTTCAAGGGACTAAAGTGGACAAACGATGAAAGTATGTAAGTAAAAGGATCCAAAGTGTCAACATGCCTTTCTTGTGCCTCTGATTGACCTTACACGACGTTCGTATTCTTTAATGAATAAGATGTCGAACATAGAAAGTCGTTTGTGCTTAAATTGAAAAGTTTACAAAGCATAAGGGTTAAATGTGTCAACATGTTTAAAGTTACCTCGGAGCGACCTTTTAACATTTCCGAGACTTTGTAATACTTCCTTATACTTCCAAGGATATTGGATAATAAATTCGTGAAGTTTCGACGCACATAAATGAATAAAGTGGTAAATCCAAGAAATAAGGATCAAATGCATCAACGTTGCAATTCAAGACCGTTCGGGTGACCTCGTAACTAACCGAAAGCTTAATGATGATTGTTTGAAGACTCAAGACCCTTAAAAGTTAAATTTGGGGGTTAAAAGTGCAATAAACAAAAGATAAAACAAGTTATGAAGGACCAAGGACTGAAATTGCAATTTATGAAAGTTTTTGTCCGGTTTAGGGGGAGCCTCGCGGGGCGCGTAGACCTCCTCTGGAGTCTACGCGGGCCGCGTAACAGGTGCCAGCGACCAAAAAACTGGCAGTTGCATGTTGCAGCCTGTTCCACCGCCATTGCATGGCTGATTTCGATACCAGGGACTGAGCAAATGGTTTTTCATGCACTAGGGACACTTGGGAACATCTGGTAACAACATAGGGACTAATGGATTGATCTTGGAGCATCTAATTTCCTATATAAAGAGCTTGTAGTTCTTGTGTTCATTTGCACACTTGAAGTTTTACTTCACAACTTACTCTCTGAAGCCTCCTGGAGCTAAAGGAAGCTTTCTCAAGTTCAAAATTCGTGCTAAGGACTCTAGTAAGTGTTCTTAGCTTCCTAAGTTTAAGTTTTATTAGTGTAATGACGGAAAGTCAAAGTTAGCGTAATTAAGCTTTGACTTAGTGATTAATCACAAACGGCCCAGCCATTATTTGAATTGAAAGTGGCTATGTGTTGGTAATTATGTAGGTGTTAAACCCTTAAAAGGGCACATCCTAATTATCACGTTATCTCAGTCAATTTTCAGGTCAAACTTCTTAACAAAAAGTCAAACGAGACTGTTTTTGCAAAATAATACATAACTGATAATGCTGAAGTTATGGAACATGTTTTAACACTTAAATAACTTGGTAATCAATATAAGAACATGTCTAGGCATGTTCAACCCGATAATTCTGAGTTTAGGACTCGGTTCGCAACCGAAAGTCGCAAAATTAGACTTTTGCTTTGACTTTCAGTTCTGACCCGATTTAGCTTGGTTTAGTTATGCCTTAGGGTTCCTTTGGGACCACATTACATGTTAGTATAACCCTCTGAGATTATACTATAAGGTTCCATAGAAATCTGATTCATATGCATGTTCCCTTTAAATGCTTAAAATGGACCATTATGCCCTTTTATCAATAAAACGAGATTTTTGAAAATGTGAGAGGACAAAAACCTTTGTTACTGATATTTAAGTATGTCCTAAAATTTTGACATCAGTTTATGGTCTGAAATAAGAGTTATGCTCGATATCGTAAAACAAAAGCTTTTTATTAATTAAATGGTCTTTTTTACATAAATCCTATTTAAACTCAAATTTTGGCACCAAACTTGCCACCTACTGTTAAGATATAGTATTTAGGGATTTTTGGAAATTTTTTTTAATTTTTAAACTGATCATAACATAGAGTTCTTGCATAGACTCGGTAATTGACGATAATGCCATTTTCGCTAATAAAATGAGTTTTACACATCCTTTACATGTCAAACCTTTTTCTACTGATTTTATACATTAAATAAATTATTTTAAACAGTAAAGGCTGATCAAAATCTCAGATTCCCTTAAACAACCCGAATATCGTCAAATACCGACTTTTATGCGATTTAGGCGCATATTATGTTTTAAAACCATATTTAGCATCTAAGACTTGTTACCTACTGATGTTATAACTAAATTTTTATACTTTAACAGTAAGTATAAGTCTTGAACTCAGATTTCCAAATTTGACCCTTAAAGCATATGTGAAATGACCAAAATGCCCCTACGGTGCATAGTTTGGCCATAAATGATAAAATTCACATATGTATGATATCTTACTGATATAAATTGTTAAAATAAATATTTTTACTGATTATTTTAGACCAGAACCTCAAATTATTATTTAACATCTTTTATAAACTTTAAAATGACCAAAATACCCCTACGGGGCTTAAATTAGTTTTAAATTCGTTTTGGGCATAATGGAAGGTATCCTACTGATATCACAACATATTTAAAGCATATTAACTTGTGGAACCTGTACATGACTCATTTGGTTACGCGTTATGTATATACGCGTTCGGTACGGTTTATGTAACTAGTTTGCATAAATTAACCGAAACGGGTCAAACCTTATCATTTTTACTTCAAAATCCAGAATGTGTTTAGTTTACCCATTTTATACAAGTCTTCATACTTGTCGGGTCTAAATCACATTCTAAACCGGTCTTCGCTTAATCTTGCGTTTTGAACCGTAAACCTTTCATTAAAACTAACCGGTCTAAGTTTAAACTTAAGTAAGACCCGTTAGGAATCTAATAGGTTATTAAAACCTTCGTTCCAGATTTAGGAGCCCAGTAAAAGCTACTTGTGCTAGCTGATTGATATACGGCTGAGATTAAAATTTATAATTTTTGCTCAGGTAAATACTTTTAACTTATTTTCCGTTATACGGGCTTGGGATACGGTATTTAATAATACCGCTTGGTCGGGTGTTGAATCTTTAATTGATTAGTGGTTAAATCATTGAAATAACCGTTTTAATCTGTTTTATTTGGTGCAATGCCTTTGGGGGGTTAATGACCGTGTCCTGGATATCCTCGGCTCATTCATTGAATGGCCACGACTTAAGCACGGGGTGTAGGCATACACCTGACAGTTGCGTATATAAAAGATATAACCACTCGTTGAGGATAACTCGCCGTGGGATTATATTAGTGGTGTGTCTAATAATCTTTAACCCGGTACTTCTAACCCGGGCTACTGAATGGACGACAAACATATAAATCTGTATACAAGATTATTTTAAATAATTGTCCCAAGTTATAAAAGATTTTAGGCCTTGTGCATCCAAATTAATTTTATAAATGTTTTTCAAAAGAGTCAGTTAATTGTATTTACCAGTGTAAACTGACGTATTTTCAAAAGGTCAAAGTGCAGGTACTACGCGTAATTGTCACACCCCCAAAATCCACCATGCGGAGTATCACCGCTTTGGAGGCGTGACATGACCAGGATCAAGCCACCAATCATATTGAACAATGTATTTAAAATAGATAAAATCCAACCACGCAATATAATTGGTGTTAAAAAACTAGTTAACCAAGTTCAAATTAAACAGCGGAAGCATAAGACGTAAAACCAAAACATAAGTTCAATAAGTCATAAGTTTAAATGTTTAACATGGAACTCAACAGTCCATTTCCCACAACGATCACTCCTCCCTGTGCAAGCTCCATGAGCACCTAACGACCTGAAAGGCATGTAACAACAAATCAACAACAAAGTTGAGCGAGTTCACAGTTGGGTGTTTGTTTTAGGTTGCTTTCGAAAACATAGTTTGTCTTTAGCTGGCTTACTTGCCGTGGGGGTTACCCCATAGTTGAAAATATGATTAACCAAATCCTTCTTTCCCAAACCATACCCATAATTAGTGGGGGCTTCCCCATGTGAACCACTAGACCATTACCATATCGACTACTGACGAAAGTAAGTTGTGCCCTAAGTCAATGTCTATCATCATTGAATGTTTGCCATGATCCATTAGTACACGCCCGTCCTACCGGCACGGTGTGAGGTTTGTCAAACCTAATAGCGCTATTAAATAATGACCCGCTCGCCATCGGCCTCGGCGATTAAGCCGATATAAAATGAGGGACTTAGGTGATAGAGTTTTGGCTAGTAGTTTAAGGTTGTTGTCCTATCCAAGGAGGACGAACGTATGTATTCTACCCAAGGAGAATATGCAGGATTAATATTGGCATCCTACCTATGGAGGATGGCGGTACATATCCTACCCAAGGAGGATATGTAGGTTCCATTTTAGTTTCTTAACCCATTCCCAAACCACCGGGAATCCCATGCCTAGTAGAAAGTGTTAACTCACCTTGGTTTGCTCGGTTAGATTAGTTACTCTAATAATCAGGAATCAAGCACGTCCTAATAAGGTACAAATAACAATCATTTTCTCGTGCATGCATAACACGTATCCTACGTACGGTTTATCTACTCATTACTTCTATCACATACCACACAATTCAAATGTCACACTCTGACTTTTGTGGAAAGATCATAGTTAAAAAAATACACTTGTAACACTTGTTAGAAAATATTTTCTATGTGTTGGAGTTTTTAGAAAATTTCGCCAGAGTTTCCTTTGTAAATGGAAATGTCCATGCTATTAAGCATATCATTTTCTTTTCCAAAAATCATTCAAACAATCAACAATCATTCACTAAACAATATTACATTCACCAGGTGTAAAAACAATGCACTCTACGTAGTAACATGAACTTGAGTTTTTGTAAAAACGCGTAGTAACTTGGTAAGGTATTTAGTGGGTTTAGATACCCTCCAAAGTGTGTTTACTTTTGTTAAAATCTCATCCTCGGGATTTTTAGATGTTCACAACTTGTGAACATATTTTACAAAAATATTTATTTACAACATTTTCATCTGTCACTAGTATCCATATACTTACTTTATTTCCAAAAATAGTGTAAGGATCATGATCTTTCAAAACCGTCTTTTAGACTTGGTTTATTTAGGAAAATCATTCACAAGTCTTGGGTTTACAAGTTTACTAGTTCACTAGGTTTATTACTTTGTAAGAAAATCATTTTTTACTTTCAAGTTCATGTTAGTCTAGGAGATGATTATTTCATGAAAGCACATAATCATTCCTAACTTGTTAAACCATGCTTTTAATCATGCTCTAACAAGTTCCATATGATGATCAATCATCATATTACTAGTAACCAACAAGCAAACATCATCATATACCAAACAACCTCATACTAACAATATTACATCATGTTTCATCTTATTTAAGCTTATGTTTCATGATTCAAGATTCAAGTCTTTTAGTGTTCATATGTTTCATCATAATATATCTATTAACCATCAAAAATGTGAAGTAACAAGAGTGCAAAGAAGTCTTACAACTGGCTTAAAGCTAGGGAAGATCAAGAAGCAAAAGTGGAGGATAATAGCAAACGAATGAGGTCCTTCAAGTTCCGCGAAAACCGAGCTTTCTAATTCACCTTGATACGCCTTGAGATATACTTGGAATACTTGAGATTGCAACAACAAAAATGGTGGTGGTGGGGGATAGGGTCGGCCGAAGGTTCAAGGGAGGAGAAGAAGTGATTTTTATGGTGAAAATGGTGATTAGTCTTGTGTACTTATGATCCAATTTTCTTTTGTACAAAGGTCTTAGTGTCTTCCTAAGTACACAACAAGATCATACTAAATCCCAATGCAAGATCTTTAGAGATTTAGGAAGATTCAAGCAAAATCTTAGGTGGGGTCCCTTGGGGCCGGTTCTAGCAAGGGGGGGGGGGTTAAATGAAAATTCAAATGGTAAGATGTGATTTAGTGGAAGGTTAAAGTGGTAAGTTTAGTGTTTAGTGTGTTACATGTTTCATGTAGTGTGTTATAGTGCTCGGGGACCATAACTAGCTCAGAAAAATAAAAACAATGTTTCTTGCAATATTTTAGTGTTCCGGGTAATGTCCGGTTGTTCGGTTAGATACCGTTCCGTTAAAGTGCTATGTTATTCCGTATAGTGTCCTTTATGTATCTTTTTGTAACACTTTTAATTCCCAACACTTAGGAAAGCCTACAGGACTATTTAGTCAATTTTCTGCACAAGACTAGTATGTTAAAAAGCACATGTAAGTATGACACAGTAATCAGAAAGCAGTTAAGTAATTCAGCACAGTCATCAAGCACTTTAATTAACATTAATAAATCGTACAGATACATGTAATTATGAGGGTTGTCACATTCTCCCCCTGTTAAGAAAATTTCGTCCCGAAATTTAGCACGTGGTTACTGAGGAAGCTAGTTAAGTTGCGTGGTTTCCTGGTTTTCCTGGGGTGTCACATCATCCCCCCGTTGGTTTGGAATTTCATCCCGAAATTCTACAGTAGCTTCAGCCTCAGTAGTGGTTGCACTTTTCTTAAACAACTAGGGATACTTGAGTTTCATTTGGTCTTCTCGTTCCCAGGTATACTCTGGGCCACGACGGGAATTCCAACGAATTCGAACAAGAGGTATTCTGGTACGCTTAAGAACCTTAACATACCGATCAGTAATCCCTACTGGTTCCTCGACGAATCGCCGCTGGTCGTCGATAGTGAGCTCCTTTAGAGGAACTATGAGGGTCTCATCCGACAGACACTTATTCAGATTCGACACATGGAAAACATTGTGAACTCCGCTGAGTTCTGCCGGTACATTCAGCTTGTAGGCCACCTTGCCAATTTTCTCAATGATTTCGAAGGGTCCAACATATCGCGGGTTGAGTTTGCCTTGTTTGCCAAAACGAGCTACACCTTTCCAAGGTGAGACTTTAAGTAGTACTCGATCCCCAACCTGGAACTCGAGTGGTTTCCTTCGCTTATCAGCATAGCTTTTCTGACGGTCACGAGCTGCCGCCATTCGTTGTCGTATCTGAGCAATCTTCTCGGTTGTATCTACTACAAGTTCTGGGCCAGTGATTTGACTGTCGCCAACCTCTGCCCAACAAAGAGGTGATCGGCACTTCCGTCCGTACAATGCCTTGAACGGAGCGGCCTGGATACTGGTGTGGTAACTGTTGTTATACGAAAACTCCACTAACGGAAGGTGTTTTTCCCAGCCATTACCAAAGTCGATTACACATGCCCTAAGCATGTCTTCAAGGGTTTGGATGGTGCGTTCAGATTGCCCATCCGTCTGTGGATGATATGTCGTGCTCATGTCTAATCGAGAACCAAAGGACTTGTGCATAGCTTGCCATAACTCAGATGTAAAACGCGAGTCACGATCAGAAATGATGGAGGTTGGCACTCCGTGCCTTGATACTACTTCTTTTAGGTAGACGTCTGCTAGAGTAGAAAACTTATCCGTTTCCTTGATAGCCAGAAAATGTACAGACTTGGTCAGTCGATCCACGATCACCCAAATGGTATCATTTCCGCGTTGAGATCTAGGCAGGCCAGTAACGAAATCCATGGAAATTTGCTCCCATTTCCATTTCGGGATCTCTGGTTGTTGGAGTAGGCCTGATGGTTTCTGATATTCGACCTTGACCCTAGCACAAGTCAAGCATTTACTGACGTAGGTTGCTATGTTGGCTTTCATGCTAGGCCACCAATACGTAGTCTTTAGGTCGTGGTACATCTTATCCGAACCAGGATGTACTGAATAACGAGACTTATGTGCTTCATCCATCACAAGCTCGTGTAAGTTTCCATAAAGTGGAACCCAGATGCGCCTTGTTACATAGTAGGCGCCGTCTTCCTTTTGTTCTAACCGCTTCCTCGATCCTCATAAGGACTCAGCCCGGATGTTCTCTGCTTTCAATGCTTCAACCTGAGCATCTCGTATTTGGGTAGGAAGACTAGATTGGATGGTAAGTTGTAACGCACGCACACGCTTAGGTGTAGTATCCTTTCGACTGAGGGCGTCAGCCACAACATTGGCCTTGCCCGGATGGTATTTGATAGCGCATTCATAATCATTCAAGAGCTCGACCCATCGGCGTTGTCGCATGTTTAACTCCTTTTGCTTGAAGATATGCTCGAGACTCCTGTGATCGGTGTAAATGGTGCACTTGGTACCGTACAGGTAATGTCTCCATATCTTAAGTGCGAAAACAACTGCTCCCAGCTCCAGATCATGAGTAGTGTAATTTCTTTCGTGAACCTTAAGTTGGCGCGATGCGTAGGCAATGACCTTGTCACGTTGCATCAACACGCAACCAAGTCCTTGGATGGAAGCGTCGCAATAAACCACAAAATCATCTGTGCCTTCAGGCAATGAGAGGATAGGCGCGCTACAAAGTCTGTCTTTTAAGTGCTGAAATGCGGACTCCTGTGCATCACCCCAACGATAGGTGACACCCTTCTGAGTCAGTGAAGTGAGAGGTTGCGCAATCTTTGAGAAATCCTTGATAAACCTTCTGTAATATCCTGCCAAACCCAAGAATTGGAGGATTTCTGTTGGTGTACGGGGTGCAGGCCAGTTCTTGATCGAGTCAACCTTGGATGGATCCACATGAATTCCATCCTTGTTTACTACGTGGCCTAGAAAGTGGACTTCGCGAAGCCAGAAGTCACATTTCGAAAACTTGGCACACAACTGCTCTGTTCGAAGAAGTTCCAAAATAAGCCTCAGGTGTTGCTCGTGTTCTTCCTGATTCTTCGAATAGATCAGGATATCATCGATGAAAAGTATGACAAACTTATCCAGGTAAGGTTTGCACACTCGGTTCATGAGATCCATGAAGACCGCAGGTGCATTCGTTAATCCAAAAGGCATAACCAGAAACTCGTAATGCCCATACCGAGTCCTGAATGCTGTCTTAGAGATATCCTCGTCTCGGACTCTCAGTTGATGGTAACCTGACCTCAGGTAAATTTTTGAGTAGAAACTCGACCCTTGCAACTGGTCGAATAAGTCATCAATGCATGGGAGAGGATAACGATTCTTCACGGTCACCTTGTTGAGTTCGCGGTAGTCAATACACATTCTGAAGGTACCGTCTTTCTTCTTCACGAATAACACTGGAGCTCCCCAAGGCGAAGAGCTAGGACGTATGAAACCCTTTTCCAAGAGTTCTTGTAGTTGCATGGACAGTTCTTCAAGTTCTGATGGAGCTAGACGATAAGGTGCTCGAGCTATGGGCGCTTCTCCAGGAGCTAGCTCGATTTGAAATTCAACTTGACGATGAGGCGGAAGACCAGGTAATTCCGCAGGAAATACCTCAGGAAAATCACGTACAATAGGAATGTCTTCTATCTTCTTTTCCTTCGAAGATGTATCAGAAACGAGGGCTAGAATAGCAGTGTGGCCCTTTCGCAAACACTTCTGGGCCTTAAGGAAAGAGATGATGCCCACAACAGCACCACTCTTGTCGCCATGAATCACGAGGGGTTCTTCACCAGAACGAGGGATGCGGACAATCTTCTCATTGCAAAGAATTTCCGCTTGCTGGTGAGATAACCAATCCATCCAAATAACAACGTCGAAACTACCTAGAACGATAGGAATAAGATCGATAGAGAAGGTCTGGCCAGCTAAGACGAGGTTACAGCCCTTAACTATGTGTGTGGCTTCCAGACTTTTACCGTTTGCTAGCTCTACCGTGTGTTTGGTGTTCAAAAGTGTTGGAGTGCGCTTAAGCATTTGACTAACTTTTAAGGACATATAACTAGTATCGGCACCCGAATCGAATAAAACAGTAACAAAGAAGTCATCCAGAAGAAACTTACCCATCACCACGTTGGGATCGTTCCTTGCATCACCCTGACCCAGCACGAAAACACGTCCCCTGGCTCCATTGCCATCATTGTTTCCCCCATTATTGTTTCCGTTCCCCTGATTGTTGTTGTTGTTTTGTTTCTGGTTCAACTGGGGGCAGTTTCTCTTGAAGTGACCTTCAGCACCACACTGATAACATCTCTTGTTACCCTGCTGTTGCTGCTGCTGATTCTGTGGAGCTTGTGGCTGCTGTTGACGATTCTGATTCGCAGGACGGGAGCTCCTGCAATCCTTGGCTTCATGACGCAGCTTGTTACATCTCTGATAACGACCCTTGTTGCACGGCCCGCTGTGGTGCAAATTACATCGATTGCACTTAGGGTGATTTCCCTTGTATCCACCCTGACCTTGATTCCCAGAAGACTGCTGACTGGGGCTCCTGTACTCATCTGTCTTTCGCTGCTGGGACTGAGACTGAACTGAAGTAGAACCCTTGCCTGAATTTCCATCCCACTTGCGCTTGTTATCACTGGGAGCATCAGAGGTAGTAGTAGCGCTAATGCGCTTGGGCAGCTTGTTCTGCTCAACTGCCTGATCAGTGAGACGATGAGCCAACCGAATGATTTGCTGAATGGTGCCAAGATTAGCCGAGGTCACGTGGCTCTGAATTTCTGGCACTAAACCCTTAAGGTACAGCTCGATACGCTTGATAGGAGGATCCACCATAGTAGGACACAAGATCGCTAATTCGTTCGATCTCTTTGTGTATGCCTCGATTTTAGACCCCGTCATCTTCAAATTGAAAAATTCCACCTCTAGCTTGTGGATGTCGTCACGACTACAGTACTCCTCTTTGATCAAATCTTTGAAGTCGTTCCATGGGGTGGCATTAGCAACCGCCAGCCCTAGCAGTTGAACCTGTGCTTTCCACCAGGTTAACGCAGCACCTTCGAGTGTTCCAGTAGCAAATTTCACCCTACGATCTTCAGGGCATTCACACATCTTAAAAACAGACTCCATCTTCTCGAACCAGTGAAGAAGACCTACAGCTCCTTATGTGCCGCTGAAAGTACTAGGTCGGCAATCCATGAACGTTTTGAACGTACATACGGGAGGCTGAGCATGTTGACCTGTGGCGCGAGAATAAATACAATGTTAAGCACAAGAGTTGGTTTGCGAGAGTAGGATCTAATCATCCTAGGATAGGTCGAAATGGCAGGTTATACCTCCTGCTGGAACTGCTGCGAGTGCCTCAACAACTCATTCGTTGATCAAAGTTGTCAACTGGGCTTGAGTTAGGTTGATACCACCACGTCCTCCGCGTCCGTTCATGATCTTCACAACGAAGCAACGTAAGTGAGAAAAGTGCCGCGAAAGTGCGTAAGCGTGGGACATCAGAAGAGAGTAAGCACACAAGGCTCAAATAGCAGTTATCACGTTAACTAATGCACTATGTGAACTATCAAACAGACAATATACACATAATTCATACCACCTATTGTGTCGAGTCTTGCACGTGGAGTGAAGCGTCGTTGTGGATCGTTAAGCACTTTACAGGTTATAGTCTGGTTTTGTCAAAAAGCTTTTCCCTTTTTAAAACCATGTTCACTATAACCAATGGCTCTGATACCAATCTGTCACACCCCCAAAATCCACCATGCGGAGTATCACCGCTTTGGAGGCGTGACATGACCAGGATCAAACCACCAATCATATTGAACAATGTATTTAAAATAGATAAAATCCAACCACGCAATATAATTGGTGTTCAAAAACTAGTTAACCAAGTTCAAATTAAACAGCGGAAGCATAAGACGTAAAACCAAAACATAAGTTCAATAAGTCATAAGTTTAAATGTTTAACATGGAACTCAACAGTCCATGTCCCACAACAATCACTCCTCCCTGTGCAAGCTCCATGAGCACCTAACGACCTGCAAGGCATGTAACAACAAATCAACAACAAAGTTGAGCGAGTTCACAGTTGGGTGTTTGTTTTAGGTTGCTTTCGAAAACATAGTTTGTCTTTAGCTGGCTTACTTGCCCTGGGGGTTACCCCATAGTTGAAAATATGATTAACCAATTCCTTCTTTCCCAAAGCATACCCATAATTAGTGGGGGCTTCCCCATGTGAACCACTAGACCGTTACCATATCGACTACTGACGAAAGTAAGTTGTGCCCTAAGTCAATGTCTATCATCATTGACTGTTTGCCATGATCCATTAGTACACGCCCGTCCTACCGGCACGGTGTGAGGTTTGTCAAACCAAATAGCGTTGTTAACTAATGACCTGCTCGCCATCGGCCTCGGCGATTAAGTCGATATAAAATGAGGGACTTAGGTGATAGAGTTTTGGCTAGTAGTTTAAGGTTGTTGTCCTACCCAAGGAGGACGAACGTACGTATTCTACCCAAGGAGAATACGCAGGATTAATATTGGCATCCTACCTATGGAGGATGGCGGTACATATCCTACCCAAGGAGGATATGTAGGTTCCATTTTAGTTTCTTAACCCATTCCCAAACCACCGGGAATCCCATGCCTTGTAGAAAGTGTGAACTCACCTTGGTTTGCTCGGTTAGATTAGTTACTCTAATAATCAGGAATCAAGCACGTCCTAATAAGGTACAAATAACAATCAGTTTCTCATGCATGCATAACACGTATCCTACGTACGGTTTATCTACTCATTACTTCTATCACATACCACACAATTCAAATGTCACACTCTGACTTTTGTGGAAAGATCATAGTTAAAAAAAATACACTTGTAACACTTGTTAGAAAATATTTTCTATGTGTTGGAGTTTTTAGAAAATTTCGCCAGAGTTTCCTTTGTAAATGGAAGTGTCCATGCTATTAAGCATATCATTTTCTTTTCCAAAAATCATTCAAACAATCAACAATCATTCACTAAACAATATTACATTCACCAGGTGTAAAAACAATGCACTCTACGTAGTAACATGAACTTGAGTTTTCGTAAAAACGCGTAGTAACTTGGTAAGGTATTTAGTGGGTTTAGTTACCCTCCAAAGTGTGTTTACTTTTGTTAAAATCTCATCCTCGGGATTTTTAGATGTTCACAACTTGTGAACATATTTTACAAAAATATTTATTTACAACATTTTCATGTGTCACTAGTATCCATATACTTACTTTATTTCCAAAAATAGTGTAAGGATCATGATCTTTCAAAACCGTCTTTTAGACTTGGTTTATTTAGGAAAATCATTCACAAGTCTTGGGTTTACAAGTTTACTAGTTCACTAGGTTTATTACTTTGTAAGAAAATCATTTTTTACTTTCAAGTTCATGTTAGTCTAGGAGATGATTATTTCATGAAAGCACATAATCATTCCTAACTTGTTAAACCACGCTTTTAATCATGCTTTAACAAGTTCCATATGATGATCAATCATCATATTACTAGTAACCAACAAGCAAACATCATCATATACCAAACAACCTCATACTAACAATATTACATCATGTTTCATCTTAGTTATGCTTATGTTTCATGATTCAAGATTCAAGTCTTTTAGTGTTCATATGTTTCATCATAATATATCTATTAACCATCAAAAATGTGAAGTAACAAGAGTGCAAAGAAGTCTTACAACTAGCTTAATGCTACGGAAGATCAAGAAGCAAAAGTGGAGGATAATAGCAAACGAATGAGGTCCTTCAAGTTCCGCGAACACCGAGCTTTCTAATTCACCTTGATACGCCTTGAGATATACTTGGAATACTTGAGATTGCAACAACAAAAATGGTGGTGGTGGGGGATAGGGTTGGCCGAAGGTTCAAGGGAGGAGAAGAAGTGATTTTTATGGTGAAAATGGTGATTAGTCTTGTGTACTTATGATCCAATTTTCTTTTGTCCAAAGGTCTTAGTATCTTCCTAAGTACACAACAAGATCATACTAAATCCCAATGCAAGATCTTTAGAGATTTAGGAAGATTCAAGCAAAATTTTAGGTGGGGTCCCTTGGGGCCGGTTCTAGCAAGGGGGGGGGGTTAAATGAAAATTCAAATGGTAAGATGTGATTTAGTGGAAGGTTAAAGTGGTAAGTTTAGTGTTTAGTGTGTTACATGTTTCATGTAGTGTGTTATAGTGCTCGGGGACCATAACTAGCTCAGAAAAATAAAAACAATGTTTCTTGCAATATTTTAGTGTTCCGGGTAATGTCCGGTTGTTCGGTTAGATACCGTTCCGTTAAAGTGCTATGTTATTCCGTATAGTGTCCTTTATGTATCTTTTTGTAACACTTTTAATTCCCAACACTTAGGAAAGCATACAGGACTATTTAGTCAATTTTCTGCACAAGACTCGTATGTTAAAAAGCACATGTAAGTATGACACAGTAATCAGAAAGTAGTTAAGTAATTCAGCACAGTCATCAAGCACTTTAATTAACATTAATAAATCGTACGGATACATGTAATTATGAGGGTTGTCACATTCTCCCCCTGTTAAGAAAATTTCGTCCCGAAATTTAGCACGTGGTTACTGAGGAAGCTAGTTAAGTTACGTGGTTTCCTGGTTTTCCTGGGGTGTCACAGTAATGGGCTGGCTACTCCTAGTATCAAATAAAGAGTCTTGCAAGCTTTTGATGCTTAAAACTGTTGAACAATGTTTCTTTTTATTTTAGATCCGCCTGTGGATCCACTTACAATCCGTTGTATAATATTTTATTATACTTTCGAATCGGTTTGTATAAATTACTTTTAGACTTCCGCTGTGCATTAAACTGTGAATTATTGACTATGATGATATCAACTACGTCACGATACTCCCCACCGGTAATACGTGGAAATATCGGGGTGTGATAAGAGACAAATGCAAGCTTCTCCTTCATGCTTGGTATCTTGACGATGGGACTGCCATTGGAGGTTCAGAAGAGGTGGCTAGAGTGTTGGACATCATTTAGGTGATGGGTCCAACATTGGGTCTTGAACTTAATATTAAGAAAACTGAACTATTTTGACCTTCTTGTGATGGTAGCAAGTTTCGTGAAGGGTTATTTCCTACGGACATCGGGAGGCCATTAGTGGGGGTGAAGCTTATTGGGGGTGGGGGCGTTAGTAGAGACGCAAGCTTTATTAGTGGGTTGGCAAAGAAAAGAGTTGCTAAGGCTGTAGATTTGATGTGTCTTCTGCCCAAATTAGGTGACCCGCAGAGTGAACTACTCTTGCTTTGATCCTGTATGGGCATTGCCAAACTTTTCTTTGGCTTGAGGACATGCCAACCTGTACACGGGGAAGATGCGGCGTTGTTCTTTGACAAAGGTTTGCGTGAGGCAATTGAGGAATTGGTGGTTTATGGAGGTCCTTTCTTTGGAGGCTTACAGTGGCGACTTGCTTCCTTACCTATTAGGTTTGGGGTTGTATTCAACTGTAGAGGCTTCTACCTATGCTTTTGTGGCCTCGAGGGCCCAATCACGGGTGCTACAGGACCACATCTTAAAAGACAGTGGCATATGTGGTATGGATTCTGATTATGTTTGTGCTTTGGCTTGTCTTCATGATATGATTCCAAGCTTTGACTTCAGCGGTTTCACTAATAAGGACACCGCCCCCCTAAAGCTCAACATGCATTGGTGAGTGCTCTTTTTAGTAAAATTGTCCATGACATCGAAGTACATTTTGACTTGACCGTTAGACAAAAAACCGTTTTTGAGTGTCTACAAGCACCACATGCACAAGATTTTCTTCTTGCTATACCTATAGATGGGTTAGGCCAGCATATGTCACCAGTGGAGTACCGTACTATCCTTAAGTATCGCCTCATGTTTCCTTTATTCCCAGTTGATGAGCATGCCTTGTTTGTCATAAGGCGTGTTTAGATTCTTTTGGGGAGCATGCAATTCTTTGTAGAGAGCTCTCGGGGTTCAAATACCGACATAATTTGGTTAGGGATGTACTTTTTGACATATTCAGGCGCGCTGGTATTTCTGCTAAGAAAGAGGCACCCGTTAATTTCTTAACTGCCTTTGGAAGGGAGATCTACCTTTCGACCAGCCGACATTCTGGTCTTTGGATGGGTAGGAGGAAAACATGCATGTGTGGATCTAACAGGGGTTTCCCCGCTTGTGGGCTTAGTGGGTAGTGCTTTCACGGTGTGTCAGGTTGCTTTAAATGTTGTTTCGGGTAAAGTGACCAAACATGAGAAAGTGTGCCTTAACAACCAGCACGTGTTTATCTCATTTGCTTTTAATACTTTTGGTTTTCTGGCGCCAGAGGCTGTGGACCTACTTAGTCGAGTTCAAATGGTCATGCATAGTAATGTTATGACCCCAAGATCTATTGATGTGGTTTTTAAAAAAACTTGGTTTTGCTATTCAAAGAGGGGTAGCGACGCAGCTTGTTGTGTAAGACCCTAACACGTATTTGACAAAAGTCGCAGCGGAAATTCGTGCCATAAAATTTCTTTCATTACAAACGTCTTGACTTACTTGAAAGTTTATTTTAAAAGTATCTCTTTTACAAAACAAAAGCATAACTCCCGTTTACTAAAGTACATACTCGACTATTCCCGTACAATCTATCTTATGACTCGGTCTTCGATCTCTATTCCTTGTGATAATCGCCCGTGATCAATACAACCTGCACTCACCACATACATTCATAACATTAGCACACATTATATAAACAAGATTCATTCACGTACACTTCACATTTCGTCACTTTTCAAACTTTAAGCATTTCATCTGCGTATCCATTTCCTGGTGAGGCTTCAATAACGTACCTGCATTACTTTTCATTCTCAAGGTACACCATTAATAACGTTAACACTCAACGTGTCTAAATCATGCATACATACGTACTTACATACATACATACATACACATCTACATACGTACATACCTTTCCTACAACTTTACATACGTGCATACACTCATACATGTCTTTATACATACATACATACACAACTACATACGTACATACCTTTCCTACATCTTTACATACATGTATACACTCATACATATCTTTATACATACATACACATCTACATGCGTACATACCTTTCCTACATCTTTACATACATCCATACACTCGTACATATCTTTATACATACATACATACATACACATCTACATACACGTACAAGATCTTGCATACTTCTTACATACTCATACGTTAATTACATGGGACTTAGACTTTGATTTATAGCCCATAAACATCTAAATATCGATCAAAATCATGTTTAGGAAGCCCGCCGTAGTCCACGGATAACAAACCGAAGCCTACGATACATAAATCAACTTAAATAACAAATTTCATGTTTTTGGACTTGGGGAGGGCGTCGGCGACGGCCCGTGGTTCTTCCCGTAGCCAAAAACCCCGTAGACAGGTAATTAACCCGTCAGCAAAAAAACTAACTTTCTAGAGCCCGTCGGCGACGGCCCTTAGCCCGTCGGCGACGCCCTCTAGAAATGGCACTTTTCTGCAGTTCCGTTTCGTCGTCCGTACGCACTAAAACGCGCATAACTTTTGAACCGTTTACCCGTTTAACCTCCCGTTTCTTCCTACATGCTTGTAAATTCACATTCTATCATATGAACTTAAAATCCCACATCCGAATTAAGGAAATTCTTAACTTACACGCTATCGTCTTATTATTCATTTATGATTTATTCGACCCGTTCATGCATTCATCCACATAACTTGTTTGTTTGACCATAACTTCTTATGAACCTAATAATGTCAACATTGTCTATCATAAAAGATTAAGTTCTCGGATGTCTTGTATCCTCTTGACCCATTTTCGCTCAAGAGCTTATTTTGACCCGTTAAGGGTATTTGCGCATTTTAAGGTCCTTAGCTTACGAAAATCATACTTCTCGCTTTCTTACTTTTTCAAAACATTCATTTAATCAAATAGCTTGTTTGTAGTCAACTTTTAAGACCATTTGCTCGTTTTACCCATCAAGGGCGTTTTTGTCAACTTTGCTCTATCCTTAACAACAAAGGACTCCCTTGCATAAGTAACCAATCCTACTACTTAGCTACAATTCTTAATCACACATACCTTGCTCGGATCAAAGCTAAGATCCGTTTAATACTTCATCGGTCTCATACAATTCTTTCCTACTTGACCTCGATCATCATACTTAATTAAATTGCACATAACTTTACATAAACAACTAAGAAGTGATTACGAAAATCACTTCCCTCATGCATCCGTGTTCACATTCGTTCCTCGCCACTTCTTGACCCGTTAGCCTTCCGTGCTTGATTCCGTCTCGACATGATTCCTATACTTCCATGTCATCGAAATCACATTCTCATTAGCATACACAGTTGTACATGTTAACGATCATATCGATCGCATAATTCACATTTGACGTTATAGTCACTTCTAACAAGCATAATACCTATAACCAAATTCATACCATTTCCAACTCGTGAAATCCGTCATGTCATCGCATTAAACACACATACGTCTAACACGCACCGTATAACTTACTTGAATCTTACAATTATGACAACATGTCTAACCATTCTTCTTATACACAGTTGACTTATTAGAAGTCAACGGTCCATTTACTTTAACTTTCGACTTATCATTATATACCCGTAACATCATAATCGACTATACGGACGACAATATATACATTTTATCATACGATTGGTGTGCGTACCACCTTTTAAGCATAACGTACAACTAATTCATGCACAATCTTCTAAATTCATACATAGTTCATCCAATCCTTCTACTAATCAACATGTGGTATTTAAAATTAAACATCAAACATATTATCATCACATTTTATTCACTTCATCTAACAACAATTCATCATTTCTTATCCAATTTCTTTAAACATTCACACATATAAACGATTTCAAACATCAATAATATAAGCATATTATCATTTTCATCATATCACCAAAACCCACTTCATAACTATTTCTCTAATCACTTACAAGTGATCTAATCATAAGTTCTTCATAATTTCTTCATGCTTTTGATGTGTGTACTACTTCCTAAGCACAGTGTACAACTAGTTCATGCATATCCTTCTAATCTCATACATAATTCATCAATTTCTTCCTTCTAATCAACACGAATCATACATGCATAAACATCAAACATACTAGTATCACATTTCTTTCAATTCCTCTAACAAGAATCCATCATACAAATCAAAATACATCAACATTCAACAAGAATTAGACATGGATGATGATTCAAATCATCATTCTCACCATAACTAATGGGTTTCACCCTTAAATATCAAATTAACCTAATTCATGCATAAGCCATGTTCTAGATGATGATTCTAACACATGTTCATACTCAATTTCATACAAATTCACGGATTAGAACATAACCCACTTCGTTGAAGATCACCAATCTAGAATTTAAGACATACCTTACGATCCCCTTGTGAAGGTGATCGTTATTCTATGCTCGGATATGAATTTAAGCTTCGTTTGGCCTTTCAATTTGATGAAAAAGATGATGTTAGGGTTCTTGGCTCCATGGGAGTCTCCTGCTCCTTCTCGAACACACGATGTGTGTGTATGTGTGTATTTGTTTTTCTTTTATAAATTCAACTTTCATTTACTCCACTTTAGTCCCTCAAGTTTGCCATTTATAATAATTGGCACAACTCTCATCCCTAAATTGTTTCTTTCATATTCTTAACTAGGTTAAATAACCTAGTCATTTATTCCTTGATGCACCATATCATAACATTTAACGAATATAAACATTCGGGTTTTGGGGTGTTACATGTTGCCCGTTTACCAACTATCTCGATGTAAATTCATAACACGAAAAATTTAAGGAAACTACTAGTATACTCGTCCGGTGAATAGGTTTTGGGTGCTGAAAATAAATAAATAAATAATTTTTAGAGTAAAATATTAGATTACTTATGTCATCAATTGGAGGAATCCGAACGCTTGATCCACCACCCAACTTTGAAGTGGAAGGATTTAAATATGAAGGAAACCACATTTAACGATATCTTCAACCGAAAGGTCTATTTATATTAATAGTATTAGTTATTTTACTACAAATGAACTTAATCACATTATGCCACGAGAGATTCTAAGAAATCATGACATGTGGACGCCAGTTCCATTAATAGGCGTCACTTACGAGTCTTCATAGGGGGTGATTAGAGTTTTATTAACGTTTTATGATGTTTGTACTTGGCTATTTATTATTGAACTAAGTATTTTATGTATTAATATTAGTTACTTTTTGTGTTATAAATTAAAATTATATGTTATTTATCTTTAGCATTTAACTCAAACTCAAATTAATTGTTTTAAGAAAAGTCTAGTAAACTCGAGGGAACTACAACTTGCCCCTTTAGGGACCATATGGAAAAAATGAGGTGGCAAGTTATTAACAAGATGAAAACGGGACGTGCAGTCCCGATCGAAAACACCACCACGTCCTTTTTGCTTCAAAATCTTGGTGGCTTTCCCAATTTGGTGACCCTCACACGTGCACACACACCAAATATGTGTATATATGTGTATGTATATGCATATAAACCAAGCAATTTTTAAAATTTTTCCCCTTTTCTATATCATTGTGGCATATGGTGGTTTTTTGTGGATACCCTCCAATTTTATAAATTATGGGAGTTGGCGAAAAAGTTGATGTGGTTTTTGGGAATATTCACCCTAAGAATCTTCAACAAGTTCGAAAGTATTTTGATTCGAGAATGACAACCTAATTTTATGTAATTCACTCGGTCAAACTTGTTGACTATCGAAAGGAAGGCTTTTTTAGAAAAAAGAATTGTTCGTTCACCAAAAATTGGTGAATAACTGAATACCCTCCACCTTAAGAATCTTAAATCTAGTTTGAAAGTATTTTGATTCGAGAATGCCAACCTAATTTTATGTCCTTCGTTCGGTCAAAGTTGTTGACTATCGAAGGGAAGACTTTTTTTTCAGAAAAAAATGTCTGTTCTTTACTTGAAAGAGAAATCCTTAAATTTCAAAATATCGCTATTCGTTATTAGTAAGTACGTTGAGCCTCTTGCTATGCTTTAAAACAACTCAAAATGAGTAAGACATTCTCTTATTGATTTAGAAATTTCAACCTTTTATTTTGAATAAATAATATATTTTGAATAAATAATGTGGATTTACATATAATATAAAATGTTTGTGATCGTTGATGAATGAAATGTTTGCTATTCAAAAAGGTGTAGTGGCGTAACTTGTTAACCGTTTACCTTCTATTTCGATGTAAGATTTTATTTATTGTAATTGATGAATTGGATATAAAATGGAACATGAAACTATAGTAATGTAGAGTTTCTCCTACATTATGAAAAATATATTTGTCAGGATGCATAAAACAAACAAACAATTACCACTTCACTATTGAAATAAATGCAAGTATAGATTAACACACCGATCAAGTTTTAAGATGTTTAAATAACAAAACCGTACAAACAATATTTAAATAACAAAAACTAGACCTTTTCTTAAAAATATTGGTGACACATATATCAACATGAATCCCATAATATAACTTTAATAGTTTAAAAATATGAAAATTATTTTGAGTTTGACTTTTGATATGACATTAATACTGTCAAGGTTGTACATGTCTGTCCGAATATAAATGAACAAAATTGACTAAGGCCCAATGATGGTGTTAGAACATTCAATCTGGAACCAATGTTGAATGTTGTTGTCCACATATCATTGTTCACCTTTGTTGACTAGTCATCTCGACAGCAGGATAGTAACTTTTTTTTATTAAACTAGCAATTTGCTACACCAAACATACAATCCACTAAAACACACTTACAAACCAGAAAAACAAAAACAAAAACAAAACAAAACAAAAGGACTATTGGGCCATGCCCCTCCAGCGAAATGCCTCAGAACCCAAGCAAACTAAAGGTACCCACCGTTAAAATACAACAAACCTCTTCCAAGCTTCAGTAGTAATAGCCTTGATTTCTTTCCAGGGGCGGATCTACGTTGTATCAAGGAGATGCATGGGCTACCCCTCAACTTTCTCGTGTAAAGGATGAAGAAGGGGAAGATGGGTGAAAGAAATAAAAAAAATGGTGAAATAGAGCACGGTAAAAGTACTCGGTAGGTGAAAGGAAACATGTTTCTATCCTACTCTCTTGTCCTATTTGTATATTTAAACAAACTCTTATATTTTGTTTTATACGCTTATTTTCTTTACTTTATATTTTAATTTATAAGTTTATTTTCTTTACTTTAAAATGACATTCATTTTTAGTTTAGGTTACATTATTTTTTATTTAACACCTTAAATTTCTTGTTACTGTATTATGTATAAAAAACTTTTGCTAAGTGTTAAATATTAAACGATAAAAAGAATTTCAAATATGTCACTTTAATATTACAATTATGTAGGTAGAGTCATTCGTATTTTACTTTTATGTAGAACTTTTTTATTGACATGTGCTAATGGAGATTAAAAAATATCGATTGTGACCTTGCGGATTAAATACCTGGTTTCACCACTATCCATGAATTGTTTATGAATGTACGGTAACAATATAATTTTGAGATATCCCTGAATTTTTTTTCTAGTTCCGCCACTATTTCTTTCACCACCTTTGTCACCAAAACTGGTCTTTAATTAAAAACTTAATCGTTCCTCATCTCCCAAATACTCCAAATAGTAGTCAGAAAAATAGCATACACAACCTTCATTTTCTTTTTAGACCCGCCAATATGATGGTGAAACTCCACCACATCCTTGAAACAAAACGGAAAGAATGGTGGAGTTTACACCATTGAATGACTAACTGCCAAATGGTTTACGCAAACTGCAAGTCAACGAACTCCTTAAATAAGCTGCACACCACACAATCTTCCAACCCAACCTAAATGCCTCTTGCCACCAACGCGGACTTAGTAGGGAGGTGCTCCACATCAGCCCTCCATGCCACAATACTAACCTTAGGAGGTACCCAGTTATTCCAAGTAAAAACTCTGCTCGGTTGTAACCTGTTCGAATGTTGAAAGAAGGCTTTTAAGCTGCTCGCAGAATACATACCAGAGGAATGTAGATCCCATGACCAACTATCCCTCCCGGGAGATAAAGTGACACCCTGCAACAAAATGTTAATCTGTTGCAGCTCAAAAAATTCACTCGGGAATGTCATTGGCCTTTTCCAATCCCAATTACACCCCTAGCCATCCGCCCTTGAGACCACCTGCTTCGCAACTGATGTCATGTGAATTAGGTATATTAGTTTAGTAATATTAAGGACATTTAAGTGTGTTAAGTTAACAACTTCAAAGTACGATTATCTAGTTTCAAATTTAAAAAAGATGACTTTTATTTAAATTAAATAGATAAAACGGGCATAGAACCCATTGCATGTAGTATAACTTTAGATAAGCTGGACAATTAGTTAAACCACTGTTACATTGAAACTACTTCTAACAAAGTGAAAACATCTGGATTTTCAAAAATGTTGGAAGGGTTCCCGCACTTTTGAAATCCAGTACTTTTGGTCCTGTGTTGACTTGGTCTTTTGGTCTTCAGTCTTGACCGTGTTAACTTATTGACCCAACACTTTGAACTTGTCTTGAGTATTTGTTTGATGTAGCAGTTATGTTTAAGCAGTTGTTTGGGAAGCTTTCAAGGCAGGAAACTGCTAGACTCTTGTTTGTAAAACATATGATATTTAAGGTGTTAGAAAAACTAATTAATAGCAAACCACTTGTTCGCGCGGTACACACTAAGGGTTTGCGGTAAAGGTGATGTTTCCAGGAAAATTTGAGTTTTTGGGAAAAGGATATGTTTTTGAGAAACCTTTAAGTTTACGAAAAATGTAGTTTGCGGGATAAATTGAGTTTTTGAGAAAACTTTAAATTTTCGAAAAAATGTACGTAAGCCTTTAAACCCATAAACCACTAAACTTCGTAAACCAATGATCCGCAAACTGTCAACCCGCAAACTCAAAACGAGAACCTAGTAAATTGTAAACTAATATACCCGATAAGATTTAGTTTGAGATCTATGGGATTAAAAAATCATATGATTTCAGTTTAGATTTTGAAACTTTTAAGTATATCCAAGGTTTATTAGATTTCGAAAATATTCTATTTATTTATTTTAAAGATTTCGAAAAAATCTTGGAGATAAAACATCAATCAGAAACTTCGAAACGGGTTTTAATCAAGATTACTTCCTAAAATAAGGGGATTTTCACGAAATTTATGATGAACATCAAGAAACTTAGGTTGAACATCTTCGTTTAGTACTTTATTTTCTGAGAGCGAAACCTTTAAAACTTGTATTATTTCCAGATTTCAAAAATAACATATGATCTCGAATATAATGAGATCATAATCTGATTCTTATAAAAGACCCTTTATTACCCAAAACAGGGAAGCATAGAAACAATTTTTCTATACGAATTTTATCAGGTTTTCCTCAACAATAGTTAGTTTTTCGGTTTTAATTCTAGATTCAGGGAAACCAACACAATTGATTGAGCAACATATACTCTGGTACCACGTGTTGATCAGTTCTGTAATAATTGTATTGAAAACATGATAAAAGATTAATACCTATCACATCATAGAGTCCAGTAACTGCAACAAAGAGGGAAGTAGACGTCATCACATTAGCTTGGTCGAATTCCTGTTTACTGTGGATAGTTTATGATGGTGATTATGTGTTCTAAAGAACACGATTGAGAGAAAGAGAGTAGGGAACTATGTCGTGATGTTAATGATTGTGTAACCTTTATCTCTCTAGTTATCTCTCCTTATATACACCTAAGGGGAAACCCTTGATTATTTTATTATTTATTTATTATTTTTTTTGCAACGACGAAACCCTTGATTAATTAGGAAGGGTAATTATGTTCATCAAACAATTACCAACTAATCTAATAAGGAATAATATTAATATTTTAATCAGTTATATAATATAAATGATAATGATGGTCATATAAATAAATATATTAATATATGTATTTATTCTTTTAGATTAGTCTTGTAATTCATTAATGTATGTGGTATTGTCAACATATTTATCCTTATGGTTACAAAGTATCTCACAAGTCATAATGAGTTTAGTTCTAATCATGAGACATAATGATAGTAATTAGAGTAGGTTACGGAAGGAAAATTTAATCTTCAATTGAAACGATAGAAATAGGATAAAGCTAAGGCTCGTATGTGATGCATAAATCACCACACAAACAAGCAATATGATGAGAATATCCAACCAAAGATACATATACACCACTACAGTTAAAGATTTTGTCTATGAACACCACCCAACGTGCCAAGGTTGAGTTATCAAAGACAAATTAGTTTAACTCATAACGAATGAGAAAAATCAATACACATCGATAACAGGGTAAGTATAAGCATTTCCTCTCCTTCCTAAGAGCAACAATAGGATCCCCTTCCTAGGAGCAGCAGTTGAAGTTTCCTCCCCAGAGCAGTAGTAGAGTTTCCTCCACTATTCGGAAGGAGCAGCCAACGTAGGAGAAGGAGGGGTGATGCCTCCTCTCCTTTAAAGTGAGTTAGACATAAGAAACACTTGGACTACAATGGGCCCATCAGGCTTAAGGAGGCCCACACGAAGATATAAGAGAGATTTGGATTATGACAAGCCCATTAGGCTTAATGTGACCCACATGAAGAAAACCCATCATAGCCCATCAAGTCACTATAAATATAAGCAAATTCCCACTCATTCAAGACGCCTCATATTAGTGAAAGTTCCATCATTCACATCTCATCTCTTTACAAAAGTAGCAGCTTCTCCTGTCTGCTTCTCCTTAGCTGATGAAACAGCTCTTAGCTACTGAAGCACATTTCTTTCCAATTTTTTGTTTTGGATATCATAAATTTTGAATACGAGTTCAGATAATGAAACATATATCCAAAATTCTAAAAAAAAAAGCACAAAACAAAAGTTCAGAAAAAAACAAACATTCTTAAAAAAAATTGGATACTTTTCCAACATAGCAAATAACAAATGAAATATCTGATGTTCCAAAAAAAAACCCACACAATCCATTATTAAAGATAACTTTCTTAAAAACTAGTTTAAATGAATCGATATTGATATGTAAGGTTGTAGGTATACAATTGATCTTCGATGTTGAGGTGAAACAAAAATTCTTAAAAACTAAAGTGAAACAAATCACCTATAAACTAAACTAAGTTGATATGAATCGATGTTGCTGTGTAAAACTATAACAACCCTCTTACGACACCCTAAACGTTCCTATTATACCCCGTATACGAGAAATGGTCCTAAAATATCTTATAATGAATAAAAATCAAATAAAAACAATAATATGGTGCCCTCGCGGGGCGCGAACCGGTCAAGCCAGGTCTGTCGCGGGCCGCGACGTAGTGACACCAGGCGATACACCAGTCCACCACGTGTCCTAACGCGTGTGAAGGCTACTGGTTGACTCGACAAGGCTAGGGCCTACCCTAGTGTCCTCGCGGGCCGCGAAGGGCGACCCCATGATCATCGCGGGGCGCGAGCCGCCATACGAGCAGCCCTATAAAAGGGACCGAAGGCCTCAGTTTACCTCCGCTCATTTCTTTCGTTCTCTCTCAAATATCTAGGCAATTATACTTGGGAATAATACCCCTAAATAGAGAAGCTCTGCCTCGTTGTAAGTATTATAACCCTCGATTATGTATTAGTTACCCTACCCGATTGATCTAGGGCTCCGTAACGCATGTCAAGGCTCTGCCTGAGTCAATTCGTTGGAGTTATGTCTCGGTTGTATGGCTAATGTAATTTGGGTTATCTTACTAACACATATGCATTGTTTAATTTTAATAGATAATAACCCGGAGAATCACCAGGAAGCTAAAGTATTACCTAAGTAAACAAAGTGAGTCATTCTCTTTTTCTACCAAATTGTTGTACCAAACCTCAAATGTTTTAAGCATAATTAACAGTGATTGAGTCTATGTATTCTACAAATACTGCTAGTATGCTGGGGTTTTGTACATTACTTGAAATTCGTTACTATTGGACAAAGAGTTAGCCAATGAGTAACATGACCACAAGTCAGGAATTGACCACACTGAATGAGTAACTGTGTAGATAGAGACATTGTAATCGCTCTCAATACTGTGAAGTTATTTTAACTGTTTTGATTAATCTAGGATGCACTCGCCAGTATTTCTTGCTGATAAAAATCTTTTTAAAATGCGTTTCAGGTAACTTAATGTGAAAGCTAATAGAAGCCAGCTGGAGAGCACTGAAGGCTTAAAGAAGTGGCTATAAAAGTTACCTAAATAAAAGGAGTTTATGTTTTCAATAAATTAGGGTTTTATCCCTATAAATGTATTATCAGTGAAACTTGAGTTTTATCCCATTTGTTTATTATAAAAGTTTGGTGTTTTGAAACTCTGATAACATTTCCTAACTACGGTTCTGATGTCTCATTTTCGCTGTCAAATTAATAAACACCGACACCACCGGCTCTGTGATAGCAGCTCCCGCGGCCGCCCGCTCCCGGGGCAGGGTCGGGGGCTGCGACAGAAGGTGGTATCAGAGCCATAGCCACTGGTTTAAGTTAATGAGGTGTTCTGCGGATACCAAGATTTTAATCAAACGTGTTAGGAAATAATTTATGATAATGTGTATATTATTATTGTGTGTTATTTGACAATTTGTCAGTTTACAGTATGCGTGAGCAAGGTATATCCGACGCTTATCGTCAATTAGTTAGTTCCCTAAAGAATGAAGGAACCTCATCTCAGCCAACTTCCTCAGGATACTCTGCTGATACTGAGGAAGGAATCTTTGCCTTTAAGGCACAATCTAAGGAACCGTTTACTACTAAAAAGAGAGGTTGGTTTAGTAAAGGAGCGCATGAGAGGAGGAAAAGGATGAAGAAATTACAACAACAGGGAGCACTAGCAAAAGCCAATAGAGAAATGAATGCACAAACCCAGGAAGCAGTTAATAGGCCATTAGGAGAAGAGGAAATTGATAGGCAGTTAGCTGATTTCCACATGTTAGCAACCAGCACAGCAGACCTTAATCTGAACCAAAATGCTGAACCAGAACTGTTACCTTTATTCCCCAGCCAACCAGTGGAGCTAGAAATAAACCAGGAAAACCAATTCCCAATCCCAGCATTTGACCCCAATGAGATACCTAGAATCCCAGCACCAGTCCCTCCAGAGTATGATCCATGGTTGGATGATAATAGGTCATATCGGGAATTATATCCTCATGAAGAACCAGTACCCACAACAAATCCTATAGCACAATATACTGACGTGAACCCTTTAGACCCATTCTGGAACAGCGATTGGTATATGCAGAGTGTGATAAGCACCCCATACCCATATGGAGAACCCATATCATGATACCTTGACCCTATACCAGCACCACTACCACCCATGAGTGAAGAAAACGTGTAGGAAATTCGCTCCTATGGCGAAGAATTAGTTGAGGAAGGAAATAGAATCCGGCAGATAGGAGAGAAACTCGTCTGGAAGTATGATGAGAGTGAACAATAGTTTTAGACAACCCAACAACTAATAATATATATATATGTGTGTGTGTGAAAAAAATCAACTAGATAACCTAATACTATCGATGCATAATTACTAGTGTATTTAATTTCCAGTTGTGATATGTAATCGATGCATATATATAGATATATATAAAAAAGAGTAAGTCGCAGTGCTCGACGTTTTTGATCGATCTGTTTGTGTGATTATTTGTATTAAATCTTATTCTGTGATATTAATACCTGATAAATGTTTACAATTCAGATGGATAACGAAGTAAATCAGGAAAACCAAAATAATGATAATAGCGGAAACCAAGTGAATAACAGTGTCATCGAACACATAGAAGCACAATGAATCATAGATGCTATGCCATATATCATAAAGACTATTAAAGAAGCAGAAAATAATAAATTTGTAACTAGAAGTTAACGTGCACCCACTGAACCAAGTCACAGCGTGAATGAAAATCGCGGACCAATTATCCAAGCACCAATCCCAAAAAGAAGAAGAACCATCTCATATGGTTGTTCTTATAAAGAATTTTGGTCTTGCAAACCAATAGAATTCTCAGGCAATGTAGGAGCCATTGCAGCCTTACGCTAGATAGAAAAGACAGAAGCAGTCTTAAAAATAAGTAAATGTGAAAAAGAAGATAAGATTACGTTTGCTTCTAATCTTTTTAAGAATGCAGCCTTAGAGTGGTGGAATACCATTCTCCAGTCTAGGGGAAGTGACAGAGCTTATAACATGGAATGGACCAACTTTAAGGAGATGGTTGAAAGGAAATTATGTCCTCCTCATGAAAAAGAACAGATTGCCAATAAGTCCTTGAATCTTAAAATGACTGGAATAGACTGCAAGGGTTATACTACCATATTCTTCGAATATGCTAGGATAGTCCCAACCTTAGCCTCACCAGAACCAGTATTAATCTCCCGTTACATCTGGGGATTAATCAGTGAGATCAGACATGTAGTCAAAGCAGCTAGACCACAAACCATAGAAGAAGCAGTAGAACTAGCCAACACCTTGACTGATGAATTGGTACATACACAAGAGGAAAACCAGAAGAAGAACCTAGCCCAAAATCTTACCCAAGAATTTCGTTACAATAATACCTACCGTGGAAAAGGTACAAGTTCTACCTCTTTACCCTACTGCAAGTATTGTAAAAGGAAGCACTCTGGAAAATGTTCCATATTCTGCAACTTTTGCAAAATATCTGGACATAAGAAAAAAGATTGCAGGAAGAAAGCTAGCAATAGGCTATGCTACAATTGTGGAGAAGCCGGTCATATTAAACCGAACTACCCGAAACTAGCTCTAGCAACAACCAACAAAGCTAAAGCAACTGAAGGACCCAAGAAGAATGCCAGAGCATTCGTTCTGACAGCTGAGGAAGCCAAGATGATTCCAGATGTGATTGCCGGTACGTTTTTAGTTAATGACATTTTTGCTAAAGTATTATTTGACTCTGGTGCAAACCAAAGTTTTATCAATACTGCTTTTTACAAACTTCTCAACCAACCATTAACTAAACTTCAACAAGACTGTCTGGTGGAGACAGCAAATGGAGATTCTCTTAAGATAAGTGAAGTTCTGCAGGGAGCAAGGATATAAATTCTAAACCATAATTTTACTGCTAATCTTTACCCAATGAATCTAACAGGATTCGATATTGTCTTAGGAATGGATTGGCTGGTAGCCAATCGTGCTAATATTTTATGTGATCAAAAGTCAGTACAAGTAAGTACATTGAAGGGTGAAACGATCACAATTAAAGGAGATAAGCCAACCAGGTCAACAAAATTCATCTCTGTGATGAAAGCTGCAAGTTATGCAAGGAAGGGATGAACAGTGTATATAATTTCTATAATCATTAACACTAAAGGAAAAGAATTAAAAGATATTCCTGTAGTATCTAAATTCTAAGACGTTTTTCAGAAGAGTTACCTGGATTACCGCCAGATCGAGAGGTTTAATTTAGGATTCACCTAATACCAGGGACAGCACCGATTGCCAAGCCACCTTACCGGTTAGCACCAATGGAGATGCAGGAACTGAAGAAACAGTTGGACGAATTACTCGACAAAGGTTTTGTACATCCTAGTTCATCACCGTGGGGAGCACCGGTGTTATTTGTCAAAAAGAAGGACGGATCAATGCGTATGTGCATTGATTACAGAGAATTGAACAAGGTTACGATTAAAAATCGGTACCCACTACCGAGAATCGATGATCTGTTCGATCAACTTCAAGGAGCACGATTCTTTTCCAAGATCGACTTACGCTCAGGATATCATCAATTGAAAGTACAGGAAGAGGACATTCCTAAAACTGCTTTCAGATCAAGGTACGATCATTATGAATTTACAGTCATGCCATTTGGTTTAACCAATGCCCCAGCTGCATTTATGGACATGATGAACAGGATATGTAAACCATACCTAGATAAATTCATAATTGTCTTTATAGATGATATTCTAATTTACTCTAAGAGTAAAGAAGATCATGCAGAGCATCTGCATACACTTCTGACATTATTGAGAAAAGAAAAGTTTTATGCTAAATTCTTAAAATGCGAATTCTGGGTTCAAGAAGTGCAATTCCTTGGACATCTGGTTAATCATGAAGGAATTCATGTGGATCCCACAAAGATCGAGGCGATTACCAAATGGAAAGTCCTTGAATCACCAACAGAAGTACGAAGTTTTCTTGGATTGGCCGGATATTATAGACGTTTTATTCAAGATTTTTTCTAGAATAGTCATTCCATTAACCAAACTGACTTGCAAATAAGTTAAGTTTGAATGGGGACCAAGACAAAAAGAAGTCTTTAGAATTTTAAAGCAAAGGTTAACCAACGCACCTATACTCGCTTTACCAGAAGGAACTGAAGACTTGGTAGTGTATTGTGACGCGTCTAAATTAGGATATGGATGTGTGTTGATGCAACGTCAAAAGGTTATAGCTTATGCCTCTAGACAGCTTAAGAAACATGAAGAGAATTATACAACCCATGATCTAGAGTTAGGAGCCATAATTTTTGCACTTAAGATTTGGAGACACTATCTTTATGGTAGTAAGTTTGTTGTTTTGACAGACCATAAGACTTTAAGATATATTTTTAGGCAAAAGGAATTAAATATGAGACAGAGACGCTGGATGGAAGTTCTTAATGATTATGATTGTGATATCCAGTATCATGCAGGAAAAGCTAATGTAGTAGCTGATGCTTTAAGTCGAAAGTATAATGAAAAGCCAAAATGAGTATGCTCTCTCAGATTAAATCTGCAGATAGATTTAAATAAGCCAATTAGATAAGTACAGGAAACAGTAATCAAGGACGATGCTGAAGGTTTAAAAGGAATGATTAAGGAGTTAGAACAAGGAGCAGATGGAATTTGGAGATTCCATAAGAAAAGGATCTGGATACCTAAACAAGGAAACCTACGCCACCGAATCATGGAAGAATCCCATAAGTCTAAATATACGATACATCCCGGTAGTGACAAGATGTATCAAGACTTAAGAAAGAATTTCTGGTGGATAGGAATGAAAAAGGATATATGTAGCGCCCACTTTTTCACATTCGAAAATAATAATAATGACATACTAATTTTAACTAAAATTGAGCATGACCCGTTAGTACTATAAGCGATTCCCTGCTTTTAACAATCATCATTCAAACTAAATTCTATGACACATTTCAAAAGACTTAAAAGTTGTAACCATACAAAATTCCATCAAAAGTGTTTTGTTCGAACTACCAAAAAAATTTAAAGATCCTAACTTACTTACAAAAACATCCTAGCATAAGTTTAACATTTACATTATGAAAGTGTTTTGAACCATTTACAAAAGACGACTTTAACCGGAAGCGTGTAAAGGGCAATGTAGTGTGTGTTCGATCCGAGCTCGCCATCATCAAGAGTGAGATTTAACTAACATGCATAACACCAAAACATTCATTAGTTCAATTTACTAAACCCAAATTTAAGCTTTTATTTACTTATCATTATTTGACACGTTAACAAATTCATCACTTTGTCAACAATCTTGTCGTAATCATCCTTTCCTTGCAAGTATAAATTTTCTTTATACTCATTCATCCTTACGTATCGAAAACATTCAAAGCATAGACTTTTCGACCCATCCGAAATGGGTAGATTCTTACCATACATTACTAACTCACTTTTCCTCATTTTGACCCGTTATCAACAAGTCCTCACTTTAACCATTTTGACATTATACATATCAACAATTTCGACCCATTTAAAACGGGTCATTACACATCCGTTACTACATCATTGCTTAAAAACCTCTCAAAACTCTACCTACCTAAATCAACCATGATTAACAATGCAACTTTACACTAAGGCTTAAATACCAAAATTTCCATTCGTAAATCTATATGTAAGGTAAATAAAGTTCATATGAACTTACCGGAGTCGTGCGCTCCTATTGCCTTTGCTTGGTTTGATTCCCCTCCTTTCTTCGACCCTATAAGGTGCATCACATACGCGTTTAGCTTTCGCGTTATACATCACTTACGCACATTTACATCATTTACCATAATGTTCATTACTCAAATTTATATTTCATACCATTATTAGATCATCAATACTTCAATTTCTCATGTTTATACATAACCAATTCAACTCAAGCATTTCATCGAACACCTTATGTGCGTACTAATTAACTAGCACAATGTATAAGCATATTAAGCACATTCCTACCAAGTCTTTCTAAAGTTATGGCAATACAACATAAACACATAAATTCTTCGAATATTCAGATTTCTTTAACATCAATAAGCATAATTCAAGTTCATATATCATACTACATCTATTATTACTTCAAAACCATCATAAATTTCATGTGTGTTTTATACATAAATGGGTTTACATAAAAACCATCAATATAATCTGAATTTCATACTTCATTCAAGTCTTATGGACTAATTGTAACCTTCTACCATCAATATTTTTACATACATTCACAAATTATCAAATGACCCATTAAATCAAACATCACTAAAACACCAATTTCGACTTACTTGATGTTGGAGATACTTAAGTGATCGACATTCCTAGTTCATGCATTCGATTAGCCTTCAATTTCCCTTTCAATTTGATGAATTCTATGTTGTTAGGGTTTGGTTCTTCCTGGCTCTCTCCCTCTCTCGATTGCACATCCCCCAGAACCAAACACTGACTTTTTTATTAAGTGTTTTAATTCCACAATTTTCATTTCCACCCCCTCATTCTTTTGGAACATGTCACTTTCTTCCCATCTACATACTAACTTAGTTAACTTTCATGTATACATAAAATCTAGATTTTACTAAAACTTATAAAACTTTACAAATGGTAAAAATTTATATTTACCATTTCATCCACCTGCAACCATTTCTTAAGGCTCTATCCGTGCTTACCACATAAATATCTTCCTTTAAAATTTTAGTTCTACTAACATTTATTTTTTGTTTGACAAAATTTTCATTCTTAGGACCATACTATACTCGGAATTCTATCATACTTTCATGTTCAATATTTTCTAAGCTTAATCGTAATTATCATTCCTACCTTTTATTACATTCTAGGACCATACCATCCTCTTCCGTAATCATTGCTTTTATTCCTTCCTACCGTGTCATTTGTTATCGTTTGTATTTCCTCCGTCCGTCATCTACATTAAGCATTTTCTACATTCATTACTTCATATACTTTCCATGTCATCTCAAGTTACATTGATGCATTCATAATCATATTTCAATAACTTTCATTCCACTTTGTACATCATCATTAACATCAGTCATGATAGGCCACATCATGCATGCCTTTCGTTCATAGGGGAATAGAATCCCTCATCCTTCTTACTTACTTTCTCACACCATCCACTACTCAAAACTTATTAACAATTTCCTCATTTTCATCAGCCATCTACTATATCATTCGAGATCATTATTAAAATTTATTCTTTGGTCATGTTCATTTCATTCTAACATTTTAAATTTTTATACTTTCCTTTCTTTCATGCTAGGTGTTAACGGTCCTTTATGACCACACCACATATCTCTCATTATAGGAAACCCAACTAGAACTTCATTCACAACCTTCCAATCATATGTGTTCTTACTTCGAAACATTTCGACATGACCCGGTTGACATTTAGAGGATCCTAATTATCATAGGTTGCATTTTCGGAAACTTAACAAAACTATTGTATTTGCCTTAAGAAATATTCTACAACATAGTTTAGGAAATATGTTAATATGCCTAACATATTTCAATGACTTTCATTCTCTTACTTATTACACATTCGTTAATTTTATATACTTTTCACTTCGTTATATGTTACTTCATGCCATCATGCTTACATCTTATTGACCTTTGTCCTTTTAATTATGGTTATCATGCTTTTATTTCATAATTCTAGGTGTTAATAGCCACTTAGTGACCATACCGCATTCCTTTCATCATCCTCGGTGTTAACGCCTACTTCGTGCCCACACCGCATACCATTCATCATCCTTGGTGTTAACGGTCACTTCGTGACCACACCGTATATCATTCATCATTCTCAGTGTTAATGGTCACTTCGTGACCACACCGCATACCATTCATCATTCTCGTCGGTGTTAATGGTCACTTCGTGACCACACCGCATACCATTTATCATAGGGCATCATCTTTACCATCATTATTGGTAATATCATAATCATCATCATTTAAATTCACTGCGTCCGCCATCTACATAAAACATTCATCTCATTCATTAGATTTCTTTTCATACTTCTCTTCATCATATTTAAACTCATGTTATCATACTACAATCAATTTACAATTCATACTTTATACATTATCGTCATTGACGATCATGTTGTATCATGTAGATCATAATCTTTTATCATAATGATTTACCTTCTCACCCTTCATATGTATTTTCCTTCATTGTTCTTAATATCAAAATCACCTTAAACATTAGTTACGAGGCCTTGAAAACTGATTAAAACAAGTCCCATAATCAAAACAACAAAATCAAACAATTGCCAACATCTGGAGCTTTCGCGGGCCACGAGGGCTTACCCTCTTGTTTGTCGTGGGCCGCGACTACGGTTGTAACACCTGTGTCATTTCAACCATCAAACAAATGCCAAACCAATGAAATATTGTATTTCATACTTTGGACTTGTATAAATATGTGTATCGTTTACACATATCAACTCTTGTTCAATTTCAAGCTCTAAATCGCTTTCTGGAAGGTTATACGCGCACTGATGTGTAGATATAACCAGTTTAATCCAACGAACACTCCGGAATAGTGAAATAGGCTTAACATACCTTAAATAACCTTTACATAACTTAGATATAAGTTTTGGAAGGTTTGGTGTGGTGAAATCAAAGTTTAATAGCTTACAGGGACTAAAGTTGACAAACTGTGAAAGTATGCCAATTTGAACTGTAACAGACATTCCGGGACATGAACATAAGTTAAACATACCATAATTATCCTTTACATAGCTTAGAAATAGGCTTTGAGGTGTTCGGTATGCTAAAATAAACTTTTGGGTCATTCAGGGACTAAAAGTGTCAAAAAGTGCACAAGTTTGCATTTTCGCGCATAACTTACGTTCTGAATACATCTGGACATCCAAAAAATTTATGTAAGCATGACTATATTATGCTTTAGTGTTCTCCATAAGAAAAATCCATTCGTCACGTCATTTGGATCGTTTTTCGCACTTGTGCGCATTCCGTCGTAATTAAGCGAACATCGCATTCGTACGGTCAAACGAACCAACATCCGACATATTTCTGAGCATGTTTCATGTCCACAATGTTTAGGCAACATTTTAGGGCCTTAAAGTTGGTTTTACGGGCCTTAGAAGTGTCGGAAATGGCCTTAAACACGTGCAGGGACCTAAACTGTCATTTCTGAAACATATGTGCAGATCAGAGGCCCCAAGCGGCCCGCATTGTGTTTGCCTAAATCTAAAGCGGGCCGCATTAGCCCTTCTGACCAGATTCAATGTTTGTTTTGCAACTTGCAACTGAATTGATTCGTGTCCACACGTTTCCTATCGTCTAGTCAGCGGATAAGAACAACATTTTAGCCACCACAACATTGTGACAAGTGTTCGGCTTGGATCGTGGCACGATATTCGACAAACGATCTTAACGGTTACCCGAAAACTATAAATACCCCACCCCCCATTACTCCAAATGCACTAGAATTCTGATTTTAGAAACTCTAAGTTGAAACCATTGTTTCATACCTGAGATTCTTGAATCGGGATTAGCATTCGGGGACCCTTCGTAAGTATTCTTTCGTTCTTTTCCTTATTTTACTGCTTTTCGAGTCAGAAAGTCAAACTTTGTTTGACTTTCAGCGTTGACCAGTAATGGTCAATGCGAAGTTCGTTTGAACTTCGCAACGTGAGTGTAATCACGTTGGTTATAGTCCCTTGGGACTATGCCCACTGATTACCACGTTGTCTAGGGTCGTAGGGTAGGCGATCTAATAAATCGCCTATACCTTCGAACCCGACCCAGTTTGGTCGATCATTAGGATCCGACCAAACACATTAGGTGACCATAGTAGGTAGGGAATAACCTTCCGAGGTTATACCCTATGGTCACATCGTTTAAGTAGTTGTATGATAGGTAGTTTATATGCCTTAGGTAAATTACCAGAATACCCTTTTCATGTATAATTGGTAATTAAGCATATGTAACCTAAACTTTTGTCACATAACTGATTATGTAACATGTTTAGGCATATAACACTTGTCATAGGGCTAGTTAGGCGGTCCGAACGCGTTTCACGCGCACGACGCGTTAAAGTAGCATAAGCTTCCTAAACAGGTCGTAATGGGTCGAAATCACTCAGGTTAAGTTTCATTTAGTATGTAGGCTTTGTTAAACCAAATGACACGAGTCTCTACACTCGTTTGGTTTACAAACCCTAATGCTACCCAATCTTCCGATCTAGGTCCGGTTTATTAACATAGTTACCTATACTAGGTGCCGTTTGATATCCGCGATCTCTAGCATTGTTTAGTTGTCACTCCAGAACTACTGAGCAATCTCAGGTGAGTACATAGACCCCTCTTTTACTGTTTTCCAAACTGTTTTGGGGTGGAACACATGTGCCTACTTGCTACTTTCATGCTTTCCTGTTTTGACATCATATACTTGCTATGTTCAATAGTACATTATAGTACATGATTTCATTACATTTCATGCTATGTATGCCCATTGTGTGCGTACTTAGTACATCGTTCTACATTACATTTCATACTACGTATGTCTATTTTGTGCATACTTAGTACATTGTTTTACATTGCTTTTCTGTTGCATATGCTTATCCAGCATATGAACACATTATACTACATATTGAACCGTTGAAATCATTTGACTGTGATCCGTTGATATCTGTGAACCGTATGTATCTGTGAACCATGTGAACCGTATTTGACATAGACATTTCGGCATAGACATTTTAACATGATTGACATTTGATCATGCATTTCCCACAAAACATAACTTTGATTTAAACCAAGTTTTACTTCAATACTTTGTTTTTGTGCATATGGTTTAGTTGAGACATTTCACTTGCCATACATGACATTTTGACATAGACATTTGACATGGATATTTGACATAGACATTTTGACATTGGTTTGGTTTGATTAAGTGATTAAGTAACGATGCGTGTGTAATATGATACAAGCATGGTGGATACGCCGCTGGTACTTCCTATATATAAGTGTTTGTATGGTATTACATATTGTAGCGTTATTTGAATCATTTCAGTTTGATACATATAACATTTTATACAAATAACATACTTTTCACAAGACATTGTTTTACAAACAACTTATCTTATACAAACTCAATTACATGGTTATTCATTTAACCACACATTATTCTTTTATCTATACATATCATCTGGACTTATTGATTTTCAAACGATTTACAAGACAAAGCAAATTACAAGGTTCATGACTAAACATTTTCTCAAACATAAGTCATGAAACCTATTTTCACAAAACCTATGTATCTCACAGGCATTTTTATGCTGACGTACCTATTTTCACATGTGTTTTTCAGGAACTGTTGCGTAAGATGATCAAGATACATATAGGCAGACTTGGGCTTTAGTGACAATAAAAGATGCAAGACTAGTTAATTTGTTGTATTTCTTTGTTTGTTAAGACATTGTAACACTTTTAATCAATAAAACGAAACTTTAATTGACATGGATTTGAAACGATTAATTCTGTTACAACACTCCCCGATGTTTCCGCCACGTCTTGTATGTTATACGTGGTCGGGGTGTGACAGAAAAGATGGTATCAGAGCCAATGGTTATAGGGAATTAGGTTATTAGTAATTCTTTGACCTAGTCTATAACTTTCTTAGGACCCTAACGCGAGTTTACTTGCGTTTAGTCATAAAACAATACCGTCACCTATCCTTAGGCGACGACCACAACAAGAACATAAATTTCAAAACCGCTTTGAAAACTAATCATCTGTTCTAGGATGATTGATTTCTAGGTTTTGAACCCTCTGTTATATGGTTTTGAACCCCTTTGAGTTTTCAAAATCTCGTCAAGGTTTTGGGTTTTAAATAATGTGAACACGTGCAAACTGGAAGGGTGAATGCCTGTATTCTGGGTTTTCTGTCTAGGCAAGCACTTCGTATACATCTCATCAGACGCGAGACCAGTTGTGCTTACCTGGGAATTCTTGGGATGAGTGTTCACTTATAGGCGAGCATGTCTTCGCGATACATTATTTTTGACTCATTTACTTTGATTAGTCACTGTGTGTCGTTTGTTTACCTTGTGGTAAGAAACAAATGACCACTACCCTTGCTTTCATCAGATTTGTTTCATCTCATTCTTTTCGTCTAATTCTCTCACTCGTTTCCTTTCATGTTTCCTCTTTTAGAATGCCTCCTCGACGCGAGAACCAGATAGCGACTGCCGAGCTGGCAGAAATCATTGCGCAGTAAATGGCTGCTCAATTCCCAAACCTCTTTGCTCTATGGAATCAAGCCAACAACAACAACAATGTTCCATGCAAGTACAAGGATTTTAACCAGGCTAAACCACTCAAGTTTAGTGGTTCTGAAGGAGCAACTGGGCTTCTTCAGTGGTTTGAGAGCACTGAGAATACCTTCCGCCACGTGCAGTGTCTTGACAATCGCAAAGTCGAGTTTGCTTCGAGCGTATTTCAGAAGAGGGCGTTGACATGGTGGAACGGGGTTATGAGAGATAGGGGTGCTGAGATTGCCTTGGCACAGACATGGGCTGAACTAAGAGCCCTTATGATGAGGGAATTTTGTCCTCGTCATGAGCAGCGAGCTTTAGAGAAGGAATTTGATGATTTGAAGCAAGATAGTGGTGAGCACAGGGCTTATACTGATCGGTTTGAAGAGTTGAGTCTTCTTTGCCCGACAATGGTTACCCCACTCGACAAGGCTATCGAGAGATACATCGACGGCCTACCTGACTCGGTACAAGACATCCTTATTGGTAGTAACCCTACCACACTTCGTCAGGCAATCGAGTTATCTGCGACACTGACTGAGTCACAGATCCGGAAGAACAAGTTACACAGGAAAGGTGACAAGAAGCCGGTCGAAGAATCGGAACCAATCGAGGAATCAAAGATCATGGATGAACAGACTGGATCCTCTAAGAGGTCAAAGAAGCGAAAAGCTTCTCAGAACTACGCTGTGGTCGCTCACAATGATCAAGCCGTCCTCAACCAACCAACTCAATCTCCTGCCAGGAAACCCTACAACGGAACTGCACCCTTGTGCAACCAATGTGGCCTACATCATCATGCTGGGGTGAAGTGCCGCACATGCCAAGTTTGCAGACTTATAGGTCATACAGCTAGGGTTTGCCCAACAGCAGCTGCACCAAATCAAGCTGGCAACTATCCGGCTCAAGCTCGTTTTCCACCGGGATCTTGCTACAACTGTGGCGAGATGGGCCATTTTCGTAGGAATTGCCCAAGACTTGCTAATGCAAATCCAGCGCAGGGATGAGCATATGATCAATCAGAAGACAACATCGTTTAGAAATAATTACGTCCCATGTATTATTTTCTTTTGTTGTCAAGATCCAAGAAACAGTTGTTACCGTTGTTTATAAATAAATCTTTTACATTGCAATGTATTTATGTGATTGTATGTATAAACAACATATCCCCTACAATACCGACGATCAAGGAACCGCATTCCTTGAAGAACATACTACTCCCAAATTTCTTCCATTGTATAATCTCTTGCGTTTTTCACGAAAATCCTAAGTACCCGTTCCTTCCAAGAGAAACGAAGTACGAGGTGCCAAGTTAATTGCAATCAATAACAAGATAATAACAATTAAACAACTATGTGATTATGTGCTTATGAACATTACAAGACAAACTGTGCGGACTATGCAAGGAATTGCGTAATTATGGATGCATACATAATTATGGAATTTAGTGCACAGAAACCACAGCGAGCTTTGTCATGTAACTAGAAGTTAACTCTATTCATTTCCAATTCTGATGAAGTATCCGTTGAGGAAAAATGAACTAGCTATTCATTTTTCACTTCTGAAGAATATCCGTTGAGGAGATGAATATCCGTTTATCCTTCATTTCCAATTCTGAAGAATACCCGTTGAGGAAAATGACTCCGTTTGTTCATTTTCGTTTCTGAAGATTATCCGTTGAGGAAATGAATATCCGTTGTTAAATCCTTCATTTCCGAACCTGAGGAAACAACCGTTGAAAATGACTCTGTTTGTTCATTTTCGTTTCTGAAGATTATCCGTTGAGGAAATGAATATCCGTTGTTAAATCCTTCATTTCCGAACCTGAGGAAACAACCGTTGAAAATGACTCTGTTTGTTCATTTTCGTTTCTGAAGATTATCCGTTGAGGAAATGAATATCCGTTTGTCTATCTTTTTCATTTCCGTTTCTGAGGAAGCAACCGTTGAAAATGACTCCGTTAGTTCATTTTCGTTTCTGAAGATTATCCGTTGAGGAAATGAATATCCGTTTGTCTATCTTTTTCATTTCCGTTTCTGAGGAAGCAACCGTTGAGAATGACTCCGTTAGTTCATTTTCGTTTCTGAAGATTTGTCCGTTGAGGAAATGAATATCCGTTTGTCTATCATTTTCATTTCCGTTTCTGAGGAAGCAACCGTTGAAAATGACTCCGTTAGTTCATTTTCGTTTCTGAAGATTTGTCCGTTGAGGAAATGAATATCCGTTTGTCTATCATTTTCATTTCCGTTTCTGAGGAAGCATCCGTTGAAAATGACTCCGTTTGTTCATTTTCGTTTCTGAAGATTTTCCGTTAAGGAAATGAATCCCCGTTTGTTTATTCCTTCATTTCCGCTTCTGAAGAATACTCGTTGAGGAAAAATGACTCCGTTTGTTCATTTTTCGTTCTGAAGAATGTCCGTTAAGGAAATGACAGGATTATGCTCTACATATCTCTGGTGGTTACCTGACACAAAGTCACAAATAGACTCCTACGAATTAATTTCGGGACGAAATTTCCTAAAGTAGGGGAGACTGTAACACCTGTGTCATTTCAACCATCAAACAAATGCCAAACCAATGAAATATTGTATTTCATACTTTGGACTTGTATAAATATGTGTATCGTTTACACATATCAACTCTTGTTCAATTTCAAGCTCTAAATCGCTTTCTGGAAGGTTATACGCACACTGATGTGTAGATATAACCAGTTTAATCCAACGAACACTCCGGAATAGTGAAATAGGCTTAACATACCTTAAATAACCTTTACATAACCTAGATATAAGTTTTGGAAGGTTTGGTGTGGTGAAATCAAAGTTTAATAGCTTACAGGGACTAAAGTTGACAAACTGCGAAAGTATGCCAATTTGAACTGTAACAGACATTCCGGGACATGAACATAAGTTAAACATACCATAATTATCCTTTACATAGCTTAGAAATAGGCTTTGAGGTGTTCGGTATGCTAAAATAAACTTTTGGGTCATTCAGGGACTAAAAGTGTCAAAAAGTGCACAAGTTTGCATTTTCGCGCATAACTTACGTTCTGAATACATCTGGACATCCAAAAAATTTATGTAAGCATGACTATATTATGCTTTAGTGTTCGCCATAAGAAAAATCCATTCGTCACGTCATTTGGATCGTTTTTCGCACTTGTGCGCATTCCGTCGTAATTAAGCGAACATCGCGTTCGTACGGTCAAACGAACCAACATCCGACATATTTCTGAGCATGTTTCATGTCCACAATGTTTAGGCAACATTTTAGGGCCTTAAAGTTGGTTTTACGGGCCTTAGAAGTGTCGGAAATGGCCTTAAACACGTGCAGGGACCTAAACTGTCATTTCTGAAACATATGTGCAGATCAGAGGCCCCAAGCGGCCCGCATTGTGTTTGCCTAAATCTAAAGCGGGCCGCATTAGCCCTTCTGACCAGATTCAATGTTTGTTTTGCAACTTGCAACTGAATTGATTCGTGTCCACACGTTTCCTATCGTCTAGTCAGCGGATAAGAACAACATTTTAGCCACCACAACATTGTGACAAGTGTTCGGCTTGGATCGTGGCACGATATTCGACAAACGATCTTAACGGTTACCCGAAAACTATAAATACCCCACCCCCCATTACTCCAAATGCACTAGAATTCTGATTTTAGAAACTCTAAGTTGAAACCATTGTTTCATACCTGAGATTCTTGAATCGGGATTAGCATTCGGGGACCCTTCGTAAGTATTCTTTCGTTCTTTTCCTTATTTTACTGCTTTTCGAGTCAGAAAGTCAAACTTTGTTTGACTTTCAGCGTTGACCAGTAATGGTCAATGCGAAGTTCGTTTGAACTTCGCAACGTGAGTGTAATCACGTTGGTTATAGTCCCTTGGGACTATGCCCACTGATTACCACGTTGTCTAGGGTCGTAGGGTAGGCGATCTAATAAATCGCCTATACCTTCGAACCCGACCCAGTTTGGTCGATCATTAGGATCCGACCAAACACATTAGGTGACCATAGTAGGTAGGGAATAACCTTCCGAGGTTATACCCTATGGTCACATCGTTTAAGTAGTTGTATGATAGGTAGTTTATATGCCTTAGGTAAATTACCAGAATACCCTTTTCATGTATAATTGGTAATTAAGCATATGTAACCTAAACTTTTGTCACATAACTGATTATGTAACATGTTTAGGCATATAACACTTGTCATAGGGCTAGTTAGGCGGTCCGAACGCGTTTCACGCGCACGACGCGTTAAAGTAGCATAAGCTTCCTAAACAGGTCGTAATGGGTCGAAATCACTCAGGTTAAGTTTCATTTAGTATGTAGGCTTTGTTAAACCAAATGACACGAGTCTCTACACTCGTTTGGTTTACAAACCCTAATGCTACCCAATCTTCCGATCTAGGTCCGGTTTATTAACATAGTTACCTATACTAGGTGCCGTTTGATATCCGCGATCTCTAGCATTGTTTAGTTGTCACTCCAGAACTACTGAGCAATCTCAGGTGAGTACATAGACCCCTCTTTTACTGTTTTCCAAACTGTTTTGGGGTGGAACACATGTGCCTACTTGCTACTTTCATGCTTTCCTGTTTTGACATCATATACTTGCTATGTTCAATAGTACATTATAGTACATGATTTCATTACATTTCATGCTATGTATGCCCATTGTGTGCGTACTTAGTACATCGTTCTACATTACATTTCATACTACGTATGTCTATTTTGTGCATACTTAGTACATTGTTTTACATTGCTTTTCTGTTGCATATGCTTATCCAGCATATGAACACATTATACTACATATTGAACCGTTGAAATCATTTGACTGTGATCCGTTGATATCTGTGAACCGTATGTATCTGTGAACCATGTGAACCGTATTTGACATAGACATTTCGGCATAGACATTTTAACATGATTGACATTTGATCATGCATTTCCCACAAAACATAACTTTGATTTAAACCAAGTTTTACTTCAATACTTTGTTTTTGTGCATATGGTTTAGTTGAGACATTTCACTTGCCATACATGACATTTTGACATAGACATTTGACATGGATATTTGACATAGACATTTTGACATTGGTTTGGTTTGATTAAGTGATTAAGTAACGATGCGTGTGTAATATGATACAAGCATGGTGGATACGCCGCTGGTACTTCCTATATATAAGTGTTTGTATGGTATTACATATTGTAGCATTATTTGAATCATTTCAGTTTGATACATATAACATTTTATACAAATAACATACTTTTCACAAGACATTGTTTTACAAACAACTTATCTTATACAAACTCAATTACATGGTTATTCATTTAACCACACATTATTCTTTTATCTATACATATCATCTGGACTTATTGATTTTCAAACGATTTACAAGACAAAGCAAATTACAAGGTTCATGACTAAACATTTTCTCAAACATAAGTCATGAAACCTATTTTCACAAAACCTATGTATCTCACAGGCATTTTTATGCTGACGTACCTATTTTCACATGTGTTTTTCAGGAACTGTTGCGTAAGATGATCAAGATACATATAGGCAGACTTGGGCTTTAGTTACAATAAAAGATGCAAGACTAGTTAATTTGTTGTATTTCTTTGTTTGTTAAGACATTGTAACACTTTTAATCAATAAAACGAAACTTTAATTGACATGGATTTGAAACGATTAATTCTGTTACAACACTCCCCGATGTTTCCGCCACGTCTTGTATGTTATACGTGGTCGGGGTGTGACAACGGTCGCGTGACGCGACGGTGATACCAGGTGGGTGTCGTGACGCGACACCCCATTTTCGATAGACTGTTTGGTTCTTTGTTGCTGCACTTGCCCAGCTCCAACTTTTTCCAAAATTCTAACTTTAAAACCTCATAACTTTAGTTATACTAGTCCGTTTTACTGAATTCTTTTTCCTACGTGTCGGAAATTTAAATGCGGACCCGTTTAGCATCGTCGTTCGCCTTAAAACTCGGTTTGTAAGCAAATAGGCTATAAATCCCTTTTTCTATTATAGCTATGGTTTATCTCTTTCTAATCTCTCTATAACATCATTAACTCATAACAATATTTACTAGAAAATTTTTCTTGAAAAGTTTACCTCTTCTTGCGCCTCGGAGCGAACACACCCATTCTTACGAGCTTTCGGTTTGAGTCCGAGCACTCCATCGTGTTCGAATCTCTCAAACCTTGGCTCTGATACCAACTTGTAGTGCCCACTTTTTCACATTCGAAAATAATAATAATAATAATAATAATAATGACATACTAATTTTAACAAAAATTGGGCATGACCCATTCGTACTATAAGCGATTCCCTGCTTTTAACAATCATCATTCAAACTAAATTCTATGACACGTTTCAAAAGACTTAAAAGTTGTAACTATGCAAAATTCCATCACAAGTGTTTTGTCCGAACTACCAAAAAGATTTAAAGATCCTAACTTACTTACGAAAACATCCTAGACATAAGTTTAACATTTACATTATGAAAGTGTTTTGAACCATTTAAAAAAGACGACTTTAACCGGAAGCACGTAAAGGGCGATGTAGTGTGTGTTCGATCTGAGCTCGCTATCATCAAGAGTGAGATTTACCTAACATGCATAACTCCAAAACATTCATTAGTTCAATTTACTAAACCAAAATTAAAGCTTTTATTTACTTATCGTTATTTGACCCGTTAAAAAATTCATCACTTTGTCAACATTCTTGTCGTAATCATCCTTTCCTTGCAAGTATAAATTTTCTTTATACTCATTCATCCTTACGGATCGAAAACATTCAAAGCATAGACTTTTCGACCCATCCGAAATGGGTCGATTCTTACCATACATTACTAACTCACTTTTCCTCATTTTGACCCGTTATCAACAAGTCCTTACTTTAACCATTTTGACATCATACATATCAACAATTCCGACCCATTTAAAACGGGTCATTACACATCCGTTACTACATCATTTCTTAAACATCTCTCAAAACTCTACCTACCCAAATCAATCATGATCAACAATGCAACTTTACACTAAGGCTTAAATACCAAAATTTCTATTCGTAAATCTATATGTAAGGTAAATAAAGTTCATATGAACTTACCAGAGTCGTGCGCTCCTATTGCCTTTGCTTGGTTTGATTCCCCTCCTTTCTTCGACCCTATAAGGTGCATCACATACGCGTTTAACTTTCGCGTTATACATCACTTACGCATATTTACATCATTTACCATAACGTTCATTACTCACAGTTATATTTCATACCATCATTAGATCATCAATACTTCAATTTCTCATGTATATACATAACCAATTCAACTCAAGCATTTCATCGAACACCTTATGTGCGTACTAATTAACTAGCACAATGTATAAGCATATTAAGCACATTCCTACCAAGTCTTTCTAAAATCATGGCAATACATCATAAACACATAAATTCTTCGAATATTCAAATTTCTTTAACATCAATAAGCATAATTCAAGTTCATATATCACATTACATCTATTATTACTTCAAAACCATCATAAATTTCATGTGGGTTTTATACATAAATGGGTTTACATAAAAACCATCAATATAATCTGAATTTTATACTTCATTCAAGCCTTATGGACTAATTGTAACCTTCTACCATCAATATTTTTACGTACATTCACAAATTATCAAAAGACCCATTAAATCAAACTTCACTAAAGCACCAATTTCGACTTAATTGATGTTGGAGATACCTAAGTGATCGACATTCCTAGTTCATGCATTCGATTAGCCTTCAATTTCCCTTTCAATTTGATGGATTCTATGTTGTTAGGGTTTGGTTCTTCCTGGCTCTCTCCCTCTCTTGATCGCACATCCCCCAAAACCAAACACTGACTTTTTTTTTATTAAGTGTTTTAATTCCACAATTTTCATTTCCACCCCCTCATTCTTTTAGAACATGTCACTTTCCTCCCATTTACATACTAACTTAGTTAACTTTTATGTATACATAAAATCTAGATTTTACTAAAACTTATAAAACTTTACAAATGGTAAAAATTTATATTTACTATTTCTTTTTCGTCAAAATATTGCGATTATAATTTTTATAATATGACATACGAAATTTCGGGTGTTACAATATAGCAAACTATGTTGCTAAATAATAGCTATCATACCAGTATCAATGTCGCACCGTTAGAAGCACTTTTTGGATGAAAGTGCCGAACTCCAGTCTGTTGGACAGAGATTGGAGAAAAACAATTATCTGGACCAAAGATAGTACAAGAAACAACGGACAAAATTATTCAAGTCAAGGAAAGACTAAAAGCAGCACGAGATCGTCAAAAGAGTTATGCAGGTAACAGACGAAAACCGTTGGAATTTCAAGTTGGAGATAAGGTATTATTAAAAGTTTCTCCATAGAAAGGAGTGGTCAGATTTGTTAAAAGAGGAAAGCTAAGCCCAAGGTATGTTGGACCTTTTGAGATTATCAAAAGAATAGGACCAGTAGCTTATCAGCTACAACTGCCAGAGGAAATGGCAGGAATACATGATGTGTTTCATGTATGCAACCTCAAGAAATGCTTAGCAGACGAATCATTAGTAGTACCTCTGAAGGACATAGAGGTAAATGAGAAACTTAAGTTTATAGAGAAAGCTATGAAGATTGAAGATAGAAAGATTAAGAATCTCAAGCACATGAGATTAGTTCTGGTCAAAGTGAAATGGGATTCCAAGAGAAGACCAGAATACACTTGGGAGCTCGAGTCAGAAATGCGAAGGAAATATCCACTCCTGTTCCAGTAGATCTCGAGGACGAGATTCAAATCAAGGTGGGGGGGATATAACAACCCTCTTACGACACCCTAAACGTTCCTATTATACCCCGTATACAAGAAATAGCCCTAAAATATCTTAATATAAATAAAAACCAAATAAAAACAATAATATGGTGCCCTCGCGGGGCGCGACCCGGTCAACCCAGGTCTGTCGCGGGCTGCGACGTAGTGACACCAGGTGACACATCAGTCTGCCACGTGTCCTAACGTTTGTGAAGGCTATTAGTTGACTCGATAAGGCTAGGGCCTACCCTAGTGGCCTCGCGGGCCGCGAAGGGCGACCCCATGATCGTCGCGGGGCGCGAGCCGCCATACGAGCAGCCCTATAAAAGGGATCGAAGGCCTCAATTTACCTCCGCTCATTTCTTTCATTCTCTCTCAAATATCTAGGCAATTAGACTTGGGAATAAAACCCCTAAATAGCGAAGCTCTGCCTCGTTGTAAGTATTATAACCCTCGGTTATAATATTAGTTACCCTACCCGATTGATCTAGGGCTCCGTAACGCATGTCAAGGCTCTGCCTGACTCAGTTCGTTGGTGTTCTGTCTCGGTTGTATGGCTAATGTAATTTGGGTTATCTTACTAACACGTGTGCATTGGTTAATTTTAATAGATAATAACCCATAGAATCACCAGGAAGCCAAAGTATTACCTAAGTAAACAAAGTGAGTCGTTCTCTTTTTCTACCAAATTGTTTTACCAAACCTCAAATGTTTTAAGCATAATTAACAGTGATTGAGTCTATTTATTCTACAAATACTGCCGGTATGTTGGGGTTTTGTACATTACTTGAAATCCGTTACTATTGGACAAAGAGTTAGCCAATGAGTAACATGACCACAAGTCAGGAATTAACCATACTGAATGAGTAACTGTGTAGATAGAAACATTGTAATCGCTCTCAATACTGTGAAGTTATTTAAACTGTTTTGATTAAACTGGGATGCACTCGCCAGTATGTAACACCCCTAAAATATAAACTTTTATTATATAATTGATGTCGGTAATAAATAAAATAAACTAACTAGGAATAGAGATAACCTAGTTAGAAGAAGGTCTCGTAGTGACATGTAAGTGGGTTAAAACACCTAAAACATGAACTAAACTATAGTTGGGGAACCAAAGTTGTTAAAATTGAAACTTGTAATATTAAAACAAAAATAATTACACCAAACATACACTTAAGTGTGTGTTTGGTCGATTAGAACACAGGGGGGCGACCAGGAGAAACTCTCAAACCCTAGGTTGTGCAATTTGATCATATTGAGGGCCTAAATCTGTTCGAAAATGAAATTCGAGCATAGATTAGTAATCTCCTCAGTAAAGAGATCATAAGGTATGTGAAATTTTGTTGAAAGAATCCATCTAAAATTCTGAATGAATACTTGAAATTCGAAATTTTGTTGCATGAATGTTGTTTGGAATGAAATTGGAATGATATTATGTCTAGGAATAAACCCTAGTCAATCATTGTTGAAGTTATGCTTATTTCTTGTGAATTCACAATCACCATTGAAGGTGATAAGTGGGTTTTGTAGGAACATGTTAAACACTAGAATTATGATTGTTATTCTAGTGTAATTTGAGTTCTAGGAAGTGATTTCAGAATATGATATGAAAAATTTACAGAAACATGCTTAATTGACGTTAATCTTGGCTAAAAGGACAAGCTATGAACTTGATTGTGAATTGTGTAAAATTATGCTTTTAAGGTGTTTGTAAAAATGCCTAAAAGAAGGCTTAAAACTGGAAAATTGAACTAAAACGCATATTTGTAAATTATGGCGAACTATGCGTTATATGTTAAGAAAAGAGTTCTAAACGGTTTGCGGTTGAACTCTATAGGAAAGGAAACCGGAACGTCAAGTGGACAAGCCGGTGGTGACGCGCGTTTGAAGGGTGTGCTTTGAAGGTATGTAACTTGTCTCGTTACATTATGTAAATTTGATATTATAGTCATTCAAAGTCGTGTTTTAGAATAAGGATTTGTATTAGTTGAAGTGACGATGAACACTACTTAATCGAATGAATCACAATTAGATTAGGAAACGTTTGGTAGTCATTGAAAATGGAGGATTCCATAGATGAGCCAAACGGCTCGATTAGATGTTTAATTGAAAGTGATAATATGTTTTGAATAGCATTTGGCAAAAATAGATCATAAGAGCGTGAAACCATAGATTTGGTAATGAAACGCAGGTGATTGTAAGCCCCGGATGTTGGGTAAATAAGCCTTGAGGTTATAATAATAGTAGAAGTACAAATAGTGCAAAAACTATGCGGGTCGAATAAATAGAAAGGGATTTATAGACTTTTAGTCCGTAAACTCAAGCTCTGATATAATAATTATGTTAGATGCTTGGGTAATTTAATTACGGACGTGTAGGAAAAAGAATCACTTAAAACGGACATTCAGATCAAAAGTTATGGGCATATGAAGTTATAATTTGTGAAAAATGGAGCTGAGCAGGAATGCAGGTCTCAAACCTGCACCTGCTAGAAATGGGACTTCCTCACACCACGTGATAGGAAGTATTAAACCCCGCGCGCCATGCGAGGGTGCTCGTGGCACGCGAAAGATCTCAAGGAGTCTGTCGCGTGGCGCGACAGACCTGATTCCGAAATTTTATTTTAATTTTGATTGTTTGACATCCAGGACTTGTTTATACGTATTTTAACGTTGTCAAAACTAAGGTTTGTCATGGTTTTGACATTAGGTGAACTTAGTCTACTCCGGATGGCGATCAAGCATGGATTCAAGAACCGAACACATCGTTTTGAAGCTTCCGCGTTTATCAAACTTTGTTGTAGACAATGTTCTGTTTTTTTGTAAACACTTAACTTATTATCTGGATGTCTAAACTAGTTTGTTAGTCTACTAAAATACAATCACCATGTATGCAAACTTAAAATTTTGTCTAACTTTTGGAACTTATGCATTTGATTTATAAAAATGCGTATTTTATATTAAAAATGTTAATTTAATGAGACGGGTGTTACAAGTTGGTAATCAGAGCTCAAGGTTGATAACAAAGTGTGTTCGGTTCAAGCTGGATCAAACATCCGGTAAGAATTAGTTACTTTAGTAGATTTTATTAAATGTTGGAAAAAGATATGTGAATGGATGTGCACGGGAAGAATGTGTTAACACACTCAAACCCGGAAAGTGCACTAAATAAGAACGGTTAAAGCAAGTTATAGACTTGGCTAAACCGAAGTGAATAAAATATATGTTATAAGTGAAATGTTTAACAACTGGTATAAACATTTCAGTTTCAAGATGACGGAAAAGGGTAGCAATGATGCGGTGCCGACAGTCACCGAACAAATGAAAGATGTGATTGCCGAAGAGGTAGGAAAGTGATGTTGAAGGGGTGTTTAAGAGGACCCATTGTGACGTTAGCGATTAGGTGGCTTACGGAATGGGTCAGTTAAGGGGTCAAGACATGGATTGGTGGGATAATAAAAAGAAGGAGATCGGAGCCGAAGCTGCAAAGGCCATAAAGTGGGACGAGTTTAAGGTACCATTCCTTAAACACCACAGTCCCAAAGCGGTCATCAACGGAATCAATGAGGAATTCATCCTGTTGAAACAAAAGGGTTAATCAATTGATAAGATCACTGGTATTTTCATGGATAAGCTGAGATTCTGCGATGAGCTAGTAACTACCGAAGAGCAGAAGATATACTATTATTATAATATGTTAAGCCCTGAATATCGGGAGTTCATAACTCCTTCGAAGTACGAGACCCTCACGGAAATCATTAACACCGCTCGGAAGCAGGAGATCGAGTTAAAGAAACAAATAGAGAGGGGCGAGCGAAGGGCGCAAGATGTGAATCCAAGTCCTACAAAGAAGACGAGAACATCGGAGCCGACATGAAAGTTCAATACGAAAAGCGGGTCGCCGAGTTGTAAAGTTGGTGGGAAAGGGAACAAGGGTGAGTGCCGCTTCAAGGACAAACCGTGTCCCATATGCGGGAAGACGGGACACACAACGTCACTATGTTCGGGAAAGGTTTCTGTTTGCTACAAGTTTTACCAACCGGGCCACAAAAAGTCAGAATGCCCGGACTTGGTTGGGAAGAAGGAGAATAAAGAATCTCCAATAGAAACTCCAAAGGTGAAGGCTAGATCCTTCCAACTAACTGCGGCTGAAGCAAAGACAGAACCTGATGTGGTCTCAGGTATATTCACAATAAACTCGATTCCTGCACGTGTATTATTTGATACAGGTGCAAATAAATCCTTTATTTCACATGGATTTATTAGACATCCTTCATTTGCATTGACAAAATTATCTGTGCCCTTAGAAGTTGAAATAGGGGATAACAAGAGTTTCATAGTGTGTGATGTTTGTCAATGCTGTAAATTAAGTATCGATGATGAAGAATACTCAATAGATCTAATCCCGAAGTCGATGGGAGAATTCCAAGTGGTTGTTGGGATGGATTGGCTATCCCGACACCACGCAAAAGTCGTGTGTTTCCATAAAGATATAAAGTTAACATCTCCGAGCGGAAAACACGTTACCATCTATGGTGAGAAAGGAAGCAATCCTATGATATGCTTGATGTTGAAAGCTCACAAGCTTATGAGGAATGGATGTAGAGCGTTTATGATATACGCAAATGAAAAAGGGAAAGAATTACCGAAGATTGAAGACGTACCGGTGGTGCGTGATTACGAAGACGTGTTCCCGGAAGACTTGCGAGGAATACCGCCCGAACGGGAGGTAGAGTTCGGAACCGAATTGATTCCGGGCGCGAAACCCGTAGCCAAGGCACCATACCGACTCGCGCCATCGGAGCTACAAGAATTAATGTCGCAAATTCAAGACTTGCTCGATAAAGGATTTATAAGGCCGAGTGTGTCTCCTTGGGGCGCACCGGTATTGTTCGTGAAAAAAAAAGACGGGAGCATGCGAATGTGTATCGATTACCGGGAGTTAAACAAACTCACGGTGAAAAATCGATACCCGCTCCCGAGAATAGGTGATTTATTCGACCAACTACAAGGTGCGAATTGGTTCTCGAAATTGACCTTAGATCGGGATACCATCAATTAAAGGTCAAGGAAGAAGATGTACCGAAAACGGCCTTTCGTACTCGGTATGGGCATTACGAGTTCCTCGTAATGTCATTCGGATTGACGAATGCACCCGCGGCCTTCATGGACCTCATGAACCGGGTTTGCAAACCTATGTTGGACAAGTCGGTAATCGTGTTTATCGATGACATTCTCGTGTATTCGAAAAATGAGGCGGATCACGTGCATCATTTACAGGAGGTGCTAGAGACACTCAGGCGGGAAAGGTTGTATGCAAAATTTTCAAAGTGTGCCTTTTGGTTACGAGAGGTACAATTCCTCGGCCACATCATAAGTGCCGATGGAATATTGGTAGATCCGTCAAAGATAGAAGCCGTGTCGAAATGGAGCCCTCTAAAGAATCCCTTGGAAATTAGAAGTTTCTTAGAGCTTGCGGGATACTACAGGAGATTCATTCAAGATTTCTCCAAGATTGCTTCGCCGCTAACTAAATTAACTCGCAAGGAGGAAAGATTTGTATGGGGAGTTGAACAGGAAAGGGTATTCCAAACGCTAAAGGAGAAGTTAACTCACGCTCCAGTATTAACATTGCCGGACGGAGTCGACGATTTGGTAGTCTACTCGGATGCGTCACATTTGGGGCTCGGATGTGTTTTGATGCAACGAGGCAAAGTGATAGCTTATGCCTCGAGACAACTAAAGGTGCATGAAAAGAAATACCCCACACACGATCTTGAATTAGCGGCAGTAGTATTTGCATTAAAAATATGGAGGCACTATTTATATGGAGTAAAGTGCACCATATTTACTGACCATAAGAGCTTAAAATACTTCTTCGATCAGAAGGAGTTAAATATGCGGCAAAGGCGATGGTTGGAGACGGTAAAGGACTATGACTACGAGATACATTACCACCCTGGGAAGGCCAATGTTGTGGCGGATGCTTTGAGCAGGAAAACAGATTATGTTCCATTACGAGTGCGATCGATGCAGCTTGTTGTAACCTCGGGTCTACTTGAACGAATCCGAGAAGCACAAGCCGAGGCGATAAAAGAGGAAAATTGGAAAAGAGAAAGAATCGTTGGCCAGTTGGAAGACTTAATTGATAATAACAATGGGTTGAAAACCAGGTTTGGCAGAATATGGATTCCTAATTCGTGTGGAGTCAAAAAGCTTCTACTCGACGAAGCACACAAAAGCCGTTACTCTATCCATCCGGGAGCGACCAAGATGTATAATGACCTGAAGCAAAATTACTGGTGGCCCGGAATAAAAAGGGATGTGGCTAAGTATGTTGAAAAATGCTTGACTTGTTTACAAGTCAAGGCGGAACACCAAAGACCCTATGGCAAGCTTCAGCCATTGGATATTCCAGTTTGGAAATGGGAACATATCACCATGGACCTGTTGACCAAACTACCAAAGACGAACCAAGGATTTGACGCCATATGGGTGGTTGTTGATAGACTGACGAAAAGTGCTCACTTTATTCCTATACGTGAGACTTATACATCAGAAAAGATGTCGGAGGTGTATACCAATGAAATACTGGCACGCCACGGAGTACCGGTATCCATCGTGTCTGACAGGGATACCCGGTTTACTTCAAACTTTTGGCGAGATTTCCAAGAACAGATGTGAACGAAACCTTTTATCAGCACTGCATACCATCCTCAGACGAATGGACAGAGTGAAAGAACGATACAGACACTAGAAGAAATGCTGAGGGCGTGTATTATCGATTTTTGGGGCAGTTGGGACATGTATTTACCGTTAGCGGAATTTTCTTATAACAACAGTTATCATGCCAGTATCGGCATGGCCCAGAATGAGATGCTATATTGTGACACCTGTGCCTCCACGGCCATCAAAAAAATACCAAACCAATGAAATATTGTATTTCATACTAGGGATTTGTATAAATATGTGTATCATTTGCACATATCAACTCTTGTTCGATTTCGGGCTCTAAATCGCTTTCTGGAAGGTTATACGCGCACTGATGCGTAAATATAACCAGTTTAACGCGAAAAACACTCCGGAACATCAACATATGCTTAACATGCCTTAAATAACCTTTACATAACTTAGAAATAAGTTTTGATGGCTTTGGTATGGCATAATGAAGTTAATTCGCTTACAGGGACTAAATTCGACAAACTGCGAAAGTATGCCGATTTGAACTGTAACAGACATTCTGAAACATGACCATGAGTTAAACATACCATAAATATCCTTTACATAGCTTAGAAATAGGCTTTGAGGGGTTCGGTGTGCTAAAATAAACTTTTGGGTCATTCAGGGACTAAAAGCGTCAAAAAGTGCACAAGCTTGCATTTTCGCGCATAACTTACGTTCTGAATACATCCGGACATCCAAAAATTTATGTAAGCACTAAAATATTTTATTTTAGTGTTTGGCATAAGAAAAATCCATTCGTCGCGCAATTTGGACCGTTTTTGCGTCCGTTACGACTTCCGTCGTAATTAACCGAACAACGCAATCGTACGGCCAAACGAACCGACATCCAAGATATTTTTGAGCACATTTTAAGTTCCCTATACTTTAACTTCATTTTAGAGCTTTGAAATGGGGTTAACGGGGCTTAAACGTGTCAAAAATGCATCGAAAACCAAGTTTGGAGCTGCAGGGACCAAAACTGTCATTTCAGCAAAGTTACTGGCTTACGGACCGTAAGCCCTCACCCTTACGGTCCGTAAGGCATCCCCAGAACATCAAAAAGTGGTTAACAGCTGTTTACAGCTGTTAAGCACCCATAAACTCAATTCCACATGTTGATACCTGATCATGGGGGGGGCCATTTTGAGTTACCTTAGTGTTGCAACAAGTGTAGGGACAAGATCAAATCACGGTTTTCAAGAAACGATCCTAACGGTGGTCCATTTCCTATAAATACCCACCTTAATTTCTATTCTTCCTCACAAAATCTGATCTAAAGTGCTCTAAGTTGAAGCCCTTGCTTCATACCTGAGCTATTTGGATCGAGATTAGCTTGCGGGGACCCGTTGTAAGTGTTCCTTCGTTCTTTTATGCGTTTTTATCGCTTTTCGAGTCCGAAAGTCAAACTATGTTTGACTTTCTGCATTGACCAGTTTATGGTCAACGCGAAGTTCGTTCGAACTTCATAACGTGAGCGTAATCACGATGGTTATAGTCCCTAGTGACTATACCTACTGATTACCACGTTATCTAGGCTAAGTGACGAGTCGTAGTTTCAGCCAAAATGCGTATTCTTGCGTATTTTGTAACCAAACTACTCTTAGGTATCAAAAACCGTTTGTTTTGTTACCAAACCTGTTTTCTAAACTCAGTTAAGCATGTTTTAACATGCTTAGCTCGTCACTTTTAGTTTTGTGCTTATCTAGGGTCGTAAAGGTAAGCGATCTAAACAATCGCTTATACTTTCAAACCCGACCCGTTTGGTCGATCATTAGGATCCGACCAAACACATTAGGTGACCATAGTTGTATAGGGAATAACCTTCCGAGGTTATACCTTATGGTCACATCGTTTGAGTAGTTGTATGATAGGTAGTATATATGCCTTAGGCAAATTACCAAAATGCCCTTTGAACGCCAAAATTCATTTTAAGCATATGTAACATAACTTTTGGTATCTAAACTGATTTAGTAACAATATTAGACATGTTAAGGCATATTTTACTTATCATAGGACTAGTTAGGCGTTCCGAACGCGTTTTACGCGAACGACGCGTTAAAGTAGCATAAGCTACCTAAACGGGTCGTAATGGGTCGTAAGCACTTAGGTTAGGTTTCATTTTAGTATGTAGGCTTTGTTAAACCATATTACATGAGTTCTCATACTCATTTGGTTTACGAACCCTCATTCTATCCGATCCTCCGATTTAGGTCCGGTGTATTAACGTAGTTACCTATATTAGGTGTCGTTTGATATCCGTGATCTCTAGCATTGTTTGGTTGTTACGCAAGGACTTCTAGGCAATCTCAAGTGAGTACATAGACCCCTCTTTTACTGTTTTTCCAAACATTTTACGATACCGCATAGATGTTTATATCAGTATAGCATGCATTTGTTCCACAAAACATAACTTTGATTTAAACCAAGTTTTACTTCAATACCTTGTTTTTGTGCATTTTACATATGGTTTAGTTGATATATTTCACTTACCATACATGATATTTTAGATACACATTACATGATTTGCATTAGACATAAACATTTTGACATTGATATACACAATTCATGATTTACATTAGACATAAACATTTTGACATCGATATACACAATTCATGATTTACATTAGACATAAACATTTTGACATTGATATACACAATTCATGATTTACATTAGACATAGACATTTGACATGATTTTCACACAAACATTTCGACATTTGATTATACATAAACATTTTACTTTGGTGGTTTGGTTTGAGTAAGTGATTTAAGTAACGAGGCGCGTGTAATATGATACAAGCATGGTGGATACGCCGTTGGTACTTCCTATATATAAGTGCTTGTATGGTATTACATATCGTAGCGTTATTTGAATCATTTCAATTTAGACATATAACATTTTATACAAATAACATACTTTTCACAATACATTGTTTTACAAACAACTTATCTGATATAAACTCAGTTTACTTGGTTATTCACTTAACCAGGTATTATTCTTTTATACATATATATCATTTGGTTTATTTATCACTTTTCAAATGATTTACAAGACAAAGCAAATTACAAGGTTCATGACTAAACATTTTTCTTAAACATAAGTCATGAATTCTATTTTCACAAAACCTATGTATCTCACAGGCATTTTTATGCTGACGTACCTATTTTCACATGTGTTTCAGGATATGATGCTTAGGATTTATCAAGATACACTTAGGCGGACTTGGGCCTTAGCGACAATAAAAGATGCAAGACTAGTTATTTATGTTATGTTTCTTTGATTGTCAAGACATTGTAACTCTTTTAGTCAATAAAACAATATTTCAATTTCCATGTGTTATGAAACAATGATTCTGTTACAACACTCCCCGACGTTTCCGCCACGTTTTGTTGTTTTACGTGGTCGGGGTGTGACAGAAAAGTTGGTATCAGAGCTCATGGTTATAGGGAATTAGGTTATTAGTAATGCTTTGACCTAGTCTATAACCTTCCTAGGACCCTAACGCGAGTTTACTTGCGTTTAGACATAAAACAATACCGTCACCTATTCTTAGGTGATAACCACAACAAGATCATAAATTTCAAAACCGCTTTAAAAATCAATCATCTGTTCTAGGATGATTTATTGTAAGGTTTTGAACCTTCAAAGTTTTCAAAATCTGGTCAAAGTTTGGGTCTTTTAATGTGAACACGTGCAAACTGGAAGGGTGAATGCTTGTACTCTGAGCTTTCTGTCTAAGGCTAGAGTGTTCGTACAAATCCGCAGAATCGGACCAGTCACTCTTACCTGGGAACTCTTGGGGTGAGTGTTCACTTATAGGCGAGCATGTCTTCAGTAATACATTAATATGACCTGTTTACTTTGATTAGTCACCGTCTCATTTGTTTGCCTTAGGTAACAAACAAATGATCGCAATTTTATGCGTTGCCATTTTGTTTTGATTTTCCAATAACATTTCACTTGTTTCTTCCTATGTCTTTCATTTCCTTCTAGAATGTCTCTTCCTCTCAGCAACGGTCAAATGTCCGAGCAAACAGCCAAATTTGCTCAGCAGATAGGCGAAGTGATTCTGAAGACGGTGGATTTAGGCATTGCCATGTCTCGTATCAACAATGAAGCCACTCAAGAGTCACCGAAGGAAGCAGAAGTCAAGCCTGCACCAAAATCAAGGAAGCGTAAGGCTTCAAAGAAACCCGCAGCAGTTACACCTAATCAAGCGGGACCTAGCCAAATGGCAGCGCCACCAGCTTGGAAGCCGTACTTTGGAACTGCCCCATGGTGCAAACGATGCAACCGTCATCATTCAAACCTCATACCCTGCTTCAAATGTACCTACTATGGACGGCGAGGACATTTGGTTAACATATGCCGCTTTGCTATCCAAAACAAAGCTGTTATAAACCTTGCTGCTGCTCAACCTCCTGCTAGGAAACCTTATGCCGGTACTGCATTGATGTGCAACAAATGTAATGCACCTCACCGAGCTTACCTGCAGTGTCGTCTGTGTGCATCATGTGGGCGACTCGGTCACCTGGCAAATGCTTGTCAATTCAACCCAATCCAAGGTGGTCCAAACCAACCCCAAGTCAACCCTGCTCCAGCTCGTTTACCATCTGGTACTTGGTAGAACTACGGCGAGACGAGCTATTTCAGGAACAAGTGAACAAAGATTGTCAATGCAAATCTGACCCACGGGTGAGCATTTGGCTGAGTATAAGATGTTGCTGTTTTAATCTTATGCTTTTGTTTCTTTGTTTTTCTTGTAATGTGAAACAATCAGTTTTATTTATAAATAAACCGTTGATCACAAATTCTGATATACAAGTGTAGTTACATGTGTGTATGGCATTTCCCTATAATACCTACATTAAGAAACTATGTTCCTTACAAACTACTCTTGTGAATATTACCCATTTTTGTGTTTACTCATGATTCCCTTAGAAAATTCTAAGTACTCGTTTCATTCTAAGATACGAAGTACAGAAAATAAAGTGACATTATGAGTAATCATGTTTCTGCACATCTGTGCCTTTGAATCCTTGGTTAGATAACTAAGGGTATTTTCAAATCTCATACCCATTACGTTTTGATTTTTCAACATACATAGTATGAGTATTTCAAAAACAACCTTCATGATTTCAAAACATTTCATATAGTCTGAAAACAATTTTTTTTCAAATGCATCGTCTATATTTCAAAAACAACCTTCATGACTTCAAAAACATTTTATATATAGTTCGAAAACGTTCTTAATATAGTGTATTTACTTAACATATCAAATGCATGATTTCAAAAACATTGTCTATGTTTTCAAAAACAACCTTCACGATTTCAAAATGTTATTAATACAGTATAATTACTTATATCAAGTGCATGATTTCAAAAGCATCAATCATGTTTTCAAAAACCTTATACATAATTTCAAAATTCATCTCGCATGATTTTAAAACATTTTAACCTAATACACCTACTTTATGATTTCAAAAGTATTATATATAAGGTTTCAAAAACATTAAACACATTTTTAAAAGAAACCCCATGCATAGTTTTCAAAGTATTTTTCTCATACATTGACTTAACCTTCAAATTCTGCTTCATATGTCGCCTTGACATATCTAGCATCCCAACCTCATAAGCATTTTTACTTCATGTTTTGACTTAAGCACATCCAGTGCAAGGTTTCAAAACATCTTCAACTTCTAAAATCCATATGGGATTTTTTTATCTTCACAATTAGACCCTTGTGGATGATTATCTTTCAAATCAGAGTCCTTAATTGGATTCCTTGTGTACTTTAATTCGAACATTTCGGTTCCTTATAATCGAAATCGAATTTTCTCTTTAAGATCTTTCTATCTTAATAGTTAGATTCTTAGAAATATTTAAAGCACCAATCAAAATCCACTGATTGGATACCTGGTGTGCTTTGAATACATGTGCATAGTTAGCAGAACAAATTAACAAAATGATAACAAATCTAAAATCAAGTTAAACAATTATGTGATTATGTGTTTATGCATTTTGTGTTTTCTTTTATGCATTTTTGTGTTTTTGTATACTCTGGATATTCGTTATCCAAATCCTCGTAGAACCTTTCGTATCTTCATATGAGGGATTCGTAGTAGGATATTCAAAAAGGTACTACCCTAAATCCTTATTGGGCTTCTATGTGTTAGTTAAGACCCTTGGATTATATAGTACCACTCCATGATTCATAAGAGACCCTCCTAGTGGTCTAGTAAAAAAGATTGAATCAGAATCTGGTTAAAGATGACATGCGCTGATGTAGCTAAACAGACTCCTTGGTAGTCTATTTAAATCATTTATTGATTTAATTAAAAGGACCCTATGGTGGTCTAGTCACAATCATCACAAGCTCGTTCATTGCTTTCCCTACACATTATAAGATGCACTACGTGACTATGCAAGGAATTACGTAATTATGGATGCATACATAATTGCGAAGTTCAGTGCACGGAAACCTCGGTAAGACTTATTATGTGTAAGAACCGATAGTGACAACCATAACGAAATGTGAACAATGTAATAGAGGTACGGTGGACTCACCAATGACGCTTTATATACTTGTATATAAGTGTCCCTCTCACATTGCAAGCATGATGTTATTGTAAAGTTACTAGAAGTTCAGGACTCTAACCAGTGTTGTTTGATCTTTTCAACTTCATGTTTCAAGCTCTCACAAGTTTACTCTAAATAAATTTCGGGACGAAATTTCCTGAAGTAGGGGAGACTGTGACACCTGTGCCTCCACGGCCATCAAACAAATACCAAACCAATGAAATATTGTATTTCATACTAGGGATTTGTATAAATATGTGTATCATTTGCACATATCAACTCATGTTCGATTTCGGGCTCTAAATCGCTTTCTGGAAGGTTATACGCGCACTGATGCGTAAATATAACCAGTTTAACGCGAAAAACACTCCGGAACATCAACATATGCTTAACATTCCTTAAATAACCTTTACATAACTTAGAAATAAGTTTTGATGGCTTTGGTATGGCATAATCAAGTTAATTCGCTTACAGGGACTAAATTCGACAAACTGCGAAAGTATGCCGATTTGAACTGTAACAGACATTCTGGAACATGAACAGGAGTTAAACATACCATAAATATCCTTTACATAGCTTAGAAATAGGCTTTGAGGGGTTCGGTGTGCTAAAATAAACTTTTGGGTCATTCAGGGACTAAAAGCGTCAAAAAGTGCACAAGTTTGCATTTTCGCGCATAACTTACGTTCTGAATACATCCGGACATCCAAAAATTTATGTAAGCACTAAAATATTTTATTTTAGTGTTTGGCATAAGAAAAATCCATTCGTCGCGCAATTTGGACCGTTTTTGCGTCCGTTACGACTTCCGTCGTAATTAACCGAACAACGCAATCGTACGGCCAAACGAACCGACATCCAAGATATTTTTGAGCACATTTTAAGTTCCCTATACTTTAACTTCATTTTAGAGCTTTGAAATGGGGTTAACGGGGCTTAAACGTGTTAAAAATGCATCGAAAACCAAGTTTGGAGCTGCAGGGACCAAAACTGCCATTTCAGCAAAGTTACTGGCTTACGGACCGTAAGCCCTCACCCTTACGGTCCGTAAGGCATCCCCAGAACATCAAAAAGTGGTTAACAGCTGTTTACAGCTGTTAAGCACCCATAAACTCAATTCCACATGTTGATACCTGATCATGGGGGGGCCATTTTGAGTTACCTTAGTGTTGCAACAAGTGTAGGGACAAGATCAAATCACGGTTTTCAAGAAACGATCCTAACGGTGGTCCATTTCCTATAAATACCCACCTTAATTTATATTCTTCCTCACAAAATCTGATCTAAAGTGCTCTAAGTTGAAGCCCTTGCTTCATACCTGAGCTATTTGGATCGAGATTAGCTTGCGGGGAGCCGTTGTAAGTGTTCCTTCGTTCTTTTATGCGTTTTTATCGCCTTTTGTAACACCCATCTAAATTACTACTCGAAATTAATAATAATTCATAAGATTTTATACAAAAGATGTCTAGACCAACTAATTTAAACATCCATAAGTTGTTTAGCAAACGATTTACATCATAACATTGTTTAACAGAGTTAATTTATGCGGAAGCTTCAAAAATTCGTGTTCGGTTCTTCAAAAGCTTGCTTGACCGTCTTCCGTAATCCTTGAATACCTAGAAACTGAAATGTTTACATTAAACATTAGTATTAGAGTACATAGGAATAATACATAGTCGAAACTACGTTTAAAACGGATTCGATTTAACGAAAGTATGCAAAATTTGCAATAATTCCAGGATTCTACCGTAACTTACGGTACCACCGTAAGTTACGGTGGTTGCTAAAAATTCCAGATCTGCCGTAAGGCAGTAAAGGACTGCTGTAAGCCATTTTATGTCTACCGTAAGTTACGGTACCACCGTAACTTACGGTATTCCCTGTAAGTTCATGATTTGGTTGTTTTGTTTGTTTGGCCAAACCAAATTCTCGGATCTCTCGTTCTATCAAACCAACATGTTAATTTCTCGCATTTTATTATGTCCTTTATCAACTATAACAAAGGCCAATTAGCTATATTACCAAACATTTTTCACGCATAAATTGATTATTCGACCCGTTCTAACTTTACTCATTTCTCTATCATTTGACTAGGAAGCTTATGGCACTTTATACCCAACATCCGGGGCATATTATCACCCGCATTTCTTTACCAATCTCATGGCTTAAATGCTCTTGTGATTGTTATCGCCTTTTTAACTCTCTAAAACACTAGTACAATAATTTAGACAACAATTTAACCCGTTTGGCTCATCTTGTGGAGTCCTCCAATATGATGACTACCCAACGGTTTCTTGTCACTCTAAGCCTATTAATTCAAGTAACGATCATGGTCGCTACAATCAACACCATAACTACCCTACAACGAAACTTCGCATAATTTAACAACAATTCGTTTAATGTAACGGGTCAAGTTACATACTTGCATAACTAAACAACATTATCAACCAACAATTCTAGTTAACTATTTTGACCCGTTTGTTTGTCGAGTGAACTTCGTCACTTCTATGACATACCAACTCGCAATTGACACTACATTCTCATTAACTTTTCTAAGACTATTGCTTATACACAATGTAACGAAACCGAAGTTACGTACCTTTAAAGCACACCTTTCAAGCGTGTATCACCTCCGGCTTGTCCGCTTGACGTTCCGGATTCTTCGCCTAAAGAGTTCAATTCACAATAAGTTTAGAACTCTTTCACAAGCTTTAACGCATAATTCTCTACAATGATCAAATCTGCGTTTTTACCCAACTTTTAACATTTTAACCCTCACTTAGGCGTTCCATCAAACACCTAGCGGGTCAGATTTTTATATAAACAAAAAGCAAGTTCATGACTTGTAATTATCATCTAAACTAACTTTAATTAGTCAATTCTACATATATCTTAACATCAATATTTCTGAAATTTATTCTAAATTTCAGATTTGTGTTAGAACAAGATCAAAATTCTAAGGCTTATCAAGTTTTCTTCAAGTTTATTAATCACCTACAATGGTGGTTATAAACTCTATAATTATCATGAAATCTTTTAACAAGATTTCACCTAGGGTTCATCCCTAGACACCATATCTCTTCTAATTACATTCATGCATGACACAATCAAGCTAAATTTCGATCTTTCATAATTAACCTAGAACTTGAGATGAATCAAAACTTCAAGATTTTACATATCTTATGATCCCCTCAACTAGGTGATCATTAATTTATGCTTGAAAATCGATTTGGACATGATTTAAGCCTTCAATTTGTGGCTTTTGTGAATGTTAGGGTTTTGGAGAAACGGGGGTCGCCCTTCCCTGCTTCTGCTCGAACCAGACCTCACAAAAGTGAGTTTGGTTTTTGTTTTATGTAATTAAGTTTCATTCTTTAACAACATAAGCCCCTCAACTTTCATTTGGTTTATAATTTAGGCTTTTTACCTCATTCATGTGTTATTGCAAGACTCCTAACTAACCGGGTTATTTATCCTAGTTAGCTTATTCTCGTTTATTTTACACTTTATAATTCTAATATAAAGTTTTTACATTTTCGGGGTGTTACAAGTCCACCCCCCTTAAAAAGGGTTTCGTCCCCAAAACCTTCTTTAAGTAGGTCTTTGGTTTGAACCTAACCGTCTTAGTTTCGTTTTTCAAGGCATTCCCTCTTGTCCGGCATAAGGTTTTTATTCGTATTTACATGTTCGTCTTTTAGGCATATGTCCTTTTGGACCGTAACCTTTTATCATCTATTTCCTATCGTTGTCGCCTATTTGACCGGGTTGTCTTTTGACCATCCAGTCACTGAGTCCGTCAACATACTTACTTCACGCTAATCTTACATTGACAAGTGCTCTACATAGGTCACAACATTATTTTGACTATAACTTGTTTTATCGCCTTGACCAATTGGTCACCATTTTACCCCATACCTCGTTATTTGGGTATACTATAATGCCGTCGTCGGCATTTTGCGTGTTTATATTTTCACATCTAATAACTCGTATTATAACGTGGCTATATTTTGTATCCCTTTTGTGTCCGTGATCACATCACGTCATGTTTAGGTTTATGTCAGCTTTTCATTATTATGAATCTTCCTTTGAATACATCTTCTTACACCTATCGGCGTTAATACCGATATCCTTTAGTATTAACCCTTTTTCTAATTTCTCTCTCGGTATTTATAGGTGTTAGAACATCGTTTCTTTACTAAAACTAAATTTTAGTTTAATGCTTTTCCCTTTAACCATGTCGATTAATCATATCAGAAATTGACGACAAGAATTATTCTTCTCCGTTATCATTTTACGCGGGAACTCATGACTGGTTCCCATGCTATACATTATCGACCCGCAGGTTCCTTTACTTAGCTTCGTAGGCTATTTTATTAGGTCTTCACCTTTTTAGGGTGAGACCCTATAGTTTGTTCCGTTGTATTTGTGACCCGATGGTCATTTTGGTCCCGTAGACCTTTACATTGTTTATAACCTGAAGGTTATGGTGATCCCATGGATCATCTTCTTTTCATATCTTTATTTAATGGTATAAGTATACATATGGCATTAAGGCACCCCCTTTTTATGTTTAGAATAAATAAATTTTTGCTTTCAAAAATTCATTTGACCTTGACCGTAGTCTAAAGCTATACTCATTTTCTTTCGGATTATCTTTCCGACTCTATGACTTCTTATGTCACCTTCGCGTTGGTTTATTTTACTCATACCGTTATTTGGTTTATGGCCCTATTTCCTTTCAACCCATTACCGGGTTCGTTATCTTAATGTTTTTAACACCCCGGTTTTATTGGTTTGCGTTTTCCTTTCCATATTCTTTTACGACCTATCACATTGGTTCAGTAATATTTCGCACTTTCATTATTCGGGTTGCGCTTACTTGGAATATCAAGTATTATACTTTATTCGGCCCGTCCAATATTAAAATAGTTGGACATAACTATCGAAATTTCTGTTTTGCGAAATTTCATCGTCTCTTAGTTATAGCTCTTAATCCGAGTCTTTTGACTTTTAATCTGGGTCACCGTCTCTTGGTTTACGCATATATCCGTAGTCCTACCCATCTATCGGTTATTTTACCGAAGTCATTATTAGAGTCATCATTCTGACATGCATTAAGATTTCGTTTTGATTTATTCAGTGGTATTAGCGTAACCTGTCGCCTTTATTCCACCGATTCCTTAATTCTTCCATTTATTTTGTTTGACTTGTTCTGATGAACTTTATTACTTATAATAGTCAAAATTTATCCTTGTGCCTTAACATTCTTGTTTGTTAGTTTATAATTTTAATTACCTTGATTCTTATCCCTTCCCTTGGGCTTATTACCTTAATGTAATATGCTCCCATTATCCGGCTTCCGTTTACCTTTATTATCAAGCATTTTGCTTATTTGATTCGAACACCACCTTTCTGTTGTTAGCGACCCTTAGGTCTATTTCTTTTGCTAATGTTCCGAAGGCCCATTTCTCAAGTCTTATTTGGTAAAACCACTGTCATGGTTATACGGCTTTTGGGGTTTACCCGTTCTTATTCTAACACTTTCATAAAGTTTATTTTACTAGGCTTTTATATATTCACATCCATTACTGCGATCACTGTTCTTCCTCATGAGGGTTCGATTAATAATGTATAACTTGGATGGTTACCCCTACCCAAGTTTCTAAATTTGCATTTATTGATACTTTATTATTCATAATAGCGAATAATACGTATCATTCATTTAACTTCTTTTTCGCGGATATTCTCGGTCCGAGTCTTAATTTCTTATCTTTAACCTTAATCCTATTGCAATAATAGCAAAATTAATTCATTTAATTTTATTATTGTTTATCGTTGCATGAAATTTATCCACATCATTTGTTGATGTAAATGACGCTCCTACGCGTTTTATTTAGTTCAGCCAAGTCTATAACCTTGTCTTCACCATTTATTATTATTGCAATTTCCGGGTTCGAGTGTAATTACACTCTTTCCCAACACAAGGTTTATTCACTTCATTAATTTCCCAGGTTCGAGTGTACACGCACTCCTTCCCATTGCAATATCTATCGAGATTACTTTTACCTCGATGCTCAACGTACAGTTTCAGCACCTCTTATAAACAATAGAACTTTTATTATTATCTATTTCTATTTTTCAAAGCCTTGGTAATTTCGTTAACACTAATGTAGGATGTTAAATAAATCGGTATAAAACAAACGATTTATTTGCACTCGTAATAATTAAAAATTCATACTGAAATTTAATCTACAAGAGTATACCTGAAACGACATCAGGTTCAGCTTTAGCCTCCGTGGTTGTTATATAAAACAACTTTGTCCTTGATTTCTGGGCATCAGACCTTGTGTCAGCTGTGTCCTTGGTTCTGAGCCTCTCTGGACAATTAGACTTTTTATGTCTTGGCTTACCACATGTGCCCTTGTGAATTTTTCCACAAACTCTGCACTGATGTAACACACTTTTTGTAACCCCCTTCTTGGGAGCTTTATTATACTTGGACTTCTTTACGGATCTTGGATTCATATCCAACACCCTCCTTTCTTCTATTTCTTGTAGTATGCTGTCTTTCAATTCAGCCATCATATCGTTCACCACCGGCACGATTGTGGTTTGTAATCTATCAATATACTGTGATAGACTATTTTCTAGAGCTTTTCCGACCGTCTCGGAAATCTTAACTTTCATTTGTTCAGTCAATTGAGATGTCGAATCATCTCCAGTTACTCCAGACATTTCTTTAACTGAAACATCCATCACGATTTATCAATAATTATTTCATTCATTTCCATCTTATTATACGGAAATTTATATTATTCTCACTCAGTCATAAATAATGTGTTATTCTTTTTCGGTTTGGTCAAGTATATATCTTGCCTTACCTTTCTTACTTAGTGTATTTTCCCGGGTTCGAGCGTATTTATACACTCCCCCCATCTTTACGTCATCTTGAAACTGAAATGTTTACACTAATTGTTAAACATTTCATCTATAACATATGCGTCATTCATTTTGATCTAGCCAAGTTCACCACTTGCTTAAACCATTTATGTTTAGTGCACTTTTCCGGGTTTGAGTGTGTAAACACGCACTTCCCGTGCATATCAAATCAAATTTCCTTTTTCTAGTATTCTAGTAAGTCTTCTAAAGCAATTAATTCTTACCGGACGATCGATCAAGCTTGAACGGAACACTTTGTTGACAACCTTAAGCTCTGATTACCAACTTGTAACACCCATCTAAATTACTACTCGAAATTAATAATAATTCATAAGATTTTATACAAAAGATGTCTAGACCGACTAATTTAAACATCCATAAGTTGTTTAGCAAACGATTTACATCATAACATTGTTTAACAGAGTTAATTTATGCGGAAGCTTCAAAAATTCGTGTTCGGTTCTTTAAAAGCTTGTTTGACCGTCTTCCGTAATCCTTGAATACCTAGAAACTGAAATGTTTACATTAAACATTAGTATTAGAGTACATAGGAATAATACATATTCGAAACTACGTTTAAAACGGATTCGATTTAACGAAAGTATGCAAAATTTGCAAAAATTCCAGGATTCTACCGTAACTTACGGTACCACCGTAAGTTACGATGGTTGCTAAAAATTCCAGATCTGCCGTAAGGCAGTAAAGGACTGCCGTAAGCCATTTTATGTCTACCGTAAGTTACGGTACCACCGTAACTTACGGTATTCCCTGTAAGTTCATGATTTGGTTGTTTTGTTTGTTTGGCCAAACCAAATTCTCGGATCTCTCGTTCTATCAAACCAACATGTTAATTTCTCGCATTCTATTATGTCCTTTATCAACTATAACAAAGGCCAATTAGCTATATTACCAAACATTTTTCACGCATAAATTGATTATTCGACCCGTTCTAACATTACTCATTTCTCTATCATTTGACTAGGAAGCTTATGGCACTTTATACCCAACATCCGGGGCATATTATCACCCGCATTTCTTTACCAATCTCATGGCTTAAATGCTCTTGTGATTGTTATCGCCTTTTTAACTCTCTAAAACACTAGTACAATAATTTAGACAACAATTTAACCCGTTTGGCTCATCTTGTGGAGTCCTCCAATATGATGACTACCCAACGGTTTCTTGTCACTCTAAGCCTATTAATTCAAGTAACGATCATGGTCGCTACAATCAACACCATAACTACCCTACAACGAAACTTCGCATAATTTAACAACAATTCGTTTAATGTAACGGGTCAAGTTACATACTTGCATAACTAAACAACATTATCAACCAACAATTCTAGTTAACTATTTTGACCCGTTTGTTTGTCGAGTGAACTTCGTCACTTCTATGACATACCAACTCGCAATTGACACTACATTCTCATTAACTTTTCTAAGACTATTGCTTATACACAATGTAACGAAACCGAAGTTACGTACCTTTAAAGCACACCTTTCAAGCGTGTATCACCTCCGGCTTGTCCGCTTGACATTCCGGATTCTTCGCCTAAAGAGTTCAATTCACAATAAGTTTAGAACTCTTTCACAAGCTTTAACGCATAATTCTCTACAATGATCAAATCTGCGTTTTTACCCAACTTTTAACATTTTAACCCTCACTTAGGCGTTCCATCAAACACCTAGCGGGTCAGATTTTTATATAAACAAAAACCAAGTTCATGACTTGTAATTATCATCTAAACTAACTTTAATTAGTCAATTCTACATATATCTTAACATCAATATTTCTGAAATTTATTCTAAATTTCAGATTTGTGTTAGAACAAGATCAAAATTCTAAGGCTTATCAAGTTTTCTTCAAGTTTATTAATCACCTACAATGGTGGTTATAAACTCTATAATTATCATGAAATCTTTTAACAAGATTTCACCTAGGGTTCATCCCTAGACACCATATCTCTTCTAATTACATTCATGCATGACACAATCAAGCTAAATTTCGATCTTTCATAATTAACCTAGAACTTGAGATGAATCAAAACTTCAAGATTTTACATACCTTATGATCCCCTCAACTAGGTGATCATTAATTTATGCTTGAAAATCGATTTGGACATGATTTAAGCCTTCAATTTGTGGCTTTTGTGAATGTTAGGGTTTTGGAGAAACGGGGGTCGCCCTTCCCTGCTTCTGATCGAACCAGACCTCACAAAAGTGAGTTTGGTTTTTGTTTTATGTAATTAAGTTTCATTCTTTAACAACATAAGCCCCTCAACTTTCATTTGGTTTATAATTTAGGCTTTTTACCTCATTCATGTGTTATTGCAAGACTCCTAACTAACCGGTTTATTTATCCTAGTTAGCTTATTCTCGTTTATTTTACACTTTATAATTCTAATATAAAGTTTTTACATTTTCGGGGTGTTACACTTTTCGAGTCCGAAAGTCAAACTATGTTTGACTTTCTGCATTGACCAGTTTATGGTCAACGCGAAGTTCGTTTGAACTTCATAACATGAGCGTAATCACGATGGTTATAGTCCCTAGTGACTATACCTACTGATTACCACGTTATCTAGGCTCAGTGACGAGTCGTAGTTTCGGCCAAAATGCGTATTCTTGCGTATTTTGTAACCAAACTTCTCTTAGGTATCAAAAACCGTTTGTTTTGATACCAAACCTGTTTTCTAAACTTAGTTAAGCATGTTTTAACATGCTTAGCTCGTCACTTTTAGTTTTGTGCTTATCTAGGGTCGTAAAGGTAAGCGATCTAAACAATCGCTTATACTTTCGAACCCTACCCGTTTGGTCGATCATTAGGATCCGACCAAACACATTAGGTGACCATAGTTGTATAGGGAATAACCTTCCGAGGTTATACCTTATGGTCACATCGTTTGAGTAGTTGTATGATAGGTAGTATATATGCCTTAGGCAAATTACCAAAATGCCCTTTGAACGCCAAAATTCATTTTAAGCATATGTAACATAACTTTTGGTATCTAAACTGATTTGGTAACAATATTAGACATGTTAAGGCATATTTTACTTATCATAGGACTAGTTAGGCGTTCCGAACGCGTTTTACACGAACGACGCGTTAAAGTAGCATAAGCTACCTAAACGGGTTGTAATGGGTCGTAAGCACTTAGGTTAGGTTTCATTTTAGTATGTAGGCTTTGTTAAACCATATTACATGAGTTCTCATACTCATTTGGTTTACGAACCCTCATTCTATCCGATCCTCCGATTTAGGTCCGGTGTATTAACGTAGTTACCTATATTAGGTGCCGTTTGATATCCGTGATCTCTAGCATTGTTTGGTTGTTACGCAAGGACTTCTAGGCAATCTCAAGTGAGTACATAGACCTCTCTTTTACTATTTTTCCAAACATTTTGGGGTGAAACACATGTGCCTACTTGTTACTTTCGTGCCTTTCATGTTTTCATATCATATGCTTGTTATGTACAATAGTACACTTATAGTACCTGATTTCATTATGTTTTTGCTATGTATGTCCTTTGCTGCATACTTAGTACATCGTTTTACATTACATTTTATGCTATGTATGTCCATTGTGTGCATACTTAGTACATTGTTTTACATTACATTTTATGCTATATATGGCCATTGTGTGCATACTTAGTACATTTGTTATTCATCACATGCTTACATTTTGGTATGACATTTGGTTTGTTCAAATGGGACAATATACATTCATTAACATTGATCACGCCATTCGTTAGTAGGTAGTGGTACCATAGGAATTGACAACTCCCGTTCCTGACATCCTAGGTATGTTTGGATGGAAGGAATGACCGAATTCGATAAACATAACACAGATAGACCTTTAAATTCGTTTAGGGGTTTATCGCCACAGTCACAAGGCTTGGATGTATGCATTTTTACAATACCGCATAGATGTTTATATCAGTATAGCATGCATTTGTTCCACAAAACATAACTTTGATTTAAACCAAGTTTTACTTCAATACCTTGTTTTTGTGCATTTTACATATGGTTTAGTTGATATATTTCACTTACCATACATGATATTTTGGATACACATTACATGATTTGCATTAGACATAAACATTTTGACATTGATATACACAATTCATGATTTACATTAGACATAAACATTTTGACATCGATATACACAATTCATGATTTACATTAGACATAAACATTTTGACATTGATATACACAATTCATGATTTACATTAGACATAGACATTTGACATGATTTTCACACAAACATTTTGACATTTGATTATACATAAACATTTTACTTTGGTGGTTTGGTTTGAGTAAGTGATTTAAGTAACGAGGCGCGTGTAATATGATACAAGCATGGTGGATACGCCGCTGGTACTTCCTATATATAAGTGCGTGTATGGTATTACATATCATAGCGTTATTTGAATCATTTCAATTTAGACATATAACATTTTATACAAATAACATACTTTTCACAATACATTGTTTTACAAACAACTTATCTGATATAAACTCAGTTTACTTGGTTATTCACTTAACCAGGTATTATTCTTTTATACATATATATCATTTGGTTTATTTATCACTTTTCAAATGATTTACAAGACAAAGCAAATTACAAGGTTCATGACTAAACATTTTTCTTAAACATAAGTCATGAATTCTATTTTCACAAAACCTATGTATCTCACAGGCATTTTTATGCTGACGTACCTATTTTCACATGTGTTTCAGGATATGATGCTTAGGATTTATCAAGATACAATTAAGCGGACTTGGGCCTTAGCGACAATAAAAGATGCAAGACTAGTTATTTATGTTATGTTTCTTTGATTTTCAAGACATTGTAACTCTTTTAGTCAATAAAACAATATTTCAATTTCCATGTGTTATGAAACAATGATTCTGTTACAACACTCCCCGACGTTTCCGCCATGTTTTGTTGTTTTACATGGTCGGGGTGTGACATATATGGTAGAAAATGTAGAATCCCGGTGTGTTGGGGTGAGGTGGGCCCGCGTGAACTGGCCCATAAGTATGTAGTTCAAGCCATTAATGAGAAAATTGATGTGGTACGAGCCCATTTGAAAGCGGCCCAGGACAGACAAAAGTCTTATGCTGAAAAGAGACGGAAACCGCTTGAACTTCAGGTGGGTGACAGGGTTATGCTGAAAGTATCCCCGTGGATGGGCGTTATCCGATTCAGAAAAAGGGGGAAACTAAGCCCGAGGTTTATTGGGCCATTTAAAATCATCGAACGAGTTGGCAAGGTAACATATCGCCTTGAATTGCCGGACGAATTGAGTGGAATCCATAGCACGTTTCATGTGTCACAACTCCGAAAGTGCTTAGCTGAGGAAACGGCTTATATCCACTACGATGATATCGAGGTGGACAATAGCCTTAACTATGCGGTAAGGCCAATTGAGATTCTAGATCGGAAGGTCAAAAGTTTGCGGAATAAGAAAATTGATCAATTGAAGATCAAGTGGGAGCATAAAAAGCGTTCGGATACTACATGGGAATCCGAAGAGGAGATGCGACGTCTCTACCGAACATTATTCGATACGTATTCCGGTTTCGAGGACGAAACCCCTTTTAAGGGGGGTGGACTTGTAACACCCCTAAAATATAAACTTTTATTATATAATTGATGTCGGTAATAAATAAAATAAACTAACTAGGAATAAAGATAACCTAGTTAGATAAAGGTCTCGTAGTGACATGTAAGTGGGTTAAAACACCTAAACATGAACTAAACTATAGTTGGGGGACCAAAGTTGTTAAAATTGAAACTTGTAATATTAAAACAAAATTAATTACACCAAACACACACTTAAGTGTGTGTCTGGTCGATTAGAACACAGGGGGGCGACCATGAGAAACTCTCAAACCCTAGGTTGTGCAATTTGATCATATTGAGGGCCTAAATCTGTTCCAAAACGCAATCCGAGCATAGATTAGTGATCTCCTCAGTAAAGGGATCATAAGGTATGTGAAATTTCGTTGAAAGATTCCATCTAAAATTCTGAATGAATACTTAAAATTCGAAATTTTGTTGCATGAATGTTGTTTGGAATGAAATTGGAATGATATTGTGTCTAGGAATAAACCCTAGTCAATCATTGTTGAAATTATGCTTATTTCTTGTGAATTCACAATCACCATTGAAGGTGATAAGTGGGTTTTGTAGGAACATGTTAAACACTAGAATGATGATTGTTATTCTAGTGTAATTTGAGTTCTAGGAAGTGATTTCAGAATATGATATGAAAAATTTACATAAACATGCTTAATTGACGTTAATCTTGGCTAAAAGGACAAGCTATGAACTTGATTGTGAATTGTGTAAAATTTTGCTTTTAAGGTGTTTGTAAAAATGCCTAAAAGAAGGCTTAAAACTGGAAATTTGAACTAAAACGCATATTTGTAAATTATGGCGAACTATGCGTTATATGTTAAGAAAAGAGTTCTAAACGGTTTGCGGTTGAACTCTATAGGAAAGGAAATCGGAACGTCAAGTGGACAAGCCGGTGGTGACGCGCGTTTGAAGGGTGTGCTTTGAAGGTATCTAACTTGTCTCGTTACATTATGTAAATTTGATATTATAGTCATTCAAAGTCGTGTTTTAGAATAAGGATTTGTGTTTTGGTCAAAAATTACCTAAGTAATTAAATGATCAAATTAGTTTAGTGAGGTAGTGTGCTAGAAGTATTCGTGAAAAAATATGTTGGTTCAGTTGTTAACAAAAATAGTTTTGAGGATATAGCTCAGGATATCGAGCTATATCTACAATCAAACCATTAGCAAAAAAGGTAAAAGGTGACACGGGATGTACGAGGAAAGCCCTTGATCAATCTAGATCGCCGGCACAAAACCTCGGGAGCCGACAATCGCAGCTGCCTTGTTCTTCTTATTGCTTCAAATGTCAAGATACAGTGCAGGATATGATACGGATCATCTAAGTGTTACAATGCGATTCGAGTACCAGTGTAAGTGTTTTGTGAGTGATTGCAGCTAGTAGAGAGTAAGAGTGTACGAGAAATTGTGTTTGTTCTATCTGATCCGATCAATCCTATTTATAGTAAAATGAAATTAACAAACTAGCCTATAAATTCGGGATACGCCGAATATTCCCTTTGTGAACGTTGTAGACCACTTCTTCCGGCCTCAACGTCCCTATTTCAACTGATTAGCCCGAGTCTTCGGGAGAACAGGTCCACTCGAACGTTATAAGCCTGCCATGTTAATCTGCACGAGAATTAATTAGTTATTACCAGGATACTACGTCAAAATGTTACCAATATCCTGATCCAGTATCCTGATCACAATAAAAAATAACACAGTCAGAATATTATTCAGGATATATGAGCAGAAAACCACCCATAACAATTGTCCCCAAAATATATATGTTGGTATACCAATTCCAACGGATATATTTTAAACTCTTATCTCTTGAATCGAGGCAATTGATTTGAATTGACGGTTGAAATGACATTGTGCAACTTCCAATGCGGTATTTACTCAATGGCTATCTATTACGCCCCTACATCTTCTCTCTTTTTGTTTGAAAACCACACATCTTCAACAGAGTTTCCAGGTAATTACTCATTCCTTCTTCCTCTCTTGCTAATCTCTTCGTCCTTCTCCCAATGGCTACCAGAACCCATTCTCATACTGGTGAATCAACAGAGACCTTCGCCCAACAGAACCTTCTCAGGAATCCCGAGAAGGAGATCTGTGCCTTCGATAATACAGATATCGCAGCATTGAGAGCCTCTGGTGCCTTCCCCGACAAAGCGATCATTGGACCATTCGACCGGTCAATTCACTCGGATGTATCATTTGATGATTAGATCTGTTTTCCAGCATATCCTTTTTCACTAGGCCTTCGGTATCCTTTCCCTGAATTCATGATGTAGGTTTTCCGAACCACCGGTCTTTGTTTTACCCAAACAATGCCCATAGTTTGGAGGGTACTAATCGTTTTTAACCAAATCAAAACCCTTCACTTTCCTGACCTCTGCATCGAGGATATTCCAATCGCTTATCGTCTCCGATCACATGGTTCTAGCCGATTCCTACTTTTTTCCACTTCCAGTACACCCCTCATCCTCAAAGCTACCAAAAATGAGGATGGATGGCAATGAAAGTTCTTTTTTGTCAAACGAGATTCCATCATGAGGGTGATAGCCTCCCGGTGAAGTGGTTAACCACCGGTAGGGTTTAGGGTTTTTAGGAATATCCCCAAATGCATCTTGAGTCTATATCCTGTACTGACATTCTCTTGTTTGGCTTTTATGCAGTGAATTTCAAAGAAGTAGCCCCTCCCACTAAAGAATCTGAAAAAAGAATCAAAGCGATCTACCGGTTACCAGAAAGTGATAGGAGCTTTTCCACACACCTCCCAAGTTCCAGTCAATATTCATCGTCCGACATGTCTGGTAAGGGTTATTCTGCACATGCTTAATTTGTTTAACATAATGAAAGAGTAAGAAGGACTTAGAATCTCTCCCTTTATGCAGCACCAGTCAAAACCCCAGAAGGTTTTGACCTCGAAGAGCTGTACAGTTACTCCAGTCCTGTTCAGGTCAAGAAAGACCCAAGTCTCAAGCCGGTCAATTCATCCAAGCCCACCAGCTCTAAAGCCGCCGCCATTCCCAAGCCATCACCAGCTACTAAGCCCCGGGCCTCCAGCGCCCGAAAGAGGAAGGAGACTGATTCTCCTGCCACTCCTGAAACATTTCCTTATGAGAATCATGGGTTTGTCGAGGCAAGCGGGTTCATGACCTCCTTTCTCAACCAGGTATAGATCCTCATCTAGTATCCTGTACATATATGCTAAACCAATATCTTGAGTAGTATATATTAATACCTGTGTTTTTTTGTTGTAGGGCCTCGAACGTTTAGTTCATTTGTACGAGGAATCCTGCGGACTCAACAAGATGCTAGAGTCCAAGTTGAAGAAAGCCGAGGTCACCATTACCGACCAAGGGATGATCGTTGCCGTCAAATCTCGGCACTATGAGGACAAATTCAAGGCGATGGTTGAGGAACATCAGGCTGCTCTTCAAAAAGTCGTTCAAAAAGCCCAGGCCAAATACGATGCAGCCCAGGTTCAGCACGAACAGGACATGGTTTCTTACTGAGAAGGTCTTAAGGGTTCTGTCGTCATCTCTCTTCTCCAAGCCCGGTTGAAAATGGCGTATGAGGTCAGGGCCACGGGCCTTGAATGCCCTTCGTGGAATGTCGAAGCTTGGGAAGCAAAATTGAGAGATCTCGGCGGCGGCCCTGTGAAGCCTCCTGTAAAGCCTGCGGCTGAGGAACCTACCAAGGCGGTCGATGCTGATGCTGATGCTGTAAAAAATGCTGGTGGTGATTCCGGGAAGGATGCTGGACCGGGTGCTGGTGCAGATGCTGACGAAGCTATGGTTGAAGAGGGTGCTACCCCTTGAATGCAGCGAGGTGGGCGATGATGGATATTGTTGCCGAGGCCGGAGCCCACTTTTTTAATTTGGTGGTTTGTGATAGTTGAACAATTTTAATTTCCTGTCTGTCAAACAATTTACTTTCCTGCACTAAAACAATATGATGGCCAAAGGTGGATGGGTCCTGAGTTTCAGGATGAAGCCCTTGGTCATCAATTAGTATGCTTTATTTTGAACACTCTAACAATTTAAGGGGGGTATCTTGGGTTCCAAGACGAAGCCTTCAATTGTTAAGTAAATATGGTAGAAAACTAATCGTGCTTTTGGTGGATGGGTCTCAGTTTGAGATGAAACCAAAAGCACAACCTTTTGCAATGTTAATAATATAACCTTTTATGACATTATCCATTGTTGTCCATTCTTACAAATTTTGTTATGTATTGCTTGGTTTGAATATAATTCCAATTTTTCAATCTTAGTGTAATATTTCAAATATTCTGACCGGATATCCTCAGAACATATCCTGGTCAGGATACTCCCAAATATCCTACCAAGACTTTTGTCAAACAAAGTTTTAAAACTTGGACAATTTAGATAAGGCTTTTAAAGAACAAAAAAGGAAAGTTCATACCAGAAATAGAGTACACCTCTATCCTTACGTTTCAGTCCTTAAATGTCCCCAGTCTGGGATACTTAGTGAACTATGCCCAAACTTGATCCTTTGAGCTTCTCACAATGCCTTAGTGGGAATGTCCCCTGTGCATAATGTCTTTGAATACTTAGAAATTTTCTGGACATCAATTGCAACCGTTTGTATAACTTTCGTATTACAGGGGATAAACCCTAAAATATCCTGGAGATAAATCCTTAATATTCTGGGGATAAACCCTTAAGTATCCTGGGGAAAATCCCAAATTTTCGTGCGCTACAGGCGGGAGTGTATAAACTCTAAGACTTAGAAAGGTGAAAACCTTTAAACCCTAGAGAGTATGAAAATACCCTTTCGTGAGAGAGGGTGATCAATCCTCATATACCTTTAGGATCCAGGATATAGCCAATAATAACGAAATTGTCAGCCACTTTTACATGGACTGGTCCCGCTATCTTGAACTATCCCTGGATAACTTGCGCTCCAGGCGGGGTGTTTAAACCCAATTCGAGAGAAAGGTGAATACATTTAAACCTGGGAAGGGATCAGGATCCCTTAAACGTGAGAGGGGGGCCAATCCTCTAATCTTTCGAATTATCCTGAGTGTATATCCTGAAGTTATATCCCGAAGCATATTCTGCAAAACAACCTTAAACTAAGGTGGGTGTTAGCTTGGCTAACACCCCTCCGATGCTTAAGTTAGTATTGGGTTAAAATAAAATAGAATTATATTTAAAAAGAGATAGAATTCATACCATCCTGAGTTAGAAATTAAATTCTAAACTCACTTGAAATAGGCTTTGAGGTGTATAGCATTCCAGGATCTTGGTAGCATATCCCCCTCCATATTCTTAAGCCGGTATGCTCCTTTCCTAGATTCCGATTCAATCTCATAAGGTCCTTCCCACTTCGGATCTAATTTTTCATCAGCAGGATTAGTAGTATTCTAAAAAGCCTTCCTTAATACCCAATCTCCAACTTGAAACCTTCTAGTCCTTAGGTTTTTGTTGTATGCTTTGGATATCCTCTGTTGGTATGCTGCCATTCTTAATTTCGCTGCATCCCTTGTCTCATCGATAGTATCCAATTCTTGGTATAGGGCTTCAGGATTCTTCTCAGGATCCCGGAGGTTGGATCTTGCTGTAGGTATCACCATCTCTGTTGGGATCACTGCTTCTGCTCCAAATACTAAGGAAAACGGGGTTTGCCCAGTTGCACTCTTTACTGTTGTCCTATCGGCCCATAGAACAAAGGGTAATTCTTCTGCCCATCTTCCTTTTTTAGCTCCTAATCTTTTCTTCAAATTATTGACTATTATCTTGTTTGAGGATTCCGCTTGCCCATTTGCTTGAGGATGTACCGGAGTGGATGTAATCATCTTGATTCCCCAACTTTTGCAAAAATCAGTAGTCCTTTCACTAATAAATTGAGAGCCATTGTCACAAATTATCTCAGCTGGTATCCCAAACCTAGTCAGGATATTCCTCTTTATGAAGGATACTACTTCTTGGTCTCTGACTTGAACAAATGCCTCAGCTTCAACCCACTTGGAGAAATGGTCTGTCATTGCCAGCATAAAGACCTTTCCTCCTAGAGCCTTTGGCAATTTTCCCACTATGTTCATACCCCATTTCATGAATGGCCAAGGGGAAAAAATAGGATATAGTGGTTCAGCAGGTTGATGCAGTATATTGCTGTGCCTTTGACATGCATCACATCTTCGAGCATATTCTGCAGCATCATTCCTCATCGTCGGCCAATAATATCATGTTCTCAACACCTTTGAGAATAATTATCTGCCCCCAGTATGGTTGCCACAATCCCCTTCGTGTATATCCTGAAGCACTTCTTTAGTTTCGGGATCCTCCAAGCATCTCAGGTATGGTCCTGCAAGAGATTTCTTATATAGAATATTATTTATAATAGTGAATCGGGATACCTTCATCCTAAAAGTCTTAGGATTCTCATCCTTTGGAATACGTCCTTCTTTGAGATATCTCACAACTGGAGCCGTCCAGGACTTGGGATCTTCCTCAGGATACTCGTCACCAGGATCCTGAATATTTGCTACTTCCTTATCCTGAGACTTGAAAAGATCCAGTGCGGGATATAGGATATGTAGTATTCGTATCTGAGTTCCCTCTGGTATTCTGACTGAAGATCCTAAGTTTGCCAAGGCATCTGCTTCAGCATTATCCTCTCTTGGTACCTGTTCAAGTGCAAAAACATCGAAATATCCTGCTAATTTTTTGAGAATTTCAAGATACTCGATTAACCTTTCACCTTTGACTGCATAGGATCCATTAAAATGGTTAGCAATTAACAAGGAATCAACAAATACTTGCAAACTTTTAATATTCATATTCCTGGCCAATTCTAATCCTGCAATCAAAGCTTCATATTCTGCTTCATTATTATTGGCAGGAAATTCACACCTAATAGCTTGGGGTAATATGTCCCCCTGTGGCGATTTTAGTAGTATACCCAATCCTACCCCTCTCACATTAGATGCACCATCAGTATATAATGTCCAGGATTCTAAGTTTTCTCCTAGTTGTTGTACTTCTAGGTTTACTTCATTTTGAATATCACTACTGAAATCAGCCACAAAGTCTGCTAGAGCCTGAGACTTTATAGCATTTCTAGGTTCATATACTAGATCATAGGCACTTAATTTCACTGACCACTTAGCCATCCTATGCGACATCTCAGGTTTCCTAAGCACATTCTTAACAGGATAATTAGTTTTAACATGTATCCTATGTGTCTCAAAATAATGTCTAAGCTTTGTCGATGCCATAACTAGGGCCAATATCAATTTTTCCAAATGAGAGTATCTAGTCTCAGCATCTAATAAACTTTTGCTAACATAATAGACAGGATACTGCTGACCTTCGTGATCCTTTACCAAAACAGCACTTACTGCATTCCCTGATACTGCAAGATACAGGGATAATGGTTCACCATCTTCTAGCTTCATCAATAGTGGTGCAGTTGAAAGATATTGCTTCAATTCCTACAAGGCTGCCTCACGCTTCTCTCCCCATTTGAATTTCTTATTCTTCTTCAGGATATCGTAGAATTCCTTTCATTTCTCCGAGGATCTTGATATAAACCTGTAAGGATATTACCCATTCTTCTTCAGGAATCATTAGTTGAAGTGACGATGATCACTACTTAATCGAATGAATCAAAATTAGATTAGGAAACGTTCGGTAGTCATTGAAAATGGAGGATTCCATAGATGAGCCAAACGGGTCGATTAGATGTTTAATTGAAAGTGATAATATGTTTTGAATAACATTTGGCAAAAATAAATCACAAGAGTGTGAAACCACAGCTTTGGTAATGAAACGCAGGTTATTGTAAGCCCCAGATGTTGGGTAAATAAGCCTTGAGGTTATAATAATAGTAGAAGTACAAATAGTGCAAAAACTATGCGGGTCGAATAAATAGAAAGGGATTTATAGACTTTCAGTCCGTAAACTCAAGCTCTGATATAATAATCATGTTAAATGCATGGGTAATTTAATTACGGACATGTAGGAAAAAGAATCACTTAAAACGGACATTCAGATCAAAAGTTATGGGCATATGAAGTTATAATTTGTGAAAAATGGAGCTGGGGAGGAATGCAGGTCTCAAACCTGCATCTGCTGGAAATGGGACTTCCTCGTGCCATACGAAAGGAAGTATTAAACCCGGCGCGCCACACGAGGATGCTCGCGGCACGCGAAAGATCACAAGGAGTCTGTCGCGTGGCGCGACAGACCTGATTCCGAAATTTTATTTTAGTTTTGATTGTTTGACATCCAGAACTTGTTTATACGAATTTTAGCGTTGTCAAAACTAACGTTTCTCATGGTTTTGACATTAGGTGAACTTAGTCTACTCCGGATGGCGATCAAGCATGGATTCAAGAACCGAACACATCGTTTTGAAGCTTTCGCGTTTATCAAACTTTGTTGTAGACAATGTTCTGTTTTTTTGTAAACACTTAACTTATCATCTGTATGTCTAAACTAGTTTGTTAGTCTACTAGAATACAATCACCATGTATGCAAACTTAAAATTTTGTCTAACTTTTGGAACTTATGCATTTGATTTATAAACATGCGTATTTTATATTAAAAATGTTAATTTAATGAGACGGGTGTTACACAGTATTTCTTGCTGATAAAAATCTTTCTAAAATACGTTTCAGGTAACTTAATGTGAAAGCTAATAGAAGCCAGCTGGAGAGCACTGAAGGCTTAAAGAAGTGGCTATAAAAGTTACCTAAATAAAAGGAGTTTATGTTTTCAATAAATTAGGGTTTTATCCCTATAAATGTATTATCAGTGAAACTTGGGTTTTATCCCATTTGTTTATTATAAAAGTTTGGTGTTTTGAAACTCTGATAACATTTCCTAACTACGGTTCTAATGTCTCATTTCTGCTGCCAAATTAATAAACACCGATACCACTGGCTCTGTGATAGCAGCTCCCGCGGCCGCCCGCTCCGGGGGCAGGGGTCGGGGACTACGACAAAAACCTTCAATGTTAATGTATAAAATTCTTAAAAACGAAACTGAAATGAATCACCTACAAATGATCTTTGATGTTTACAAACCTTCGATGTTCAGATTTTGGATGTCGAGGTGTAAAAGAGGTGGGTGGGGTTAGCTGAGAAAATGAGATGAGAAAGAGTTAGGGTTTAATTAGATATAAAATCTATAATGATATATATATACACACCTATATTAAAAATAGTTTCGGGTACTGGATATCCAAAATATCCAAAATCATTATCCAAATCCAAAAATTTGGATTATCTGAATTTTGAATATCAGCATTTTTGGAAAATACGGATTCGGATTTTCGGATAATTCGGATTCGGTTTCAGATTCGGATGATTTTGAATACCCATAACGTCATTATCCTTTTTTGAGATAATAACTCTGACTTTGTGGGAAGCCACAATAATAACAATGAAAATAGAAAATATTGACAGCCATGAATTCACAGAAGCAACTCATCTACACGCTATCATTTGTCAAAGGATCATTATCCTTGGGATATCATCATAAGATACCCGAGTCTCCACTATTAATAGATGATATCTTGGTCGGGCTTTACTCCGGATCTCTACAATCGCTGAACAAAGCCATCACCAAACCTTGCCTTGATCACCTTCGACATCACCAAACAATGTTTGCATTAGACGGATCATCAGTTTAAGTTGTCGTTGCCGACTGTCTCAACATTCGATTCCTTATAATTATGTTGAACGACACCACCATACTCCATGAGATACCAATGTTCGTCTCTTTCCATGACCTCCACGTATGGTTTTGCAACCTCAGGTGTTTTGGGTGGTATAGATTGTGGAGTAGAGTCAGAAAAGGGCAAGCTTGAGGAAGAATTACTAACCTCGAGTTTGAAATCTGTGAGCTTAGAAAGAACAAGTGGCGACGGTCCTTGCGAGCGCAGATGTGGCATAAACTGTAGATCAGACACAAAGGTGTAGGTCCCAATACGGATCGTCAGAGGAACGTGATTTCTTGTTTCGGATGCTGTAGCGAGTGCGGAATCCAAGCTACGACATAAACCATGCGAGCGAATGTTTTACACAATAAAGATTCAATGTTTAATAATTCCGTGTTTATATTTCGATAAAGTTTCGGTACAGATTTACACAAGATTAAGCAATTCGATAACTCTCTCTCTCTCTCTCTACACTCTCTCTCTAGCTCATACAAGCTCTAGTTACAAATGAATCAAGACTGGTATATATACTACACCTACATGCTCACGTCGATTGTCTTTCATGAATCATGGATCGATAGTTGTTTGATATAGATCGATAGTCATGATTGATAGATATGATCATCGATAGTTGTTTGATATAGATCGATAGTCATGATTGATAGATATGATCAATAGTATATAAACTTCATGAGATCGACAATATCAAGATGTTTTGCTTTCACTTCACATGGATGACATCATCATGTTGATGTCATGATGATGTCGTGATGATGTCATCATCCAACCATCTCATTCACGTATCTTCGTCATTTGTATCTCGTTCGTTGAGTCGAACTGACGGAGGAACGTCGTCGACTTCGATCTCGAACTGAACTGAACCGAGCTACATCCATGCAAAAGTGCAACGACAAACTCCCCCTTGGATGTTGCTCGTGATGGTTCGTTCTTCATGTTGTCGGTTCTTCAAACGTCTTCACTTGTGACAATCAAGAGATGCATCAACAAACTCCCCCTTGAATGTAGCTTGTGAATCTTTGATTTTCAAAGCTTCAGATCCTTGTGATGTTGATGAGTGGTCAGCTGCAAATTTATCTTCTTGATCCACTGTTTGCATTCATGTCGAGTCGTCACATCCACAACTTGTCCTCTAACAAGTTCTCCTTGCCTTTAGTTTGCTTGAATGCCACATCTGCACACACAACAAAGCTAAACGCGTAATGAGGACAACCGCTAGCGTTTTAACCAATCTTAGAGAATTTTTAGTTGAAAACCTCACTAAGGATTGATTTTTAAAACAATATAACAGACAACACACATGAGACCAATTCTCATTCAACTACCAACCGACAACACTCTGAAAGTTACAAAAAATGTTCAAATTTTAGTCTTTTAACGTTCAAACCTGTCAACTTTGACCATTATGAAGATGTGATTATTTTCTGGCTTTTAATTAGCTTTTAGGTGGATAGGTTCGAGTTCCAGCATCGGTCAATCAAAAATAATATAGAAGTAAAATCTTTTTGGCAATTATAAAATTGCGATGCCGACCAACTCGCATCCATTGTTGGATAGTAGCCGGGTACCGAGAAAACGTTTGGGTTTGTGTTCGCGTTTGGGTTCGGGTTGTTTGAATTGTATGGATCCATGGCAAAATTTATAAAAAAAGATTGAAGAATTTTATAAAATTGAGAGAGAGTTTGGGTTAAAATGGTTAAAAAATGGCATAAAAGATATGTATTTAAAGATAAAATAATTAAATAATTTTTTAAATAGTCGTTTGAGAGAGAGAGAGAGAGAGGCATTTAATTCATTTTTTTTTATAAAATACTAGCCGTTAAACGACATTTTTTTTAAATTGTGGAAGCATGGCGTGAACGGCTTGGGGAAGATGCTGATGACAGGGATGCACATGGACTCATGGAGGGGTAGTGTGTAGGGGCAGACCTACAGCCCGAGGTGGGTGGGCAGGCGCACCCCTTAAGAAAAAAAAATTCCAGTGTAGTATACGCATTAAAATTACGAGCGCACTCCATAAAATTTTGCAATCGCACCCCTTGAACTTTTAAACTGACCAGGTGAAGCACTAAAGTGAAAACGGCATCCGAACATTTTCCGGCCATTTTATCCGGTGAACTCTGCAACTAGAGAAAAATGAAAGATAGTGAACGAGATGAATGCAATACTTATTTGAATTTTTTGATAATCTATTTTCTTTTATGGGAAAGAGTAATATGGTGCTTTGGGAAGAGTAATAATTTAATATTTAATAGAATTAAAATCATGTGAACTAATATAATTTTAACTAGTATTAAGCACCCCCGCGTTGCAGTGGGGGCGAACACTAATTCCACACTACTGCCAGCGACCACCGACACTGAAGTTGCGGCATGTTAATGCGAAGAAATTAAACCGAAACGTAAAACATAGAATAAAATAACTAAGTTGATCTAGGACTCGCGCGTTACGATGAACCCGCGTCTATTTTTTCCCGTTTGACAAGTTCATCATAATCTATATCTATCTATTATACTAAAGCAAAATAATGTTGACCATTTGACCATGATGTGGCATATGTGATTAGGCAGATAATTGTGAATTGAGCGGCAAAATGCTTTTCCTCACTCATCCTTCAATTGTGAAACCGCCTAATTTTTTCTTTATAAGGAAACCCCAATAATTCTCATCAATCAATAGAAATCTTCTCCTATTTCACACGCCTCTTCCTTCCACAATATGATTCACAAACCCTAATTCATCAATCGCCACTCTTTTCCTCCCTAGGTTTCTTCCTCTCTGCCAGTTTGTTCTTCATTAATCGCAGCTCTTTTCCTCCCAGCAGTTCCTCCATAATAACGATAGTTACTTAATTTCGTCCCGATTTGTTCTCCTATTCTGGTGTTTGGCATCCAGGTAAGAATCATTGTATCATTTATGTTGAATATACAATCTTAATCATTTATATGTTTACCAATTTAGGGTGGAATCAACAAAAAGATCATAACTGATACAGATCCGACATCGGTATCTTCTGATTTGGTGTGCATAACCTTCAACTTTAATGCTTTAAGGTAATATTGATTTTAATTTTTGAATTTTGTTACTAAATTGCTTATCATCACCAAAATTTGAAGAAGCGGGTTGACAATTTTGAAACTTTTTTACTCCTTGAAGAATCACATGTTAGTTATATGTTTGTTGTTGTTTTTAAAGATTTTCTGAAATTGACTATTAAAGGTACGGTGCTTAGAGGCCGTCAATGGTAACTCCTCTATAAATATATAATCTCCAGCAACAGGAACAGGTTTTCCCATTCTTTATTGGGATCTTTTGAATTTATTGGTAACCCGGTGTTTTCAAGGCAGATTCAGATGACTTTTCTTAAACTGAGTATTCTTGGTGAATTTGAATTTATAACTTACTATTTAGGAGGTTGTATGTCTTAAAATAAATATGGGGAAGCTTTCAACCATCTGATGCATTCCGTTTTTTCCAGTTATAACCGTTTAACAAGTAAATGTATCTAAATTGACACTTCTAATTTCCAAATTCAGGTTTTGTGTATGCTTTCATGATTTATATGGAGAAAAGGTGAATTTGTATTGTACTTTTGATTTACAGATATGTACACGGAGAAAACACAATGACAGTTTAGGGCCTTTAACTTATGAAACAATAGTAGCTTTCTTATCAGCTATAGTTTCAGATGTATGTTTCCTTTGTTATTATTCTTTCCACTTTCAGGTGATAGATCTGATCAGAGGTGGCCACCGAATCCCCAACTTGGGGCTCCCAAAGTCTTGACTTCTTTGAGAAATTGGAGCAGATTGGTAAGGGAACTTACGGGTCAATCACCCGTAACATCAATTAATAGCAATATGTATTGGCTTCATTTATAATCGTGAGTGTGCGCATGATTTAGGTAGCATGTTTAGTTTTTTTGGGCATGAATTTGGTAGTTTGTTGTTTCGTTTAGCTGATTGTTGTATTTTGGGTTTAGGGTTACTCTTTTCCTTATTATTCAGGTCTTTTTTGGGTATAGGGTCCTGATGCGGAATATTTGTAGTGCATGTTTATTTGGTTATTGATTTGTTTATTTTCAATTTGCAGGTTTCTTTGTTGATGTTGCAGATAGATGGATCAACGGAAAGGACTGTACAGATAGATGGATCCAGTGATCGGATTGAGGCTGCAAAACAGTTGGTCAATGAAGTCATCAGCGACAAGGTATGTATATATATGTTAGGAGACCAAGCTCGTGCTTGGTTTCAGAAATCACATGCTGCATTTCACTTGCTTTTTAGTAGAGCACTAGGGTTTATTTGTTTGTGAATGTAGGAGTATCTTTATTCTTAGTTTGATATATGATAGTATATGATTGTTTTGTTATGACAGTTATGTGAATCTGTTCGCTGCGTTTAATCTAAAACTGACCTTTTAATGAATATCTAGATTCTTTATGTCAATTTAAGGTGGACATCAGATGCGTTATGTGAATCTGTTTGTTGCATTCTAACCGAAACTGATCTCTTAATAAGCATCTAGAATTTTTTTTGTCAGTTTAAGGTGGACATCAGATACTAAAAGGTTTTCACACTTCAAATTTCTGCCAGTGTTGTTTTTCTTCTTATTGGTCATTTGGTCTGTTCTCTCCTTACTTTAAACAGGAATCCTTTATTATCCAACCAGATACAGATGTATTATCAACTATTTTATTGTTAACGTTATTACATATTATAGTTTAGAAACTATTTATTATTCATGATTGCCACCATCTTCTTCTTTTCCATATATTCCAATTGTATAGTCTGAAGTTGCAGATTATTCTGTTGTTTTTTTTTGGCATGAACAGCTCAGCTGGCTGAAGTATTTTTATGGCGGATTGGACGGTAACTGTGTGTGGGCACACATATCTAATATCTCCATATTAGATTGAGTACTACCAACTGATAATATTATCGCATTGAGGTTTAAAGCAAAATGCATATAGTTTTTTTTGTTATGGAAATGGATATACAATTTAGTGAGGCAGCTACAAAGGAGGTATTTGAGAATCATATATTTTTTTAAATGTATATATGTGTGGGCCATCGGGGGCAAAAGTGAAAGTGCACTAATTTTAACGTTATTTTACTAATTTTGTGAAAATAACGTTAAAAGCTTAGGACGGTTAATCATGTATCATGTGGTGGCGTTGATAGCTGAAAGATAAAAGGGTACATGCATCATGTGTATGCTTTGGTAATGTAACGTAATTACACTTTCTGGTTAATTAATTTGGAGAACCCTAGGAATTTGGATACATAAATTTTAGAATTTATGATATGTTAAGCTTAGGCAAATACGATGCGACAAACTTTGACTAGAGATTTTTGCTGGTTATGTTTATTCTTTTATGCATTGATATCTATTTAGAGTTTGTGCAACTTCATAGTCGTTGCAGAGGATGATTGTTATAAACTTATAATTTGCTTTCATGGATCGTTGTTTGCTTGATGTATAAACTTATAAGATTAAGTGTTAGGATCATGCTTTTGGCATTGATTTTTAATATGTTTTATGTATCTTCATCTTTGTAATTTAGTTTTAAAGTTTGGTCCTTCACTAGCGGGTTTATGAGGATTCCTCAACTTTCGGTTTGAAGGAAACACAAAAAAGTTGATACTAGCGTGTGTACACAAGTCTATGTAATCGTTCTACCCTTCTACCCGAAGCCCTCTATATTAAACCTGAACAAGGGGATTATGAGGTATCATATATATTTCCATCATTGATTCAGCCAACTTATTTATTTATAGTTTTCCCCATATTTAGCAGCAGTTTATGTTAATGGTGTGCTTTCTATTATGTTAATGGTGTGCTTTCTATTATGCGTTCCATGCTTTGTTCTACTTGGTCTTCATGCTAACCACTTGTGCACTTTTCTCAAAAGCTTGGATTGAAGTTCCTGGATCATTTGCCCGAGATGTGGCCAAGCAACTTAAGGTACGACTCACTTGATACGTCATAATTTTTGCTTTGTGCTCTCTACTTTAGTACATATACAAGAAGATAGCTAGAGGCCATTAGAGCGAGACGAGTTTAGATTTTGAATTATGTTGAAAGCCAGTTCCTTTATGTGCAACTTGATATGTGCTTAAAAAAGAATTTATAATTAATAATCTACCAAAATAAGTAAGCTTGGCAAAACGGGCCTCCCGACTAGCTGGTCAAAACTAGCTGTGTTTTGCAATGGTGTCTTACTTCCCCTTTGTTTATTTCCTTTAACTGTCCTTTTGATGAAGAGTAATCACTCAGTCCAGTACGTTTTTGTCCATTTTTTTAAATTTTATTACTCTGTTTATATACATATCTTCGTAATAATATGTACAATATATAGTATTTACTTTGTCTTTAATTTTAGTGCATATCTAAGAAGCTTGCAGATATGGTGGTTGTGCATTGTATCAGTAGCTTGAGGATCAAAAATATTCAAGGACAAGAATGGGTTATGCATTTGTGGAACAAGCATGCGGTTGGTAATTTGAGGTATGTAGTTATGGTATACCCTACTTTTTAGGAGTCCATTCCAGGTATTTAGTTATGGTATAGCCTACTTTTTGGAGTCCGGTAGAATTTAAGAGAGTCCTCTATCTTTAACATGATTAAGTTGTAGTGGTGATATATTATGTTCATGTTCTCATAATTGAGGTTTTTAGTTTGACTCTGGGTCTATGAATAATATGAATTGTACCTATTAACAATAGTTTGCTCTATACGGAACTTAATTGTCAATGGATTCTTCAATCGATATATTTGACTTTCTCAATTCAGAACAGATACTCTATTTTGTCCGTTATTTGAATATGTTATACTTAGATTTAGTTTTTTTTTCATGTTTTAGAGTAAAAAGATGGTAGATGATATTTGGTGATAGAAGAAAGACGAAGTCTTGATGAATTAAGGTTCTGACGGTAAGAATAGCTTCACTTACATGTATTCTTTTCAAATAGATTGGCTCATTGGGAGATGACTGAGACTAACTTAGATTGTGACTAATGACTAATGTAATAAATTTGAATTGTTATCCAGTTCCTCCATTAGGTTCCTTGAAATGGGAAGGCCATGGGGACTTACAGATAAGCTTCATGTTAGCACCTAGTCCACAGTTTGTACATGGTATTAACTAGCAAAAAAAAGGCATAGATGTGATTGGTAAGACTGCAGAAGGAGGTGTAGATGTGATTGAATCGTACGTATTTTGGAATGGATATGAACCATCACTAGGCAAGAGTTAATGAAAAATAAAAGATTAAGGATATTTTCAAACAAACTGGTTTTGGCTTTTTTAGTTGATGTTAATCTGTTGTTCAATTGTTGTTGCATCAGCTTGGTGGAGATGTGGCCAAGCAACTTAAGGTACGACTCACTTGATACGTCATGATTTTTGCTTTGTGCTCTCTACTTTAGTACGTATATAAGAAGATAGCTAGAGGCCATTAGAGCGAGACGAGTTTAGATTTTGAATTATGTTGAAAGCCAGTTCCTTTATGTGCAACTTGATATGTGCTTAAAAAGAATTTATAATTAATAATCTACCAAATAAGTAAGCTTGGCAAAACGGGCCTCCCGACTAGCTGGTCAAAACTGGGTTCTAGGTCAAAATGGGTCTTTCTAAAAAAGTATTCCATTATGTGCAACTTGATATGTGGTTGAAAAAGAACTTATAATTAATAATGTACCAAATAAGTAAGCTTGGCAAAACGGGCCTCCCGACTAGGTGGTCAAAACTGGGTTTTAGGTCAAAATGGGTCTTTCTAAAAAGTATCAGCTTGGTTGTTGCGGCACGCATTTGTTTTTTTAATATATTAAAGTTATTAATGTATATGGGACCTTGATCCTTTCAGGAGCAACAAATGGTGATGCTTGGACATCGATACTCAACCTTCAGAAGCAACTGAATCGATACATCCCGACTGGTGTTGATATAGGACTTTGGTAATTTATACTCATTTACTTAAAAAAACGTTTTTGCTTAAATTTGATCTATCATGGAGTGGATTTGTTGGAAATAAAAACTTACAAAAAATTGAAACGAGTCGAACAGTTCAAATGGGTTGAAGTTGCCCAAAGTTTTATTTAAATGTTTTAAATCTACTACTTCAAATCAGTTTCTGGTTAAAAAATTTGAGAGGAAATTGGGTCAAAACAGGTAACTTTTGTGCAGCGGTTCAAACGGGTCAGACAGGTAGACCCAGAATCTGGTCTACAATTTTGAGTTCTTTAATAAGTTAATAAAGGCAATAAAAACTTTTATATAAAATGACATAGGGATTTTATGCATTAGTAATTACAGTTTTGGCGATTGTCGACCCGTTTTCTTTTAGTTTGATCGGTTATTGACAAATGTGGAAAAAAGAGCTGGTAGGTATAAACAGATTTTGGTCAAGCCAAATGTATTTAAGAAATATCATATATACCCCATTCTGATTATAATTTAATAAATGACCATTCTACCCATTATTATTATATATGTTTATACCCTAATATTTTATTTTTATTTCGAATTTTATCCACAGTTAGAGGTCCTTCTCGACTGAAGAAAAGACGGAAAACCACCATAGTGTATTATCAAGAAGAAACGAAATGAACTAAATGACGGCAAAGAATCAGGTTTGCTCGCAACGGTAGATTGGACCATGCTTAGTGAATGAAGATGACGCAATACTTGGTAAGAGGTTTTGGAGTAATGTTATATTCTAAGTATTACAATAATACGCATTTCATGTATTTTCATTACATTAGGTGTTTCCGACTTCAAATAAACGGGCCAACACGCAAGAGACTTCAGACCATATTTTGGCTGAATGCGACTTTGCGAAGGAAGTTTAGAGGCGAGTTCACAACGGGATAGAAGTTCCAGCCCCAATCTCTTTTTATTCTGCAAAACACGTGTTGAAGCATGCTTGCGGGGTTGACAGGTCGAAAAGATTAAAGTAGGTTATAAAAGCGATCTTTATGAAGGCGACGTGCCGAATATGGCTCTGTCGGATTGAGAGGATATTCAGCGGTAAAGCTTCTTTAGTGCAGCTGGTAATGGAAAAGATTAAGGCTGAATCCTACTGGTGGGCTGTTAAAAGAGCCAAAATTATTGGGCTTGTGTTGGAGAAATGGAGCAATTTGGAAAACCTGGGCAGTGTATAGGGCGGGCGGTGGCTGTGTCTTTTGGCTAGCAATTGTATTCTTCTTTTTTTCGTTTTTGTTTGGTGTATGACTCTGCTACCTTTTAGCCACTTGCGAAAGTAATTCATTTGTTATTGCATACTACATGTTTGTATATTACTGAGCAACATATATGTGGTTTCTCTTTTTTATTGTTTTAAAGAAATAAATGACCAAAACTTATTTTCTAATGTGTTCTTAAAGCAAGATTCCATCGAATAATAGAAGAAAAAAAATTTAAGTAATAATTAATTAATTTTTAACTAATAATATGTTTCTTTGTATTTTTGAAATTTGGACATGTTTTGATAATGGCTACTCTTTTAGTCGCAATCCCACGTGTTGAAAGACACATGAGAACCAAATTAAAGTATACGCACAATTTAATTACGTTATCATTTCAACACTGTTAAATATTATATAATTTACTTTGAGTAACCCGTGTATTACACGGGTACTTAGACTAGATGGAATCAAGTTACTAATACTTGACAACGAACGCAGACCTACAAATAAAACAATAAATGTTGTATATAAAGAGATATTCAATGACTTGTGAATTTTTTATGTTTATCATGTATTTTTCTTATTTCACGTACTTTCTATCATTTATGTTAATATTCAAACGAACCTGTAATAAAGTATTTTACGCATTAAAGTATAAATTGTTTGTTGTTTAGCAACCCGTGTATTACACGGGTACTTAGACTAGTATAATATATATACAAATCATAATGCATACATTACAACAACCATTGCATCAATATGTTGCAAATTATATTTATACAAGATTTTGGCTAAATAAATTAGATTATTATAAATAATAATAATTTACAAATAAAACAATACAACTTTGAATGGATCAAACCGATTAAATATGGTAAGATAATGAAACCATTATTTGATTAGGGTACAACCACTTAAGCACAATTTACAACCATACATGCATACAAAACAAATTGAATTTGGTAAGGTAAGGTAAGGAAACCATTATTTGATTAAGATACAAGCACTTAAGCACAATTTACAATCAAACAATATAAATGTACAATAACACCTTGCAAGACAAACTCTTAATGCACAACTTACAACTAACTAATGCACTCACTTGTTGCAAATTAATAGTATATAAATATTTAAAAGAAATTATATTTAGTTTACACTTAATATTTATATTGCGCTTTCGTAAAAAGTTTTACTTTAATATAGATATATCGTATATTTATACACACACACACGTAAGGATTGGGTAAAATGAGAACCATACCGAGTTATGAGAACCAAAGGAACTCTTGTGAACCCTTAACAGAGGTGTACCCACCAAACTCACGAAAACGTCATCTTCGTCACTCTTTCCGGGTATGGTTCAATTATTTTGTTGTTTTCTTGTATTATTTGGATTTTTAGGAGAAATAAAATTGTTAAAAATGTTTAAAATTTTAGTTGTTTTGTTGTTTTTTAAAACTTTAGTTAGCTAATTTTGTTGTTTTAGTTAAAGTTTAGTGTGTTTAAATGGTTAGTTACAAGGAATCAACAATTAAAATTAGGGCTTGATTTTAAAGTTAAAAATTACGAAGTTTGGTGATGACTGTTTAAGTGTTTAGTGTTAAAAATTAGTTGTATATATTATATGGAGAAAGACTTGCTTAGAAAAGTAGCTCTAAATGATGTTTGTACAGATTTTAAAAAATAAAAACCGGTAGGGTAACATTTTAAATATGTTTGTTGTAACGACTTGCACGAAAATGTCCTAAAACGCTCCGTAAGTGGAAACCCAAACCAACAAAACCCTAATTTTTATGAAGAATCAAGAAAAACAAATTTTGTTACTTGGTCGCGAGGTGCGACAAAGTTAGATAAGGTCTTCGCGGGGCGCGACAGACCTAAGAATCTCCGGATAAGCATCAGGGCCACGTGTCGCACACGTGGCAGGCCTAGGGGATGACACGGCAGCCCTAGCCTTAGCTAGGCTGCCCCTCGCGGGGCGTGAAGGATTCCCTTAAGGGTGTCGCAGGCCACGAGAAACCAAAAATTCAGCTATAAATTGAGCGTTGCATGGCCATTTCAGTCTGCTCGAAATTTTTCTTTCAAAACCACTATAATATGTTCTAAAAACATGTCCAACATAGTGAAACGCTGCTATGATAACGGGGTAATAACTCGATCACTGCTACGATACAATGTCCGATCGATTAAAACCAATCCGATGGATGTTTAAGTGCTGCCCGAATCTTGGGCTATACTTTGTTATTCGTCGTGAGGGTTTCGATCTCGTGAGCTATCGTGAAAGTTGTATTAAGTTACTAACCTAGTTTCGTTTGCATTTTTATTTAACTAGGTTTACCGGCTTAATCAGTAGGCTACCAGTGATCGTTTAAATCTGCAATGTGAGTCATTCTCTTTTTATCAAATAGTTTTTCTAAAACTCGAATTATTTTCCAGTTATAATTACAGGGATTAAGTCTTTGCAAATCTTTAATTACTGGCAGTAAGTGGGGTTTTGTATACATTACTGCTGTTTTATCACTTTTAGGCGGGCGCACCTAATTCGTGATACTCGTCACTATTGGATGAACGGACCCAATAGTGGTATGACCACAGTCACAGATCCGGTCGAGTGGCAACTGGACCAGATAATTATAAGATAGGGGCAATTGTAATCGCTCTTAATACTGTAAATTATAGCAAGGTGTCTTTTTGTATAAAATGGAATGCACTCGCCAGTATTTTCCGCTGATAAAATTTTTTTAAAACATGTTTTAGGTGATTTATTGTGAACAGGGAGAAGTGCTGCGTAGCACTCCAGCTTGAATGAAATGGCTCAATAAATAAATAAACATGTTTTCTGTTATCAGGGAATTTCCCAGTGAAATTCCTTTACTGTAAAATAAGGGGTTTGTCCCAATATTATTAATAAAAATAATACGGTGTTTTCCATTTATAAACGATCCTGATAAAAGTTTCTGCTGCCAAGTAAACACAAATACCACGGGTTTTCTGTCCCACGGCTTCGGAACCGGTAAAACGGATCGAGGGCCATGACAGAAAAAGGTGGTATCAGAGCCACTGGTTTAAGCCAATTAAGTATTTGAAAAATACTTAAATTTTTGTGCTTCTGTGAAAATTTATTTGCAATAATTTAAAATTTAATTTGGAAATTTTGTGTTTCCTTATCTGTGACTAACAGCATGAGTGAACTATCTGAGGCTCTCCAAAATCTCTCAATACATTGCACTGAAATGGAAGCTACCGGGATCCAGGCTGGATACCAGGCTGATGCAGACAAGCCACTAGTGTTTCAAACCCAGGAAAAGCCCAAACCCAAGAGAAGAAGGAGGCTTTTAGACTGGAAAAGAGGAAGACGGAAGAAACCTGCTGCACAAAAAGTGAAGAAAACTGGTGATCCAAAGGGAAAAGAAAAAGAAGTGGGAGAAAGTTCTGGCCAAGCTCCAACTTTACCACCCTGGGAGGAGCTAGATAGAAAACTGGCAAACTGTGACCTTTTCGGCCTAGCTGATGAAACCCTTCTGAATTTTCCCGTGCAATCGGAACTCCCTATCAATTTGGAACCTGCCATCCCTGAACCTATTGTCAACCCCCAATCTCTTTAAGTTCAAATGGAAGAATGGTGGACCAGTGACTGGCACTTCCAAAACTTCATGAATAATCCAAATGTGTACTTCCCACAGCTTGACCCAGCCCCTGCTCCTTTTCCACCCATGAACCCATAAAATGTTGCTGAACTACGCCGTTACGGTGAGGGGCTGATGGATGCAGGAAACCGAATCCGGGCTGTTGGAGAAAGCCTCTCCTGGAAGTACGACGAACGGGAGTTTCGTTTTTGAAGACTGTTAACCGTAGCATAGTTAGTTTGTGTAATGATAATATGTGAATATATATATATATATATAATAATAATAATAAAAATATAATATATCATATTGTATAATAATACTAAAATAAAACATCTGTAAATATCTGGTTTGTATGGATGCATAAATATTATATATATAAAAATATAAATGTCGCAATGTCGACGATTTTGGTTATATGTGTTGACTTAATTGTGGTTGTGATTGCTCTATTGTGTTTAGTTGCTATCCATTTTATAATAATAATCCGTGTATATTATTAATAATTCAGATGACAGACGCAGTAAACCAATCAGAAAATGAAGTTAACCAATCCGAACCAAATAATAAGGTTTTCTCAATAGAGAGGATATAGAAAATATAGTTGCTCAGGGTATAGCCAATGCTATCCCAGCAATTATTGTTGCTGCTAGAAATCCCGTAGAACCTTCCAAAACCCACAATAGCAAACGCACTTGCGACGATAATTTCAGTTACAGTGTAAATGGGGACAACAATAATAATAATGTAATACAAGCCCCAGTACTTAAGAAAATGAAAGTGATGACGACCGATTGCACTTATAAGGAATTTCTCTCCTGCAAACCAAGCGAATTTGCAGGAAATGAAGGAGCCACTGTTGCACTTCGTTGGTTAGAAAAGACGGAAGCTGTGATCAAAATAAGTAAATGCGCTGAAGAAGACAGGGTGATGTATTCATCCCACCTTTTCAAGGAAGAAGCATTAGAATGGTGGAATACGGTGCTGCAAGCTAAAGGAAGTGACGTAGCCTATGCCATGAGTTGGGAGGAGTTTAAAGACTTGGTAGAAAGGAAATTTTGTCCTTCCTACGAAAAGGAACAGATGACAAATCAATTCCTGAACCACCGAATGGTGGATGTTAATTGTCGTGAGTATACTTTGAAATTTTTCAAGTATGCTAGAATCGTACCGACTCTGGCTTCGCCAGAACCTGTACTTATTTCTCGCTATATTTGGGGACTGATTAGCGAGATTCGCGACATAGTTAAAGCTGCGAGACCTAGGACGATCGACAATGTCGTCGAGTTAGCCAACACCTTGACTGACGGATTGGTGCGTACAAGAGAAGAGAACAGAAAGAAGGAATTGGCTCAAAAGATTACCCAAGGTTTCCTTGTGGGTAATAATAGTAATTTCAAGAAGGAATTGGCTCAAAAGATTACCCAAGGTTTCCTTGTGGGTAATAATGTAATCCATGGTCTGCTACAATTGCGGAGAAGTGGGGCATTTTAAGCCAAATTGCCCTAAATTGGTCAAAGCAACTGACAACAAAGCAAAGGAAACCGAAGGAACTAAGAAGAAGAATGCAAGGGCCTTTCAGCTGACAATGCAAGAGGCAGATCTGATACCGGACGTGATAGCTAGTACGTTCCTTGTTCATGACGTCTACGCAAAAGTATCATTTGACTCTGGTGCAAACCAAAGTTTTATAAATACTCCATTCTGCCAAGCTCTTATGCAACCTTTAACCAAACTTAAGCAAGTTTATACAGTAGAAACGGCAGATGGAAAATCTGTCAGTATAGATAAAGTACTGCAGGAAGGAAAAATAGAACTCTCAGGACATAAGTTCTCAGCAAACCTTTTTCCTATGAATTTGGCCGGATTCGACGTTGTGTTAGGAATGGATTGGTTAGTAGCCAACCATGCTCGAATCTTATTTGATCAGAATTCCTTAGAAATTCGTACGCCAACAGGGGAAATAATTCTAATTACAGGAGATAAACCACCCAAGACACTGAAATTCATTTCAGTAATGAAAGTTTCTAGTTATGAACGAAAGCAGGGTATAGTGTATATGGTTTCAGTGATCATTAACACTAAAGGCAAGGAACTTAGAGAAATTCCAGTAGTATCCTAATACCCCGATGTATTCCCAGAAGATCTCCCGGGATTACCATCCGAGAGGGAAGTAGAGTTTAGAATTCATATTCTACCTGGAACTGCACCAATAGCCAAGGCACCCTATCGGTTAGCACCGACAGAAATGTTAGAACTGAAAACGCAGATAGATGAATTGTTAGGCAAAAGATTCATACAACCTAGTTCATTCCCTTGGGGAGCACCGGTGTTGTTCGTGAAAAAGAAGGACGGTTCGATGCGAATGTGTATCGATTATAGGGAATTGAATAAGGTTACTATTAAGAATCGATACCCATTACCTAGGATTGATGATCTTTTTGATCAACTTCAAGGGGCTAGATACTTCTCTAAGATCGATTTGTGCTCTGGATATCATCAACTGAAAGTACAGGAAGAGGACATTCCTAAAACTGCTTTCAGGACTAGGTACGGCCACTACAAGTTTACAGTCATGCCATTTAGGCTGACAAATGCCCCTGCAACATTCATGGGTATGATGAATAGAATCTGTAAGCCGTATTTGGATAAATTCGTAATTGTCTTCATCGACGATATACTTATTTATTCCAAAAGCCAGGGCGAACATTGTGAGCACCTGCATGCACTCTTAACTCTGTTAAGAAAGGAAAAGCTTTACGCCAAATTTTCTAAGTGTGAATTTTGGTTACAAGATGTGCAATTTTTAGGACACATGGTGAATCACGAAGGCATTCACGTGGATCCTTCCAAAATAGAAGCTATCACAAGTTGGAAAGTCCCGCAGTCAGCTACAGAAGTCAGAAGCTTTCTAGGATTAGCTGGATACTATAGGCGTTTCATCCGAGACTTTTCTAAGATAGATGTTCCCTTAACTAAGCTAACCTGTAAAACTGTTAAGTTTGAATGAGGACCTAAGCAAGAAGAAGCCTTTAGAATTCTAAAGCAAAGGTTAACAAACGCCCCAATTCTTGCCCTACCCGAAGGAACAGAAGACTTTGAAGTCTACTGCGATGCTTCTAAGCTGGGATTAGGATGTGTGCTAATGCAACGTAAAAAGGTGATTGTGTATGCATCCAGACAATTGAAAAAGCACGAGGAAAATTACACGACTCATGACTTAGAATTAGGTGCAATAATGTTTGCCCTTAAGATTTGGAGACATTATCTGTATGGTAGTAAGTTTACTGTCTTTACAGACCATAAGAGCTTAAGATATATTTTTGGGCAAAAAGAATTGAACATGAGGCAAAGAAGATGGATGGAAATCCTAAGTGATTACGACTGTGATATTCGATATCACGAAGGAAAAGCAAATGTAGTAGCTAATGCCCTAAGCCGTAAGTATCATGAGAACCAAAAGCGAGTCTGTGCCCTTAGATTAAATCTACAACTAGATTTAATGGAACAATTGAAAAATATTCAAGAAACAAGAATCAAGGATGATGTTGAAGGAATGAAAGGACGAATAAAGGAATTAGAGCAAGGAAATGATGGAATTTGGAGATTCCACAAGAAAAGGATTTGAGTACCTAGATGAGGAAACTTAAGAGATAAGATATTAGAGGAAGCCCATAAATCTAGGTATACGATGCATCCTGGTAACAACAAGATGTATCAAGATTTGAGGAATAATTTTTGGTGGATAGAGGGATGAAGAAGGACATAGCTAGTTACATTTCTAAGTGTTTAACTTGTTCACAAGTTAAGGCAGAACATCAGAAACCTTCAGGTTTACTTCAACAATTAGAAATGCCTGTATGGAAATGGGAACTAATAACAATGGATTTTGTTACTAAGCTACCTAAAACTAGGAAAGGTAACGATGCAATCTGGGTAGTCGTAGATAGATTAACCAAATCAGCTCATTTCCTACCAATGAAGGAAACCTTTAGCATGGAAAGACTAGCTAAGTTATACGTAGACGAGGTAGTGTCACTACATGGAGTTCCACTCTCCATAGTATCAGATAGGGATAGTCGTTTCACTTCACATTTCTGGACAAGTTTCCAACAAGCAATGGGGACACGATTAAGATTAAGCACAGCATATCATCCCCAGACAAATGGACAAAGTGAAAGGACGATTCAAACCTTAGAAGACATGCTCAGGGCATGTGTGATAGATTTCGGTGGAAACTTGGACGACCATTTGCCATTAATAGAATTCTCCTATAACAATAGTTATCACACAAGCATCAGTGCTGCCCCGTTCGAAGCACTTTATGGACGAAAGGGCCGAACTCCAGTATGTTGGGCAGAAATAGGAGAAAGTCAGTTATCAGGTCCCGAGATTGTACAGGAAACCACCGACAAGATAACTCAAATCAAGGAGAGACTGAAGACGGCTCGAGACCGCCAGAAGAGCTACGCTGACAGTCGACGCAAGCCGTTAGAATTTCAAGTCGGAGATAAAGTACTGTTGAAGGTTTCTCCTTGGAAAGGAGTAGTTCGATTCGGTAAGAAAGGGAAACAAAGTCCAAGGTATGTAGGACCATTTCCCGTTATCCAATGAATAGGACCAGTTGCATACCAATTACAACTCCCAGAAGAACTGGCAGGTGTACATGATATATTTCATGTATCTAATCTTAAGAAATGCTTATCTGATGAATCATTGGTAGTACCTCTTCAAGATATAGAGATAAACGAAAAGTTAAAGTTTGTTGAGAAACCTCTTCAGATAGAAGACAGAAAGGTCAAGCAACTCAAACATAAGAGATTGGTGCTGGTCAAAGTAAAGTGGGATTCGAAAACAGGACCTGAGTACACATGGGAACTGGAATCAGAAATGAAAATGAAATATCCTTACTTGTTCCAGTAAATCTCGAGGACGGGATTTTAAACAAGGTGAGGAGGATGTAACGACTTGCACGAAAATGTCCTAAAATGCTCCGTAAGTGGAAACCCAAACCAACAAAACCCTATTTTTATGAAAAATCAAGAAAAACAAATTTTGTTACTTGGTCGTGGGGCGCGACAAAGTTAGATAAGGTCTTCGCGGGGCGCGACATGCCTAAGAATCTCCGGATAAGCATCAGGGCCACGTGTCGCACACGTGGCAGGCCTAGGGGATAACACGGCAGCCCTAGCCTTGGCTAGGCTGCCCCTCGCGGGGCGCGAAGGATTCCCTTCAGGGTTTTGCGGGCCGCGAGAAACCAAAAATTCAGCTATAAATTGAGCGTTGCATGACCAATTCAGTCTGCTCAAAATTTTTCTTTCAAAACCATTATAATCTGTTCTAAAAACACGTCCAACATAGTGAAACGCTGCAACGATAACGGGGTAATAACTCGATCACTGCTACGATACAATGTCCGATCGATTAAAACCAATCCGATGGATGTTTAAGTGTTGCCCGAATCTTGGGCTATACTTTGTCATTCGTCGTGAGGGTTTCGATCTCGTGAGCTATCGTGAAAGTTGTATTAAGTTACTAACCTAGTTTAGTTTGCATTTTTATTTAACTAGGTTTACCGGCTTAATCAGTAGGCTACCAGTGATCGTTTAAATCTGCAATGTGAGTCATTCTCTTTTTATCAAATAGTTTTGCTAAAACTCGAATTATTTTCCAGTTATAATTACAGGGATTAAGTCTTTGCAAATCTTTAACTACTGGCAGTAAGTGGGGTTTTGTATACATTACTGCTGTTTTATCACTTTTAGGCGGGCGCACCTAATTCGTGATACTCGTCACTATTGGGTGAACGGACCCAATAGTGGTATGACCATAGTCACAGATCCGATCAAGTGACAACTGGACCAGATAATTATAAGATAGGGGCAATTGTAATCACTCTTAATACTGTAAATTATAGCAAGGTGTCTTTTTATATAAAATGGAATGCACTCACCAGTATTTCCCGCTGATAAAATCTTTTTAAAGCATGTTTCAGGTGATTTACTGTGAACAAGGAGAAGTGCCGCGTAGCACTCCTGCTTGAATGAAGTGGCTCAGTAAATAAATAAACATGTTTTTTGTAATCAGGGAATTTCCCAGTGAAATTCCTTTACTGTAAACTAAGGGGTTTGTCCCGATATTATTAATAAAAATAATACGGTGTTTTCCATTTTTAAACGATCCTGTTAAAAGTTTCCGCTGCCAAGTAAACACAAATACCACGGGTTTTCTGTCCCGCGGCTTCCGAACCGGTAAAACGGATCTAGGGTCATGACATTTGTAACGACGTTTGATGTGTTTTTTATTATTATTTAAATTTTAGCTTCATATTCTTTTGTTTTACATGACCCGACCCGAACTGACCCGATACGGCCTGATATGAACCGAATTTTTTTTTCATATACCTAGGAATGGCAATGGGCCGGGCTTGGGCCGGGTATTGGTAATCCCAGGCCCGTACCCGACTGTAATTCTTTGTCCCATACCCGGCCCGTTACCCATTGGGTATTTGTCGGGTAATTACCCGTCGGGTATCGGGCATACCCGCGAGTATCGGGTATACCCATTAATTTCATAAAAATACCCGTTGGGACAGATGTGCAATTTTTTACTTTGATGTTTATATAATTTACTATTTTAATGGTTATAACAAATGAAAATATGATTAATAACTTACATATCATATTCAGACCACATATACCAAACTAAATCAAAACGATTACTTAATTAAGTAATTGTATCAGGACCACCAAATTGCATAAACATCCACATAATAAAGGGTGATAGCTTCAATATCCAATATACATGCTCAAAAATAAGTTATTTGTTCACTAAGCACCTGCCAAATACATATCAACATATGACTATAGAGAAAGTAATAAGTACATGTACTAAGTCTATACTATATAATAAAAGAAACCAATGGGAGGACACACGTCATTCATTAAAGCCATCTATTTTTTATAGATAATTAATATCAATTAAAAGATAATTATAAAATTAAATTTAAAATATAAATTTAAACAATTCGTATAGGAGATAATATAATATTTTAAAATATTTATCAGATTTCAAAATTATTTATCTTGAAATTTAAAAAAATGTACGCTAAATATAAATTAATATAATGTAAATGATTTATTTATTTTATTAAACTAAAGTAATTAAGGGTAGAACCTATTTCAAAAATATTTATAAGGGGTAAACAAAAATATTTATCAATGTTAATTGGTTCTATACTTTTATTTTCGAGTTCAACTCTCAACTCAAATACGGTAATCACTATGTTTATGTGAATTCAGGATCTTGATGAATTCCTTGACCTTGAATGCGTACCGACACGTGAACTGTGCGGAATCCAATCATGTGTGTGGATCAAACACAGAGATGTAAATATAACTGGTTTCTATTACTGATATGACAACGTTTACACCGTGAAACCAAACTGACAGAGCTTCGCATCAAAATACACAAAGTCCTATTTCGTTAGAACCCAAGGCCTCTATTTATAGAGATGTAGGTTCGAACCAAGCATGATGTGGTGGCTTTGTACGAAGCTGGTGGCTTCGTACAAAGCTACCTTTGCTTCATATCTTGTTTTCTTCAACACTTTTATCAGTCTTGTTTCATTCGATCCAGCTACGTTTCGTGATTGAGGCAAGCGATAGACATACTGCACTCACAGACTCCCCCTTGGATATTGTTGCAGTCAATCTCGTAGCTATCGTCTCTCTCTGAGTCTTTTATAAATGTTAAGATTGTCAACAACATAGACTTCCCAATCTCTAACAGAATCCCTATGGATTTGTTTTCAACTTCAGTTGCTCCCTCTTTCGATTAACTCTGTCTTCAGGCTCCCTCTTGCTTTCAGTTTCTAGGATCGACACCTGTCTCTACAAGCTTTTCCAGAATTGTCAACTGGCTCTTTGTTTGCTTGTCTTCAGACTCTCCCTTAAGCTCAGCTATTGGGATCGTAGTCTGGCAAAATCTGCAAATTCTCAAACCATCTATAAGAAAATTTGACATTTTAAGATTTGAAATCTAGCTCATAAGTTGGAGCATTTCAAATATGTGACAGTGAAATATTTTTAGGTTTTCCCAGGAATGATGACCTGGCTCACTCCCTCTATCAAATAACTTCATATATTTGACAATTTTATGTAACACCCCAAAATTTTGTAAGTCATAATATAATACTTTTATATTATGTTGACGCAATTAGAAAAGAAAATGGTAAATATAATTTTACCATATGAAAGTAAATAAAATACTAGTAAGTAAATTATTGTGAATAAACCAAGTTAACCAAGTTAGAATATGGTGTGATAAATGGCATGTTATGAAAGGTTAAGGGCTAAATATGTTAAATGGAAGGAAGATGTTATGACTAAACAAAAGTGCAGGAAATTGACTAAAGTATATGTGTGTGTGTGTGTCGTAATATAGAGAAAGGAAGAGAGGGTTCATCCTAACTAACAAGAACACACTCAATTTCAGCAAATTGATGATGATTTTAGGCTGGAAATCAGTGCATGAAGCAAAATCCATGTTATTTTAGTTGTTCTTAACTTAAGGTAAGTCACAATTCGTGAAATGATGAACATTGATGAAATGGGTCTTCGATTAATCCGTGTATACATGCGAAATTAGGATGGTAAGAGGCTATAATCATCACATGAGACTTGAATTATGCATGAAATTCGGATTAATTTGATGTTGTTATGTAAACCCACTTGTAGGTAATAATGTCATGGAAATGTTGATGAATTATGTGTTATACTAGTTGTAGTTTGATATGTGAAGTTAATTGTTGAATATTGATGTTATATAAATCTGATTTTGAAAGGAGATTAGGTGAAAATGATGAATGTGATGATCTTGATAAGAATTTGGTATGATTGTGCACAAGTTACTTGTACACTATGCTTGGAAAGTAGTACGCACACCAAGTGTTTGATGAAATGCCTAGTATAGGTTAGTATGTGTTATCACTTGTAAGGAATGCTAATTAAGTAGTAATGAAGATGAGCATGTATTATAAGTATGAAAAGTGCTTAGTCATGAGTGTATGTATGCTAATTGTGTTATGAATGTGACGACACGTACGGATAGGAGTCATGTCAACATGGACACAAGCATGGAAGGACAACGGGTCAAAGGTAAACACGGAAGCTATACACGAACTCGGAAGCACGAGGTAAGTAAACTCCCGGACTCCCTCTTTAGTAGTAAAAGAGATTAATTGTATGATAATTGTTAGAAGTTATGTTGAAATGCGTTATTGATGATGATATCAAGTAAGTAGTATTGAGTAAGTGATTTCCGAATCACTTCCTAGTTTATTTAAGCAAAGTTATGCGTGTCACACCCCAACCGATGGCGGAAACATCGGGGCATGGCACTGAGCGAAACAGATTGTCCAGAAGTTTCCATAACAATAATCATTACTATTCAATTTAAATAATACGTCCCATACCGTATCTCAAACAGTAAAATAATTATTACAGACAAAAATCCAAGCAAATATTCTGTTCCGACAACTCAGATTTAAAATAGTCAGCAATTGTTTATCTGCTTCTAGAGACCCTTAGTTTGACCACTACAGACAACTATTTGTTGGGCTCTAAAGCTTTATTCTAGCTTCAAATTCCTACCAAGTGTGCGTCCTAAGCACCTGTCACATACGTTAAAATAAAGTCAATACATAAAATGTAATGGTGAGCATACAAGTTTGATAATAGCATATAGAGTTTGAATTCGTTTACGCATAACCAGCACGTACACATAGTGAAATGAAGCACGTTAGTTATCGACATAGATCCATCGACACCAATGACTGCGGGTTGACTGCCCGAGGCAGTTCGCAATACATGATTACCACCGTAATCCATGCAAGTAATGGTCCTTAATAACCCCCGTGTGAACAGGTGCTGAGTCCAAACTATAGTATTATCGTTGCTAAGGCAGGTAGACAGCATTCCATGTGTAAACATAACAAACAAGCATTCATAAGCCACGTATAACATGCATTAACGGTTAGCGTTCAAATAGTATTGAGTAGTGTGATTGTTGTAGTTTGAATATTCGTAACGTATGTAACACCCAAAAGTGCGTAAGGCAAAAAGGGATCGAGTATACTCACAGCGGTTAATGGATTGAAGGGAGCGCTTAGCGAGTAAGGTTAGCCTGAATAGATTCGGTAGCACAACGATAAGTGACGCGCAAAATGGTACAAAGTGTGAGAGGGTCGGATGGTGGTTCGATCGGATGGTAATCCGATCGGACAGCAATCCGTGCGGATAACAATTCGTTCGGATGGTCATCCGGTTGGACAGCTTGTCCGGTCGGATGACGATTCGAGTGGATTGTTTCTTCCTATAAGAAGAATGTGTTTGTGTATGATGGCTTGACTTTTGAAGTTTTCGTTGTAGCATTTTGAAAGCATTGAAGTATCTCTATCCATCAAGTCGATCGATCGGATGGTGATCCGGTCGGACAGTGGTCCGGTCGGACGGCAACTTAGTGGTGTGATTACTTAGTGAAGGCAAGTTCACTGCAGAAGTGTCACTCGATCGGATGTCCATCCGATCGGTTGGCAACCCTGTTAATGAACATGTTGAAAATCGTTTAAGTCTTTAAAGTCTTAGTATCTCATGATCCGAAGAGTAATCCAGTCAGATGGTCGTCCGATCGGATTGCAATTCGTTCGATACTCAAACTTCAGATAAGGTTGTTTAAAGGTGGGACCCAAGTGTGATCCGTTCGGATGGCAATCCGTTCGGATGACCTATCCGATCGGACAGCTGTCCGGTCGGACAGCATTCCGTTCCGGTTGTTCCGTTCGTCCTACACTCGGTCGTTTTGATGGTTTGTCGTTATGTCGAGACGTTTTGACAACGTGTTAACCAACAGAACTCCCAGTTTGACCCAGATGTCCAACCCGACCAGGAATCACCCTAGTTCGGCCAGTTACCGGCTCGAGACGGTTGTTCTTGATTAACCCGAAATCGGTAGCCTCGTGGGTAGAATCCAGATCTTGAGCTAGTACAACACTATGATCGAGTAGAAGACTAGATCGGGGTCGGATCCTATCGGCTTTGGGTATATTGAGTGCAAAAGAGTTGAAAGAAAGTTAGAAACCATCTTTCAATCCTTTTTCACCACGTTTATGTTGGGATCTTTACAAGATCTTTGTGGAAATCGGTTAGATCTAAGTTGTTCTTGGTGGATTGAGGCCAAAACATGAAGTTCTTGAAGAACACATGATGACGTCATCCTAGAACACCCGAAATCTAGTGATTTCACGGTTAAAAGTTAAGATTTAAAAGATAGAAAGGTGTAGGAGTGCGTGTAGATCAAGAAAGTACAAGATTTAGGACGAGATCTTACCTTGATCGAGAGAAATCGAAGAAAATGTGGGGAGCACGAGCTGTTCGGACAGAGGGTTTCCAAAAGTAGAAAGAATGACAATGACAGGGGTATTTATAGGATTCCAAAAGAGGAAAGGGTTGTCCGATCGGATGGCACACCAGTCGGATGACATTCCGGTCGGATGGCACCTGGCCTGTGGCATTGTGGCTATCCGGTCGGATGGCTATCCGGCCGGATGGCACTTGGTTCGAATGTTGACGCGACGATTTTTGCTGAGTCGATTTCGATTGCGAGCGGTTCGATACGATAGGGTTTCCTAGTCAAATTACTTTCAGTCCCAGCCACTCATATCGAGCACTATCCCTTCTCCACTAATTATCATAGTTCAATTGTGATTCGAGTTCGAGTTCGATTTCGAGTTTCGATTGCGTTTCGAATGATTACCACAACGCAACATAAATAAACATGCACAGATAACACGTAAGGCATACACACACGTATAACAATAATCAATAAGTATAGATTGAGTTGCGATTCGGTGTCGATTTGATTAGCATAGCTTGATTATCAGTTGATTAACTTTATCGCATTGTTACTTCCTATAGTTCACAGTCGTAAGTCGTTTGAATAATACGTCGACGGCTTGTAATTAACAACACTTAGTCCACATAATACAATTAAAATAAAGAAATTTCTATAAATCAATTTCGTATCATTGGTCGTTGACTTGACCTTGACTTTGACTTTGACTTGTGAAAACACGGGGTGTTACAGCCTCCCCTTGTTTAGGGAATTTCATCCCGAAATTAGGCTGGAATCTATACAATGCCGTGAATCACGTTTAAGAACTTTCTCTTTCTAGATTTTCTCTCTAAACAACTGCGGGTACTTCGCTTTCATGTCGCTTTCGAGTTCCCAAGTGAACTCTGCGCCTCGTTTACCTTCCCATCGGATTTTCACGATAGGAATGCGAGAGCGTCTGAGTTGCTTGGTTTGGCGATCCATGATTTAGACAGGCTTTTCCACGAAGTGTAATGTTTCGTTCACTTGCAGGTCATCGAGAGAAACGTGTAAGTCGTGGTCGGCTAGGCACCTTCGGAGGTTTGACACGTGGAAAGTCGGGTGGACATTACTAAGTTCTTCCGGTAGTTCGAGTCTGTAGGCGACTTTTTCGATCCTTTCCAGAATCTTAAAAGGTCCAACATATCGAGGCGCGAGCTTTCCTTTCTTGCCGAATCGGACCACACCCTTCCAAGGTGATGCCTTTAGGAGTACGTAGTCACCAACGTCAAATTCAAGGGGCTTGCGTCGTTTATCGGCGTAACTTTTCTGTCGATTCCGAGCTTTCACCAGGTTGTCCCGAATTTGGAAAATTCTGTCTGTCGTTTCTTGTAATAGCTCAGGACCGGTTAATTGCGAATGACCGACCTCGTGCCACACAATAGGCGATCGACATCTTCTTCCGTATAATGCCTCGAATGGTGCCATTTGAATGCTAGAATGATAGCTGTTGTTATACGAGAATTCTACTAACGGCAGGTATTTATCCCAATTACCACCGAAGTCTATGACACATGAACGGAGCATGTCTTCAAGTGTAGGAATCGTTCTCTCAGTCTGACCGTCGGTTTGAGGGTGGAAAGCGGTACTTAGATTAAGCGATGTACCGAGTGCCGATTGAAACGTTTCCCACAGTCGCGAGGTAAACCGAGCATCACGATCAGAGATGATGTCACGAGGCGTCCCATGATTACAAATGATCTCGTCGGTGTAGATTCGGGCTAATCGTTCTACCTTGTAGTCTTCCTGTATTGGCAAAAAGTGAGCTGATTTAGTCAAATGGTCGACCACAACCCAGATGCTATCGTGACCTGATGACGTGTGCGGTAGCTTGGTTATAAAGTCCATAGCTATACTCTCCCACTTCCACATGGGGATCGGTGGTTGTTCGAGTAAGCCAGAGGGTCTTTGATGTTCAGCCTTGACTCTAGCACAAGTTAGGCATTTCCCAACGTAGAGAGCAATATCCCTCTTCATGCCCGGCCACCAGTACTTATAGCGAAGGTCCTGGTACATTTTGTCGGCACCGGGATGAATAGAATACCGGGATTTGTGGGCTTCGTCCATCAAGATCTGTCGCAAATTGGTTCGTTTGGGAATCCAAATTCGGTCCAGAAAGTGGAATATCCCATTCGATTTGCTCACCAGTTGGGCTCCATCGTGGTAGATTATTTCCTTCTTCAGGGTGCGTTCGTTAAAACACGCGTGTTGAGCGTCGCGGATGAGGGTTTCGAGATCGTGTTGGGCTTGAACATTACGAGTGCTAAGCAGATAGCTCCGTCTGCTAAGTGCGTCGGCAACAACATTTGCCTTGCCTGGGTGATAACGGATCTCACAGTCGTAATCGTTGAGAAGTTCTACCCATCGGCGTTGACGCATATTAAGTTCCTTCTGATTAAAGATATGTTGCAGGCTCCGATGATCGGTGAAGATCGTACACTTGGTACCATATAGGTAGTGTCGCCAAATCTTTAATGCAAAAACAACTGTGCCTAGCTCGAGATCATGGGGCGTATAGTTCTTCTCGTGGACTTTGAGCTGACGAGATGCGTAAGCTATGACCTTGTCCCATTGCATGAGAACACAACCAAGACCAAGGTTGGAAGCATCACAATAGACAATGAAATCATTGTTTCCGTCGGGCAATGTGAGAACAGGAGCGTTGCAAAGCATGTGCTTGAGGGTTCGAAAGGCAGACTCTTGTTCGGTTTTCCAAACAAAAGGCTTGTCTTTATGCGTGAGAGAGGTAAGCGGCACAGCGATCTTTGAGAATCCTTCGATAAATCGTCGACAATAGCCCGCTAGTCCGAGAAAAGAGCGGACTTCAAACGGGTTCTTAGGCGTAACCCAGCTCTTAACAGCTTCAATCTTCGCAGGATCGACGTGAATACCTTGACTATTAACAATGTGACCCAGAAACTGAACTTCCTCCAACCAGAATTCGCACTTGGAGAACTTGGCATAGAGTTGGTTCCCCTGGAGTAACTCGAGAACCAAACGTAGATGTTGCGCGTGTTCAGCTTTCAATTTGGAATAGATCAAGACATCGTCGATGAATACGATGACGAAATGGTCGAGATACGGTTTACACACGTGATTCATCAGAACCATGAAAACCGCTGGTGCGTTGGTTAAACCGAAAGGCATGACAACGAATTCGTAATGGCCGTAACGGGTGCGAAACGCGGTTTTGGGTATATCCTCCTCTTGTATACGCAGTTGGTGATAGCCCGAACGTAGGTCGATCTTCGAAAAACACGTAGCGCCTTGTAGTTGATCAAACAAATCGTCGATGCGAGGTAGGGGATAGCGGTTCTTGATAGTTAACTTATTCAATTCCCGGTAGTCGATGCACATCCTGAACGACCCATCCTTCTTTTTAACGAAAAGGACTGGCGCGCCCCAAGGAGAGGTGCTCGGGCGAATGAAACCTTTCTCAAGTAATTCCTGGAGTTGGTTTGAGAGTTCGCGCATTTCGGACGGCGCGAGTCGGTAGGGAGCTTTGGCAATAGGGTTGGCTCCAGGAACGAGGTCGATACGAAAGTCGATGTCACGACTTGGCGGTAGTCCGGGAATATCCTCTGGAAAAACATTAGGAAATTCTCGAACCACAGGAACGTCTTTCACTTCCTTCTTCTCTTTCTTTTCCTTCTCCGCTACTACAATGTTAGCCAAGAAAGCCCTGTATTCCTTGTGGAGATACTTGCTAGCTTGAACACATGACATAAGCTTGAGACCTTTCGAAGTAGTATCACCGTATACACACAATAAGTCACCATTCGCGAGCGAGAATCGAATCATTTTGTCGAAGCACACAACTTCAGCATGGTTTTCTCGAAGAAAGTCCATGCCTACTATGATGTCAAAACTTCCGAGTTGCATCGGAATAAGGTCGATGGGGAAGATGTGATTGTTGAGCTCAAGAGTACAATCACGAAGAACAGAATTGATGGCGACGGTTCTTCCTGTAGCGACTTCAACTTCGAATGCCGAGGAGAGTTGGGAGCGTTTACGACTAAGGAGTTTCTCGAATTCGAATGACACAAAGCAATTATCGGCTCCAGTATCAAACAAACATGAAGCATAAATACCATTCACAAGGAACGTACCATTGACCACGTTGTTGTCGGCCTGGGCTTGACGTACGTTGATGTTGAAAGTTCTGGCGCGTGCGGCCTGTTGTTGCTGCTGCTGCTGCTGTTGCTGCTGAGGCTGCTGTTGCTGAGGCTCTTGTTTCACGACCCTGTTTGGGCACATGTTGGAGAAATGGTTCGGGTCGCCACATGTGAAACAGGCTCTGGCTTTGACCGCGGGTGCCGGAGGAGCTTGTTGACCCTGAGGGGCGGTGAGCAGAGCTTGTCGAATACGGCAGTTGGCAGTAAAATGGCCGTATACATTGCAATGAGCACAAAAACGGCAAGCAATGGCAGTCGGATGGTGGTAGGTACAAGTAGGGCAGAGCGGGTGTGGCCCAGTGTATGCACGCTTTGCAGGCGGTGCATTGGCCACAGGCGCCGCTACTTAACGATGTTGGGCTGGTACAGCTTGAATTGGTGCAGCAGTGATCGCACAGTTCTTGTTGTTGGAGCTGTCCTTTCTCTTGTTCTTCCTCTTGTTGCTCGATGAGGTGGGTTCAGCAGTTGGTGCGGCGGTAGTAGCTTGATGCAGGTGCTTCGGAGTTTTATCCCAGACACCAGCCTTAACCCTCTTGTCGTTGATTTCGGCGGCTAGTAGGTAAGTTTCTTCGATCGTCTTAGTCTTAGCCGCTTGAACGAAATCTGCGACGCAGTCGGGCAAAGCTCGGATGTACTTCATGATTGTGATCTCCGGAGTCTTGACTTGATCGGGACAGATGATGCTGAGCTGTTTGAAACGAGCAGTGAGAGCAGCATTGTCACCTTCATGCTGATGTATGTGCCAAAATTCATCTTCTAGCTTTTGACGTTCGTGAGGAGGGCAGAATTCCTCTAGCATGACTTCCTTGAGGTCGTCCCATGACAGTCCGTAGGCTGCATCGTTCCCTCGTTTGTTCCTCTCGGCCGTCCACCAGTCTAGTGCATGGGACTGGAAAACGCCGGTAGCATTCAGAGTTAGAAGGTCATCAGGGCAACCACTCTGTCGCAGAGTGACCTCAATGGAATCAAACCATTGGAATAGTGCAGTCGGACCTCCCTCGCCAGTGAATTCTTTTGGCCCACACGACTTGAACTGCTTGAAATTGAAGGGCCTTGTGGTAGCTTTAGGAGCGTCGGTCCTTGATTCCTCAGATGACTTGCTAGCATTCTCGTAAACATCACTTACAGCCTTTGCTACACTTTTAGCGATGATGGCTGCCAGGCGTTTGTCTCTCTTTTCTTGACGAGAAAGTGTGTGACGGGATCCAGATGACATTGTCTGCAATAGACATCGTCACAGGACTCAACACATCGTATTCGAATCTCACCCCACACGTCTACTACTTTCTAAAGCTCAGGAACACGCATATTCATATAAACACATAACACATAGAGCACCAAATCGCATAAACACATAAGCACGTAGAGCACATAATCACATAACACCTAAGCATGTAGAGCACAGAAGCAAGAAAGCACATACGCATTTAATCACTAGAGGCAGTCAGAAAACAGAAACCTATTATTCAAAGTCTGCGATCGTTCGAGAATAGCGTAGTATAAGCATATATCGTAGTATAAAGTCGCCCATAATTCAACGATTTGTTAACGTTTTGGGGTAGAAATGCAGTGCGAGTCGTGTGTGTCGATCGAAACAAAGGCACAAATCGATTAATTCTTCCAAAATTAAGCACATAACAGGTAAAAGCACATAAAATACGTAAAATTGACGAATTATCAGAGTCAGCAGTAGCGGGCTTAGATTTCGAAACACATAAAAATCGAGAGATAGATTGTCTGTGGCTAGTAGACTTTGACTAACCAAGGTGGTTCAACTAAGCACAAGGACTTGTCATTCATGTCTGACCTTCAGGACTGTGCTTTTGCCTCGATTCTTGGGCGGTTGGCACACATCCCGATAGTCATATCAAGACTTCAGGCCATTGGAGTCCGTCGAGACCTTGGTGAGAGTTTTGTAAAATGTGCGGAACAAGTCGTCAAGGTTAGGGTTTCACCCCTGGCTTGACAACTTCGTCACTGTTTTTGATAAAATGGAGGAGATTATTCATCAAAATATGGGTTTCACCCCTGATTTGGTATAATTCCCCCGCTGAACAAGCGTTCGTTATTGAAAAAGAATGAAGAAATCATTTATAAGCATTGATCAAGCAATTTATTCAGGAGTTTGCGGTTTTCACACCTAATCTCGACTTTATCACCCTTTTATAGTTGAAAATTCGAGTGTAGTGAAAGTGTAGTATGAGCGAGAATAGCGAGGAATAAGCTCGTACATAATCCCTACTGGATGTACTCAAGTCGGTCTGTTGGTTCCTAACTATAGTCTAGGTTTCTAAGACTTCGACCCGCACTAGGTCGAGTCTTGCCTAATTCCCTGTAGTTATGGCTCTGATACCAATCTGTCACACCCCAACCGATGGCGGAAACATCGGGGCATGGCACTGAGCGAAACAGATTGTCCAGAAGTTTCCATAACAATTATCAATACTATTCAATTTAAATAATACGTCCCATACCATATCTCAAACAGTAAAATAATTATTACAGACAAAAATCCAAGCAAATATTCTGTTCCGACAACTCAGATTTAAAATAGTCAGCAATTGTTTATCTGCTTCTAGAGACCCTTAGTTTGACCACTACAGACAACTATTTGTTGGGCTCTAAAGCTTTATTCTAGCTTCAAATTCCTACCAAGTGTGCGTCCTAAGCACCTGTCACATACGTTAAAATAAAGTCAATACATAAAATGTAATGGTGAGCACACAAGTTTGATAATAGCATATAGAGTTCGAATTCGTTTACGCATAACCAGCACGTACACATAGTGAAATGAAGCACGTTAGTTATCGACATAGATCCATCGACACCAATGACTGCGGGTTGACTGCCCGAGGCAGTTCGCAATAAATGATTACCACCGTAATCCATGCAAGTAATGGTCCTTAACAACCCCCGTGTGAATGGGTGCTGAGTCCAAACTATAGTACTATCGTTGCTAAGGCAGGTAGACAGCATTCCATGTGTAAACATAACAAACAAGCATTCATAAGCCACGTATAACATGCATTAATGGTTAGCATTCAAATAGTATTGAGTAGTGTGATTGTTGTAGTTTGAATATTCGTAACGTATGTAACACCCAAAAGTGCGTAAGGCAAAAAGGGATCGAGTATACTCACAGCGGTTAATGGATTGAAGGGAGCGCTTAGCGAGTAAGGTTAGCCTGAATAGATTCGGTAGCACAACGATAAGTGACGCGCAAAATGGTACAAAGTGTGAGAGGGTCGGATGGTGGTTCGATCGGATGGTAATCCGATCGGACAGCAATCCGTGCGGATAACAATTCGTTCGGATGGTCATCCGGTCGGACAGCTTGTCCGGTCGGATGACGATTCGAGTGGATTGTTTCTTCCTATAAGAAGAATGTGTTTGTGTATGATGGCTTGACTTTTGAAGTTTTCGTTGTAGCATTTTGAAAGCATTGAAGTATCTCTATCCATCAAGTCGATTGATCGGATGGTCATCCGGTCGGACGGCAACTTAGTGGTGAGATTACTTAGTGAAGGCAAGTTCACAGCAGAAGTGTCACTCGATCGGATGTCCATCTGATCGGTTGGCAACCCTGTTAATGAACATGTTGAAAATCGTTTAAGTCTTTAAAGTCTTAGTATCTCATGATCCGAAGAGTAATCCAGTCAGATGGTCGTCCGATCGGATTGCAATTCGTTCGATACTCAAACTTCAGATAAGGTTGTTTAAAGGTGGGACCCAAGTGTGATCCGTTCGGATGACCTATCCGATCGGACAGCAGTCAGGTCGGACAGCATTCCGTTCCGGTTGTTCCGTTCGTCCTACACTCGGTCGTTTTGATGGTTTGTCGTTATGTCGAGACGTTTTGACAACGTGTTAACCAACAGAACTCCCAGTTTGACCCAGATGTCCAACCCGACCAGGAATCACCCTAGTTTGGCCAGTTACCGGCTCGAGACGGTTGTTCTTGATTAACCCGAAATCGGTAGCCTCGTGGGTAGAATCCAGATCTTGAGCTAGTACAACACTATGATCGAGTAGAAGACTAGATCGGGGTCGGATCCTATCGGCTTTGGGTATATTGAGTGCAAAAGAGTTGAAAGAAAGTTAGAAACCATCTTTCAATCCTTTTTCACCACGTTTATGTTGGGATCTTTACAAGATCTTTGTGGAAATCGGTTAGATCTAAGTTGTTCTTGGTGGATTGAGGCCAAAACATGAAGTTCTTGAAGAACACATGATGACGTCATCCTAGAACACCCGAAATCTAGTGATTTCACGGTTAAAAGTTAAGATTTAAAAGATAGAAAGGTGTAGGAGTGCGTGTAGATCAAGAAAGTACAAGATTTAGGACGAGATCTTACCTTGATCGAGAGAAATCGAAGAAAAGGTGGGGAGCACGAGCTGTTCGGACAGAGGGTTTCCAAAAGTAGAAAGAATGACAATGACAGGGGTATTTATAGGATTCCAAAAGAGGAAAGGGCTGTCCGATCGGATGGCACACCGCTCAGATGACTTATCCGGTCGGATGGCACCTGGCCTGTGGCATTGTGGCTATCCGGTCGGATGGCTATCCGGCCGGATGGCACTTGGTTCGAATGTTGACGCGACGATTTTTGCTGAGTCGATTTCGATTGCGAGCGGTTCGATACGATAGGGTTTCCTAGTCAAATTACTTTCAGTCCCAGCCACTCATATCAAGCACTATCCCTTCTCCACTAATTATCATAGTTCGATTGTGATTCGAGTTCGATTTCGAGTTTCGATTGATTACCACAACGCAACATAAATAAACATGCACAGATAACACGTAAGGCACACACATGCGTATAACAATAATCAATAAGTATAGATCGAGTTGCGATTCGGTGTCGATTTGATTAGCATAGCTTGATTATCAGTTGATTAACTTTATCGCATTGTTACTTCCTATAGTTCACAGTCGTAAGTCGTTTGAATAATACGTCGACGGCTTGTAATTAACAACACTTACTCCACATAATACAATTAAAATAAAGAAATTTCTATAAATCAATTTCGTATCATTGGTCGTTGACTTGACCTTGACTTTGACTTTGACTTGTGAAAACACGGGGTGTTACAATGCGCTAGTTACTTAAGCATGATAATCGAAGCCTATTAAGATTTGGTTATTTAGAAGCGAAGGTTTTCGCTATGTAGACCAACGGGTCAAAATAAGGAAGTTTTACTAATGAAGTTTAATTACATATAATTGATTGAAATGAATGAGTCTAACGCATACCGGGTATCGGGTTCATAAACCCCATGTACGGAACTCCGGATAATGTAAACCCTTTTATAGTTATAATGTTCATGTGAGTTTTGAGTATAAACAAATGAGTTGTTTGGGAAAAACATGAACGGGTCAAATAACTAGTAAATGAATATTAAGTCGAAAACATATAAGTTAAGAATTTCCTTAGTCTGGATGTTAGATTTCGAGTCCATATGATAAAGGACCAAATTACGATCATGTGGGAAGAAACGGATCGTAAAACGGACAAGAAATTAGAAAGTTATGACCAAATTTGTAATATTTTGTTAAGCTGAAAGTTGCAGCTCTGAACCAGGCGCAAGGTTGCGCCCCCCAGGCACAAGGTTGCGCCCCTGACTGATGTCATCTGTATTGCGCCAGAACTGACACGAGGTTGCGCCAGAATGGTTTCTTCTTGCGCCAATCGCTGGTTCTTTCATATTTTTCGCATACTTCAACTCCAAACTTGTGTGAATGCTATCTAACTACATTATATGCATTATATAACTATATATAAGTATGTAAGCATGTACGTATAGATGTGTTTATGTTTGCATGTATGTTTTCGGGTGTATGTAAATAGATGTATGAGTATACATATATGAACGTATGTACGTATGTATTAAATGGGATTGAATGTACACAAAGGAATAAAGCTTGTATGTGTGTATGAATATACATGTGAATGTACGTATGCACGAAGTAGGATTTATCGCCCATGAAAGAATGGGGCATGTATGTATGTATGCATAGTTTCAATACGTTTGAGTATTGACGTTACTAATAGTGTGCCTTGAGATTGGAATGTAATGCAGGTATGAGATCGTCGGGTTCATGAGGAATTGAAGCCGAACTTGGACAAAGAATTTAAGAGGATAATGGAATGAATCCAAGTTTATATTATGGAGTGCTATACGATTTTCAATTATATAGAATAATGTTGTATGGTGATGTCAACGACTAACGGTTAAGTTGTATATGATGTCCACAGGAACCACACGGATTTTCTCTATCGCTAACGAAGATAAGCTGGCGTAGATCGAGTCAAGGAGCAAGGATTGTACGGAAAGAACGGTCACATAGTTTAAATTATGTAAAACATAGAAGTGTTAATTAAACGTGAATGTTTGACATTTTGTAATTGAGCCTTCACCTAAGTAATGTAATTAATAAAGAAAGAAATTTTAAGGCTCGTATTTCCGCTGCGTCGTTTTAAGGTTAAACGTATTAGGGTCCTTTCATTTTAAGAATTCAAAACCTCACAGATAATCTTCCAAGTCCAACCTAATGAACTTGTTTATTTTCAAAAACATGTTCAGCATACTTAGATTTTGAAACTTAGCCTTCAAACATCGGTTGTCGAAAATCTTTTTGAATTTTTCAAAGATTTGTGCTAAAACACGCCTAAAATCTTTTTGTACTTTTTCTTTAACATAAAGCAGTAAAGAAATATTTACAGACAATATTTTTGTTTGAGTTTGTGTCAGAGGATCATATCAGTTTATGACAATTCACTAGCACTGTTGAGCTTTAAACACTTTAAGTTCTAAACGATTCACTTAGATTGTCAGTATATTGATCCCCTTAAATTTTCACACAAAGTTCAACTGATTCGAGATACGGGATTTAGTGTCTTAAAAACTTAACTTATTCGCGTGTCTCACCTCAGAATATACTCCCGTATCAAAATTCCCTAGATTCAGTCTTATAGGTGAATATACTATAATGATATCTGTACTCTGGATTAGTGCGAGACCTTGAGAGCTCAGGTATGAACTATCGTTCAGTCAAAGAGATGAAGGCTCAACTTTAGGTGTGTCCCACTTAGGGGTCTTCTTTACAACTGCAGTTAATTTATATCTTTCGATATTTTTCAATTTTTGTGCAGGGGGTAAGCTTTAAGCGCGTAAAGTTTTATACAAGGTCTAGGCCATTGCTTCCGCAATATCAGAAGACCAGGTATAATACCCCAGATATCAAACAGTATAAAGACCTAGTATCTCAGAATCTGGCTATCTCTCAAACAAGCAATGTTTTCATAACCGGACCGGCTATCGAACCGGATATCTTACCGGTTCACTGGTCGAACTGGGCGGACCGGTCGAACCGGGTTTAAGAACCGGATGACATAATTAATAATATAAATATTTAAGAAAAAAGAAATATAGAAAAACTATAAAAACAATTCTAAAAACAATAATATTAGTATTACACGGACTTCAAATGAAAATAAATCAAATTTCAGAAATTGACTTTTGTCAACTTGTCTTTCCCTTTCCCAAGAAAGTTTTGCAGACCAACTTTTCTTTAATTAATTCACCATCGTTTCTTTAACAAATTCACCCAACTTGTAAATTAAACAAGCTATTCAAACAAACGAACGGATCATAATCAGAAATGTTCTACTGTTCGTCATTCAAGTCCGGCAAACCTTTTCACCGGAGCTACTTGTAATTGGGATGATGATTTCACCGGAGAAGCATGTCGTCGGAGAAACACGTCGCCAGAGAAGCACGTCGCCGGAATGGGAGTTGCAGTCGAGATGTATAGAAACAAAACTAGCACCCACACCGGCCCGACCTTTCCCACTGGATCTCCGGGTGAACCGCCGGTCACCGGCCAGACCGCCGGTCTGATGCACGAACGGTCTGAACAAGCGAACCGGCCCGGCGAAGTTTCCGACTCCCGGCCCGGCCGGTCCAGTCCGGGTCTGAAAACGTTGCAAACAAGATTTCGGTAGTTACCCATATATCCGAGAGATGTTCCCCACGAGATAAGCAAGCTATTGATATTTAGGTTTATATCTCGAAATCAATCTACTAAGCGTGTAAAAACCTACTGGCATATTATCAGTGAGATCGTTTATCACATTTGACTTTCCATTTCTTTAGCGTACAGTGATTGTCTGCTGATGTACTATCATTTCCTCTTTTTACACAAAAATTCATTTTTGAATTTTATCATGTTTTTTTGGCTTTTTCAAATGTTTTTGTATTTTCAAAATTTTTACTCCCCCTAAAATTCAAAACATTTAAAGAAAGTTTGACAAACCGATGCAGATAGCTTTGTCTCGCCATCCATTTTCTGCAAACACATGCTATGTTTTGCATAAAGTACCCCCATGATTTACAACACACTGATATTTGACAGTTTGAAAACCGTTTTTCAATCTTGTGAAATTAATCATGTTTGTTCAACCGTGAGGGTTTCGGCGTATTCATGCAACATTTTTTAAAATTTTTGATTTTTGGCAAATTTAAAAACAAACATATGTTTTGAGTTTTTCAATTTTTGACAAAAACAAAAACATATTTTTTGTTTTTAAATTTTCCATTTTTAGGGTTTTTAATATAGTTTATTTATGTACTGAAACAAACACTCCCTGTTTTCTGATGCAGGGACCAGCAGCCTCCTCTCGTGCCAGGCTGCTCCATTCTTCATTTTGACAATCAACAGTCTTCAGAAGCACATGCACATTCACATTACTCAATTACTTGAACAATTCAGCCCAGGTCTGTTTGACCTTAGGCAATTCAACATAAAATGAATCATTCAAAGATGGAAAATCTTTGTCATTTTTCTCAGAGAATTTTTCATTTTTTACTTTATCAATTTTTGTTGAATCAATTTTCTGTTTATCATTTGCAGACATAGTTTGTTTCTTAACAGCCCCAACTTGTCCTTTTGAAACGTTCCTTTGATAAAATTTTGAATCATTTTGAACATTTTGTTTTGATACATAAGCTTTAGACTTCCAAAATTGGTTTGGCTTCGTCAAATCAGCCGTTTTAAACCAACTTTGTGTGATCTTAAATTTGAATGTGTCTTGTTTTGAATTTTGTCTCGAATCAAATCTTGTTGGGTTTGATTTCCAAGTTTGATTTGAAGCAAACTTGTTTGTGTTGTACCTCCAAGTTTGTTTCGAATCAAATCTGATAGACTTTTCTTTCTCAACCTCAGATTTATGTTTCCCAACATCAACAAGCTTTGGATTTGGACACTTGCGACCAACATGTCAAATTTTATTACATTTGATGCTTGCTTTCATTGAAACATCTTTAGCCTGCTGTTGCTGTTTATTTTGAGCATAAAACTCTTCATTAGACTGTCATCTAAATTGGAGTTCTTTCTCTTCTTCAGAACTTGTTCCATGAACAAAGTTCATCTTTTTCTGATAATTCTGTTTTTCAAACTTTTTATAATTTTGTTTCTTCTTATAACCCAACCCAGCCTTCATATTCTTTTTCTTGTAACTAGGTTTGTTATAAAAAAAATTCTTGCTCTTCCCAACAAACTTTGAAATTTCAGACCTTTGAATTTCTACCAATTTGAACACTTTGTCAATCTTTTCTGAAATCATATTCTGAATCAGGACTTCAACATCTGAGAATAACTTGTCCGATCCAATCATGGTATAAGCCAATCCTATCAAACCATCATTCGCCTTTTTCTCAGATTTTGAATTTTTCAGATAACTTTCATGAAAACTACCTTCATCTTCATTATGTGATTCAGACTTACCTTCTTTAGTAGACTCATTTTCATTTAGAACACTTTCAACAACCTTACCTACAACCCCTGAATCATGAAGATCATCAGATTTGGAGTAAGTAACATCAATGTTGTCGGGTAATTGGTCAACCATGTTTATTGCTTTTTCCACATTTTCGCCATTATAGAATGTATAATTATCCTCCAACGGTGATGGAACTTGATGGTATTCTGACCCAATTCCCTTTTTGTTCTTTTCGGAATCTTTTCCATCGGGTGTGATGTTGAAAATACGTTCAAGAATATATGATGAAGCATGATAACTTTGAAGTTTATTAACTAATTTTTTTTTTCAGCCAGTTCTTGTTTAAGTTTAGTTGTTTCGTCAATATAGTTATTTAACACTTGTTGTTTTCCAGCAAATTTGGCTTCAAGAAAACTATTTGATTTCTGACATGCAGACAATCTATTATCCAGACTTGTGACCTTACTTTCCAAAATTTCATATGCTTCTTTAACCGTATGATATGACAACTTCATTACATCATATTCTTTTTTGCAACCCTTGAATAATTTTATCTTTTGGAATACATTCATTGCAAACTTCTGCACACTTTTCCTTCAAAATTTTGTTTTCTTTTTCAAAATCATCACATTTTTGTTTCAGCTTTTCATTTTCTTGTTTTAAAAACTTTTGATTTTCTATCATTTCATTACACTTATCTTTGAAAATCTGTTCAATTTTAGTAAATTCTATATCTCTAGATCTTAGACTTTTATCCTTTTCAGTACAAGCTCTGCACGTTTCCATGCATTTCTTACACTGTTCATCAGCTTTATTATCAAACTTATCTAACATTTCAGAAGATTCAGATTGAATTTTTACCTCAGCATTAGGCATATTGGCTTTTTCTGCCTTCTGATCTTCCTCGTTCTTCTGCTATTTCTCTGCAACAGCTTCCTCTGATTTCTCTTCACTAGATTTCTCTTTCTTCACATCCTTTACTAACTTCTCACTCTCAACCATAATCTCTTCAACCGTCTTCTTCTTCTTCTTTTTCTCCAAGCTTGCATAGATCACTTTATAGATTTCTTCTTCAACCTTTTCTCTGTAATCTCGAATCTCTCTAAGCCCTTTAAGCCAAACACTTTCAGTTGGTATAGCAACAACTAGGGCTTCAAAATCCACTTCATCGGGATCCACTGTTGGATTTCCTTTAGGATCAACATAACGTTCATATTCAGAATCCCATCTTCTTGCCCGTCTTGCTTCTTTGTAATCATCGTACATACTGTCCAAATAACCTTGAGCTTCTATCTCCTCTCGACTCTTCTTGATCTTAGCAATCATTGCCTTGATTTCTCCATCTTCTTTGAAATGTTCACTCCAATCAAACCCTTCATCATCATGAATTATACATCTGTTACCATCTACTTTAATATAATCATCCCAATTAAACTTTTTATCTTGAAGAATACTGGATTCACTACGATCACGAATTGTCAATACAGCATGTTTCTTTTCTTTAGACGATCCTTCATCAATCTGCTTTCTTGTTGGTTGCTCGTTGTTATGATGATAAATAGCCTTTTTGTAGTAATCTTCGTGAAAAGGATTCACGCTATCATCAGCTTTGTTGTTGTTGCATTCCCCCTTGAAGTGCCCTTTTTGCTTACACTTGAAGCAAGTGACTTTCTTCTTATCAAAACCTATCTTCATGTCTGGGCCTTCCAAGCACTTTCTGCCAGTTATCTCCATGAACCTTTAAGCTCTTCTGATGACACTTGCCATGCACCAGCGAATGTCCATGAGCTCCATCTCTTCTGGATCAACTTGATCGTAATCCTCCTTCGTCATGTTCGGATTACCGATCTTTCCTGCAATTAAACCTTCATAAGATACCAGAATAGATGCTAAAAAACTCATGTGTTGTTGAGCAAACTCATTGTTCATATGTGGAGAATTTTTCCAATCCTAGTTTGGACCAGATTTAGAGGATGCAGATGAAGAATGGTATCCTGGATCATAGCTCGAAGACTTATTGTTTGATGAATCACCAGATTTATCTACACTGAATGTTGTTCTTATCTTTGCAGATTCGTTGTTTTGAGGCATTCCTCTGCGATATTACAGATCAACATTATGTTGATAACTAGAGCTAGACATCTTGTTTTGTTTTTGCAGCAGCAAATTGTGTCCCTCCAATTTTTCAATCAGACTCTCTAATGTCATCTCATCAAATTTAGCATCATTTTTCAAAACAATCACATAAGTTTTCCAATCTTCCTCATGTGGCAATGTCTCGACCAATTTATCAACCATCTCTTCTCTCTCTTTATAGATTCCAAAACGTTCTAACTCAATTTTCAAATGACAAAACCTCTCAATCATTTCTCGCACACTCTTTCCTTTCATGCATTCAAACAAATCAAACTCTTTTTTTAATAACGAAATTTTGTTTTTCTTGATATCTTTCCCTCCTTCAGCTTTCAACTTTAGAGCTTCCCACATTGACTTTGAAGTTTCACCATCCTGAAGCAAAGTAAAAATATCCTCTCTTACTGCCTGTTGTAATAATGTTATCATTCTTAGCTCTTCAGAATGTTTTTCTTTCTGTGTTTTTGAATATTATGGAACCGAAAGTAAAACATTTTGTTCATTTACAGGTTTCTCATAACCATATATCATTGAAACCCAACTTTCATAGGCATAACCCTTCACCCAGTTTTCAAAACGTGTACTCCACCAATGATAATCTTCAATGTTCATTAGTTTAGGTGGCCTTTGGTGATTTCCGTATACATTGTCATGATTTATGTTATCAGTTATAGTTTTGGAAATGCTTTTAGGTGTGACAGTTGTTTGATCAGATGTTTCGAAGGTAAATGCATTATAGAACGTGTTGTAAAACTCTTCAGCCATGATTCTGATCTTTGTATAGCCTGCAAACAAACAAATACTTGATCAAATCTGAAAAACAAACCTAATAATTTTCCGTTCGTACGAAGCCAGAAAACAAACTGTTCAAACTCAGTGTGGATTCGTACAAAGATGTGTTCGTACGAAGTCACAAATTCTGAAAAGGTGTGTTCGAACGAGCCTACAACAGTGCCTTCGCACAACTATCAGACTAAAACAGCTTCGAACAAAGATTTCTTCAAACCAAAGTGGCTTCGTTCGAAGGTGTAGCTTCGAACCAAATACAATCAGCAAACATTTTCATTTTCGAACAGATTTTCAATCAATTGAATGTGTAAATCTTTGAATTTTGTTTTGAAAATTTGTAGGATTGTTTAACTCTATTTTTCACACGTTATATCAAAAATCCAGCTGATTTTAACCGTAAAAACACTGTAAATCTGAGTTTAAAGTTTTCAAGAAAATGAAAAGAAGATGAGTAGAAGTAGAAATATGATGAAGATGATGAAATCAGCTATGAATCTGATGTAGAAGCATGATTCTCTGTGTCTTAAATCCTTAGCAATCAAGCACCCGCTCTGATAGCACTTGTGAATTCAGGATCTTGATGAATTCCTTGACCGTGAATGCGTACCGACACGTGAACTGTGCGGAATCCAATCACGTGTGTGGATCAAACACAGAGATGTAAATATAACTGGTTTCTATTACTGATATGACAGCGTTTACATCGTGAAACCAAACTGACAGAGCTTCGCATCAAAATACACAAAGTCCTATTTCGTTAGAACCCAAGACCTCTATTTATAGAGATGTAGGTTCGAACCAAGCATGATGTGGTGTCTTCGTACGAAGCTGGTGGCTTCATACGAAGCTACCTTTGCTTCATATCTTGTTTTCTTCAACACTTTTATCAATCTTGTTTCATTCGATCCAGCTACGTTTCGTGATTGACGCAAGCGATAGACATACTTCACTCACAGTTTACGTGAAATTTATAAGAATCATCACCGCAACCACCCCATCCATCGTATATCGAGTATATCCGTTAGTTTTTTTAAAGATATAAATTTTTATTAGATTCATTCAACCCGTGTAATAAACGAGGTTTTTAAAAGATATAACATTTTTAGTTTTTACTATACAAAATTACATTTACGTAACTCGTGTAATACTCGGGATTTTTAAAAATATAACTTTTTTATTATGTAGTATATAAAATTAGATTTATTCAATCCATATAATACATAGGGTTTATAAAGATATAATCTTTTATTGTTTGGTATATAAAATTACATGTGCTCAGCCCGTATAACACATGAGGTTCTTAAAAATTTAACTTTTTTCATTATTTAATATATAAAATTAAATTTACTCAACCCGTGCAATACACGGGGTTCTTAAAAATACAACTTTTATTATTATTTAATATGTAAAATTATATTTATTCAACCCATGTAATAAACGAGATAAAAATATATATATTGTTTTATTATTTGGTATATAAAATTACATTTATTCAACCCGTGTAATAAACGAGATTTTTAAAGATATATCTTTTATTATTTGGTATATAAAATTACATTTATTTAACCCGTGTAATAAACGGGGTTCTAACCTAGTTTATATATATGGAAATATATAATATGATACTTTCGGGTATTATTCGGGTAAATGGGCCGGGTATCGGGTGGGTATCACTAAATCCCATACCCGTACCCATACCCGATTTTTTTTCTTTTTTTAAGCCCGTACCCGGTCCATACCTATTGGGCTTTGGGTATACCCGGCCCGTATGTTTCGGGTTTCGGGTATACCCGTCAGGCTTGGGCTTTTTTGTCATCCCTACATATACCTAAGGGCCTAAAATCTTTAAAAATATTCTACACTCCATGAAAAAAAAATCATGGGTCCACCACTGGCGGTGTGCTGGGGCGTTGCCGGCCCTCACCGGTCCTAGTCCACTCCCCCACACCGAGTAGCCTAAATATTGGTTTCTAAGTTTAGGAAAATAAAAACATTTTCATATGCATGAAAAAAAAAACTCATTGTTCACTACTTTTTCCAACAACTTATATAAATCATTATTTGTTATTCAGTTTATTACAGAATTAGATTTTGCGAAAGGAAAACCAAACTGAGAATACAATGACCAACTCGGTTTCGGTTAAAAACCGAACAGGAAACTGAATCTATATATAATTCAGTTTGGTTTTTAATTGGTTTCGGTTCAGTTCAGTTTTCAGCTTAATCAGCTTCAAACTGAATAACGAACACCTCTACAACATACTGCTACATAGAGGTAATATCTGTCGAAATGCGGAAACAGTTAGTCATAACTTGATGTTAAAAACTCGAAACAATCAAAGTTTTACCAGTAGGTAATCGTACACCATCGTTTCAGTACATATCATGATAAAGAAATGAAAATTACGCCTGGGCACTTGGGCAGAATAAACAAGGACTCTTAACTGTATATTTTTGTTATAAAAAAACTCATTGATTAATGTATATTATGTGTGTATTAGAAGAGAAAAATGTGTGCTGGAAATGAAAGAAGAAATATACCTAGCTAGATTGAACCAAAACATAATCATAAATATTATAAGTTAAAGGGGTATTGGATTTTAATAATCCCAAGTTTCACTAATTGGCCGGTAATAATCCCAACTTCAAAAATTGCCTACAACAGTCCCAACTTGTAAGATTTTGGCCACCAATGATCCTTGACTAACTGGGTTATAACCCAGTTAGTTTTTTGAAGTTTTGAGTGGCGGAGAAGGTCACTAGAGGTTGGAGATGACAAGTGGTGGTCTCCTTTGGTGGTTTCAGGGGTAAAGAAGGTCGTCGGAATAAGTTGCAGGTCACCGGAGTTGCGTAGATGGTGGAAATTTTAAACTTTTGAGAAGCGGAGAAGATTACAGGAGGTCGGAGATGATTGGTGGTGGTCTCGTTTGGTGGTTTCAGGGGTAAAACGGGTCGCCGGAATAAGTTGCAGGTCACCAGCCCAACAAGGTTATAACCCAGTTAGTCAAGGATCATTGGTGGCCAAAATCTTAGGCAATTTTTGAAGTTGGGATTATTACCGGCCAATTAGTGAAACTTGGGATTATTAAAATCCAATACCCCTAAGTTAAAACTTAATTTACAAGAGTAATTAATATATGTTGGCCATCACGGGGAATAAAAAAATCAAAATTTTCTGAAAGAGATAATTAACTTCATCTAATTCAGATATATGTAATGATAAGCTTAATGTTATTGTCTTAAGTTATCAAAAAATAAATCATTTAAAATGTTACCACGGTTAAGTTTTATATACTTCTTATATGAATAAAGTTTGTAAATAAATTATATATATATATAGGAAACAGGAAAGAAATAAGAAGGTATCGAGAAGGAGGTGATATCACATGTTACAATTAAAAAAAACAATGCATCATTCATGTGTTAATGGTTGCATCATAGGAAGCATGTTGGGAACTACCCAAAACACATAATTATTTGAGAAAATTGTCGAAACATTAACAAAAAGTCAAAAGACATAAATATGCTCCTGGGAAAAAGAAGGATTTATATTTAGTGGGTTGAAAATTCTTAATGTGGAAATGAAAATGACATTAAGATCTTTCTACATCTCTGAATAATTGTAAATATTTGAAAAAAAAAAATGATTCCAGAATTAAATATATGAAGAAAGTCTTGATGATTCAAACATATAATGAGTTAATTAATTACACAAATAATGGTGTAATTAAATATATGAAGAACATCACTAGCTTTTGTTGTTATTATAAAATGAAAACCACATAATTCGAATATACAATGTAAACGTAAACCCTAAAGGTGTGTGTGACTATAAATAAAATCATAGAAACTATTCATCTAACTAGCTATTGTAATAAATAATTATAATTATTCACATTATAAACGTTGTAATAATAAAAAGAAAACATTTAGTATTGCAATTATAAGGAAAAGGAAGATTATGATGATCATGGGAGAAGAAACATTTTTAAGGTTTGATAACATGATTCTCTTTTCAAACTTTCGGCCCCCACTAAGTGAAAGAAAGTATTGCTTTGTGATCATGAATTTAAGGAAGGGAAATTCAGATTGGATATCTTTTTTGTTACATTTTGACCTAATTTTAGTTTAAAATTGCTGAACTAGAGACAAAAACATACCAAAAATGTGGTTATAAAATTTTGCTATGGGTATTTAAATAAGATGCATCAAAGCTCAAATGTCGTCGTTTCTCGTCTTCAGTATGGTCAAAACATTAATAATAAGGGTGTAAGGAGTGGTTAAACACTTTGGAGTGGTAAACTAAAAAACCGACCAATCAGAGCGCGCCATGTCAATCAGGCAAAAGTGTTTAAACTTTGCTGAAAATTGTTGGCAATTGTTTAGACACTTGGTGAAGTAGTAAACTATTTAAAAAAAAAAGGAAAAAGTTGTAATTGGTTGAGATAGGAATGGACCCCACCCCACCACACACACCCTCTACTTCACCGCATCGGCATCACACCACCGATTTGGTAAACTTGGAAGCGGCAAACTTTGTTGGTGGTGGTGTTTACCGAGTGGTAAACTAGTTTGCCACTCCTCCCCGCACCCCACTCCGGACACCCTGATATGTTAAAACCGCTCTTTGATGACTAACTATGTCTTTCACAACGTCTACATCATACTTTATTTATGGATATTCAGAAATAATTCATACAAATTGAAAACTTATAACAAAAACAATTCAAAACCTCCGGGCGTAATTTGTCCAAGTCAAAATAACTTTTATCTTGAGATTTTTTTTTTTTTTTTTTTTTTTTTTTTTATGCAGCTAACTTATATCTCTTCTAATTCTACTTCAATTTACATCTTCAACCTTAAAGGAATTAATATCTTTAAATCGCATATTGATACCGCTACACAAGCAGTTTAGTATCTTAAGATACTGTAGCACACAATAATTGAATTGGGACCAGAATAAAATTTTTGAGACTATGGATATTTTATGGTAAATTTTAGAAATCAATTTAAAATTGTAAGAATTTATGAAAGAAATCAAGAATGATATTACATTCTAAAATATTATCTCGCTTGAATCTAGATTAGCTTAAGAATGATAGTCCCCTAGCTCAAGTCTAGATATTAAACAAGTTCGAGTTGATGTCTAGCTTGACTAAACTCGCAAGCCAATTGAACCCATTATTTATACAAATATAATAAGTTTAATTTCGTATAAAAATATATATATATATATCATAATCATAAGCATAATAATAACTAAAGAAACTGTATTATGTTATATATATACAAATTACAACCATACATAGAAACATATTTATATACTTATATAGGTAATTAATTTAATAATTAAAAATTATGATTATATACAGCAATGAGCAACCCATTGTTCTAGAACCCAACAATATTCACCCATGCTAGCAAGCCCAGTGCATCGTCACCCCAACAGCGTAGCCCATATTTAAATTTCAATCCAATTCGAAACTGAAACAATAAAACTTTTCAGTGACTCGTTTCTACTTCACTTTTAATTTAACTAGTTTATTTTCCGCCCGCGCGTTGCGGCGGGGACCCAATGAGTGCAAAACGCGTGTCAGTGACGGCAAGCAGATACCGAATACCAAAACATAAATAAAAATGTCGCGAAAAGGACAGTCACTCCGTCCTAAAAAAAGCGATTTTAGATAACCTAATATATAATAATAGGACACACACGTCCTACACGTTGGAAATCGGTTGTTTCTAGTTCAGTTATTACGGTGCTAACACGTTAAAATATGGATGAGCTCGGTACCGGTAACGGTACCGAAAGTACCAATCTGGAAAATCATCGAAGTTAGGTACCGGCACCGAAAATGCTCGGTACAATACGGTATGGTATTTGAATGTAAAAATCAATAAATTCAGATATGGTGCTAGACCGGTGTCGAACCGAAAGTAACGATTCTGAAAACGCCAAAAGGTGGGTACCAAATTGGTTCCGAAAATGATTTGGTATAGTAAATTTGGTACCGATACGATACCGGTTTGATTACAGGATTTGATACGATTTGTTCATCAATAATCTAAATATCGAAGTTAATTTTCCATACTACAATTCATTACAGGAAAAGACAAAAAATAAAGCAAAATAAGTTGTTGTGTATATAAAACCTCATTCAAACGAAATACAGTTTACTTACCGTGTGTATGAAAAGTAATATAAACGGTGCAATTACTTGCATTGTTACGTTGCTACAGGATTTGATGAGCTCGGTACCAACCGGTACGGAAAATACCGTTACCGAAATCCCCAAAAGTGGGTACCGGTATCGAATATACCTAGTACGGTACGGCTCGGTACCGGTACTGGTACGACACCGGCATTCAAGGGTAAAAACCGATGAATATCGGTGTCGAACCGGTACCAAAAATACACCCGGTTTGGTAAATTCGATACCGATACAGGTACCCGATACCAGCTCATTCCTTAGTGATGTTACTATTCATTAAATTCAATTTGTATTACTATTCATTCAATTATGTTTACTATTACAGTTTAATTACTGTGTGTATGAAAAGTAATCTAAACGGTGCAATTACTTGAATTGCTACGGGATTTGATGAGCTCGGTACCAACCGGTACGGAAAATACCGTTACCGAAATCCCCAAAAGTGGGTACCAGTACCGAATATACCTGGTACAGGACGGCTCGATACTGTCGGTACTGGTACGACACCGGTATTTGAGGGTAAAAACCGATGAATACCGGTGTCGAACCGGTACCAAAAACACACTCAGTTTGGTAAATTTGATACCGGTACCCGATACCATTTACTAATTCGTTAGGGTGTACCTATTGGCACACCAATGTGCCTATATGCACACCAAAAAAATGTTTTTTTGTCTTATATGCACACCCTGCAGTGTCGAGCTGTGGTCAAAGCGCGGCGGTTTGGTCCGGTCAACCAGACAAAGACCGACGGGTGTCTGACGTGTCTGTTGACCGGACCAAAACGCCGAGCTTTGGCCGCGTTTTGGTCCTGTCAACCAGACACCCGGTCAGTCTTTTGTCTGGTTGACCGGACCAAAACGCGGCCAAAGCTCGGCGTTTTGGTCCGGTCAACAGACCCGTCAGACAACCGTCAGTTTTTGTCTGGTTGACCGGACCAAAACACTGCGCTTTGGCCACAGCTCGACGCTGCAGGGTGTGTATATAGAACAAAAACCCACTTTTTGGGGTGGCTATCTACACACCAAGTGTGTAGATAGTTTGAGCCTTGTTGTTGATGTTACCATTTAATTCTTTTTTTATTACTGTAAATTCAATTATGATACTGTTCATTGATTTCAATTTTTAATATATATATATATATATAGGTCAATTTCTAAGATAAACCTTTTTATACACTTAATAGTTAATACCAGCTAACCTTATACTTACAAGAATTTAAACTCACAAACATCATATTGCTAGATCATGGATTTATACTTTACTTTAATTTCAAGTATGACGAAACAAGTACGAATGTATGTCCTAAGTTTACACCCTTCGTTCACATTAATATTATTATTCCACCTTTGAGGTAGGATTAAATACAAATCCTCCCTCTACAAAACTTAATGATGACAAGTAGAAAATTTGGATCAGTATAGGGTGGAACCTAGATTTTGGTTCCACCTTCGAGGACGGTATCTATCCCTTCCTATTCATCTTTGTTGTTTTGACGCTAGATTTTGGTTGCTTGTTAGTCCTCTTGCTCCATCTTATTTTTTGAGATTGCATTTTATTCTTATAACAACACATTCATTGTTTTCTGTTCTAGTTTGAGCATTTGATTTGCTCATGCTTTGACTAGATGTGAGTATTAGATAGAGTACACTTTAATATTTTTATCATACTTTCATCATGTATACTAGTGAACATCCACCCGCTTGAAGCAGCGAAAAAAGATATATGTATTACAAAATAAGAAACGGGATCAGGAGAAAACAGTTGAAATTGTGAAAACGGTGAGAACGGATGGCATGGGCGCTAAATGATATGCAGGGGTACGATTGTCATTGTCAACGTTCCTCTCCATAAATCGCGTTATAATTCCATTTCAAAAAAAAACTCCAAAAATTTCGTATTAGCTGTTACCTCCTTTCCAAGCTTCCGAGATATGGCGTCTAACATGGATTCTGTTTTACAAAGTAATATTTGTTGACGTTTTCATATGTGTTCCAGCAAATGCAACACATATGCAACAGATATGATGTTTTGTTCTTTATGCTTTTTTCAATGTTGTTTTTTTTTTCAAAATAATATTTGACAATGCGTTTATGTTTCAATGGCGTTCTTCATATATCCAGTATTTGGCGTTTTCATTATTAATGTTAATTGTCGTTTGTGATCTAATATATACTTATTGTTTACGATCAATGGCGTTTTACACCTAGTTACGTATATTTGATTAGTTTTGAATGTTTGGCGTTAATTTGTAAACATCAGTTCTTACTATTTGTTAATTATTCAACTAATGGCGTTAATTTGTTAATTTGTAAACATCAGTTTTGTTAATTATGACGTTTTCATTAACACGTTTTAGGAAGACAGTAACAACAGTTCTTCATATTGTTAATTATTCAACTAATGGCGGTTTCATTATGGCGTTTTCAATTATATGTTTATTAGGTCTTGCTTGTTATTCATTTAATGGCGTTTTCATCGATAATGTTTTAAGGAGACATTTACTATTTTAATGGCGTTTTTCTTAATTTGTTCTCACTGTGTTTTCTCAGACGAGGGTGTTTCTTCGAATGAAAGGTTTTGCCCTAAAACTGGTTTTCCATTTATCATTTCTAACGTTAGTGAAGAGATAAAGCCCAAAATGGACATGATATTCCCAAGCCTCGATGATTGTTATTCAATGTATGTTAGGTATGCGATGGCTTGTGGTTTTTCTATCAGGAAAGGGATTGAAATGTAACAACCCGCACATTCGTGCGTTGTTACTACTCGTTATACTCGTTACGCCTAGCACCAAAGATTCGGATCATAATGTAACTATATCGCATACATCGCTATATCGCAATAATTTCGCATATTATCGCATATTCTATCACATCACGTTGCGCTTGCTGACAACCACGAAGATGTCGAGAGAGGACAAATTCTACCCTCCTTGATAGCCGCGGTGTGTCGCAGTGCAACTCATTACTCAAAATACACATTAACGTTCACGATGACATGGAGTGAGGACCTGTTCTACCCTCCTCGATGACCGTGAAGCTTCGCAAATAATCGCATACTCGAAACAAAACCCGATTATTATATCGCAACTTTGAATAATTAAATATATAACATGAATACGTACATACGGCCCCTTATGAATAATTAAATATATAATAAATACATACATATATATACGAAACTGTGTACCAAAAATCATCGCAACGCTCATTACACAAGTCAGAACGATAAAACCCTGTCCGAACGGATGGCCCTGTCCGAACGGATGGACCTGTCCGAACGGATGGCCCAAACCCCCCCCCCCCCTTCTTCCTTCCCCCTTTGCCTATAAATACCCCATTTGTCACCTCAACAACAGTTGAGGTGACTGCTCTCGTTCGGCCAGACGTTGCTTCGCCATTTTCGCTCGTTTTCTCGCAATTCTTGTAAGTTTTCAACCTAAACCTTGTACTCCTATGATCTACACTCAATTCTGCACCTCTCTATCTTTTAAAAATCAACTTTTAACCGTGAAATCCACTGATTTGAGGTGTTCTAAGATGATGTCATCAAGAGTTCTTATGAACTTCAGAGTGTGACCTCGTTTTCACCAATAAACAACTCAGATCTGAGTGATTCCCACATGATTTACAGACAATCTCATCTCAAACTATGTTATCTAATCAAAGAGGGTGTGATTTCGGATTAAACACGGAAAAACCAACAAGAGCGGCCGGATCTGATGGAACGGGGTGGTTCCCGGCCGTTAGAACGGGCCGAAATCGATGGAATTTCCGTTGTTTAACACGACGACACATCGTCTCAGTCAATTCACCGGTATCCTTTCCAAAAACAATTGAGTATGACTTAATCAGAAAATTGGAACGAATTGTCGTCCAATCGGACTGCTGTCCGATCGAACGGCAAATCAACTTCAAACCAGCCGATCGGACAACATGTCAACCGACCGGACAACATGTCAACCGATCGGACAACATGTCAACCGATCGGACCACATGTTCACCGATCGGACAACATGTCAACCAATCGGACAACATGTTAACCGATCGGACAATATGTCAACCGATCGGATAACATGCCATCCGACCGGACAACATGTCAGCCGACCGGATAACATGTCAACCGACCGGACCAGCATCAAAGTATCGATGTTCGACCTGACCGCTGTCCGAACGAACTGTCTAACCAAACCAGCCCATCCGACCGGATAGCCATCCGATCGGATTACCACTAGCCCTATTATTCAACTTTCACCGTTTAATTACGCCGCGCCCCGCTTACGCTACCATTCCATGTTTATGCTAACTCAGGCGTACTCTAAATTAATCCAATCAAGTTGTGTTCTCGCTAAATACGCACTGTGAGTATACTCGAACCCCTTTTTAATCGCATTTTTGGGTGTAACATACGTTCCTAATAAATCGAAATTATCAAACGAATTACTCAATCAATCCATTTATCACTTGCGAATAACTGTTATGCATATTTATACATGATGCTAGTTGCATATGCGTTAGGACTTATACTCGCGAGGTCCCGCCTTAACTAGTATAGTACTATAGTACCCGACCGGGTCTAGTTAGGATGAATAGCAATCGCAATCGCAGCTCGAGTGACTTAGCTGGTACTGGTAGTATCTGTCTTTTTGCATGTATGTCGAGGTATCCCGTTTATGTATTTGGTAATTCGCAACACTTTTCACTATTTTATCGCTACACTATCAAACTTGTATAATCGCCAATACTTTTGTATTGACATTGTTTTAATGTATGTTGCAGGTTAGATCGCTGCCTACATCGAATCAAGCTAGGAAGTCTAGAAACTCGCCTAAAATCTAGGTTGTCGGATTTGTATTGTTCGAGAGGACAAGAAATCTGTGATAACTTATGTGATTGTATTATTTGTTAGTACGGGATAACATCATCATCATCATCATACTTAGTTAATCCCACCAATAGCAAAGCAAATGTAGGGTCTGAGGAGGGTAAGATGTAGACAGCCTTACCTCTACCCCGTAGGAATAGAGAGGCTGCTTCCAGTGAGACCCCCGGCTCGATAGTAGTTTAGCATCAAGTCTTGGACATAAGGCACATAACACTCAGCACTCGGGACAAAGACCGATTAGTGAATGTACCCTTTTGTCTCTCAGCTATCAACGTCACCACATGATGCAAAATTAACCGTCCTCAGCTTTTAACGTTATTTTCACGAAGTTAGTAAAATAACGTTAAAATTCGTGCACTTTCACTTTTGCCCCCCGATGGCCCACACATATATACATTATATGTGCATACCGCAAGCGGGGCGTATAGTACGGGATAACGAATGTAATAAATATTATCGCAATATAGTTGTTATGGATTCTCTTGAGCAATCTGATTCGCCTAGTGCCGCGCCCCGATGATTCCGCCATCGGTTGGGGTGTGACAGATTGGTATCAGAGCCATAACTATAGGGAATTAGGCAAGACTCGACCTAGTCCGGGTCGACGTCTTAGAAATTGACCTAGTCTATAGTCTAAGTACCAACAGGCCGACTCGTACGAACCCAGTAGGGTTTGTATTGGGCCTACTTGATACTCTCGATCGAAATTGTTAAAAGCTACAACCTTGTGTGAACACCGCGTACTACAGCTTCACACGAAGAAGCCTTTCCTAAGGCTGAAATACTACTTAGCCTTCCCTAAGGCTGACACAATACACATGTTTTCGAAAATACTCGCATACCACAACCGAGTGATCCAGTCGAGACCAGGTGTGAAAACCAAGAACTCTCGATAGGATTGCTCACTCAGCGCATTTTTCTAGCACGAGAACTCTTCGTCGAGCTAGGAGTGACATCCATATCTCGACAAAAGTCTCCATTTCAAGATCTAGTGGGACTCCCGAATATTCGAAGAGCACAACCACAGCTAGGAGCGAAGTTATTAAGTCAGGGGTGAAACCCGTATCTTAATAAACTGTTCCACTCTCTATAAAAAGGGTTTTCAAAAGCTCCCACCAAGGACTCGACCATAATGATGACTCGAGCCACGCGATGACTAGGAGGACGAATGCCATGAGCTGCATCCCAGTGGAAACATAAGTCTTCCAGGTCAACGCGCGTGCACGAATTTGTTGGGTATAGTTGAGTTACCTTGGGTAGTCGACGCCTAAACACCCGAGGCACTCTATCCGTTTTACTAGCTTACGACTCGCCGGCTTTACGCTTAACCGAATTTATTTACGCTTAATGCGATCATTTTACGCTTTATCGATTTCGCGATTAATCAATTTTCGCTCCCTGTTTTACAAAACGCACAACTCGCACAGCCATCGCAATCTGAAACGAAGACCGAATGTCCGCAACAAAAACTAAAGTCCAATTATTCGCTTACGTACTCGCTCTCTCCCTCTCATCGCGTCCTCGCATATTCTACACCGATATGTGTGTGGGCAAGTATAAACTATAACTATTTATATGTACAAAACAAATCATTGTGTGAGAACTTAGGAATTCCGTGCCTCCTATGTGGCTCCTATGTGAAATCTAAGATATTATAAGCTACAAGTTTTGATCGCGCTCAATCGCATCGCAAACTCAAAAATCGTTATGATCGAGTCTCACTCCTAATCTCTCTCTGTCTAGATGCCTTCCAACGACTCTACCTCGAGACGAAAAGCTAGGAGAAGAGCCAAGCGAAGCGCTGAGAAGAGCATTGCCTCGCTTGTGACCAAGGAAGTGGCCAAGGTCATTCCTCAAATTGTCGCTCAAGTGCACTCTCTTAGCAACTCTCGAACTTCGGAAGACGTCAAGACAGAAGCGCCGCAACCTACATTTCTCTACAAACACTTCAAAGCCTGTGATCCGATGGTCTTCACGGGTTAAGGAGGTGTTTCTCAGCTACTCCAGTGGTTCGATTCTGTCGAGGTGACCCTTCGTCAGAGTGGGTGTCCCGATGGTTTTCGTACTACTTGCGCTACCGGAGTATTCCAATCGCGAGCCCTCGACTGGTGGACCGCCGAACGAAGCAAACGTGGGATCTCCGCAGCTTACGCTCTCTCTTGGGATGAGCTGAAAGAGCTCATGAAGAAAGAGTATTGTCCTCCTCACGAAGTTCAGAAACTAGAAAATGAATTTTGGGAAATCAAGCAAGACGGAAGCGACAATGCTGGCTACACCGCAAGGTTCAAACAGCTTAGCGAAATCTGCCCAAGTCAAGTCAACACTTCAGAAAAAGCCATCCCGAAGTACATTCGCGGCTTGCCTGAGTGTGTGGGCGATTTTGTCTAAGCTGCGAGACCTGCTACCATCGAAGAAACCTATCGCTTAGCCGCAGAGATCAACGACAAACGAGTCTTGGACGGATTCTTCTCCAAGAATCCTGTCAAGCAAGCTCATCAAGTAATCATCATCAATTCTTCTGACGATTCTTCCAGCGAACCTACCGTCGATTCTTCTGAAGATTCCTCCGACGATGTCTCCAGCGAATCATCAGAAGAATCCGCCAACAACACTGCATCATCTCATGAAACCCAGCCCAGCCGTAAACGAAAGAATATGAGCCCAGACCCTTCAAGAACTGGACTGTCGCAACCAGAACCTCTCCGAGCAGCTCCAGTTCAATTGAAACGCGCCTACAACGGAACTCATCCCCTGTGTCTCACGTGTACGTATCATCACCCGCCGAAAGCTAACTGTCGCTATTATGGTCATCTTACGCAACACTGTCGCACAAGGCCGCAACCTTGAGGAATTTCAGCAGCAACCGCAGTCCCGCAGAAGTCCTCCACAGCAACGTTATTTTACTTCTAATGTTGTTGTAATAATATGACTTATCGCCGTCAATTTCTTCCATGTGTGGAACTTACTTTATCTATCGTCGCATGTGGATTCTATTTCTCTCTTATACTCGCGTACAATCTAAATGCTAGCACTATGTACTATATAACGTGGTTTACCCCTACTATGCGTTCTTGAGATAAGGTACGATAAACGTGCAAGAATCAAATTAATCACTGGTGCACACGAGGTTATTTTGGTTAGTGCACGGAGATCGTAGTGAGTTTCAATGATGCCTTAACGTTCAGGGCATGGTTAAGCATGGTGGATACGCCGCTGGTACTTCCTATATATAAGCATCTTGACCATGTCTGACGAAGTGTGACATCTATTCACGAAACGAAGGCGTATGGTTGAAACATGACGGTGCTTCGCCATGCTAACCGGAGTTTTGTGAAGAAAGTGCCATGTGGAGTTGGAACGTAGACCTATTATACTATTGTGGTTATTTTCGACACATTAAACTATACTACATCGCAAGGCGTAACAATCTCAATCGCAACTCAAAGCGTGTAATCGCAAGACTCTTCGTAAGTCAACACGCTCGCAATCGCATTATCGCTAGAATCGATCTCGCAAATCGCAATCATATAATATGTGTCTCACCCTATCGCTTATTGTGTGTTCACAATCTCAAACGCTTATTATGTGGCTCGAAATCGCAAACGCATATTGTGCGTAACTCGCAATCTCTACCGCTGGTTATCTCTTGTTGTGAGAATCACTACCGCTTTTAATGTGTTCTCGCTTGATCGCTTATGTGTGTATGTCACTGGTTATGCATCGCTTATTCCACGTGTATCGCTCTATCGCTACCGCTACCGTGTATTGCTTGCTGAGAATCGCGTATCGTGAATCGCTTGACAAGTATCGCACGTTACTCGTCGCTTTTCGCCGTAATGCCTCTCGCGCCTATCTCATTGCTTCGATATTTTCATCGCTTATCGCCATCGCTATTTGTGTTATATGTGTTATCCGCGTTATGTTAGCACTCACGACCTTGCTTCACGAGACGAAACTAATAGGGCTAAGACATGGTGGTGTTTTAGCCGTATCAGCAGACTTTCATGGAGAAGGGCCATGTGGGCTAGTGTTAGTTTAAAAATTGTGGTGTTATTAAATCTAATTGAATCGCATGTCTCCATCGCTTGCAACGCATCGACTGTCGCTTATCACTCGACGGTTGTCGTTATCAATTGACGCTATCGCTCATCGCTTTTCGCTTATCGCTTATTGCTTTATACATATCGTCGCCGCTTTCGCTTATCGTGTTATGTTGTGTTATTAATCGACTATTACCTCACTTGTATCGGTGAACTGAGTTCGAAAACGACTTCATCGCTCAGTTCACCCTTTCAAGACTTAATCCAACCCTTCTCGTTTGGATCAAGTCATCGAAATTCTGTCTGTACTATGTCGACACGTATGACACTGCCTCACGAGACGGAAGCCATATGAGTAAAACATGGTGGATACGCCGCTGGTACTTCCTATATATAAGTGTTTTAGCCATATTGTAGAACTTTCGTAGGAAAGTGCCATGCGGGGCCGACCATTGAATTTAATTTTTTGTATAATTAAAAGGCTTTGTTAACACAAATTTTAAAACTGACATTTTCTTACAAAACTTTTCTAAAAACTAATCAAAACCTTTGTACAAGACGAGATTTTCTTGAGACATTAGTGTGGCAATCGACTCAAGTCAACGCCGTGTGGCGAGAAAATTTCGTAAAACGAGTTTTAAACACTTTAAAACCCTTTTTTGGTAACCTAACAAAACCCTTCTCATCGTGCTGGTGTGAACATCGCTACAGTTAACGCCGCACCATGAGAAGATTTTCTTAAGCAAGTTTTTCCTAAATTAATCGACTTTTCAGAAATTTAAATGCTTGGGAATCGCATTCTCGCGTGTGTTATCGCTTTTGGTTGTTCAAATCATATTTCTTGTCGCTCTCGCCGGTCTCCGCAAAGCTCTCGCATGTGTGTATTCAATCGACCGCTCGCTAACTCGTCGCTCTTAATCGCTACTCTCATTCGCATCAACTTCTCGCGACCCTTCTTGTGGATTAATTTCGGGTCGAAATTTCCTAAAGCAGGGGAGACTGTAACAACCCGCACATTCGTGCGTTATTACTACTCGTTATACTCGTTACGCCTAGCACCAGAGATTCGGATAACAATGTAACTATATCGCATACATCGCTATATCGCAATAATTTCGCATATTATTGCATATTCTATCACTATCACATCACGTTGCGCTTGCTGACAACCACGAAGATGTCGAGAGAGGACCAATTCTACCCTCCTTGATAGCCGCGGTGTGTCGCAGTGCAACTCATTACTCAAAATACACATTAACGTTCACGATGACATGGAGTGAGGACCTATTCTACTCTCCTCGATGACCGTGAAGCGTCGCAAATAATCGCATACTCGAAACAAAACCCGATTATTATATCGCAACTTTGAATAATTAAATATATAACATGAATACGTACATACGGCCCCTTATGAATAATTAAATATATAATAAATACATACATATCTATACGAAACTGCGTAACAAAATCATCGCAACGCTAATTACACAAGTCAGAACGATAAAACCCTGTCCGAACGGATGGCCCTGTCCGAACGAATGACCCTGTCCGAACGGATGGCCCTGTCCGAACGGATGGCCCTGTCCGAACGGATGGACCTGTCCGAACGGATGGCCCAAACCCCCCTTCTTCCTTCCCCCTTTGCCTATAAATACCCCATTTGTCACCTCAACAACAGTTGAGGTGACTGCTCTCGTTCGGCCAGACGCTGCTTCGCCATTTTCGCTCGTTTTCTCGCAATTCTTGTAAGTTTTCAACCTAAACCTTGTACTCCTATGATCTACACTCAATTATGCACCTCTCTATCTTTTAAAAATCAACTTTTAACCGTGAATTCCACTGATTTGAGGTGTTCTAAGATGATGTCATCAAGAGTTCATATGAACTCCAGAGTGTGACCTCGTTTTCACCAATAAACAACTCAGATCTGAGTGATTCCCACATGATTTACAGACAATCTCATCTCAAACTATGTTATCTAATCAAAGAGGGTGTGATTTCGGATTAAACACGGAAAAACCGATAAGAGCGGCCGGATCTGATGGAACGGGGTGGTTCCCGGCCGTTAGAACGGGCCGAAATCGATGGAATTTCCGTTGTTTAACACGACGACACATCGTCTCAGTCAATTCACCGGTATCCTTTCCAAAAACAATTGAGTATGACTTAATCAGAAAATTGGAACGAATTGCCGTCCAATCGGACTACTGTCCGATCGAACGGCAAATCAACTTCAAACCAGCCGATCGGACAACATGTCAACTGACCGGAAAACATGTCAACTGATCGGACAACATGTCAACCGATCGGACAACAAGTCAACCGATCGGACAACATGTTAACCGATCGGACAATATGTCAACCGATCGGATAACATGCCATCCGACCGGACAACATGTCAGCCGACCGAATAACATGTCAACCGACCGGACCAGCATCAAAGTATCGATGTTCGACCTGACCGCTGTCTGAACGAACTGTCTAACCAAACCAGCCCATCCGACCGGATAGCCATCCGACCGGATAACATGTCAACCGACCGGACCATGTGACAACTGGCCCAAACCGGTAATTTCCGTACACTTAAATTATTGCTTAATGACTGCAATTATGTGCTTAATCGTCAGCCATGTCTGATTACATACTAAACAAGTGAATTCATGCATGTTGTATACTACAAAATATTGCTTTATGCATAAACGAGAGCGTTGCGTCAAAAATACTAGTAAACTCACCGGTAAGACACACTGTGTCAACAGAACTGCAGAAAGCAGTCAGACAATAAAATTGGAGCCTAGGTGTAGGTCCGACAACAAGAATGCATTAAAACCCAAGAGTACATACAAGGGTTTAATACATATGCAATGCGAAAGCAAAATTAAGCACTAAAAAGCACCCGAAACGCACTTTAAGTGCAGAATTTATATAATTCAGCAATAATTCAGCATTTAGACACATGAATATTTTGCAGAAATGTCGTTTTATTATCCAGAATATTTCCCTAAGTGTTGGGAATCGATAGTATTATAAAAAGATACTTATTAAACACTAAAAGGTGCAATTTAGCACTTTAACGAATCGGTATGTAACCGAATAACCGGACCATACCCGGAACATGAAAATATTGTTAATAACATTACTTATCTGTTTCTGAGCCAGTTAGGGTCCCTGAATACCCTAACACCCGCCATAAAGCACAACACACTACTAACCGGGTTAATCACTTAACTAACTAGATTAACCTAACTTTACACTTAACTTTTGGTTGGATTTGAACTAGGAGACCCCCCCCCCCCTTACGAATTCGGTCCCCAAGGGGACACCTCTTGTACTTGATGATTAAATTAATCACCCATGCTTAAGATCTTGAAGACATAGGGACCAATGGTTAATGGTGTAGAAGTTTGTCTATAAGATCATGTCATAACTCAACATAACATTCACCACACATTACACAAATCACACACTCTCCCCCTCTCTCTTTGGCTCTCGGCCGAGAACAACAACAACCATCCATCCATCCTTCGATCTTGATCAACCAATTCCAAGTCCATACAAGCGTTAAGGATCGTGGATAAGAAGGCTTGGTGCAATCAGAAGGCGAAGGACCTCTTCTCGTTGCTTTTATCCACTCATTTTGCGCTTAGATTCTTCCCTAGCCTCGAGCTAGTAGTAAGTTGCTTGAATCACACTCTCGAACTATTTTGAAGTGGTTAAAATGTTATGTAACGGCTAAAACTCGTAAACATACAAGTTGATACATAAAAGTCTACTAAAAAATGCTAGTAATGGTGGTTAAAAGCTTGAATGTTGTGTAAATCTTGTAGTATTTGATTTGTGTGGTTATTTAGGCCCGATCTATGTTATGGTAGCTCGGATCATCGTTTAACCCGGATTGGTCATGATCATGGATTATGACATAAAGCTTGTTTAAGTGTAACAAGGGTTAGGTGATGAAACTCTACCACACATCAAACTTGAACTTGTGTAAAATCGATTTTACTTATGAAATGGTGTTCAAAACTAGTAGATCTACGGATCTACAAGCGGTACTTTCAAAGGACCAAGTGTCCAAGAAATCATATTTTCTAAAGCCGGATCTTACATGAAAAAGAATGATTTTAGCAAACACACGAGTGTGTAAACACTTGTGTAACACAAAGTTTCGACAAAATAACTATTTTTGTAAATGTTGACCGGAAGTTGTAAAGATATAACTTCTTTAAAAACGAGACTTTCAAGAAACGAAGTTGATCTATACAAAGATCCACTAAAAATAATGGAAAGATACTACCTATTTTGGAAGAACCACAAGTTCATGTATTTCTGCGATTATATCTATTTTAACTAGTTGCATATTGTTTATTGTTGAATGAGGAGATTGTTGACGATTTAAAAGAAAATAAACACATGTTTTGAAAACATGGGAAACCTCCATTTTTAGGGGAAACTCTGTCAAAATTTTTATAAATTTTGACACTTAGAAAAATATAAGTTTTTGAGAAACTTATTCCCTAAAAATGTGTTTAAAAGTATTACCAAGGTTTCCCTAATTTTTGGTGATAAGAAATGAGGATTTCTTCAAGAATAAAAATGGATATAAGTATGTATATTTTGAGAGAAAAATATATATTATTTTATCACCAACTTTTGTGCTAAGTGTGTATAGTATGTGTTATACGTGCTAGTGTATTAAGACTTAAAAATACACTAAATACTCATGAGGAGTATAAACATAAAAATACACATACAAAATACAAGATACATAATTCGGGTGCGAAGTGCAAAACACAAAAGACTTATATTTATTTTAGAGGAAATAATATAAGTAAGATACGTAGTTAAAAATATGAAATATTTTTAAACACAACAATACAAATACAAAAGAGAGTGACTGTACTTGTGCGATACAAGTTTAGTGACTAACGTTAAGAAAACGCGTATAGGTTACGACGTTAAGTAAGCAAATCCGGTGAAGTTTACGACGCACAGGAACGCAAAGTTGTGAGTTCATGCTCCCCCTTTTCTCTTAACTGTTTTCAGTTTTATAACTTCGAGGGTGAAATACATGTTACAAATATTACAATGTTTACAAATGGTATGATGGATACAAGAATGATACGAGAAATCGTGTCACGAATAGGGTACCATAAGCACCATTAATCGTGTACATACTAAGACCGCAGAACAAAAGGTTAGATCTAATGGGTTTCAGGGCAGCCCCACTCTTGGCCACTCTTTTACCAAGCAGTGTTTTTGTGTCTCAATCGTGAATCGACTACAGAAAAATGCCTATGGTTTGGTGACTTCCTATGTCGTGTCACATGTTAATGGCTTTGCAACCCATTAACACTTGATACATACCGAAATATTTGATTTATACATGAGTACGTGGTGTACACAAAAGACTTGATTTATACAAGATACAAATTATGTTTTCATACAAAGAATACAAACATGAAATACAAAAATTGCATGAATTCACACCAACATTATGTTGACGTTTTTCCAAAAACTCACATGTATTTCAGGTAACTAGGATGGATGTGCGCGCGGTTTTACCCATGCTCTTGGATGTCGCTTTTGTTTAGCTTTGAATAAAATAGTAAACTTGTCAGACAAAATGCTGTCTTGTGATGTAAACACTTAAACCATGTTTTCGGTTATGTAGTATTGGCATTTTGAAGTTACTTTATGAGCATGTAGTATGTTTACCTTTCGTATGCAATGAGAACCTTTCATGATCACACCTCGTGCTTCCGCCGCAGAAAGGGGTGTGACAGATTGGTATCAGAGCTGCGATTGTAGTGAACCAGGATTCCTTCTCGAGTCTAGTCTACAATCTCTAGGATCCTTTCACGAAAACAATTTTCAAAGAGTTTTCATTGCATAAAACGTCCCGCGACATCCACTACCTGAAACTAGTTACATGAGTCTAGAAAAGACACTACGAGACTTAGAGTGCACTTGAGTAGCACTTGTCTTTGGCTAGAAATTACTTGCAATTATGTGTGATAATTAGCATGTACTAGAAGTAGAATGTCACAAGTATACGTGACTTTATCTGAAAGCGATGGCCCATCTGAAGGAAGAAATACGAGGATGAAACGAACTGTGCGGACTGTGCAAGGAGTTACGTAATTATGGATGCATACATAATTATGGAATTCAGTGCACAGAAATCACAGCAAGTCTTGTCACGTATAGATTCCCACAGTGCAAGCCTACTAAGTACTCTGCTAGAGTAATAATTGTTTGATGTCACTTATGTGGTATATATACCTGTGAATATATATGATACTACTGTCTTGTATGACGATATCAAACAAATTCCTAAACCTATTGGGTTGTGTTCGTCAGAACACGGCACCCAGAAGAGCTGTGAACGCTCGTGACCAACCTCCTCCTCCCCCGCTGCCAAGAATTGCCGAAGAGCTGGAAGCTCTACTGGAAGAAAGGATCTCCGCTGCTATCGCCCAGTACGAGGCGAACCGAACTCAAGACAGTGGAGGACCAAGCAATGCTAGACGTAACGGGCATGGAGATTCGTCTGGAGGAAATGTAGCTCAAGGCTGCACCTTCAAGCAGTTCCTCGACTGCAAGCCGATGAACTATGACGGCACAGGAGGTGCAGTAGCATTTGTGCGCTGGACGGAGAAGACTGAAGCTACTATCCGCATGAGCAAATGTACCGCGGATCAACAAGTCACCTTTGCTACTGGGTTGTTTGTCGATGAAGCTCTGACTTGGTGGAACCTGCAAGCCCAAACTTTGGGTGATGATGCAGCTTATGGCCTAACTTGGGATGAACTGAAGGAGAGAATGAGAGAGAAGTACTACTCTCGTGCAGAACTCCAAAGGCTGGAAACGGAGTTCTGGCACTTGACCATGGTAGGTGCTGACATTAATGGTTATACTCGAAGGTTCCATGATCTGTCAAGAGTGCTTCCCTACATGGTGACTCCCGAATTCAAGCGTGTTGAACGCTACATTTGGGGACTGGCCTCAGAGTTTCATGGCATGGTGACGTCGGCCAAACCACAAACAATCACCGAGGCTGTAACTCTGGCTGTCAGCCTTACTGAAAATTGTGTTCGAATGAAGACGCTATCACTGAACCCAACAGAAAATGCCGAGACGCATGCTGAGTCGTCTGGCGACAAGAAAAGGAAATATGCAAACTTGAATCAAGCAACTCGTAACAACAAAGGTTCCAACAAGAAGCGTGACCCTAACCCGCCTCAAGGGGCGAAATCTCTTGCAGCTATGAATGACGCTCCAGCAAGGGGATACCTGGGCACCTTGCCCAAATGCCATCGGTGTAAACGCCATCACGAGGGAGCTTGTCGCATCTCAAAGTGTGACAAGTGTGGAAAGTTGGGTCACCGCACTGAAGACTGTTGGAGTAAGAGGAACGGGAATGGAAATCGTAATGGGGCTGATGATAGGAACAATGGTGGAAATGGAAATGGTGCTGGCAACGGGAATGGACGAAACCAAGGATGCTTCAGATGTGGAAGCAAAGATCATTTCATGAAGGACTGCCCAGAGAGAAACAAGGCTCAGACCCAAGCATTTGTGATTGGAGCAAGGGACGCACGCGAGGACCCTAATGTGGTCAACGGTACGTTCCTCATTAATAATCACTTTGCATCCATATTATTCGACACTGGCGCCGATTATAGCTTCATGTCTGTGGAATTTAAACGCATACTTGGAATAGAATCTAGTAGATTAGAAATTCCTTATTCCATAGAACTAGCCAATGGTAAACTTGTTGAATCGGGCGAAGTTGTTAGAGGCTGCACGCTAGAACTTGGTGAACGAAGATTTAGCATCGACCTCTTACCTATTCAATTAGGTAGCTTCGATGTAGTGGTCGGGATGGACTGGTTGTCCAAGAACAAAGCTGAAGTCATTTGTCATGAGAAAATCATTCGCATCCCTCTGGCGAATGATGAAACTCTCATAGTACATGGAGAAAGACGAAACGCGCCTCTACGAATCATCAGTTGTATGAAGGCACAGAAGTGCTTAAGGAAATGATGTGTTGCTTTCCTAGCACACGTTGTAGATAAGAAGGCTGTGGAGCCAAAACTCGAAGACATTCCTGTGGTGAAGGAATTTCCTGATGTGTTCCCTGAAGATCTGCCAGGACTACCTCCGCAACGACAAGTCGAATTCCACATAGACTTGGTTCCGGGAGCCGCTCCTGTAGCCAAGGCTCCATATCGACTTGCGCCATCCGAAATGCAAGAATTATCTACACAGCTTCAGGAGTTGTTGGATAAAGGATTCATAAGGCCAAGCTTCTCACCCTGGGGAGCTCCAGTATTATTCGTGAAGAAGAAGGATGGAACACTGCGGATGTGTATCGATTACAGGGAACTGAACAAGCTCACGATCAAGAATCGGTATCCACTACCGAGGATTGATGACTTATTTGATCAACTGCAAGGATCGAGCTACTATTCCAAGATCGACCTTCGATCTGGATACCACCAGCTGAGAATCCAAGAGGAAAGCGTACCAAAGACTGCATTCAGAACGCGATATGGGCACTACGAATTTCTTGTGATGCCGTTTGGGCTGACGAATGCACCAGCGGTCTTCATGGATCTAATGAACCGCGTATGCAAACCATATCTCGATAAATTCGTGATTGTATTTATCGATGATATCTTGATTTACTCGCGAACGAAAGAAGAGCACGAGCAACATCTCAGAACTATTCTGGAACTACTGAAGAAAGAGAAACTTTATGCAAAGTTCTCGAAATGCGAATTCTGGATTCGCGAAGTACAATTTCTTGGTCACGTGGTGAATGAGAAGGGCATTCATGTAGACCCGTCCAAGATTGAAGCAATAAAGAATTGGGAAGCTCCCAAGACCCCAACTGAAGTTCGACAGTTTTTGGGCTTAGCGGGCTATTACCGACGATTCATCGAGAATTTCTCAAAGATAGCTCAACCGCTAACGACCCTTACACAGAAAGACAGGAAATACGACTGGGGTCACAAACAAGAAGAAGCCTTTCAGCTACTTAAGAACAAGCTCTGCGATGCACCGATACTATCATTACCCGAAGGCACTGAAGACTTCGTGGTATACTGCGACGCCTCACGACAAGGCTTGGGTTGCGTGCTCATGCAACGCCAAAAAGTCATCGCTTATGCTTCAAGACAACTGAAGGTTCACGAGAGAAATTATACCACTCACGACCTGGAGCTGGGTGCAGTGGTATTCGCCTTGAAGATTTGGCGACATTATTTATATGGTACTCGATGTACAATCTTCACAGATCACAAAAGCTTACAACACATATTTGATCAGAAGGAATTGAATATGCGCCAGCGACGTTGGGTTGAGCTACTGAACGATTATGACTGTGAGATTAAGTACCATCCTGGAAAGGCAAACGTTGTAGCGGACACGTTGAGCCGAAAAGAAAGGGTTAAGACCCTAAGGGTTCGAGCATTGGAAATGACGATTCAAACGAACCTCACTGCACGCATTCGTGATGCACAACAAGAAGCTCTTAAAGGAGAGAACCGTAAAGCTGAATACCTTCGGGGTATGCTGAAATACATGGTGCCAAACGAAGAGGGAGCCTTATACTTCAAGAAGCGTATTTGGGTTCCACTCTATGGTGGCATACGAGAAGCCATCCTTAATGAAGCCCACAAATCGAGATACTCGATCCATCCAGGATCAGATAAAATGTATCAAGATTTGAAAGAATACTATTGGTGGCCGAGACTCAAGAGCGACGTTGCTGTTTATGTTAGAAAATGCCTAACCTGTGCCAAGGTTAAGGCAGAATATCAGAAACCGTCCGGCCTACTACAACAACCATAGATTCCCGTGTGGAAGTGGGAACAAATCTCGATGGACTTCATAACGAAATTACCCAGGACCCCGAGAGGGCACGATACGATATGGGTAATAGTTGATCGATTGACGAAGTCTGCGCATTTCCTACCAATCCGAGAGAAGGATAGCACTGGAAAGCTTGCTGAAATATACTTAAGAGAAATTGTGGCACGACATGGAGTGCCAATCTCAATTATTTCAGACAGAGATGGACGCTTTGTCTCAAGAATCTGGCAATCATTTCAGGAAGCCTTTGGATCTCAGTTAGATCTGAGCACGGCATTCCATCCGCAAACAGACGGCCAGAGCGAACGGACTATACAAACGTTAGAAGATATGCTTCGCGCATGTGTCATGGATCTAGGCAGCAGCTGGGATACTCATCTACCTTTAGTTGAGTTTTCCTACAATAACAGTTATCATACGAGCATAAAAGCCGCGCCGTTCGAAGCTCTGTATGGCCGCAAATTCCGATCGCCCTTATGTTGGGCAGATGCCGGAGATAAGCGTATGGTTGGTCCTGAACTTGTACAAGAGACAACCGACAAGATCGCGCAGATCCGAGAGCGCATTAAGGCGGCTCGAGATCGACAAAAGAGCTACGCCGATCCGAAAAGGAAATCAGTAGAATTCAAGGTGGGAGACAAAGTGTTGTTAAAAGTCTCACCTTGGAAGGGCGTAGTCAGATTTGGAAAGCGCGGAAAGCTAAATCCACGATATATCGGACCATTCAGAATATTGAAGAGAATTGGTACCGTGGCATACAAGTTGGAGTTACCGGAAGAACTTAATGGAGTACATGATACGTTTCATATATCCAACCTGAAGAAGAGTCCAACACAAGAAAACGTGATCATCCCGATGGATGAAGTGCATATTGATGAAGCCCTCCGATTTACAGAACAACTCGTTGAGGTTACCGACTGGAAAGTCAACAAGACCAGGAGGAGCAGCGTAAAACTTGTCAAAGTACGTTGGAGCTCTAAGCACGGACCCGAGTACACATGGGAACGTGAAGACCAGTTCAAGAAAAAGTATCCCCACCTATTCAAGAAGACTCCAGCGAGAGTTAGTTCAGCCTGAATTTCGGGACGAAATTCTTTTAACGGGGGGAGACTGTGACAACTGGCCCAAACCGGTAATTTCCGTACACTTAAATTATTGCTTAATGACTGCAATTATGTGCTTAATCGTCAGCCATGTCTGATTACATACTAAACAAGTGAATTCATGCATGTTGTATACTACAAAATATTGCTTTATGCATAAACGAGAGCGTTGCGTCAAAAATACTAGTAAACTCACCGGTAAGACACACTGTGTCAACAGAACTGCAGAAAGCAGTCAGACAATAAAATTGGAGCCTAGGTGTAGGTCCGACAACAAGAATGCATTAAAACCCAAGAGTACATACAAGGGTTTAATACATATGCAATGCGAAAGCAAAATTAAGCACTAAAAAGCACCCGAAACGCACTTTAAGTGCAGAATTTATATAATTCAGCAATAATTCAGCATTTAGACACATGAATATTTTGCAGAAATGTCGTTTTATTATCCAGAATATTTCCCTAAGTGTTGGGAATCGATAGTATTATAAAAAGATACTTATTAAACACTAAAAGGTGCAATTTAGCACTTTAACGAATCGGTATGTAACCGAACAACCGGACCATACCCGGAACATGAAAATATTGTTAATAACATTACTTATCTATTTCTGAGCCAGTTAGGGTCCCTGAATACCCTAACACCCGCCATAAAGCACAACACACTACTAACCGGGTTAATCACTTAACTAACTAGATTAACCTAACTTTACACTTAACTTTTGGTTGGATTTGAACTAGGAGACCCCCCCCCCTTACGAATTCGGTCCCCAAGGGGACACCTCTTGTACTTGATGATTAAATTAATCACCCATGCTTAAGATCTTGAAGACATAGGGACCAATGGTTAATGGTGTAGAAGTTTGTCTATAAGATCATGTCATAACTCAACATAACATTCACCACACATTACACAAATCACACACTCTCCCCCTCTCTCTTTGGCTCTCGGCCGAGAACAACAACAACCATCCATCCATCCTTCGATCTTGATCAACCAATTCCAAGTCCATACAAGCGTTAAGGACCGCGGATAAGAAGGCTTGGTGCAATCGGAAGGCGAAGGACCTCTTCTCGTTGCTTTTATCCACTCATTTTGCGCTTAGATTCTTCCCTAGCCTCGAGCTAGTAGTAAGTTGCTTGAATCACACTCTCGAACTATTTTGAAGTGGTTAAAATGTTATGTAACGGCTAAAACTCGTAAACATACAAGTTGATACATAAAAGTCTACTAAAAAATGCTAGTAATGGTGGTTAAAAGCTTGAATGTTGTGTAAATCTTGTAGTATTTGATTTGTGTGGTTATTTAGGCCCGATCTATGTTGTGGTAGCTCGGATCATCGTTTAACCCGGATTGGTCATGATCATGGATTATGACATAAAGCTTGTTTAAGTGTAACAAGGGTTAGGTGATGAAACTCTACCACACATCAAACTTGAACTTGTGTAAAATCGATTTTACTTATGAAATGGTGTTCAAAACTAGTAGATCTACGGATCTACAAGCGGTACTTTCAAAGGACCAAGTGTCCAAGAAATCATATTTTCTAAAGCCGGATCTTACATGAAAAAGAATGATTTTAGCAAACACACGAGTGTGTAAACACTTGTGTAACACAAAGTTTCGACAAAATAACTATTTTTGTAAATGTTGACCGGAAGTTGTAAAGATATAACTTCTTTAAAAACGAGACTTTCAAGAAACGAAGTTGATCTATACAAAGATCCACTAAAAATAATGGAAAGATACTACCTATTTTGGAAGAACCACAAGTTCATGTATTTCTGCGATTATATCTATTTTAACTAGTTGCATATTGTTTATTGTTGAATGAGGAGATTGTTGACGATTTAAAAGAAAATAAACACATGTTTTGAAAACATGGGAAACCTCCATTTTTAGGGGAAACTCTGTCAAAATTTTTATAAATTTTGACACTTAGAAAAATATAAGTTTTTGAGAAACTTATTCCCTAAAAATGTGTTTAAAAGTATTACCAAGGTTTCCCTAATTTTTGGTGATAAGAAATGAGGATTTCTTCAAGAATAAAAATAGATATAAGTATGTATATTTTTGAGAGAAAAATATATATTATTTTATCACCAACTTTTGTGCTAAGTGTGTATAGTATGTGTTATACGTGCTAGTGTATTAAGACTTAAAAATACACTAAATACTCATGAGGAGTATAAACATAAAAATACACATACAAAATACAAGATACATAATTCGGGTGCGAAGTGCAAAACACAAAAGACTTATATTTATTTTAGAGGAAATAATATAAGTAAGATACGTAGTTAAAAATATGAAATATTTTTAAACACAACAATACAAATACAAAAGAGAGTGACTGTACTTGTGCGATACAAGTTTAGTGACTAACGTTAAGAAAACGCGTATAGGTTACGACGTTAAGTAAGCAAATCCGGTGAAGTTTACGACGCACAGGAACGCAAAGTTGTGAGTTCATGCTCCCCCTTTTCTCTTAACTGTTTTCAGTTTTATAACTTCGGGGGTGAAATACATGTTACAAATATTACAATGTTTACAAATGGTATGATGGATACAAGAATGATACGAGAAATCGTGTCACGAATAGGGTACCATAAGCACCATTAATCGTGTACATACTAAGACCGCAGAACAAAAGGTTAGATCTAATGGGTTTCAGGGCAGCCCCACTCTTGGCCACTCTTTTACCAAGCAGTGTTTTTGTGTCTCAGTCGTGAATCGACTACAGAAAAATGCCTATGGTTTGGTGACTTCCTATGTCGTGTCACATGTTAATGGCTTTGCAACCCATTAACACTTGATACATACCGAAATATTTGATTTATACATGAGTACGTGGTGTACACAAAAGACTTGATTTATACAAGATACAAATTATGTTTTCATACAAAGAATACAAACATGAAATACAAAAATTGCATGAATTCACACCAACATTATGTTGACGTTTTTCCAAAAACTCACATGTATTTCAGGTAACTAGGATGGATGTGCGCGCGGTTTTACCCATGCTCTTGGATGTCGCTTTTGTTTAGCTTTGAATAAAATAGTAAACTTGTCAGACAAAATGCTGTCTTGTGATGTAAACACTTAAACCATGTTTTCGGTTATGTAGTATTGGCATTTTGAAGTTACTTTATGAGCATGTAGTATGTTTACCTTTCGTATGCAATGAGAACCTTTCATGATCACACCTCGTGCTTCCGCCGCAGAAAGGGGTGTGACAGACCAGCATCAAAGTATCGATGTATACGGGATCTGGGGTATATAAGGATAAGAAGGTTGATACGTTAGACCCTAATCAAAAGGAAAGGATTGCACGATCCAACTTTTCAAAAAGGACTGGTTGTGGAGCACAATTATGTGTAATATTTGAGGCTGGATCATGGAAGGTCTATAAGTTTGTTGAGGAGCACAACCATGATTTTGTTGAACAGGCTAATAAGCATTTTCTTCCGTCTGAACGACATCTCACTTAGCTCCAGAAGCATATTATACATAGCATGTCTAAGTTGAATTTGGGACCTGTTAAGGCGTTTAATGTTATAAAGACTTTTTTGGCGGTTTTGAAGACGTGGGTGCAAGTAAAGTAGATTTTAAGAACTACAAGAGGCAAATTAACTTGTTTATAGGGGAATACGACACTGAGATGGTTGTGAGACATTTGCATGAAAAAAAAAATAGTCCCAGCCTAATTTCTCGTACGATTACTTCACAAACGAAAAGAATCGTTTGAAGGGACTTTTTTGGTATGATGATCAATGCAAACGTAATTACCACGTGTTTGGTGATGTGATTTCGTTTGATACCACGTATCGTTCCAACAAGTAATATTTATAATTCTATTTCTTGGCGTTTTCACTGTTTAGATGCATTGGCGTTTTGTTCTCGTCTCATTTTTTCAATGGCCTTTTCATTTGCAGATACTCCATGGTGTTTGTACCGCTCACTGGTATAGACAATCACCACTGCAATGTTACATTGGTGCTGCATTATTGGCGTCAGAAATTGTTGATACGTATTATGGTTGTTGAGAGTTTTTTCTAAAAGTTGTCGGTTCTCAACCAACAACTATTGTCACTGACCAAGATCCAGCAATGAAGAAGGCTATTTCTTTGTATTTGTTGAAACGAGGCATTGGTTATGCATGTGGCACATGATGCATAAACTTTCTCGGTTGATTTTCTTATTTTCATGTGTTTGGCGTTTTAAGATATATGGCGTTTTGCCATTCATAGCTGTTTTTCATGTTAGTTTGTTGTCTCTAATGTATCTATTGCATGGCGTTTTCGTGTTTTATATAGGTTGGTGTTAGGCTATGCAATTCCACCAATTTCAAAAAACTTATTTGTGGTGTTGTGTTGTGGATGGATATTCTTACACCCGAAGAGTTTGAATCAGGATGGGAAGAGGTTATTGAAGAGTTCAATTTAGATGATAATGAATGGCTTTCTGATATTTTATTACAATTAGGGAATCTTGGATCCCTGCATAATATAGAATGGAGGAACTGTCGGGCCTTATGCGTACGACATTGAGGTTGGAGAGTGAGAACCATTTTATTGATCAAGTGTGCAATTCAAAATCTACTCTTGTTGAGTTCATGACTCATTACGAAACTGTAATAGAAGCACATCGTCACACGCACCGGAAAATTGATCATGAATCTCGATACAAACGCCCCCAGTTGAAAAGTAATTATAAAGTGTTGGAGAGCCAAGCTGCTGAGATATACACAAAAAATATTTTTTGTGACATTCAAACTGAGCTACTCGGGATTGGGAATTGCTTAAATCAACGTTATGAAGAGCAGTCTGATGGGTTTGTTAAGTTCTTCATAAATGATTTCCAGCAGCCTTGTACATCCTTATTCGAGGTAAACAATGGGTTTTTTTTTTTTTGGTATTTTATTTGGCGTTTTCTGAACATGGCGTTTATTATATGAAGAACATTTATTTATTTTTTTGCATGGAGTTTTTGTGTTTGTTGTTTGATGGCATTTTATACAAACATTGTCTGCATGGCGTTTTATACATACATTGTTTTTTGCGTTTTTTCAGGTAATGTACCGTAAGTCGGATTGCACCAGCACTTGCTCATGCAGGCGTTTTGAGCAGTTTGTTTTGCTATGTAGACATATATTTTACGTTTTGAGAAGTTTGGATATTAGGGAATTCCCGAAACAGTACATTTTGAATAGATGGCGTAAAGAGGCTTCGCCAAATTGCTCTTCCGATTACTCAATGAGTCGTGAATTTATGACCGAGCTTGATCCCAATGTGCAGAGTATGATGCGAGAAATTATTTTTGCAACGGAGTATACTTTGAACCGTTTATATGGTAATAAGGAGGAGTTATCCTTATACAAGGATCATGTTCAATCTTATATGAGGAAGGTTCAAGATATGCAGATTGTTGCTTCTCCTCCTAGTACTAGGGATAGATTTGCGGAGATAACAAGTCAATATCAAAACGACAAGAATCCGATAAGTGTCCCTGTTGGGTATAAGTCGAAAGGTTCTGGATCTCGCAAGCGTTTGAAATCCAAACACGAGGAAGCAATCGAAAAAACAAAAACAAAAGGGAAGCCCGGGGCGAAAGGAAGACAATGTAAGAATTATAAAGCTTTCGGACACTACGCATCGACATGCCAGAAGCCCGTAATTAAAAGAAAATCGACACGGTCTTCGAGAGCAAGTGAAGAGTGGTTTGGCGTTTTTTGTAGTTTTTTATTTTTTTCAGAACACACAATATTGGCATTTGGCGTTTTATATTTTTTATATATCGTTTTTTATTGTTTTTTCACATTTTTCCACTTTTTGTGCATAACATGTGATTTGGAGGTTGCATAACAAACCATAGAAGATCACACACACACAAAAACGCCAAAAAAAGAGTACTTTTCAGTAATAAAAATATTTTATTCCTCTAATTAGGTGAGGATTAACTCAACAATATTTTGTTGAATGAGATGGAGAATATTGTTAATTCTCACTTAAGAATGTTGTCTAACCCATTCAGTGAAACTTTATTGAGAATAAAACTGAATCTCCAAGAAACGACGTTTGCAATATGCGGTTTTTGAACTTTTTGGCGTTTATAAATTGAATGGTATTCAGTAAAAATGGCGTTTGTTTTTTGGTGTGATCAATGGAAGGTCCTGAGACGTTTATATAAGATGTTTTTGGCACGTAGTTTAGGCGAGAATTTTATTATAATAGATGTTAGTAATGAAGATTCCGTCATTTCAGTTGCTGTTTGTTCAACTTTATCTGTTAAAGCTGTAGGTGTCCCATAGGTGTCCCATCATTAAGTTGGCGTTTTGTATGAATGACGTTTTAGTTAAAGAAGACAAAATAAAACTAATTAACTCTTGTAAGGCAAAATAATGTTATGGCATTTGAAACACAAAGTTTGGCGTTTTGTATGAATGTCGTTTTAGATAAAGATGGTTTTTCATATGGAAGGGATTGATGTGTATGGCTTATAGTTTAAGACGAGAATTTTAATGGCGTTTTACTCATGAGATTGGCGCTTTTTGTTAGAGCAGTAAAAAGACCCTTTTACCCTTAATGAAGCGTGTTCATATAATAAAGTTGATGTTATTTACGAAAACGCCATTGCGCCAATCTAATCCATGGATTGTTTTAATCCAACGGATGAGGGGCGTTCTCCCCGTTTTCACACTTTTAGGCGTTTTCCCTAAATCCTGCCCCTACAAAATAAAATATATTTATTAACAATTGTATTAGGTTTATATAGTAAGATTAAATATAATTATTATGTTATATTTAATTGTGTAGCCATTATAATCATTTATATTATATAGATCAAAATATATTATATCTATTATATAATTAGTTGGTAATTGTTGATGGACCATATTACCCTTATTAACTAATTAGGTTTCCTCTTGTGTGTATATACAAGGAGATAACTAGAGAGGTTAAATGTTAGACACTAATAATAACATCACAGAAATCGCCCCTCTACTCCTCTCTCTCCATCTGAATCCCTTCCCTTGAATTCGGTTTCACCGTCATCATCTTACACACTAAGGATGAATCAGATCAAGCTGACAACTATGTCGAACTCAATGGTTGCGTCTCTGACTGGATTCTCTGCTGGTCTGTCTGCGGTTACAGGTATTTCATATATGTTTTCCATTAAGTTTATACAGAACTGATCAACATATGGTATCAGTAGGGCTGTAAACGAACCAAACGAACACGAACAAGACATTGTTCGTGTTCATTTGTTAAAAAATATATGTGTTCACGAACTGGTCATGAACGCTTACCGAACGAGATTTTATGTTCGTATTCGTTTGTTAAGGAAATGAACTTGTTCGTGTTCGTTTGTGTTTATTTGTTAATTTTAGGCAACAAATGAAAACGCACGTTGATGAATACAAATAAGCCAAACTAACGTTCATGAACACAAATGGAAACAAACGAACACAAATAAATGTTCATGAACATAATGTATAATACCTTGACACTTATTAAATCTTTTATTTGTCGGAATGTTGAAGTATTTAAATAAAATATAAAAACTAAAAACACTAATGAATTATTGAACACAAAAAAACACGTTACCAAACGTTCACGAACATAGGTGAATGAAAGCAGCCTCTGTTCATGTTCGTTCATTTAACTAAACAAACAGAATTTCTTGTTTGTGTTCGTTTGTTTAATAAACGAACAAACACAAACGAACTTCTCTCCGAATGGTTCACGAACTGTTTACCGAACATTTGGTTCGTTTACAGCCCTAGGTATTAGAGCATATGTTGATAAATCAGTTCTGTTTATAATTTACTTTCAGTAACCCGTGTAACACACGAGTACTTAGGTGGTGTTTGGGATTCCTTCTTAAAAAGGACTTATTAACTTATATAAGTCATAAGGTACAAGTTACAAATACTAACTTCACAAAAACAATTTCTTAACACACAAAAACATCTTAAGGGGTGTTTGGCCTAGCTTTTTTAGCTTTTTTTTTTTTTTACAAAATAAGCTTAATTTGGTGTTTGGTTTAGCCTTTTAAGCTTATGCTATTAGCTTATATAAGCTAATTTGAAGAAGCTTATTTGAAGATGGTTTTTTAGCTTATTTGAAGAAGCTTATTTGTGTAAGGGTGTAAGTTACTCAAATGATAGAAAATAAGCTATAAGCTAATCCAAACACTTAAAAAGAGCTTATCAAATGATAGAAAATAAGCTATAAACTACTTTAAAATATAAGCATAAGCTAAAAAATAAAAGCTAGGCCAAACACCCCCTTAAGTAAGCTAACCTAAATACTATAAAATGTTATAAACCAGACATTTTAGGCCCAACCTATTACTTATGGGCTTTAGGGTTTATAGTTATGTTTATCTATATATTGTAATATTGAATAGAATGAATAAGTGAATTCAGTTTATCTGTATTTTTATCACGACGGTTCCTACCGTCACACATAACAATCTTACCCGAAAACCTTTCTCCGACGATTGTCCTCAACCGCCAACCATGACCAGTCCGGCACACTCCGATCTCCGGCTGCTTAACCTTCGTCGGCCGGCCTTTGCCATCGCCGATGGCCTGAAACCCATCGTGCAGTCGTGAGGTTTTTAAAATGTTTATTTTTGTTTAATGAAAGTTGCTTTGATAAAGCAAAAGGTAAAGATTATAGGGGTGAATTGTGAAATGCTTTATGCGATGTGAGACTGAAGAGATATATAAGAAATGCTTTATGCGATGTGAGACTGAAGAGATATATAAGTAAACTAAGTTAAATGGTTTTACAAAACTAGTTGTCAGTAAATTGTTTTACACGCTCATTGTTTTAACTTAAATAGTTTAATGGTTTTAACTTAAATATTTTCTTAATTAATTGAGTTACTTATCTTTGGAGGTATTTTATCGTTATTGGTTTTTCATTTTTTTTTATAACCAAGTCATTTAAATATATTATTGTTATATATAGACAAGAACTCTAATTTAAAATCATCAATTTCGTTTTTAGATATGTTAATGATAGGCTGGTTCAATATTCAATAAAAACTTTATATATTAAGGCTTGTTGTCGCAACGCGCAGATTAGCGTCAACTCGTATGATGTTTATTTTCCTTCACAATCACATCAAAACAACCTTATCGTATGATGTTTAGAACATGTATTATAATTAAAGAGAACCTGAAGTTCTCATACTGCATACATTTCTTTCCTTGCGGATAAAAATGTCGAAATGATCAAAACTTGAATTCACCGCACTTGACATCTCGGGTAACAACTACCTCATGTGGACTCCTGATGCTAAAATTCATTTGACTTCAAAGAATTTGGGGGAGACAATTAATGTTGATAATCAGACCTCACCTCAAGATAAAGCGAAAGCTATGATATTCTTCTGTCATCATCTTCACGAAGATCTAAAGCGGGAATATCTAATTGTTGAGGACCCTCTTGAATTATAGACAAACATCAAAGAACGCTTTGACCACCAGAAGTTGGTCTTACTCCCCAAAGCCCGCTATGAATGGCTTCATTTACGTCTACAGGATTTTAAGACTGTCAGTGAGTATAATTCTGCCTTGTTCCGCATTACATCTGAGTTAAAATTATGTGGTGAGAAAATTATCGATGAAGACATGCTTGAAAAAAAACTTTCTCAACGTTCCATGCCTCAAACATGCTCCTGTCACAGCTATACCGAGAACGTAAATTTACTAAATATTCTGAATTGATATCATGTCTTCTGGTCGCGGAGCAAAACAACAAGCTCCTACTACAAAACCATCAATCGCGACCCGCCGATGCAAGCCCATTCCCTGAAGCGAATGTGGCTAATTATCAAAGCGGATGAGGTAGAGGTAGAGGCCACGGCCCCAGTAGAGGTCGTGGTCATGGTCGAGGACGGGGATATACATGGCATCGGGAGTCCAAGAACACTAAAAATAGCGGTGGTGAATCGAGTCGACATAATACGGGGCGACCTTCAAAAGGGAAAAGTAGCGGGAACCAAAGCAACATTTGTTATAAATGTGGGATGTCAAATCATTGGTCCCGCACATGTCGCACCCCTAAACACCTCGTTAAGGCATATCAACGCATGATGAAAAAAAGGAAAGAATGCTGAAACTAATTTGATTGAGGATGCACCTCCAGCCACGATACCAGACGTTCATTTGGATGCATGTGATTTCTTTGAAAATAAATATGTATACTAGCTCTAGTAGAGCTATTATTGGTGACGAATGTCTGGTAGATAGCGGTAGTACTAACACTATTCTCAAAGATATGAAATTTTTCTCTAAGTTGTCTCCAGCAGAGATACCGATTGGTACTATATATGGTGTCAATAACCTTATGGAAGGCTCCGGCAGAGCACACATAACATTGTCTTCGGGTACCCAATTAACTATTGAAAATGCATTATATTCTAGTAAATCCAGAAGAAATTTACTTAGCTTTAAAGATATTCGAAAAAACGATTACCACCTAAAAACAATATCTGAAAATAAAATTGAATATCTTCAAATTACTTCAAACAAAAATGGTCAACAAACCATTGTTGAACATTTAGAAGCATTATCCTCCGGATTATATTGTACTAATATCAATCCTATCAAATCATACATGGTGAGTAACCAAAAGCTATTAGATAAAGACACATTTAATATATGACATGACCATCTAGGTCACCCTGGTAGCATAATGATGAGACGAATAATCAAAAGTGCAACCGGGCACCCTCTTAAAAACTTAAAAGTTTTGCTACCACAAGACTTATCATGTGCAACATGCTCTCTAGGCAAACTTATAACACGACCCTCACAAACTAAATTGATACATGAAACCCCATCATTTTTAGAAAGAATCCAAGGGGATATTTGTGGGCCTATTCATCTTCTGTGTGGACCATTCTGCTATTTCTTGGTCTTAATTGACGCATCCTCAAGGTGGTCACATGTGAGTCTTTTAGCTACTCGAAATGTAGCATTTGCCCGACTTCTAGCTCAAAATCATACAACTGAGAGCTAATTTCCTGGACAATCAAATTAGAAACATCCGGATGGATAATGCAGGAGAATTCACATCTCAAGCTTTTAATGACTATTGTATGTCAATCGGGATCAACGTTGAACATTCAGTACCTCATGTTCACACACAAAACGGTTTAGCGGAATCTTTGATTAAACATAATCGCTAGACCACTTTTAATGAGATGGAAACTACCATCTTCTGCATGGGGCCATGCTATTTTGCATGCCGCTGCACTGATTAGATTGAGACCAACTGCTGATCACGAATACTCCCTATTGCAACTGGTCTCCGGTCGAGAACCAAGTTTGTCCCACCTTAGAATTTTTGGTTGTGCAGTATATGTACCAATACCGCCACCACAACGTACTACAATGGGACCCCAAAGAAGACTGGGTATCTATATTGGTTTTAACTCCCCGTCCATAATTAAATATTTCGAACCAATGACGGGAGACATGTTTACAGCACGGTATGCTGACAGTCATTTTGATGAAACAATGTTCCCAGTCTTAGGGGGAGATAAGGATAAAGAAATAGTGGTAACACAAGAAATAACGTGGAATGCATCATTGCTATCAAATCTTGACCCCCGAAGTGGTCAATGTGAATATGAAGTCCAAAAGATCATACATTTGCAAAGAATAGCGAATGAATTACCAGATGCATTCACATGTACTAGCATCAAATGCACCTGCTCGAATTGAAGTAATCCCAGAAGCGATTACTATACAACGAAAGCGTGGGAGACCAATCGGTTCCAAAGACAAAAACCCACGGAAACGAAAAGAGCAAAGTAACGCAGTTGGTGAAAACCCACAAAAGATTATAAGTGAAACCCCGGTAGAGGTAAATGCCCCAGAAGAGACAATTATGAATCCAGAGGAAAATGAAGTTTCAGAAGAAACACCGGTACCGAACGAAAATGAGATCTCTATTAATTATGTACAAGATAGTACAATGTGGAACTGGAATAAAACACGTGTTGATGATATATTCGCATATGCTATAGCAACAAATGTAACCAATGAAAATGATTACGTACCTAAAACTTTAAAAGAATGCATGCACAGAAATGATTGGCCAAGATGGCAAGAAGCCATAAACGCCAAATTGAATTCGCTCGAAAAGCGACATGTTTTCGGACCTGTAGTCCGAACGCCCATAGACGTCAAACCAGTAGGTTATAAATGGGTGTTTGCAATAAAGAGAAATGAAAAGAATGAGATTGTACGATATAAGGCTCGACTTGTAGCACAAGGGTTTTCCCAAATCCCAGGAGTTGATTATGAGGAAACGTATTCCCCTGTAGTGGATGCGATAACCCTTAGGTTCCTAATCGGGCTCACAATCTCTGAAGAACTTCATATGAGACTAATGGATGTCGTCACCGCATACTTATACGGGACACTTGAAAATGACATCTACATGAAAATCCCTAAAGGATTAAAATTGCCTGAAACATTAAAATCAACAGCTCGAGATATGTGTTCTATAAAGCTCAGAGATCTTTATATGGTCTCAAACAATCTGGTCGTATGTGGTACAATCGACTTTAGTGAATATCTCGAAAAAGAAGGATACAAATCTGATGTAACCAGTCCATGTGTTTTTTATAAAAAGAACACTCTCAAATTTCACTATAAGAGCAGTCTATGTTGATGATATCAACATCATCGGATCTCCTGAAGAGATAGAGAAAGCTGCTCAGTTGTTAAAGAAGGAATTTGAGATGAAAGATCTTGGTATGACAAAAGTATGCATCGGACTACAATTTGAGTATCTGTGCAATGGCACATTTGTCCATCAATCAAACTACATCCAGAAGATGTTAGCACGTTTCAATATGGATAAAGCACATCCGTTTAGTGTACCTAAGGTTGTCCGACCGCTAGATCCACACAAGGATCCTTATCGCCCTCAATAAGAAGGCGAAGAAGTACTTGGTCCAGAAGTACCGTACTTAAGCGCGATTGGTGCCCTTATGTATCTCGCAAATAACACAAGACCTGACATTGCATTTGCAGTACATGTACTAGCGAGATACAGTTCGAATCCAACATGTAGACATTAGAATGGTGTAAAACATATATTCCGGTATATTTGCGGGACACAAGACTTAGGTCTTTTCTATCAGAAAGATCAAAAGTCCCAGCTTGTTGGGTATGCTGATGCCGGATATCTATCAGATCCTCACAAAGCAAAATCTCAGACAGGTTATGTATTCACATACGGCGGCACAACAATTTCTTGGAAGTCAACTAAGCAAACACTTACAGCAACATCATCAAATCATGCCGAATTGATAGCACTATATGATGCTGGTCGAGAATACGTGTGGTTGAGATCAATGATTAATCACATACAAGAAGCATGCGGATTAAAAAAGATCAAGAAGGAGCCGACAATTATTTATGGAGACAATGCTGCTTGCATAACTCAGATCAGAGAAGGTTATATCAAGGGTGATCGAACAAAGCACATCTCACCAAAATTTTTCTCAACATATGACTTGCAAAAGAAGGGGAAATTGATGTTCGCCAGATTAAGTCAAGTGAAAATCTAGCTGACCTGTTCACGAAATCTTTACCTAGAAGCGGTTTCGAGCAGCTATCACACAAAATCGGTCTTCGTAGATTGAAAGATGTTTGTTGAATTCAGGGGGGTAATTATACACGCTGTACTCTTTTTCCCTTAACTAAGTTTTGTCCCACTGGGTTTTCTTAGTAAGGCTTTTAATGAGGCAGCATAGCTGATCCAGTAGTATCAGTTTATTTATTCAGGTTCTGAAGTACCTATTTAACATCATCCTGCAGTATGTTGTTAAACTGTGTATAATTCTAAATGTCTGAGGGAGAGTGTTATAAACCAGACATTTTAGGACCACCATATTACTTATGGGCTTTAGGGTTTATAGTTATGTTTATCTATATATTGTAATGTTGAATAGAATGAAGAAGTGAATTCAGTTTATCTGTATTTCTCTTTGGTTTTTATCAAAAAACAACTTATTAAGTTTTATAGATCAATAATTAATAAGTTGCTCCAAAATAAGCTAACCCAAACACCCTCTTAAACTAGTAATAACCTCTTAAACTAGTAATAAATAGGGTAAATTATTTTTTGAGTCCCTGTGTTTTAGTGGTTTTAACCATTTGAGTCCAAAATGAAAATGTTTAACGTCCTGAGTCCCTATAGCCACTTTTCTTAACCATTTGAGTCCAAATTTTTAACACTGTTAGATTTTTTTGGTTAACTATTGTTAAATGACTAAGGGGCTGTTTGGCAGGCTCTTAATGACCATTCAGATGCTACCTCTTAATGGTTTAAAACCTCTGAATGAATAAGAGGTAGCCTCAAGTCTGAATGGTTAAGAGGTAACCTCTGAATGATAAATCATCACATGTCACATTCTTCTACCTTCTCTTTGGTAAAATTCTTAATGGTTCCATTAAAAGATAGCCTGACCATTCAGAGGCTAAGAGCATTCACATCCAATCCACTAAAAATATACATACATTCCACTAAAAAACAACTCCTATATCAATATATTTCCACTAAAAACAAATACTTTTTCTCTCTCCTTTTCAATATATTACATTTTTCTCTCTCCTTCACTCACAACCACTTTCAATATATATTAAAAAATTATAGTGGGTGAACAGTGTCCCCCAAATAGACAGATGAACAGTAATATTTTCTCTCTCCTCCACTCACAACCACTTTTTATACTCTTTACATTTTAAAAACCCCACACTCACAATATGATGCCTTGGATGTGAATGCTCTAACAAACAGCCCCTAAAATACCCATAGTTATAAAAAGTCTGAACCTGCAACTTTCTATATCTTCTTTTTCTCTCTAAGACTATCCACATCAAGGATGTTTGTAGGTGATTCTTGGCCTATGTGGAGGGCATTTGTGAGAGAGATGGATTAGTGGGTGTTGTAGAGGATGACATGGAGGGTGTTCATTCTTAAGGATTCTTGGAGAAGAATGGTGAAGAATGGGGGAATGGTGGGTCCTTTCTTTTTTTTATTTAGTTTAAATTTAATAAAATAATTATAATAAGAATAAGTGAAAAGTGTTTGTGGGTAGAATATATATGTTATTGTTGTGGGTAAAAAGTGTTTGTGGGAGGAATAAGTGAAAAACTGATGTGGCATGTTGATTAGGCTGTTTGTAGAAATGATAGCCTTTCATTTTGCGGATAGTCTAAACCACCTTCATCCTCCCACCACCACCCCTCCACCATCAACATCACACCACCACTGAACCATCGCTGCACCTCCATCGTCACCACCACATCACCTACAACCGCTGCACCACCGCACCACCTCCATCGTCACCACATCACCGGACCCCCAATTCGCTCCGACGATCATCGAAACTCATTAAAACGAAACCCTAATTCGCTTCGACGATCATCGAAACTCACCAAAAGTAGCTGCAATTTTTTGATATCAGGTATGAATATGCGCCATAAATTCATGGTTACTTCTCCCAATCTGATTGAATGTTCAAATTGGGTTTAGTAGATTGTTCTGTGTAGACGGTATTCGTTTATTTCTTTTCAATTCAAATGTATTAGGGATTTGATGAAGATTGTTGAAGCTGGTAATTTATTAGGGATTTGAAGATGTTCAGATTGTTGAAATATACAGAGATAATTTATTAATTTATTAGGGATTTGATGAAGATTGTTGAAGATCTATTTGGTGGTTAATATGAAGGAGGGTGAGATGGAAAAATCAGAAACCCAAAGCGTAAGAGAGACTCCGATTTGCAGGAAACGGCCTCTTAGGAGCCGGACTGTGGATACCCTTCTTCATATCCTCTCACTCTGCTCTGATCCTCTCATTCAGAATTCATATTCAGGTTTCTACTTCTTTTATCTATAATCAATTAGCTTTTCTTTCTTTACTTTACATCACTTCTTTAGCTAGGGTTTTCTCTAGGGTTTAAGCCTCTTATGTCAATTAAATAGTTTTAGGGTGGGTAATTATTTTTTCAATGATATAAAGTGATGATAAATTACCTTAATTTTTCTGCCTTTTCTCATTGGGGTGTATAAAATCATAATTAAGTGTTAAGATTTCTAATGTATGTTTGCTGTTTCTCACTTGTAAGATCTACTGTGAGTTTCTGATCAATTCTTCAAGTTTAGAACATTACATAATTAGTTTAGGGATACCATTATAACAAAATATGTTACAACATTTGGAAGATTATGCTAGATATAATATGTGCTCTATGTTTATGCCTTTTTCATCCCTCACAAGTCACAACAACCATGCCAAACATGTTTCCATCTTAAAAGAACACTGTGTTTTCTGAAGTTGAGTGGTATTGGACCTACCTACTGTGGAAAGATGAATGCAAAAAAGAACACTATGCTTCACACGTTTTGACCATGTAATTTTTATGCATTGTAAATTAGAATAGAGGAACGTAGAATTTTGTTATTCTAATGCGTCATCGGTTTCAAAATCTTGGACCTGAGTCCTCTAACCAGGCCTCTAAATGAACCGAATGAACACGGACAGAGGCATGTTCGTGTGTGTTCATTTAACTTTAACCAAACACAAACACGAACAATTTTTTTGTTCATGTTTGTTTATTAAGAAAATGGCCATGTTCGTGTTCGTTTATGTTCGTTCGTTCGTTTAAAGCCTAAACGAACAATTCACGAACATAAACAAACAAATAAACTTAAATGAACATAATTTAACAAACAATAAACAACACAAAGGAACATAATTGAAGAAACATTTTATATAAATTATTGATTAATTACGAAAAATTCCATTGGAAAACCCATTTTTATTACTATAAAGCCCAATTACCAATTAGTCATATTTATACAAGTAGTTAGAAAGTTCCTTTTATGTTTAATATTTATATAAATATTACTACGTATGTATTTAAATTGAAATGAACATAAATGAACAAACATAACCAATTGTAAATAAATGAACGAACATAAACGGACGTTCACGAACATAAATGAACGAACAAAACGTGAGTTCATGTTCGTCCGTTTATTAAATAAACGAACATAAACGAACTTCCCGCCGAACACGTTTACGAACAGTTCATGAACGTTAGGATCATTTACAGGCCTACCTTTAATATTGTCAGGTGCAGTCGTTCAAGAAGCTAATAACTTTCTCGTTTGACATTACATATACTTTTTTTTTCATGTAGATAAGCCCATAAGAACCGATGATTGCACTGATAACATACCTAATGAGTCCCTATTTCAAGAACAAACATCTATGGATGAAACCCAAGTGGTTTTGGATACCCAAAAAGACAGTTTATATAATAAACACGTGGAATCACCAAAACATGATCCTAACATATCAGGAGAAAAGAAGGACCTTTCTCAAAAAGTCAACACCAATCCTTCAGTCAACGTTGATATAAAAAGTCATGATAATTACGATATGATTTGTTCTTCTCCTCATTTACCCACAAATGAAGATGCTGAAGAAGGAGAAATTGCTGGAGATTTTATGGATGTCATGCCCGAAATCGATACAAAATCTGTTGGCGAGACTGAGACTAATCCCGAGCCTCGAGATTCTATATGCACCAAAACAGGACTTAAAGATGACAGTAATATAATCCCGTTATTTACAGAAGCAGTTAAAGATGGTGGTATAGATGCGGCGGGAGTAGTAAATAAAGCCACAAGAAATTTGGTGGATTATTCTGAAATAGCTGTTCATGCGAAATCCCACGAGTCTGCAAAGCAAGCAACTTTAAAAGTCAATGCAACCAAGAATCAGGATCAAGTACACCTGGTGAAGGTTAGCGTTCTTTTAACAATTTTACTCGAGTTCTCAACCGATCACATAGCGATGAGAATATGGATGGTTGTGCACTGGGTCAGAATATGTGGTATGGTTTGGGTTGGTTGCATTGAGCGGGAACACCTTTCTCCAAAATCTTTATCTATATTATATAAATAATTAGCGTGCAAAGTTTGATTACAAAAATTCATATTGTTTTAATAAAAATTTGGGTTTTTTTTAATTATGAGTTAGAGAATTACTTTGGGTGACTTTCAGCCATGGTTGTAAGAATCGCTAGGCACTAGTCAGCCGGTGGGGTACCGATTAGCGATTAGTCGGGATTAGTCGTGATTAATCGGATTTGGATTTTTATATGTAATTTTTAGTTTTATACATATATATACACATTTTTATATGTATTTTTTTTAAGTAGACAGGTTTTATATGTATTTAAGTATCTGGGGTCGTTTGTACAAAGAGATGGTGACATAGATAGTGATGTAACCCATCGCATACAGGCTGGCTGGTGTAGATGGAGGGCAGCCAGTGGGGTATTGTGCGATAGGAGGTTCCCAACTAAATTAAAGGGGAAATTTTACAGGGTAGCAGTCAGGCCCGCTATGCTATATGGAACAGACTGTTGGGCTATCAAGAAGACACAAGCGCGCAAGATGGAGGTAGCAGAGATGAGGATGCTGAGGTGGATGTGTGGACACACGAGGTTAGATCGGATAAGAAATGAGGTTTTTAGAGAAAGATTAGGAGTGGCTAGCATATCGGAGAAGATTAAGGAGGGGAGATTGAGATGGTTTGGGCATGTGAAGCGGAGGGAAACTACGGCACCAGTTAGAGTAGTGGAAACTCTTACTGTCGAGGGGAGGAGAGGAAGAGGCAGACCCAAACTGACATGGGATGAGCAGATTAGGCATGATTTAGTAGAGTTGCATCTTTCTGAGGACATGGTCCAAGATAGAACTTCGTGGAGGCGTAGGATTAGGGTTAAGGACTTCTAGAAGATATTGCAGTAAGGTCTTAGGTGTATTTTAAGGAGGTAGGTTTTTCTTACTCTTTAAGGGACTTTTCTGCTGATTGCCTTCTTGTGTTTATGCCCAAATGATGTTGTATGCATGCTATTATACATGATTTACATTATATTGTGTCACTCGGATCAATTTCTTGGTATGAGGGACTTCGATGTTGTATGCATGCTATTATACATGATTTACATTATATTGTGTCACTGGGATCAATTTCTTGGTATGAGGGACTTCTTATTTCTATATTCTTTGACTTGGTGTGTTGATTTGTTGTTCGTTTTCGAGCCGAGGGTCTCTCTGGAAGCAGCCTCTCTATCCCTATGGATAGAGGCAAGGTCTGCCTACATCCCACCCTCCCCAGACCCTATAAGTAGCTTTGCTATTTGTGGGATTTACTGGGTTTGGTTGTTGTTGTTGTTTAAGTAGACAGGTTTTAACCCCTCATCTACCCATTTTCTTAAGTATACAGGATTAATCGCCAGAATTCACAGGTTTTGGCCGGAATCTGGTTGGAATCTGACCGGAATTGTCTAATTCTGGCCGACTAGGGCCGATTTTCGGCTGACTAGCGATTAATTCAACGATTACCTAAAAATTAACTAGTGGCCGACTGACTAACGACTAATCACCGATTTATCCCGATTTTTGCAACACTTCTTTCAACCTTTCGACTTACACTGTTTCAAACCATACATCCAAACACCTCTTATTGTAAAATGTTTAATTGAATAAATGAGCATTGTAAAGTAACTCTATACCTGGCTATGCAAAACTACTTTTAATTCTTCAAGTTATAACGATCACTTTTATTCTAAAGATCAGAAATGAAGAATAAAGAGACCGTAAACTGCAAACAGATACCCTTTGTCAAGATTCTAATACGTCTATAACCGTAGTAAATAATATTAGTGAAGAAAAACAATAGTAACTGCATTCAACTTGCTAAATCATTTTCTGTTAGGTATTGGGTATTACGATAATGGAAAAGGTAAATCTAAAGATGCAATTGTATTAGAAATGATAAGATGATCCAACGGATCTACAGACTTGATAACTAACCACCGAAGTGGCCCAGGGTCATGCCCTTCTCAATGCCTAGCAAAGAGCCAAATGATCTCACTAATATTCTTCCTACCTCCCTATGGTTATTGACACTTATTTATAGAAAAGTAAATTGCACTTGACCCCCTCTAACACTAGACAAATGACAATTTAGACTAGACTAGAATATGATTCCTATCATTACTCCCCCCTTCAAAACAGTCTTGTCCTCAAGGCTGGAATCAGCTACGTAGTCTGGTGGCCGACCCTGCCCATGCACCACCCACAAATGATGAGTGGTCCCAAGCTGAGAAGTCCATTGGATGATGAATTCATCGGAATAGCTATCGAAATCACCTCCCCCTTTCCAACCCAGGCGTCTATCGCCAATTTTGAACGTAGACACCACCGTGACCAGCGGAAATTGTTGTTGAGGCATGGCGAACGTGTGAGGCTGCGGAGACGTAAATGCAGGCCCGAGGAATTCCGCAAAACTGCGATGGCGACCAGCAATTTGGGTGAGAATAACCGGAACAGACTTGAAATCCGCTCGTACAATTGAAACAAAAGATGGAAACTTAGTCAGAGAGGCTGGGTCCTGAGCAACAACTGGGCGTTCAAGAGTAGAATCAACACCACACCCCTTCGATGAGATAAGCCAGGACTTATGGATCTGGTACACTGGCTGGGATTGAATAGAAGAGGTTGCCACAAATTCCAACGGCAATTGTAATGGAAATTGACGAACCGTGCCATTCACAATCGCATAGAATCGACGGTGAGTCCTAGGTGATGATATTGAAGGCGGAGTAGCAGATGTAATCTTGGCAATTGCGTTGTGTTTGGAGATAACAAACTCCGATGTCAAAGGTGTAGATAGAAACGGAGCGACATGCAGAACGTCCCCACAGAATGGGCCCATATCTGGAGAGTATCGGCCCACAACAAATTGCTGCTCCACATCGTGGCCCACCCATGTACCGGAGTGCAACGTCTCCCGAAGATCATCAGAGAAGGCCCAATTATCACCTATTAGCCCCAATTTTGCCTGGTCTGTTGAGGTTTTTTCAGATCTGGGTAGGACAGCAGCTACCTGAGCCCTAGGAGGCGAAGAACCAGAATAAGAACTATTCGACCACAGAATAACATCGCCAAACGAACTGAATTCAGATCGGGAAGCTGTATGACTAGTCGACATTAAATGTCCAGAGCAACGCAAGCGTTCTTCAGATCTGGAAATTATTGCCGCCAATTGGTCGAGGACAGATGGAGAAGAAGGAAGAGAATCAGAGTGACAATCCACCACACAGTCAAGTTGCAGATCTGAAGGCGGATCTGGAAGAAACGAAGGAGATCTAGATCCTGACGAACTATCATCAGACCTCGTCTCCTGAAGTTGCATCCAAGCGAGAAATATTTTTCTAAACTCACGGGATTCAGCGCGATTGTCTTCTAATGCCTTCAAAGTGGTTTTGATTTCTGCAACATCACCTTGAAGTTGTTTAATCTGTTGTTCCTGGGCATCCAATCGAAAATTATGAACTAGGGTTTCCATGCTGATGAACGACAGGTCACAGACAGGTCGGACCAATGTTAGGTATTGGGTATTACGATAATGGAAAAGGTAAATCTAAAGATGCAATTGTATTAGAAATGATAAGATGATCCAACGGATCTACATACTTGATAACTAACCACCGAAGTGGCCCAGGGTCATGCCCTTCTCAATGCCTAGCAAAGAGCCAAATGATCTCACTAATATTCTTCCTACCTCCCTATGGTTATTGACACTTATTTATAGAAAAGTAAATTGCACTTGACCCCCTCTAACACTAGACAAATGACAATTTAGACTAGACTAGAATATGATTCCTATCATTTTCCTTTGCATTCTGTGTAAATTTGGCAACGTCTCTTGAACAAAAAGCTAAAAATCACTAGTTTGCAAATTGCAAGAATCTATTTGGGCAAATTGTGAAAAAAGTGTATATTCAACAGAACCCTTCATTCTTCACACTTTTTTTTCATTATTAGCTGTTAATGGCAAATAACGACAAATAGCGATAAGGTACCTATATGCTACATAGCGAATAGCGATAAATAGCGATAAATAGCGGGCGGCTATTTTATACTAGAAAAATAATATTTTTATGTATATTATATCAAAATACCCTGGTATATATGCTATTTTACATGTATATTTAACAAAACCTAAAATCTAGCTATTTTATAGCTATATTTAATTGCTACTTATATTAAAAAAAAAAAAAATTAAGTGCCGCCATTCTCGCTATCCATCGCTACAACCCTAATAGCGACACTAGACTTATACGCTGCGTAGCGCGCTATAGCGATCGCTATTCACAACTATGCTGAACAACAATGTTTTTATTAAAACAAAATTACATGATTACTTGATAGTTGATACCCTGTTTGACATGGTTACTTTTGGCTCCTATATCCATGTATAACAGGACAGTGGTGCCCAGAATAATAAAAAGAGGCAGGGATTGTGCATGCAAGAAGAAAGAAGAAACAAAAAGTCAAAGAAGTCTGTTGACCCGACAATCTGTCCTGAAAATATAACATTGTTTGGTGAACACCTCCAAAATGCCTCTCAAGAAGTTGTTGCTTCTGTAAACAAGGTACTATTTTTTTTAAATTACGACTTGAATCATCTCCATTTGCATTTTGATGTTATTTATTGGTTGTCATCGATTTAGTAGCTGGTTTTTTTTCTTAAACAGGATGCCTGTAACGAGAAGAAAAAGAAGCGGGTTGTGACCAAGGAAAGAAAAGCAAAGAAAAAGGTTCACCTTTTATTTACCTATCTGAACATATTGAATTAGTTGTATTTTAAAATTAACTTAATAGATTCACATATGCTATAGTGTTGCTGGTTAGTTTTATCAGTTAATCCATTATATGAAATACTCCAACAATCCCGTCATCATTATAACGTTTTACAGATCAAGGATAGAATTAAACGAGCTGAAAAGAGGTTAAAACTTGGTGTCAAGAGGTTGAAACTTCAACCAGTGGTTAAAGAGAAAAAAATAACATATTGTCGTCACTATATGAATGGAAGATGCCATGAGGTTATCTACTTATCTTATAATTTCATTATCTTTTTCTTTCTTATTTTCATTATTGAAGTTTATTTCTTGGTACTAATTTAACAGTACAAATCTATTCATATATGACAGGGTGAGAAGTGTAAATTCTCTCATGATACCACCCCTTTAACAAAATCCAAGGTATGTGATTCGGTTTTTGATCCATTTATTATTAATTGGTCAATTTGGGTTATTGTTTTTGTGATTAACGAGTTGACGCTAACCCGCGCGTTGCGGCGGGATGTTGATTATAAATGTCCTTAATGTGAGTTAAAGAGATACGAACATTGTAAAGTTAATGAAAACCCTACTTTTCAAAAAGGAAATCATCTCAATAAATATGTGCATAACAACATTCTCATATCTATAAATATATTGCATAATTCTACTTCGTCGTCCTGTTCTTCCAAATTCATTCGGGTATGTAATGCCAACAAATAAATAAATGGACCAACTTTAGTGGGAGATCATTGTCCATCAATATAAATACTAACTAAATTAATTAGAGCAGCAATACTCACATTTGTCACAAATATGTTTTTATAATAGTATGTTTAAATTAGAGCAGCAAAACTCACATTTGTCACAAATATGTTTTGGTAATAGTAAGTTTTTATTGCATTTTAATCCAACATCCCTCCCAATATGTTTTTTGAAACCGGATTGGGGATTAACTTTTCTTTATTTGGGATGAAAAAGTAGTTAACATGGTTAATTTTGAAAAAACCATGTTAATTTGTTTGAAAAAAACCATTTTTTTCAATGTTTATGTGATCACAAACATATTGGGGTATTACCGATAAGCATAATAAAAATTTTAACCAAATCTGAGACAATTTGACATCACCCAAAATTTTAGTCCCTAACCTTTGTTGCCAATACCGTACAAACAAAGACCATAAGCATACTTCAGAAGATAAGCAATTGTATAATTCAGATTCCACGAACAAAATATAACGCAAGTAATTAAAACCGAAAAAGTACATTGTTAACAACAATTGCAACAACAACAAAATTTCCATATGGAATTGTAAACATGGTTTATACCATACAAACAGGGAATCTATGCGTTAATAAAGAATTTTACAATCAAGGGTACTATAAATGTCTTTAACCTACTATAGAATATATAGTCACACACCTTAAGAAATTGAAGCGATAACAAATTGAAGCAAGTACTTCAAGGATTGTACAAACAAATACCGTAAAATATTGTAAGTGATGTGTCATGTAATTCTGTCCGCACTTGCCGAAAAATATATTTGTTCTTTTCAAGGGCAATTTGGTCTTTGTACAAACATTTTCTCCCTCCGTCTATTCCCCCGTGTTGAATTCTCCGTCTTTCTTTTCGCTTTCAATCCTGCACTCTCTCCATAATACGTATATGCATGTATACACATTCAATCCAATTCCAACCTCTGGATCGAACATGAATCATAAACAAATATGTTTTCATCGTCACCGGAGACAACACCACCATTGCGTTGTGGACGTGATTACCGGAATCGAAACTTCGGATGGAATAATTAGAAAGAACGCCGGGAAAAACAGGAGTGGAAGACGATCGTAGATTCAGGAAGAACGAAGGGGAAAGAATTGGGCTAAGAAGAGAGAAATAGAAAACGGTTGTCGCCGGACGCTTGTGGCGGTGATGGCAGTTGCGTCACAGTATGTATATGTTAAGTTAGAATAGTCACGTCGGTTTGTGTATGTGGTATAACTAAACCAATCTCTAACGGTGTGGTTTTTAATTTTTCTGAGACGTCGGTTTGTTACAGGTTGTATTCAGTTACCACTAATACATATATATCTTTTGAATAAAAGATAATGATTATAATATCTAATATTAATTTGGATAAAGTTCAATAACAGTCGTGGCGATTAACATTCAATTTACACGTAATGCGTATGTCCAATAATAATAATAATTTTTAAAATATCGTTGGACCAGGGGAAGATGATAACATTAATTAAGGTTAAATATAGCGGCAGTTAAGGACGCGGTTTATTTTTCTTGAAAAGTGGCGTTGTAGTTGACGGTTTTTTAGGACACAATGTTTATGTTTGTTGTGGCTGAGTGCGGGTGGGAATTTGGTTGGTAATTGTATAAGGGTATAATGTTTACTGAATTTGCAGCCATGTTGTCATTTTGCACGTCACGCTTGTATGAAAGGTGATGATTGTCCATTCGATCACGAACTATCCAAATATCCCTGCAATAATTATCAAACAACGGGTTCTTGCAATCGAGGTTCAGATTGTATGTTTTCTCACGAGGTATTATTTACATCATTTGTACTTAGCATCTACTAGAAGTCAAACTCCTTATTTTTTCTTTAAATATTACAGATATATCCTTCTAAATTATGAAATATCATATTTAGCTTTTTCAAAACACTAAGATTATCATATGATCCATTCTATAGAAATCAAAATAGAAGTTAGTTATGTGTAACAATTTGTGTCATTGAATAACAAGGAGAACATCTTATGCTGAGAATCTGAAATGATCCATAGTAATAACGTTGTTTTCTTATCTCTTTATGCAATTATAAAAAAGAGTAAAATGCTTTTTTTCGTCCCTGATGTTTGGCCAGTTTTGCGACTTTCGTGTAAAGGTTCTTTTTTCCACATCTGGATCCAAAATGTTTGAAATCTTGCCATTTTCATATGGCTCATTAACTCCATCCATTTTTCTCCGTTAAGCCAGGGGTATTTCCGTCTTTTTTGTTAACTTAAAGGGCAATTCGGTCTTTTTCAGGGGTATTCGGTCTTTTTACATGAAGTGAAAAAGACCGAATTGCTCTTTAAGTTGACAGAAATACCCCTGACTTAACGGAGAAAAATGGATGGAGTTAACGAGCCATATGAAAATGGCAAGATTTCAAACCTTTTGGATCCAGATGCGGAAAAACGAACCTTTACATGAAAGTCGCAAAACTGGCCAAACCTCAGGGACGAAAATGGCCTTTTACTCTATAAAAAATAAAGTTATAAGTATATTTTATTCACTGTGAAATTAGTAAATATGATACTTGTGTTTTAGAAGTGTAAATACGATGTAATGAAATTTAGAAGGATATGTATATAAAATTCTGACCTTTCAGAAGGATGTATACGAAGTTAATTATCTTTTTATCATTATTTTCAGATACAGCCGAGTGAAGACTCCTTAAATGAGTCAAACAAGTCAAAGCCCGAACAAAAACCTCCTTCAAATTCCGGTTCTAAAAAAGTAGAAACAAAATCTTGTCCGGTACCCAAATTTGTTGATATTACACCAAAATCTACCCACCCACCAAAAGGTATAAGCTTTCTTTCACAAGAAAAGTTGCCACTAGTATCCCGACCACCGAAAGGTATAAGCTTTCTTTCACAAGAAAAGTTAACACTAGAATCCCGCCTGGCTCCTAAGGTAGATTCTGAGGTCAAGGAAATTACCAAAACACCCCCGCTGCTCCAAGATTCCGAAGAAAAAACGAAAGTGCCCCCAGTGGTACTACTACATGATTCTGAAGAAATTACCAAAACGCCCACTGTAGTTCCGCGTGGTATTAACTTTCTGTCGTTTGGTAAAAAACCTGGTTTGGATTACTCAAATGGTGGATATTCTTTAAGAATTAGCAACAGAGTTGAAAAGTCTCGGTTAAGTAATGTAGTAGGTGAGGGTTTAACGCCTGGTTCAACGACAAATGTGGTGAACGAAGTCAAAGTTGACCGTTCAACAGATGGACCGAGTTCTTCAAAAAAACCAATGCCGATGATATCATTCATGTCAAGTACATCACAGAAAGCACTCCGGTCAACTTTGGCTTTTGCATGTGAGTTAGACTCGGGTGTAAAGTCAAAAGTTTGACCATTATCTGCCATGAAGATTGCGAAATGGAATACAACCTCAAGGATTGATAAAAGTTTTATTTTTGGGCTACAATTTTGTGTAAATAGACCGACTGCGACTGATTTTGGTTATTTTTACAACTGAACTGTAAGTAACATGTCATATTTTAGTTCCATATAGTTTATGCTTATAATCGTTATCAATAATATTATCGTCTACCTTACTATCGTCTATGTCTGAAATTTTAGGTCATGGAGTCAGAAACAGATGTTAAATCCTCCAAGAATGATCGGTTTGGAACAAGTTGCGTTTTATCCGGTCCCATTAGTTAGCTGGGTATTATCGGGCTTTGTGAGTTTTCTGGTAACGGGTCGTCACAGTTATAAAAAGAAATATAACCAGTTTGAGATAAACAATTTTAAATTGCTTATGGAAACAACTTGTTTCACCATCAAACAAGTTGATAGTTATACATACACTTATCTTTCATCTGAACACTTACAATTGGTTATTTACTTTAAAAAAAGTAACTATATGGGCTTTTTCAGGACAATCATTATGGTATTAGTTGCAGTAAATTAGTTAATCTGATTTCAAGATTTGGTTCTCATTGTTCTAATCAATCTCACAATCATAAGTACAACATCAGAGCCTTTTAGAACCACATTTTGTACAGCTAATCATAAGTACAACATCAGAGCCTTTTGAATCCTTACCACTTTATCGAGTGTAATTCACCAATGCCATTGGGTCAAACACTTTTTTTTAAGGTCAACGAATCCCCCAAATGAGTTACTGGCGAAAATAACCACATTGGGATACATCCGTTTTCGAACGGGGAAAACCCTCACCTAAGGCCAAAAGCCCATGAACACTCGCCCGAAGGCACGACCGTGCAGTGAGGTAAAACCAATTCAGTTCAAGGATCGAACTAGCGATCACCACCTATTCGCCTAGTCTCCCATCATCACCCAGTGCCACCGAAACTAATGGGGGAAGCAGGAATTGAACCCGGGTCACTTGGAACACCAGGTCTCTTTTACCACTCCACCAGCTCGTTGGCACTTGGCGTATTTTCTTGTTGTGTACTTTTCTTTTTTGTTCTTTGAATTTGGTGTACATTTATATGCTCAAAATTCAGATAGCCCATAAAGTCCATTGCAAGCATGGCCACTAAGGGGTTTAAAGTTGTTCAAAAACCGGACCAGAACCAAAAATTTGAAAATATTGGAACCAAGAACCAGACTTTGTATCCAGTTATGAACCGGTACCTTACTTGTCCCAGTACAGTTCTGGACCTTCTGGTTCAGATTGGATATCCTGACGATTTAGGACTGAGGTTTGCATACAGTAGGATTAAGTTGTGACTTGTGAGACCACCTAATACTTCATTAGTTATTCCAAATGAATTAGGAATGTTAAGGAAAAAAAACGACAAATCTATTATTGTTATTTTCCTTCATGTTTTTTATTTATTTATAACATTGGCATTTATATTTATTTTATTATATTTGTATTTGAATGAATCACACAGATGGTTTGTATGGTATGTCTAAATTTTGGTTTTGGTCCTCATGTTTGGAAAAGTATACGGCTGGACCAAAACTATGCACGAACATAATAGATGTGCGTCAAGTATTTTGTCAAGTGTTAAAACCGACTAAAAATAAAAAAAATATTTCGGAATCCGGATTATATACGATAAAAAAAACGTATATATATTTTAGTACAAATTTTGTGAGACCCATCAAACACAAACTTACCCAACCCCCTCCCTCAACACAGTGTGATTGTTTGGTTTGCATATGGATTTCTCGCCGCAACTCGCGGTAACAAAATCCTAGTTATACTCAAAAGCATCAAATTTTGTGAGTATAACTAGGATTTTGTTACCGCGAGTTGCGGTGAGAAATCCATATGCAAACCAATCAATAAAGATCGATTTTAAGCAATTACACACACATATTAAAAACCAACTTGTTTTAATTAACATTGTCTCGTATAAAACATTAATTTCAGATAACATAAGAAAATACAAAATGCAAAGTGAGCTGGAAATTGTTTTAGTTGAAATATTTATTTTTTTTGTCGTAATTTTGTTAATAATAATTGTTACTATTATTTAGTTGAAATATATACTTATATATTTTTAATTATAAAACAATTATTATTATCATAAAAAATGTGAGTGCGAGTTTACAGGTTTGGTTCTATACGCCACTTTATACAAAATTAATATTTTTCATACCACTTTTGCAGAATTTCATTTTATATTAAAATTATTTTTTAACTATTGTTTAAATAAGAAAACTAAAATATAATAGAAGTATTGAAAAAGAACAAAATAAAAAGAGTTAAATGTCATTTTAGTCCTTGTGGTTTGGGTTATTTTGCCAGTTTAGTCCAAAGGTTTCATTTTTCACTTGTGGGTTCAAAAAGGTTTCACTGTTGTCATTTTAGTCCACTGGGTTAACCTCATTCATTATTTCTGTTAACGAGAAGAGCAATTCAGTCATTTTATTTGGCCGAATTGCCCTTCTAATTAACGGAATTACATATAAAATGACCGAATTGCCCTTCTCGTTAACAGAAATAATTGATTAATTTAACCCAGTGAACTAAAATGACAACGGTGAAACCTTTTTGAACCCACAAATGAAAAATGAAACATTTAAACTAAACTGACAAAATAGCACAAATCACATACACTAAAATAACATTTAACTCAATAAAAAAAGACATAATAGAAGTGGACCCTATTCCTCATGACAATTATATCCTTATCCACAAAAATCCAACAAAAATATTCTTCACAATATATATGATGGCCTTCTTGTAATTAATATGAACAATAAGGGGCTGTTTGGTAGCCTTTTAATTCATTCAGAGACTGTCTCTTAATGAAATCATTTGTGGCCATTATGTCTGAATGAATAAGAGGTAACCTTATGTCTGACTGGATAAGAGGTAACATCTGAATGGTAAACCATCACATGTAACATTCTTCTACATTATCTTTGTTAAACTCTTAAATGATTTCATTAAGAGGTAGCCTCTTAATGTCATTCAGATGCTACCAAACAGCCCCTAAGGGTTTTAACTCTTATGATGTTCTTTAATATATATTATAAATATATAAATATAAATGTAAATATAAATTATAATATAATTATAATATAATATAATTGTGTGTGTATATGTATACTTGTGTGACGAAAATATTATGTATCTTGTAATTGGCGAATATAGAAGGGTCCTAATATTAATACATGGCAAAAAACTTATTTACATATGGTGTATACGGGCCGTATAGAGTTATACAGCCCGTATAGAATGAAATAAAACTAACAAAGTCTGTGCAGCAGACTTTGTCAGTTTTTTACATTCCATACGGGCCGTATAACTGTATGCGGCCCGTATACACCATGTGTAAATAATTTGCCTGGTCGTATACAATGTATACGAACGATGTATACGGGCCGTATAACCGTATACGGCCCGTATGAAACGAAAATTAGATTTTACCCAAAGTATTTAAGGGATTTAAGGTGTCAATCACACGAGACATTTTACAGTCGTTAGGTGGTCAAATCTTTCTAAAAGTAGAAAAAAATAAAACATTAACAAGTAACAAAGATTGAAGAACAAAAAAACGTGTCGTATGACTGTAATAAAAAGGAAGGGTGAGGCATTTGATGAGAGTTGTAAGGAGAAGCGTTTTAATCACTTGTTTTCAACGGGGATGTAATGCAATGATTCTGCTAGTGGTCGGGCTTCCAATGCTTACACAGGGTGATAAACAACGCTGTTATGAACACAAACCAACTGCTTTGTCTTGAGTCGTCGGGAAAAGTTTTTCCTCAGGGGAGGGTGAGTAGTATGAGTCTGAGTCCATTGTGGTTCGTGAATGTTTCGAATCATCATAGAAGACGTGTCGGGTTCTGCTAGAAGAGTATCAGGATTTTGTTGGTTTGTTTCCAGGTAGGGTTTAGAATGTTTAAAGTATTCTTGGTTCAATGCCAACTCTTCTGAAAGACAAGAATACAACGTTTATGTATCACAAGGAATGACCGATCTAAGGCAGAGAACCTGATTTAGATACACAAATTCATCACCGGTTTCTACAGCACAAGCACATACACAATTTGTTGGAAGAACTCGACACGTCTTCTGCTAGTTATTCTTTTCTTCGATTTCAACAAATCTTTCAAGGTCTTAAGTGATGGACAATTGGTTAAAAGATGTAGAAGAGTTTGTGTAGAGATCTTTACGTACAAATTTGCATCATCCTTACGGTTACAAATGAAGCGTTGGGATTCAAGGGTTTATGAGTAAAAGATGTTAGTTTCTTGACAGTATGGTTTCTCGACAAATGAAGTATTATCTGTCCTTGCTGCCTCTTCGGTTGGTAAAAGACATAGGGTGGTTTCTAATACAGGCTCTTTGTCAGTTGTGGTTGATTTATAGTTTAAAGTTAAAGTTATCGTGTGTTGTAGTTTGGAAAGATGACCGAACAAAGATCTGAATAACAAACTATGGAGAACTTGTTTGTGTCGGGTTCTTCTGCTAGTTACTCGATCAACGGACTGATCGGTAACGTTACTCTACTTGTGCTCCGATTTAAGCGGCGTGTTCCGATCAATGTTATTAAAGATGATGAAGAGTTTAGAAACCCTAGAATGATGGTGTTTTTACTGGAAAAAACGTGATACTTGAAAAAACATCCTTATATACGGGCCGTATACAGTTATACGGCCCGTATACATTTGGTAACATCAAAAACCTACCAAAATAATTCCATTGAACCGTATACGTTTTACAAATCGTATAAACGTGTATATGGCTCGTATAACTATATACGGGCCGTATATAGTAAATTCAAAAAAAACATTCTCTGCGCATTTTCCTATTAAAAAACATTCTATACGGGCCGTATACACTAGGGATGTGAAAATAAGATATAGGGGGTGTGAGAACAAGGGGACCCATATAGAAAGGTAAAATTTGTCAAGAGTAAACTTCTGTTTTACTACCTGTGGTTTGGTCGGTTTAAAGATTTTGCCCCAATCATTTAAAAATAGCCATTTTACTCCCTAATCTATGAAGTCTATCTCTATTTCACTCCTCCCCACCTAACATCATCCAATTCAACTGTTAAATCCTGGTCACATTCCCCTCACATGAGGGGCATTTTAGTCTTTTTCCATCCCAGATCTGAATCAAGATTTAACAGTTGATTTGGATGGCGCTAGAGACGGGGAGTGAAATAGAGATAAGCTTAATAGATCAGAGAGTAAAATGACTATTTTTAAAAGATTGTGGCAAAACCGTGAAAAAACAAACCACAGGAAGTAAAATAGAAGTTTACTCATTTGTCAATTAGATAACTGGCATATAGTAAAGTAAGTATGGTATAAAATTTGGTTTTTTTGGTTTATATGTGGAGCCTTGCAAACTGTAGATGGATCATCATCTATGGTTTTGTAGGCCTTCAGTTACCGTACAAACATCAATTCAGCTTCCAGAATATCTCTTTTTTTCAAACTGGGATTTTGCTGCACTGTTTCATGCAAATAGAATGCCTTGTCTACCTATGCCTATATATATGTACTACTTTTCATGCACCCTGTACAACCTTCATTTTTCCAGTGTGTGCTTTAAATATAAATAAATAAATAAATGTACTTAGAGCATCCCCAATAAGGGATGTTTTTTCATATTTTTTCTAATGCCAAGGTGGCACTTGCCCAACCAATCTCTATCTTTCTCTCACTTGCCCCTCTCACAAACACATTTCTTCTCTCTCTCCTCTCTACACTCACATAACTTTTCTCTCTCTATTTTTTCTCATTCTTCACTCCTCTCTACACTCACATAACTTTTCTCTCTCTATTTTTTCTCATTCTTCACCACAAACATCTCTACACCCTCTCTCCTCCACATCACTTTCTCTCTCCCTAAAAACACCAACAAATCCTCCTATTGTGGATGCTCTTAGGGTGAGAGGGGCACTCCCCTAAGAGGGGAGTCCCCTCTCTTACGCATAACCAACCAGCATATGCCACGTCAACTCCCCTCTTAAACTCCCCTAACACCCCAATTTGATGGCGGCACTCCCCTCTTAACTCCCCTTGTTTTTTTATTCAAAAATAAATAAATAAATAAATAAAGAAAAATAAGTGATTGGTTGTTACAAGCTATGGGCCCACCATCTCCTCTCTTCTTGTGCGGTGACTACTCCCCCAACCCCCTCCCCGATTTGGGTCACCGCAGGGATGGCGGCGGTGTTCCCGCTCGGGGAATGGGGTCACCGATCTGCCTCCCCGCTGGTGCCCCGCTCACCCTTAGTTATGTACACCATCCATCATATGTGAGTTGTCATGTCAAATAGAAAAATAAAGCAAAATATGCAGTTTGACAACCCCATTTGTCTCTGTCTTCCTATCATCTCTACCAAAAACACTCACAAACATATGTTTAATGTTTGTGTATATATATATATACATACATGCATACACATGGTACACCATCCACATTCCTAAATGGATAGAAGAATTTGGTTGTTTATCATTGTTTGGCAAATATTGATGAGTTGGGTATGTGCAAGAAACATGCATTTTGCACCATCACATGATCTCCAACACCAAGGTTAGTTAGTCTCATTTTTAATTTTTATACTTGCCTTTTTCTAACACTATAATTCTATAACTTTGTGACATTCACAGCCCAGATTTTGCAACCTCCTCGGACTCCTATTGACATGCAAGAGGTATATTGTGAACTAAAATTAATAAAATGTGACATTTTTCTTTTACTTTATATATATATTTTTTAAATATTTATCAGGGAGCAAAAGAAGAGGAGGTGGTAAAACCGTAAAAAGACTTGGGTCAAGACCACCAAGATGTGAGCACAAGTGTAGAGGGTGCGCACCATGTAGCCCAACTCAAGTCCCAACTGTCCATTTTGGTATACAATATGCTAACTATGAGCCTGAAGGCTGGAAATGCAAGTGTGGTTCTGTTTTTTATAATCCTTAACCCTTTGTAACATCCACAACTTTCTTTTTTTTATTATTATTATTATTATTATTATTATTATTATTATTATTATTATTATTATTATTATTATTATTCGATGATGATTGTTTAGTGGGAATCTTAATTGGTGAAAGATCTAAAAGGTTTATTGGTTCCACTCTTAAAAAATATTCGTATCATTTCAATATCTACATACATCACATGAAAAAAAAAAAAAAAACAGCATAAGGATACGATATAACAAATTAAGTTAATTTCACATTATTGCGTACACATTTTTATGATTTATAATGAGCAAGTTTTATTTATATGTAACGTGTAAAAATGAATGTTTCATGACTAGACTAACCGGACTAGGAACGGGGTGCTTGCCCGACTGGCTGGTCCGGTTATGCCTCTTTGAACTAATTTCAGGGTTACTGGTCGGACCGAGTTTTAATTTTTTTATATATATTCTTTTTGCGTTATGTATCTCATTTACTGATTTATTTGGTACATTAGTCTCCATATATATTTATTTTAAGTCTTTAAAATTGCAAATTCATACCAAAACTTATAGTATTTTCATTTTTTGCTTTAAACTATATATATTATTTATTTTTTATAAATATCTATGACTAATCCGGTTGTAAAACTATATACTTGAGGTGTTTTTTAGATAGTATTTTCATTTATTTTTTGCTTTAAACTATACTAGGTTGTCACCCGGGAACTTCTCGGGTAGGAAAATTTGATTTACATTAATTGTAAGTTTATATTATAAATAAAATAAATACAAAGTGATAAATTTCCTCTTGATAATTTTTATGATAGCGGGTCATCCATTTAACCAGTTATTTGTGTGTAAAAAAACCTGTGGACTGAGGATGTGACTGTGGTCGTGAGAACTTTGAAATAACTAATTGAGCGTCCGACATTTAGTTAAGAAAGGGTTACAATTGTATAACCTTGTAGCTAAAATAAAACCATACATAAAAACAATCAAAAACCAAGATCCATCATGAGCGTTTTTTTTTATTTTTTTATTTATCAAAGAATTCTAATCATTACTCATTAGGTCATGATCTTTAAATACTTATCTGTAACCCATCTTAAGCTCTTTTTAATTGACCCTTTGACTTTTCCTTCCATTGTATAAGCCTTGTAGCTAGCGACCCTTTTCTTCCTCTGCAATTCAGGGTCACTAAAGCTCCAACCTTTTGACGTTGACCCGTTTGTTGACTTGCTCTTGTATTTTGGAATGTTGTGATCCATTTGGGCTTGAGAACTTCTGAAATCTTGAACATTTGTGTTGTTGTAAGGCTGTATTTGTGTCCCATTTGCATAGTAGGATTTAGATCTCAAATCTTCCATTTGACTTATTTCCTCTTTCTCTCTCTAGAAACTTGTTTTTCTCTCTCTAGAAATAAGCATGCATGCATATATACAGAATATGGTTTGTGGTGGAGATTGGGTTCATGGGTTGAATCCAGTTTGATGAGATTTTGTGTGGATTTGACCCACTGTTGTTTTTGTTTATAGTCTGTGTGGAGATACGGGAAATTTTTTCTTGAGATTATTTATATAATATTTTAATTTCAGTTGATTGAGGCTCACCTTTTCTGTGTTTCTTTAAAATATTCAGTCACTCTTTTAATTTTTTCTAGAAAAAAATTGTATTATGTTAGCAACCAGAGAATTTATTGTATTAATGTGGGAGAACCAAACTTGCACTTTTAACATCAAGCAGGCTTTAGTGGTGTGACGCACATGGACACATCAGCCAATAGGAGCGCTAAACACCGCGCGGAAGGGGCGCCAAAGGGGTATTAAGGGCTTGGGTGTGAAAATGATAACAGGCATGAAGGGCTTCGCTATGGATGTGTGGATTTTTTTTCAGCCAAAGAAAACCCTCCAAATGGAGGAGGGGGGGGGGGGGGGGGGGGGGGTGGTACGAGTTTCAATAAATATAGCCGCATTTCTGGTTTTTATCATATATATGTATAAAATGTGATGTGAAATTCATAGTTATTATTACTACTACTTCAGTTTGATTACTTATACAACTATAAGTATGCAAGAAAAGTTGGCTTACGTTACGTTGGACTCATAATAAAATACCCAAAATATATTCTTAAACAAAAGTAATAGTAAAATCACATTAAGAATACACCAATCTTACCTGCAAAAGTAACTGCAATAAATCATATTCTAGTTTTGAGGGATATTTATTTGGTGTTGACTTTTCTATTCATCAAGTCATGGTAGTAGAGTAACACAGACATGGGTTGACCAAGAATGCAAAAAAAGCACCAGAACATCATGTTTCCCACCTGAAAACAAAAAAACCAAAACAAAAAATGCCCCTTTATACTATATATAAAGGTGCGAAAATGGGTGGTCCTGATTGGTTAACGGGTCAAGGTGGGTTAAAACCAGAAGAAATAGTTTTTATGTACTTGTTAAAACAGGCGGGTCAGATTGGGCTGGTTCGGCCAACATTTTCTGTTATTTGTCAAATAATTAATGTATTAAATTAAATATGAATACAAAATACAATCTAGATTAAACCAATTAACGTGGTCGACCAATTGACCCGTAATCAATTAAGTGCAACCCAAAAATTACTTGCTTCCATATATAGGAATGGGTTATAATTAGCAGCTCTAGACTGAATATTGTTAACAGATACTAGAAATCAATTACGTACCATCGAATTCTGGAACTTGCGTTGCAAGAAATCTGTGACCAACGCCAATGGCACCTGATGCAATAAGAACAGATGGGAAGGTCAAACTGGTTGGGTAACGAGCCAATAAAAAGTTTGGTTTGATACTGGTCAGTTTTATTAGGGTGAAGGGAGTGGTTAAACGGGTGAAAGTGGCAAACTTCAAAATCGACCAATCAGAGTGTGCCATGTCAATCAGTGTGAAGAGTTTAAACTTTGGCGAAAAATGTTGGCAGTGGTTAAACAGTTGAAAGTGGTAAACTTTATATATACATACACACACATCAACACATACACACACACATCAATCATCATCATTCTATCTTTCCCGAATCGGTGATGCATCCCCGCTTGTTCAAGTTTGCCGAGCGACAAAGGAGGCCGGCGGCGGTGTTGCCGCGCGGCAAACTCCTTTGCCGTCGAGTTCACCGCTCCACTCCCTTTACCCTTACTAGCAAGGTTATGTACTTATGTTGACCCACAAACACTTCTTTTTCATCCAATTTTCAAACTTTTTTTATAGAGTAAGATGCCATTTTCGTCCCTGAGGTTTGGCCAGTTTTGCGACTTTCGTCCAAAGTTTTGTTTTCCCGCATCTGAATCCAAAAGGTTTGAAATCTTGCCATTTTCATCCGGCTCGTTAACTCCATCCATTTTTCTTTGCTAAGTCAGGGGCATTTCCGTCTTTTTCGTTAACTTTAAGGACAATTCAGTCTTTTTTCAGGGGTATTCAGTCTTTTTACATAAAGTGAAAAAGACTGAATTGCTTAAGTTAGCAAAAGAGACGGAAATACCCCTGACTTAACGGAGAGAAATGGATGGAGTTAACAAGCTGGATGAAGATAGCTTTTGAGCAACTTTCAACACTGTGTGTCATTATCGTAAGCTTCTTATTCACATTATATAGAGCAAAGTGAATAAAAAAAGAATGTGACCTGAAGCATGATCCCAAGAAAGGCCCAAAACTTAAAAATATGGCAGGGAACAGCAATACAAAGCTGGTGAATATAAAAACATAATCGAATGTTAACATTAACTGATTTAAAGAATCAGTTTGAAGTAATAATGTGAAAATCTTTTTAAATAAGGAAAATAATATTAAGTGATATATACCTCATGGAACACTGCAGACATAAAGAATGCAATCAAATGGGCACCTCCCTGAATCCAAGTGTCTCATATTTCAAAACTTTATAATACGAATTACGAAATATCAAGTTCATGGTAGTTTATACTTTATATCATGAACTTGATATGTCAAATGATATAAAACAACTTTGTTACCTTGGGTATTCCAATCCGTAAGCATGGAAAATATATATGACGCACCATCCATTTATGAACAGGCTGCAAAAAAATGAAATATATAGGGCGCGATCGTATTTTTATAGAAAAATGTTTAGCATTAAGCTTACCATATTCCAAAGTCTCCAGTACTAAAAGCAGCACCAACACAATAGATGCACAAAAGCAAGTCAGCAACTAGTTTGTAGCAAATGGAATCTCAAAATAGTTGTTTTTTTTTTTTTTTTTTTTGTTAAAAAGAATTCTGAAAAACGTGTACCTCGTCTACTGTTTGTGCATTCCACCAATCTTTATAGAACTCACGGTCACCAAAACGAAGAACTTCAGCAAGTATATTTAACCTATATTAGCAGCATTGTTTGTAATATAACTAGCACAATGCTGAACAAGAACAATAGTAGAAATAGTATGCAAAACAGAAGAAAAAAATAGTAAATAAAAGAAGGCTTACCAAAGGTGAAAAAAACAATAAAACATACACAGCCAAACGTATAGATTTGGAACTGAAAGCTTCAAAACACGTTCTATAGCGTATAAAAAGTCCCCTTTTAGTGGATGCCGCGAGTTTCTAACAATGGGGTTAATATACTGCATACAAACTTGATAATGTTACAATAAGGTTGAAATTACAGGTGGTGATTTCGACTTGTTTACTTATGGACAGACCGATACTGGCTCAGTTTTGCCTCAAATTGGTGAAATGGTTTATATAAAAATAATGTAGCTAAAAGCTGAAAAAGTCAACGGGTTGAAGTCGCCCAAAATCGTTTTACCTAAAGATTCAAAGTTCAAACTATTATTGTATTGATATTAGACTAATGGGTATGGGGGTCGGCTAGCCCCGGCTAGGTCCGGCGCCGAGCCCCCACACCGCCCCCCTTAGCCCCGGCCCGGCTCAATCGTCTCTCCTCAGCCGACTTGGACGTGGCCCCACATTCAAAAACTAGCCGTTTGAACGGCTATTTTCTTAAAAAAAAAAAAAAAAAAAACATTTTTCAATTTAAATAACCCTCTATCTCATCCATTTTTCTATAAAAACTCTCCCATTTTCACCATTTTTCCCCACTTTCAACCCACAACCCTCTCATTTTTATACCATTTTCTCTCCACTTTTATAAAAAAAAATTACGTTTTCATCCACAATGCCATCTAATTCTTGGTGGTCCTCGTCTTCGGATGAGGAAGAGGAGATGTTTATCGCGAACATTGTGCTACGGGCGGCGGAGATTCTTATCGAGGAGGAAGAGGAAGACGAAGAGGAAGACGTCTCGTCTGAAAGCGTTATTACCACACGAATACGGGTTAACAGAGACCGCCAAGGTTTATCATTAATAAATTTTATTATCCTTATTTCTTCGTATTTATATATTTTTTACGACAGGAGCGCACGAGAAATTGGTGAACGATTATTTTTCGGATGCACCCCTTTACAATGCCGAGATATTCAGACGCAGATTCCGAATGAGTCGTCGGTTATTCACACGGATTGCTGATGATTTGGCGGGGCTAGACCCGTTTTTCACGCAACGACCCGATGCTCGCGGTTATGAAGGGTTCACCACGTTACAAAAGTGTACCGCGGCCATTCGCCAACTGGCGTACGGGACAGTGGCCGACGCTTTGGATGAATACTTACAAATGTCGGCAAGAACTACGCGGGAATGTTTGTATAGGTTTTGCCGTAATGTGGTGAAACTGTATAGCAAAAAATATTTGCGTAAACCAAACGTGTATGATGTTCAGCAGTTGTACCAAGCTCATGAAGCAAGGCTATAGCGCCTCTAAGACATCGAACGTGCTTTTGGTGTCTTACGAAAAAAATGGGCCATCCTTGAACAACCGGCACGTGCGTTCACACCGAAGAGGTTGCGCCTTTGTATGTACGCTTGCATTTTGCTCCATAACATGATAATTGAAGACGAAGGTCGGGCAATTTGTGAGTATGATGAGAATGCATCATACGGGAATACTGTCCCGGTAGATCCGCCACAACAGGATTTAAACTCGTTCTCGCTAACCAACGACTTCACGCATGCAAACCTTCAACAGGATTTGGTAGAACATATTTGGAACAACTTTAACGTAGCGGACGGTGTCGAGGACGAAGACGAAGACGAGTAGTTATTTTTAGGTTATGTAATTTTTTATTTTATTTTTTCGGTAATTTTTTTTTTTTAGGAAATGTAATTTTTTTTTATGTTATGAAATGAAATTATTTATGTTGTTTTATGTTCTATTTTTTAATTTTTATAAAGTTTTTATTAAGTTAATAAATTAAAACTTAGAAAATTATAAAATAATGAGGTGGGGCCCCATCCCCCACGAGCCTCCATCCCCCTCAAAACTCATGGAGGCCCATCCCCCACGAGCCGCCTACGTGGCGCCTACGTGGAGGCTCATCCCATTTGGGATGGGCCAAACCATACCCTTTAGTCTTATTCTTGTAACCCTAACTAATTAGTATGTATAATAAAAAGCTATAAAAGAGTAAAATGTCATTTTTGTCCCTAAGGTTTGGCCAGTTTTGCGACTTTTGTCCAAAGGTTTTTTTCTTTTTTGCATCTTGATCTAAAAGGTTTGAAATCTTGCCATTTTCATCCGGCTCGTTAACTCCATCCATTTTTCTCGGTTAAGTTAGTACAAGGTTGTACATAAAGTGAAAAAGACCGAATTGCCCTGTAAGTTAACAAAAAAGACGGAAACACCCCTGACTTAACAGAGAAAAATGGATAGAGTTAACGATCTGGATGAAAATGGCAAGATTTCAAACCTTTTGGATCCAAATGCAAAAAAAAAAAAAAAAAAAACCTTTGGACAAAAGTCGCAAAACTGGCCAAACCTCAGGGACGAAAATGACATTTTACTCGCTTTAAAATGAACAAAAAGTGTTAGCGAGTCAACCCAACTTTGTCGGGCCCATTTTGAACAAAACTAAAAATGGTTCGTCTCCACCCAAACCCAAATTATGACCCGTTACCCAACAGGCCCATCATACTCGGTAAATCCCACCAATAGGCTAAGGGAGGGTCTGCGGAGGGTAAGATGTAGACAGCCTTACCTCTACCCCGTAGGAATAGAGTGGCTGCTTCCAATGAGACCCCCAGCTCCATAGTAGTTTTGCATCAAGCCTTGAACATAAGGTAACTCTCGGCAAAAAGGCCGATTAGTGCATGTACCCCCTTGTCTTTCAGCTATCAACGCCACTACATGATGCATGATTAACCGTCCCCCGCTTTTAACGTTATTTTCACGAAATTAGTAAAATAATGTTAAAATTAGTGCAATTTCACTTTTGCCCCCCGAGGGCCCACACATATATACATTATATGTGCACACCACAAGCGGGGCGCTAATCTTGCCCCCTATAATTGCAATGCATAAATACAAAAGCAAAGAGGATGAGATCCCGAAATATTTAACATTTTATTAGAAAACTTACTTGTTCAATTATAAATCCCATCACCCCTGTAAATATTATGAATTTGATCGTCTGCCTTAACACCCAACCCTTTCGGATACATGTGGTGCGGGGATAGGTTATCTGCAAGTAAAAAATACTAGTTGATTTTTTTTACAATATTGTTAGGATGATGATTAATAATTATAGTTAATGAAAGGTGTTATGTACCTGGTAACATAATGTGGGAGCAACCATGAAGTACGCCAAACTATTAAAGTTGACATCATAAAAGTACTCGATATTTGAAGATGCAGATTTCTCTTTCTCCTGACACGGTAGAGTGATTTGCGAAATTTTTTCCACGAATTATCATTAAAGGTGATCATGTCGTATAATTGTTATAAATTTAGTTACCTTATCAGCTGAGTTCACTAGCATGCGCATATCATAATTTGCATGCACAAAAGATACCAACTTCAACCAATTTACACAAGCAAACAACATCAGTGTCACGCCTGATAGAACGGCAGAATCAAACCTGCAAAACTTTAAACACATACTTAAGAATGATTCATGCATTTACTATTATCTAACTATATAATTTACCATACTGTAATTATAAATAAAAAAAAAAACCTTGTATACGCAATTATAAGCAACTAGTACACTAACCTCATGATCATAAAAACTGGATACAGAATGGCTATTGTAGTTATTATAATATGAAGAGTGATAGCAGCCTACAAGTGTACATCAAGTACAGAATATCATGAACCGGTGATTCTTTTACGAATGAACATCGTTTGGAAATTAAAACGATGTACTTACAGAGTCGGCTATACGTTTGGCCCATGCAAATTTCTCAACGATGTATGCAGCAAGTGGGAAGACTGGAAGTGACAGACTACAAGAAAAAAACACAAAACGCTTTATTTAGCTTACAACCCACATAAGAGAAGTGGATAGTAAACTTTTCAAACACCATTACCAGCACATAAGAAGTGGCCAGTCTCTCAATGATCTTGAACTAAACCAAAAATTTGCATTGATCAATAAACCATACTGTAAAAGTAATATAGATTAATCGAACAGCAAAGTGGAAAACGTAAAATATAAAGTTAAGATCAACACAGGCACCTTCATAAGATTTTCAATGATGAGCCTGCTGTTTACAGCAACAAGCACCACTATGCAGAGGTTAAATAGGCCTGCATGACTCTGCTAAAACTTTCTAATCAGACAATTCAGTTATAAGATCAGATCATAATAACGGTAATAAATAAAAATTATGTAAGTATGTGGAATCATAAGTTCCAAACACATTTTGCTATAAATGTAATCTACAGGTTTATCTCCTATTATTCTTACAATCAACTCATTTAATCTAAATCAAGCACAAAACCTAAGGCTAACACGCATATAGACACACATGCAAGCAATAACACCACGCATAAGCCACGAAAAACCTAAGCTGTTAAAACAAGGATCTAATACAAAACCGTATCATCCTCCTAAAAGTCCTTAACCTTAATCCTATGTAACTCCTATCTTAGACCATATCCTCAGAGAGAGACGATACGCATAATGCACAAAACCGGAGGCTAAACAAGCAATTGAAGAAGCAGACTATATATAAATTGAATTTCACTATCTTAGAAGTCCGAAAGAAGAATTAGATTGTAATGACAGCAGCAAATAAACCTAATGTATTACCGGATTTTGAAGGTAGATTATAAGAAAACCTGTTTAAAAATGGCGTCAGAGCTGAGAGGAGACTCTTTGATTCGGTTATGAGCAGGAGTGCAGGGGCGATAGGCGTAATGCATGACGGTTCTTCTCCGATCGTTTTCACCGTTTGGCTTCCGGTGAGCAACAGCGATCTGGTCATTACTATTGAAATCGACATCCGGTGATGGTGAAGAAGAGGAATCCGATGTTCCGTCAGCGGCGTTTGTGATCGGACGCCTACGTACGTCGGATGACATCCTATGATCCTGACGTCTACTAAACCCTGATTCTGATATGTTAATCGAGTGGAAGAAGGTGAAATAGGGTACGTATCAGAAACGGTTACTCAAGCTGACAAAACTATAACGGTGGATTCAAGTCCCATTTCTTCGAATTTTTCAATACAAACAAACATATATAAAACGGAATAAAGTGTCATACTTGTACCAAGTACCAACTTTCATTGCACGTTAACTCGTCCGTTAATGATTCAAATTTGCCGTTAGGTTACATAGATTCGGGTTATAAACTGTCAATGACAGGACTAAAAACGTGGCTAAAGGGACTCAATCCTCTAAACTTGTTTATAATAGATATAACTAACTGGATTACCCGTGCTATGCGTGCGGGGGCTTGATTCTCGCAAAATTTAAATCGAAACATAATATGAATGCAAACGGTAAAAAGTATAGGGTTGATGGTAATTAAAAAAAAACATTTAAGAAAATCACTAAATGACAAAAAAGATACTATTTGCAAACTATAAAAAGGGTAATTAAAAAATTATAAAAAAAACAATTAACAAAACCACTAAATGACAAAAAAGATACTATTCATCAAGTTGCTAATTGGTAATTTATATATGAGGAGGAGTTGGGTAGAAAGTAATTTTTTTCCTAGAAAGTCTAGGAATCAATCAGGATGCGACACGTGACATTGAAGGATTTTAACTAGAAGGGCAATTATGTACTTTCACAATCTATTTTTATATTAGGAAATTATCTTCAATAACTAACTATCCATAATGAAACCGATTTGCTCCATAAATTTCGGAATTTTTTGTTTTCGATTTCTGATCTCACTTAATATCAATCATTCCTTCGTTTTCTTGCTCACAAGATTCATCGCTGATCATATTTTTATACGGAGAGAAAAATCATGGCATCTGGAATCTATCAGCATGTTCTTGGTACTGTGTTTTAACAGTTAGAGGGTTAAAGTCAATGTTTTTATAGATCCCACAATATGAATGATGTTTGGTAACGCTGGAGGATTTCTTGACATTGTGTTTTAACAGCAAGCAGATTAATACAGTAGTGTTTTAGCATTCTTGTTGGTAATGCTGGAGGATTTCTTGACGCTGTGTTTTACCATTCATGCTGGTAATGCTGGAGGATTTCTTGACATTGTGTTTTAACAGCAAGCAATTTGATACAGTTGTGTTTTAGCATTCATGTTGGTAATGCTGAAGGATTTCTTGACGCTTTGTTTTACCATCCATGCTGGTAATGCTGGAGGATTTCTTGGCATTGTGTTTTAACAACAAGCAGTTTGATACCGTTGTGTTTTAGCATTCATGCTGGTAATGCTGGAGGATTTCTTGACGCTGTGTTTTACCATTCATGCTAGTAATGCTGGAGGATTTCTTGACATTGTGTTTTAACAGCAAGCAGTTTGATACCGTTGTGTTTTAGCATTCATGCTGGTAATGCTGGAGGATTTCTTGACGCTGTGTTTTACCATTCATGCTGTTACGATGTGTGACATTTGTCACGATGTATGTTCTTGATGTTGTGTTTCTTCATAAATGATAAAAGGAAGAGAGAGAGACGAGAGAGAGAGAGAGAGAGAGAGAGAAAATCGCAAGAAATGTGGGGTGGTTATGGAATGATAGTTATTTCCATATTTAAAACAAGCTAAATGACATATCTACCCCTAAGTAATTAAATAATCCTATTTTTAAGACACACTGATGTGCGTTAGGTGTGATAGGTTTTTAATGTATATTTTAAGCCCTTTAACACTTTTTTGCCAAGTTTTAAATTTATAAAACACGATATTTACTAACACTAACCACACATATGGGCAAGTGTACCCATCGTGAGCGTAGTATAGTGTTGGTAAGATACCGAGGTCGTCCAAGGACATAAGAGCTTTTAATACTGGTTTATCCTCAACGTCTAATCAAATTAAAAGTTTAGAAAAAGGTTTTTAAATAAGAAAAATAAAACTAACTAAAATGCTGAAAAATAAAAATAAAAATAAAAACAGATAGACAAGATGAATCACTTGAATCCGACTCGTGTTTAGTGTAACCTTTGATTATTTCCGCACTTTTGCACTTTTCAAGAGATTATCTTAGTTATTATAGTAGGCCCCTCTTCTGAAGGTGACGTTACCCTCAACCCAGTAGTTTGAGTCAGCAAGGATACAATCCTAAAGGGTTGGATTATTGAAAGATAATTAATTAAGTTATTAATGCATATTGTGGTAGGCCCCTCTTCTGGAGGTGACGTTACCCTCGGCTAAGTAGTCTGAGTCAGCAGGGATACAGTCCTAAGTAGCCGGGTTAAAGTATTAATAGTAGTTTACATATGAGGGGATCAAGGAGTTCGGACCCCCGCCATCCAATACCAGTGGGTATTGAAGGAAGTCCTACTAAAGTTGACCCAGGTCCTTGCAGGATCTATACACTGAACAAGGCAAGACTCTTACTAAACCGTTCCCTTAACCCCCGACCAGGTAGCCAATATACCTCCATATAGACCGTGGAGATATGAATGGTGAAAATATTTTATTTTATATAGACAGTAAAATAATGCCAAGACACCACAGACAAACGATAAGAAAGACTCACCTTCAACATAAGAAACTAGTTATTAAAGTCATTAATACAGAACCAAATCAAAAGTGCGAAAAGATTAAAAATAAAAAGTATTACACTAGACACTTGTCTTCACCAAGTGATGTAAGAGACTTAGGCAAACATGGCCTTTGATTGTCAAGAACTCTTACGATCAATCTTGGATCCCGAGACTACTCACACACTCTATGATGGATGATGAATGATGGTGGTGGATGATGGTGTGTGGTGGTGGTGGAGTGTGGGTGAAGTGTGAGAGAGGTGGTTTGCCAAGGGATGGTTGCAAATGAGCCAAGCATCCCTATTTATAACCTGCACAGAAGCCCGGACACGGCCCCGTGTCCACCCATCTTCTATGTCTTCATTAATTGCAGTTTGTCTGCATTAGTTGACCACGCCCCCGTGTCCGCTGAGCACGACCCCGTGTGCAGAAGCGTATCTGTACTATCAAGATTTTCCTAGATTCTGCGAATCTTAGAGTTGACCATGGCCACGTGTCCGCTGGGCACGCCCCCGTGGTGGGTGATAGAAGCTTCTACAACTTTGTCTTTTCTGCAGACACTTGGGCACGCCCCCGTGCTCAGTGAGCACGGGGCGTGTTCAGCCTTCGGTTCTCTTGTTTTTGCTCTAGAGGATATTGTCGAGGGGTCGGGCATGCCACGTTTATTCCTTTTCTTGTATTTATGCTGGATTTGGCTGCATTTTTGCTTCTTTTGTTCATTTAAGCTCTTTTAACCCTGAAAATACAAAAGGAAGACAAAAGCACACTTTTTCCAACATTAGTACTAAAAAAGGGTTAGTTTTATGCCTCATTTGATGTAATTTATATGTTGCATTTTGCACACATCAAATACCCCCACACTTGAATCTTTGCTTGTCCTCAAGCAAAACTCTTTATAATGTGGCTTACACTCCCAAATGGAATGGGTAGAAGAGAAGGTTTTGGGCTTGTCATAGAGTGTCGGGATTTCCAAGATTCTTTATTAGGTTTTATTTTTATTTTATTTACAATTCTATTTGTCATGATTTATTTAAAACTTTTCATAAAATAAATTACTTATTAGGGCATAACATGCCTTTTTAAAATTCCATTTATATACAAGTTCACATACCTCACGGGGGATCACTCAACACTCGGCCGAAGATGTATTTTTGTGAAACACTCGAGAGCGGCATGGAACTTACTTCTTCCATATGCTTGCCAAGTAATCAATCCTCCTCATTTTTAACTAAAAACCTTTGTAAATATCAAGAGGACTTTTGGGGGAAGGGTTAGGCTTGGGTTAAAGGTAGGTGGTTTGGTTAGTGGTTAGTAGAAAAGGGCGAAAGGCGTAAAAAGCATCGGTTTTCATAAGACTTTTTTTTTATTTTTTATTTGATGAAACAATTATTTAAACAAAGTTCTTTTTGATAAACTTGTTTGTTTATTTCTTTTGGCTTCATCATCATATTTTTTTATAAGAAAGTCATAAGAGAAACCGAGCTTTGTTACTAAAATAAAGGGTTTAAAATGAAAAAGGGTTTTGGTGGGTAAAAGGGGTGTTTGGGTTAAGAAATGAAAAGGTTTAGGCTCAAAGGGGTTAACTAGGGGGATTTTGGGTAGGTGGTAAAAAAAGAAAAATAATGGTGTAGAAATAAAAAAAAGGGTTAGTCCTAATGCCTCCATCATTTACTTACTTGGGTTTAAGTTGGTAAGGACCGGGAATGTATTGTCGTGGCAAGTTCTAGAGTCGTAAGAACCAAGCGGCTATTCACACAAGAAACGAAAAATGAGCATTTAGTTTAAAGATGTGTATTTGTATGCTCAATAAAGGCTCAAAACTCACTTTTTGTGGGAATGGGTTTTTATGTGATCAAGTATATATAATCAAATTTTAACTACATTTGTCATGCCGTTTCATAATTTTCTTATGTTGGTTCTTTTTATCACGACGCTATCGGTTGTAAATTTGTAAAAATATAACCTTTTTAGAATTTGAAATTCCCAAATTAAACCTAGACAAGTAAAAAAAATGAAAATTTTTGAAAAAAATTTGGGGTGTTTAGCGGTTCCAATAGAGTTTTGTGTAAGGCTTGTAATTAGGACTTGCAAAATTCAAGGTTTTAGCATCCCCCCCCCCACACTTAAATTACACATTGTCCTCAATGTGTCCCAAAAATAAGTTTTTAGGTTGATTGAATGTGTAAAAAGATGTGAAAAAAGAAAAATTTTATGTTACTGGGCGTCTGGACACGGCCCCGTGGTGTCCGGGCACGGCCCTGTGTTCAGATTGCCAGTAACATAAAATAAAATAAATTAACAGAAGGCTGGACACGGGGGCGTGTTCAGTGAGCACGCCCCGTGTCCAGTACCTGAACTGGGCATTTTTCTGCAGATGGTTGAGCACGGGTCGTGTTGGATGAGCACGGCCCCGTGCTGAACTTGCTGTAATGAAGAAAAATCGTCGGGTGGCCCTGTTTTTGTGCATGGGGTGCTGGTGCAAGTTTCCCTTGGTATCCATCACCATCCCGAGTGTGCTTTACCCATTACATCATCATCCAAACACCAAATTACTTAAAACCATCATTCATTCAAATAGAGAAAGTTACATAATATTCCTAGTAAATTAAAATTCTAGATAAATAGGTCAAAAGAAACACAAGGAGTCTAAACCAAGAAGTTCTAGCCTAAAGTTTATTCTATTAGAAAAATTTCCGAAAAGATAATTCTCTCGGTTTGATAAGGCTCGAAAAAATTCTTCCTCCGGACATGGGTTACTCATACGTCGGCAAGCCATTCCTCTATCTCCCTTGGGAGAAGAAAGGCGGGCTCATTTGCATCAGTTTGAGGGGGTGCAATCTCCACCGGGACTTCTTGTAAATCTTCAAGAGGAGGCTCCGCGGGGATGTCATCCCATCTGGTGGGATTATTGACTCCAAGTGCTAGGTTCTAATCCTCTTGAGGGAGGATTGGCTCCATGGGAGGCATCACAAGAATGTTCAACCTCTGGTGCAAGAGGTTGATTTCTTGAAAACTGTTTTCCAACCCCACCGTAAGATAATTTATACGGTCTATTAGGACCTCCTATACCGATGTCATCTCATCTAGAGCTTCACGTAATGCCATCACGTAGCGTACGAGAGTTGCTTCAATTGAGGACCTCCGATCTCTTCGACTGTTTCTGGAATGTGCCGACGAAGTTCCACTGTTTTGGCTTGACATTCTACGAAAACAAACTGAAAAGAGTTCATTTTAATGAAATAGTAACCTCGGACACGGCCCCATGCTCAACGAGCACGGCCCCGTGTTCACCTTTCTGCAGATTTTTGGCACAAGGAATCTTGGAGTTTCAAATTATTTTACCAACTTAAGAAGCGTTTTTGAGCAGAAATAACTTAAAACAATGTTGTAAAACTTATTTTTAACAAGATTCCTTGAATAAAAACCTAACAAACATCACAATAAAGCTTGGAACCATGGTGATCTCAAGCTCTAATGGAGGTGTTGAGGTGAAAAAATGAAGAAGAAAGGAATGGACAAGAGAGGAAAGGACAAGATGGTTGTTGAGAACCTTCTTTTAGAAAATACCTAGGATGGTATGTGTGAAGATCTCACCAAATCTCTGTCCCTGGAATGGTCCAAATGTGCAGGATTCTTGGCTGCATTTATAGAAAACGACAGCACGCTGCACACGGCCCGTGTCGGCTGGACACGGCCCCGTGTGCAGACGAAGCCCTGACACATTTTGTCCATATTCTGACAAAAAGTCAGAAAGGAATCTTTGGGTGGACACAGGGGCGTGCTGACCTGGACCCGGCCCCGTGTCTAGAGGCTGTTTATGAAGTTTCGTCTATTTCTAAGGAACTTATCCGGATCGGGCGGTTCCTTGCTGGATGGAACAACCCCAAAGTGCCTGAGATACCTTAGTTGCTCTAGATTAAGACGAGAATGCAATAGGTTGTCGGTGAGGGTGATTCCTATTCTAAATATAGGTGGACAAGTCCAACCCTTTCCCGGGCTCTCGTTAAAGAAGGTGTATGCCGAATCGCTCAGGTCTATGTATGCACCGAACGAAGTCGATGGGGAGTCCTTCACGGCACAATCGACACAGGGACGACTATCGCTCAAGTCCTCACTAGAGTTAGAGGTGATTTCGGGAACAACGAAGTTGTTTTTATTCGAATGTGATCCCAATAATTCTTCTTGGGTATCTTCTTGAGGGAAATTAATGGAATCCATTTCAAGTTCCTTTACCCAATTAAGAATTAAATCTTCCAATTGAAATAATTCGTCAAGAAGCATTTCTCCTAGAAGATTCGATTGGGAGCATTCGAGGGAGAGATATGGATTATTTTTACTTTCGCCCCTCTTAAGGCTACAGGAAAACAATGGGTCTATATAATTGGGCTTATAATTTAGAAAATAACATTCTAAATATTTATGAGGGCCGCCACATATTTGACACCACATACCATAAGAGTGCCGAAAGTAAAAAATATCAGTATCACTCATGTTTGTGTCAGAAGTTACCAACCGTCGGGATCTTACGGTTCTGTTTTCAGTAACTGAAACTCGGGCACGGGGCATGTTGAGTGGGCACGGCCCCGTGTTCAGCTTACTGTCTGACTTAAAATAGGATTGCCAGTTCCAAGGATTGGGCACGGGGGCGTGTTCAGCGGGCACGACCCGTGCTGAGTTCTGCAGAAGCTGAAAAATTAAGAAAAATCCTAAAAAAATAGAAAAATAAGAAAAAACGATTAGGCCGTTGATTCCTAACTTTCTTAAAATCCTTGTGTCCCCGGCAACGGCGCCAAAAACTTGATGTGCGTTAGGTGTGATAGGTTTTTAATGTATATTTTAAGCCCTTTAACACTTTTTTGCCAAGTTTTAAATTTATAAAACATGATATTTACTAACATTAAACACACATATGGGCAAGTGCACCCATCGTGAGCGTAGTATAGTGTTGGTAAGATACCGAGGTCGTCCAAGGACACAAGAGCTTTTAATACCGGTTTATCCTCAACGTCTAATCAAATCAAAAGTTTAGAAAAAGGTTTTTAAATAAGAAAAATAAAACTAACTAAAATGCTGAAAAATAAAAATAAAAATAAAAACAGATAGACAAGATGAATCACTTGAATCCGACTCGTGTTTAGTGTAACCTTTGATTATTTCCGCACTTTTGCACTTTTTAAGAGATTATCTTAGTTATTGTAGTAGGCCCCTCTTCTGAAGGTGATGTTACCCTCAACCCAGTAGTTTGAGTCAGCAAGGATACAATCCTAAAGGGTTGGATTATTGAAAGATAACTAATTAAGTTATTAATGCATATTGTGGTAGGCTCCTCTTCTGGAGGTGACGTTACCCTCGGCTAAGTAGTCTGAGTCAGCAGAGATACAGTCCTAAGTAGCCGGGTTAAAGTATTAATAGTAGTTTACATATAAGGGGATCAAGGAGTTCGGACCCCCGCCATCCAATACCAGTGGGTATTGAAGGAAGTCCTACTAAAGTTAACCCAGGTCCTTGCAGGATCTATACACTGAACAAGGCAAGACTCTTACCAAACCATTCCCTTAACCCCCGACCAGGTAGCCAACATACCTCCATATAGACCGTGGAGATATGAATGGTGAAAATCTTTTATTTTATATAGACAGTAAAATAATGCCAAGACACCACGGACAAACGATAAGGAAGACTCACCTTCAACATAAGAAACTAGTTATTAAAGTTATTAATACAGAACCAAATAAAAAGTGTGAAAAGATTAAAAATAAAAAGTATTACACTAGACACTTGTCTTCACCAAGTGATGTAAGAGACTTAGGCAAACATGGCCTTTGATTGTCAAGAACTCTTACGATCAATCTTGGATCCCGAGACTACTCAAACACTCTATGATGGATGATGGATGATGGTGGTGGACGATGGTGTGTGGTGGTGGTGGAGTGTGGGTGAAGTGTGAGAGAGGTGGTTTGCCAAGGGATGGTTTGCAAATGAGCCAAGCATCCCTATTTATAGCCTGCATAGAAGCCCGGACACAGCCCCGTGTCCATTGAGCACGGCCCCGTGTCCACCCATCTTCTCTTTCTTCATTAATTGCAGTTTGTCTGCATTAGTTGACCACGCCCCCGTGTCCGCTGAGCACGACCCCGTGTGCAGAAGCGTATCTGTACTATCAAGATTTTCCTAGATTCTGCGAATCTTAGAGTTGACCACGGCCCCGTGTCCGCTGGGCATGCCCCCGTGGTGGGTGATAGAAGCTTCTACAACTTTGTCTTTTCTGCAGACACTTGGGCACGCCCCCGTGCTCAGTGAGCACGGGGCGTGTTCAGCCTTCGGTTCTCTTGTTTTTGCTCTAGAGGATGCTGTCGAGGGGTCGGGCATGCCACGTTTATTCCTTTTCTTGTATTTATGCTGGATTTGGCTGCATTTTTGCTTCTTTTGTTCATTTAAGCTCTTTTAACCCTGAAAATACAAAAGGAAGACAAAAGCACACTTTTTCCAACATTAGTATTAAAAAATGGTTAGTTTTATGCCTCATTTGATGTACTTTATATGTTGCATTTTGCACACATCACACACATATTACCAAAATGTCACCAAGATGATCTCAACCATTAAACACACCCATTGGATGGCCCAGATCGCTTTCTAGACTTTATAGGAAAAACACACTTTCCGCAGGATCCCGCTCTTTATATATATAGGAAAATTGGTTTTTAATAAACCAACCTTTGTCCCGTTGGTAAATAATAATCTTACTTACGTAATTGGTATACAATAATCTTACCTATCAACATGTTGGTACTCAATGAACTTCCGTTAATTTTTTTTAACTGAAGTTAATTTTTAAGTTTTATTTATTACACAAAAAGTCCCTGTAGTTGTAATTTACTAGTTTTAACTATTTTATAAAACAAAAAAACCTCAAGTGTCACACCCCCAAAATACCACCTACGGAAACCCCGCTAGGCGTGTGACGAACCAATAACGAGCCACTAATCATGTTGAACTCATATCAAATTTAAAAATGAAATTGCCAATTATTAATGAAATGTACCAACAATGAGTTTAATGAAATCCAACAAGTTCAGCGGAAGCAATAAGTAAATCAAGTTTAAATGTTTCAAAGCAAGTATGTAAGGTCAACAATCACATCATGAGTTTCCAATCAGCTCGACACATGACCACTCCAGCTACTTCAGACAGCAAGTTCCAAATCCAAGTAATCTAACGACCTGCGAGCATGCAACAAGTGTATCAGACAAAGCTGGCGAGTTCATAGTTTATGAAAACGTTAGTTACCAAGTGTTTAGTTTAATCCATTGAATTTAATGTTGATAATATCCCGAATCACATAATCAACAATCACAAGTTTCATGATAATCACATACTCTTAGTTTATCAAAACAAGTCATAACTCCTGCTTAACGTAGATCTAGTGATTCAACATCACATAGAGTTATCAATTAACTATCCGTAAGAAACATTCAATTCGGATAACACGAAACATCACATAGAATCCTAGTTCATATTCAGCACCCATATATTCGTAACGATACCGAGCTTTGCAAACATTACATCATATTTATTCCTTCACTAATAAACATATCAATTAACAAGTATATCTTCGGCCAAGTGTGTCAAGAAATCAACTCAAGGTAACAAATTACACTAATCAGATTAACTTGAATAAGATCCAATAATTGTTAACCAAGTTCTTGCATACAAGTTGTTCATGTTTACATACCACATACACACCATATTGTTTATCAGGTTCACACATAACAAGATCAATTAAATGAGACACAATACAAATATGAATTCACTAACCATGATCTCAATCAAATGGGATGATGCCTCGAGGGGGGGGGGGGTCTGCTACTGCCTTCGTGCGTCTAGAGAGAGCCTAGGGTTTGAATATGTTTGTGTTATCATGTTACGTGACTACATGTGTGTGTGTATATATGCTAAAATCAATAACCGGCCCCAAAACAATGATCCACTTGGGCTCTACTAGGCCCAACATAATTCCGGTGTGTATATGAGCTCGGGTTTGGGGCTTCGGGTGTATGTGTGTATATGGACTCACAATAGCCGGCCCAATACTAAGTGTGTGTGCCCAAACATGCATATATTATGTTAACCGGCCCAATGGTATGTTAAACATACTTGTAATATAGGCGGCCCAAGTATCTTCGGCCCAAACACATGAAATACCAAGGACGGCCCAACTACACCCTCCACATATTCCAATCCGTTTTATATTCAACAAGTTTCTAATAGCACAGAGCGTTCAACACAAAGAAGAGGGATGGATAACGAGACACTAACCTTGAAAGTTCGGGTTGTCACATCATCCCCAACTTGAAAGAAATTTCGTCCCGAAATTTGATAAGTAAATACGGAGAGGTGAAGTGATAAATCAAGATTGCTACCGGTTTTCCTCAGGTACCACATCATCCCCAACTTGAAGAGGAATTTCGTCCCGAAATTCACCAGTTGTACCAGAGTTAGATTGGTCATCAGGAAAAAGTTGAGGATACTTGAGCTTCATCTGATCCTTGCGTTCCCACGTGAACTCCGGTCCACGTCTTGAGTTCCAACGAACCCTCACGATCGGGATTCGACTATGCTTGCGAACCTTGACTTCCCGATCCATAATTTCAATAGGTTCTTCGACAAACTGCAACTTATTATCAATCTTGAGTTCTTGAAACGGTACTACTAGAGTTTCATCAGATAAGCACTTCTTCAGTTGCGAAACATGGAAGACATCGTGAACATTCCCCAACTCAGCAGGTAACTTGAGCTTGTAAGCCACTTTACCGATGCGCTCAAGAATTTTGAATGGCCCAACATAATGTGGATTAATATTGCCGCTCTTCCCAAAGCGTACAACACCCTTCCATGGCGAAACTTTCAACATAACACGATCGCCTACAACGAACTCCAACAGTTTCCTACGCTTGTCAGTGTAGCTTTTCTGACGGTCACGCGCTGCCGCCATACGGTTTCTGATCTGGACAATCTTTTCGGAAGTTTCAAGTACAAGCTCAGGACCCGTAATCTGGCTGTCACCCACCTCAGCCCAATAGAGAGGAGAACGGCATTTCCACCCGTACAATGCTTCGAACGGAGCTGCCTGAATACTAGTGTGGTAGCTGTTGTTATAGGAGAACTCTATCAACGGCAAATGTTTCTCCCACCCTTTCCCAAAATTGATCACACATGCACGCAGCATGTCTTCAAGTGTCTGGATGGTTTGCTCACTCTGACCATCCGTCTGTGGGTGATAAGCAGTACTCATATCGAGACGTGAACCGAACGACTTATGCATCGACTGCCATAAATCGGAAATGAAACGCGGGTCTCGATCTGAGATAATAGAGGTTGGCACCCCGTGCCTAGAAACCACTTCCTTAAGATAAACCGCTGCAAGCTATGAGAACTTATCCGTTTCCTTGATTGCTAGAAAATGCGCTGACTTCGTGAGACGATCAACGATCACCCAAATAGTATCGTTTCCAGCTTGAGTTCTCGGTAAACCTGTGACGAAATCCATAGCAATCTGCTCCCATTTCCACGTGGGTATCTCTGGTTGCTGAAGTAGACCTGAGGGTTTCTGATACTCCACTTTGACTTTAGCAGAAGTCAAACACTTACTCACGTACGTCACGATGTGAGCCTTCATCTTTGGCCACCAATACATAACTCTGATATCCTGATACATTTTATCTGAGCCTGGGTGAACTGAATACCGTGACTTGTGCGCTTCGTCCATCACAAGCTCCCTAAGATTACCATACAGAGGAACCCATACTCACTCCATGAAGTAGAGAATACCATCAGATCTCCCTACTAGTCGCTTTTCCATGCCTCGCAAATACTCAGCTTTATAGTTTTCTTCTTTCAACGCTTCGATCTGAGCGGAACAAATCTGATCAGGTAAGTTAGAGTGAATAGTAAGCTGTAGAGCGCGAACACGCTTAGGCTTCGACTCCTTTCGGCTAAGTGCATCAGCTACAACGTTAGCTTTACCCGGGTGATACTTAATGGCACACTCGTAGTCGTTCAAAAGTTCTATCCAATGACGCTGTCGCATATTCAATTCCTTCTGGTCGAAGATATGCTGGAGACTCCTGTGATCGGTGTAGATAGTGCATTTGGTACCGTACAGGTAATGCCTCCAAATCTTCAACGCGAAAATCACAGCCCCTAACTCCAAGTCGTGAGTCATATAATTCTTCTCATGAACCTTCAACTGTCGAGAAGCATATGCTATCACCTTCTCGCGTTGCATCAACACGCAACCGAGACCCTGAATAGAAGCATCACAATATACCACGAAATCCTCGGTACCTTCAGGTAGAGACAAGATCGGTGCGCTGCAGAGTTTCTGTTTCAAGAGTTGGAATGCGTCTTCTTGCTTCGTTCCCCAAGAGTAAACAACATTCTTCTGTGTTAATGAGGTGAGAGGTTGAGCGATCTTCGAGAAATCCTGAATAAACCGATGATAGTACCCCGCAAGACCAAGAAATTCTCGCACCTCTGAAGGATTCTTTGGTGCCTCCCAATTCCTAATAGCATCGATCTTAGCAGAATCCACGTGTATCCCCATTTCGTTAACAATGTGACCAAGAAAGTGGACTTCCCGAATCCAGAAATCGCACTTAGAGAACTTCGCGTAGAGCTGCTCCTTCCTCAGGAGCTCTAAGATAAGACGTAAGTGTCGCTCGTGGTCTTCCTTGCTCTTGGAGTAGATCAAGATGTCGTCGATAAACACAATAACAAAATCGTCGAGATACTGTTTGTACACGCGGTTCATGAGATCCATGAAGACCGCTGGTGCGTTAGTTAACCCAAACGGCATAACCAAAAATTCATAGTGGCCATACCGCGTTCGAAAAGCCGTTCTGGGAACATCCTCCTCTCGGACTCACACCTGATGATAGCCCGATCTTAAGTCGATCTTTGAGTAAAAACTTGACCCTTGCAACTGGTCAAACAGATCGTCGATACGTGGTAAAGGATAACGGTTCTTGACGGTCACTTTGTTGAGTTCTCGATAATCTATACACATACGAAAGGACCTGTCTTTCTTTTTCACAAACAAAACCGGGGCTCCCCAAGGCGAAGAACTAGGTCGGATAAAACCTCTATCCAACAGTTCTTGGAGTTGATTCGATAGCTCTTGCAACTCTCCTGGTGCAAGACGATAAGGAGCACGAGCAATCGGAGCTGCTCCTGGCATAAGGTCAATCTGAAATTCCACCTGACGATGTGGAGGTAAACCAGGTAACACTTCAGGAAACACGTCAGAAAACTCACAAACAACAGGAAGGTCTTCAATCCTCCTTTCTTCAGGTTGTGAATCGGTAACCAGAGCTAGAATAGCAGGGTAGCCCTTTCATAGACACTTCTGGGCTTTCATGACTGAGATGATGCCGACCATGGCACCACTACGATGACCTTGAACCGACAAAGATTCTCCACTGGGGAGAGGGATACGCACGACTTTCTCTTTACAGAGAATTTCCGCTTGGTGCTTCGACAACCAATCCATGCCAACGACCACATCAAAACTTCCAAGAGTAACGGGGAGTAGGTCAATGTCGAACACTTGACCCATGAGGTCAAGTTTACAACCAAATAGAACATGAGAAGCTTCAATCGATTTACCATCAGCTAATTCTACTACATGCTTGTAACACCTCGTAAATTCATGTCCAATAATGTAACGACACGTGTCATGAGCTTTAAACGTGTAAAGGATTACTTTAGAGGGACTAAAGTTGACAAACATAGAAAGTATGTGAATATAAGGGTTCAAAGTGTCAACAATGAATAAATATACCTTACTGTAACCCTACACGATGTTTATACCCTTAAACGAATGAATCATGGATCATACGAAGCTAATTGTGGAAGAAAGTGAGAGATTACAAACTACAGGTGGTTAAATGTGTCAACATGTTTAAAGTATACCTCTGAGTGACCTTTTAGCAAACCCGAAGCTTTGTAACGATAAATTATACTCACTAGAATATGTGATAAAAATTTCACCAAGTTCCGTTATCGTATGAGAAAGTTATGACAATATTCGTATACGAGGGGTTAAAAGCGTCAACGTTGAAATTTAAGACTTTTCGGGTGATCAAAAAGTTAACGAAGGACTTAACAATGTTTGGTTATGTCATGGAGCCCTTAAAAGTCAAGTTAGAGGGTCAAAAATGCAAGAAATGAAGTTAAAACCACGCATACAAGGACCAGGGACCAAAAATGCAATTGCTGAAACTTGTTTGGCTGGTTCTGGGAACTCACACGGGCCGCGTAAGCCTTGGGGGGACCCTTACGCGGGTTGCCTGGGACTACCAGCGACAGAATTCACCTGCAGGTGCCAGTTCAGGTCTGTTAACCGACTTTAGAAGCTTGTTTTGCATACCAGGGACTCCTCCAATGGTATTACATGCAATAGGGGTACTTGTACTGATCTCATAACACTTGTAGACCTCCTTGGCATGATCCTAAGTGATCAAATTACCTATATAAGAACCCACTTGTTGCAACTCTTATGCACACTCACTTGAAACTCTCACAACTTCACTTCTGGAGAATTTTGGAGCTCAAGCACCCTTCCTAGGAGTCACTAGTCATGCTTAGGACCCTTGTAAGTGTCCTTAACTTTCTTTAATTCAGTTTAGCTTAAAGTCAAACCGTCGTAATTAGAGTTTGACTTTGTGATAAATCATAATTTGTCCAGTCAATTTTCAAATTGAAAGTACCTATGAGTTGGTAATTATGTGGGCAATAAACCCTTAAAAGGGCACCCTCTGATTCCCACTCTAACTAGGTCAATTGTCGGGTCAAAGTTAATCTTAAAAAGTCAACAGAAAGCTTATTTTCAAATTTATGCATAATTAGCAATGTAGGAGCCACGCAACCTGTTTTATCACTAATATAACTTGGTAATTAATGTAAGGACATGTCTAAACATGTTCAACCTGACAATTTTCAGTTTAGGCTCGGATTGGAACCGAAAGTCGCATAATTTGACTTCTGCTTTGACTTTCAGTTCTGACCCATTGCAGCATGTTTTAGAAATGCCTTAGAGCCTTATGAGGACCAGGTTTCATGTTAGTATAACCCTCTGTGATTATACAACTTGGTTCATTAGTTATCCGATTCATATGTATGTTTCCGTTAAATGCTTAAATGTTGACTATTATGCCCATATGACCTTAAAACGTGATTTTTGAGAAAGTAAAAGAGTAGAAACCTTCATTACTGATTTATAGACTTGTCCCTAAAATTTGACATCAGTTTGAGGTCTAGATTAGGAGTTATGCTCATTAGCGTAATTAGAAAGCTTTTTATTAAATAAACGGCGTAATTAGCATATGGCCTATCTAAACCCAATTTTTAATACCAAAATTTTTACCTACTGATATAAATAATATTTTGTGATTTTTGAAGATTTTTATTTAATTTTAGGCTGAGCATAACATAGAGTTCTAAGCTTGATTCGGTAATTGCCGTTTTGCCCTTTTGGCCTACAAAATGAGTTTTACAAATCTTTTTGACCCCAAACCTTTTTCTACTGATCTAATATGATAAATAAAATATTTTGAGCCTTCTGGAATAATAAAAATATCAGCTTTTCTTATAAAACCCGGAAATCGCTTAAAATCACCTTTTTACGCGTTTTAAACGCATAGTATGTACTAAAACTATTTTGAATATATATAACTTGACACCTACTGATATTTCTAGTAAATTTTATTTTCTAACAGTAAGAAAAAGTTTTAAACTCAGATTTCAAGAATTGACCTTGTAGGCTTAAGTGAAATTGCCAAAATGCCCCTACGGTGCATAGTTTAGTTATAAATGGTAAAGTTCACATATGTGATATACCCTACTGATATTACCTATTAATTTAAGTATATTTACTGATTATATCAGACCTGAAACTCAGAATCATATTAAATCTCTTTTATAACCTTTTAAATGACCAAAATACCCCTACGGGGCATAATTTGAGTCTAAATCCATTTTGGGCATAATAGAAGATATCTTACTGATGTCACAACATATTTAAGGCATATTAACTTAGGAAACCTGTTCATGAATCATTTGGTTACCCGTTACGCATTTTTCGCGTTCGGTTCGGTTTATGTAACTAGTTTGCATAAATTAGCCGAAACGGGTCAAACCTTATCATCTTTGTCTCAAAATCCAGAATGTGTTTAGTTTACCCATATTACACAAGTCTCCAAACTTGTCGGGTCTAAATCACATTCTATCCCGGTCTTCGCTTAATCATGCGTTTGAACCGTATCTTTCTTTAAAACTAACCGGTCTAAGTTTAGGCTTAATTAAAGACCCGTTAGGAATCTAATAGGTTATTAAAAACCTTTGTTCCAGAATAGGAGACCCGGTAAAAGCTACGTGCACTTGCTGTTTGTGATTAATACTTGCAAAGGTAAATACTTTTAACTTATTTTCCCTATACGGGCTTGGGGTACGGTATATAAAATACCGCTTGGTCGGGCATTGAATTTTTAATTGTATGAAGATTAATTTATTGACATGTCCCGTTTAAATTGTGTTGTTTGCTTAAAGCCTTTGGGGGGTTAATGACCATGTCCCGGATATCCTTGGCATCATTTTACGAAATGACCACGACCTAAGCACGGGGTGTAGGCGTACACCCGACAGTGCATATATAAATAATAAGGTATAACCGCCGGTTTCGGGAATAACCCGCCGCGGGACTATACCATGTGGTGTGTCTATTAATCTTTAACCCGGTGTCAATCCGGGCTACTGAACGTATAAGAAACATGTAATTATAAATAATTATCCCAAGTTATAAAATGTTTTATGCCTTGTGCATTCAAATCTATTTTCTTAAACCTTTTCAAAATGAGTCAGTTAATTGTATTTACCAGTGTAAACTGACGTATTTTCCCAAAAAGGTTAAGTGCAGGTACTAAGCGTAATAGGCTGGCCTCTCCTTAGCATCATAAGAGTCTCGCAAGCTTGGATGCATATAAGTCTGATGAACTATGTTTCCTTTTTATTTGATCCGCCTGTGGATCTGTTTCAACTATTTTGTGATACTTAATATTACAATTTATTCGGTTGAAATAAATCTATCTTTTGCTTCCGCTGTGCATTTAAAATTGTGTTGTTTGACTATGATGATATCAACTACGTCACGATACTCCCCACCGGTAATACATGGAAATATCGGGGTGTGACAATGCTTATTTACAAGAGGTGTGGGAGTCAACCCTAACTGACGACTGAACCCCAAAGACACATAACTCCAATCGGCACCAGAGTCGAATAGAACATAAGCAAAAAGATCGTTCACAGAAAACGTACCGGTCACAACGTTTCCATCATTGCGAGCTTCCCCAGCACCAATAGTAAATACCCTTCCATGTACCCCGTTCCCACCATTGTTCCCATTATTGTTATTCCCAGCGTTGTTGTTGTTGCCAACATTCTGATTAAGCTGAGGGCAATCCCGTCTGAAATGACCCTCGTCACCACACTGAAAGCACCCTTTACGATTTCCCTGATTCTGTTGAGGCTGCTGCCTCTCCTGTTGCTGTGGCTGTTGCTGTGGCTGCTTTGGAAGCCAGACCCTACAATCTTTAGCCATATGACCGACCTTGTTGCACCTGTGAGATACCCGGGTGTACGTCCCACGATGGTGGAACATACACTTATTACACTTTGGTAGCTTTCCCACGTAGGAAACCTGATTTGAATTGTTGCTCTGATTCTGATTCACAGTAGACGACTGGCTAAAACTGCGGTTGATACTGTTGTCTGCCCTTTTCTGTGATTGACTGGCACTGGTTGCTTTGTCAGCATCGTTCCATTTTCGCTTGTTACCACTAGCTGGTGTGGTAGCGGTAGCAGCAGGGGTAGTAGCAGATACACGAGGCGGTAGCGATCCAGGCTCGACCTCTTGATCGGTAATCTTGTGTGCTAAACGGATGATCTGAGGTAGATTGTTAAGATTTGCAGCAGTGACATAACCCTTTATGGCTGGTGCTAGGCCCTTGAGATACAACTCAATTCGTCGAGGTGGAGGTCGAGATAGGTTAGGGCACAAAATTGCTAGTTCATGAGATCGTTTCGTGTAAGCCTCGATCTCGGACCCTTCCATCTTCAAATCGTAGTACTCGTTCTTGAGCTTCTGAATCTCGTCACGAGGACAGTACTCCTCCCGCATTAACTCCTTGAAGTCATCCCAAGTAGTGGCATTAGCCATCTCGATGCCCAACATTTGCACCTGGGCATTCCACCAAGTTAAGGCACCATCCTCCAAAGTGCCTGTAGCATACTTCACACGGTCCCCCTCGGGACAGTTACACATAGCGAACACCGACTCAGCCTTCTCAAACCAACGTAGTAACCCCACAGCCCCTTCAGTCCCACTGAATGTCTGTGGCTTACAATCCATAAACGTCTTGAAAGTGCAAGCAGGCAGATGGTTTTGATTCTGATTCGCTTGCTGACCTAATGGACGAAAGGAAATACAACACAAGGGTAAGAGTTGCGTACGCGATACAAGAATAAAGAAGATTTGGCACATATCATACCAGCTTGATAGGCTGCTAATGCCTCAGCCACACGGGTGTTAATCAGATTTGTCAACTCAGCCTGAGTCATCGCAATGTGTCCACGTCCATGGCCTCGTCCACTCATGATTCTATATAAGGAGAGGGAACAAGTTTAAGAATCGAGATAAGGTAGGAGTCAAATCTCACGTTGATATCTACAAACTACAAAGTTTACACCAAACAATAGGGCAGAATCCTTCTCACATGAAATACCAAGGACGGCCCAACTACACCCTCCACATATTCCAATCCGTTTTATATTCAACAAGTTTCTAATAGCACAGAGCGTTCAACACAAAGAAGAGGGATGGATAACGAGACATTAACCTTGAAAGTTCGGGTTGTCACATCATCCCCAACTTGAAAGAAATTTCGTCCCGAAATTTGATAAGTAAATACGGAGAGGTGAAGTGATAAATCAAGATTGCTGCCGGTTTTCCTCAGGTACCACATCATCCCCAACTTGAAGAGGAATTTCGTCCCGAAATTCACCAGTTGTACCAGAGTTAGATTGGTCATCAGGAAAAAGTTGAGGATACTTGAGCTTCATCTGATCCTCGCGTTCCCACGTGAACTCCGGTCCACGTCTTGAGTTCCAACGAACCCTCACGATCGGGATTCGACTATGCTTGCGAACCTTGACTTCCCGATCCATAATTTCAATAGGTTCTTCGACAAACTGCAACTTATCATCAATCTTGAGTTCTTGAAACGGTACTACTAGAGTTTCATCAGATAAGCACTTCTTCAGTTGCGAAACATGGAAGACATCGTGAACATTACCCAACTCAGCAGGTAACTTGAGCTTGTAAGCCACTTTACCGATGCGCTCAAGAATTTTGAATGGCCCAACATAATGTGGATTAATATTGCCGCTCTTCCCAAAGCGTACAACACCCTTCCATGGCGAAACTTTCAACATAACACGATCGCCTACAACGAACTCCAACAGTTTCCTACGCTTGTCAGTGTAGCTTTTCTGACGGTCACGCGCTGCCGCCATACGGTTTCTGATCTGGACAATCTTTTCGGAAGTTTCAACGTAGATCTAGTGATTCGGATAACACGAAACGTCACATAGAATCCTAGTTCATATTCAGCACCCATATATTCGTAACCATGCCGATCTTTGCAAACATTACATCATATTTATTCCTTCACTAATAAACATATCAATTAACAAGTATATCTTCGGCCAAGTGTGTCAAGAAATCAACTCAAAGTAACAAATTACACTAATCAGATTAACTTGAATAAGATCCAATAATTGTTAACCAAGTTTTCGCATACAAGTTGTTCATGTTTACATACCACATACACACCATATTGTTTATCAGGTTCACAGATAACAAGATCAATTAACTGAGACATAATACAAATATGAATTCACTAACCAAGATCTCAATCAAATGGGATGATGCCTCGGGGGGGGGGGGGGGGTCTGCTACTGCCTTCGTGCGTCTAGAGAGAGCCTAGGGTTTAAATATGTTTGTGTTATCATGTTACGTGACTACATGTGTGTGTATATATGCTAAAATCAATTCCAAAACAATGATCCACTTGGGCTCTAATAGGCCCAACATAATTCCGGTGTGTATATGAGCTCGGGTTTGGGGCTTCGGACTCACAATAGCCGGCCCAATACTAAGTGTGTGTGCCCAAACATGCCTATATTATGTTAACCGGCCCAATGGTATGTTAAACATACTTGTAATATAGGTGGCCCAAGTATCTTCGGCCCAAACACATGAAATACCAAGGACACACTCCACATATTCCAATCCATTTTATATTCAACAAGTTTCTAATAGCACATAGCGTTCAACACAAAGAAGAGGGATGGATAATGAGAAGTTAGGATCACAGGATATAAACGACACTAACCTTGAAAGTTCGGGTTGTCACATCAAGGGACTAGGTGTTAAAAATTTATGTTTTTATTTTACGTCTTTTCCCGGTTTCGGTCTTCGTTTGGTTACTACTTAGCATAGTTTTATGCCTTCCGCACTGTAGCGCGGGGTATTAGATCTACCACCGTAATTATCTAAACATTTGCTTAATCAAGTCTAAAATAATGGGCACACATTATAACCAATTCACATTTAGTTTATCCAATTTTAAGTTAGCATGCTACTCTCACACAGGAATTAAAAAGAAATTTACCGTTCAAAAAGAAATTTGCTGGTTTATCCAATTTTCATGACTTCTTGTCCAATGACAAGTGGCCACGTAAATCTGGCAGGCTAATGTAATTGGTAGAGCATAACTAATAATTGAGCATATGGCCAAATTGGTCAATTGCATGACTAATTCAACAATGATTCTTCTAAGGGTCCTAATAAATCCACAGGGAATCATCTTATTCTAACATGGTTGATACGGGCCGTATAAGGTTATACGGCCGTATAACTTTATACGGCCCGTATCAACCATGTTAGAATAAGATTATAGTGTGGTCGTATATATATTATACGACGATGTTATACGGGTCGTATATAGCTATACGACCCGTATACAATGAATTTCGTTTATTTTATTGTTTTATTACTATTTGACGCGACATATTATTCCTCGATTCTCATGCGAGTTATGTGATTAGACGTTAGATTCCTCGATATTCGTGCGAGTTATTTGATTCGACGTTAGATTCCTCGATTCACGTGTTAATCATTTGAAACGATGTAATATTCCGTAAAATTCTCTATATAAACGACACCAATTTCAATCATTTTCATTCAACTTCTATTCGTTTCTTCTATTTTTCTCTGTATTCAAATTATTTACGCTATAATGTCGGGTTGGCGTGAGCGTGACTTTTTCGGTTTGTTTGATAACGAGGCGAATCAGGGGAGTTATGATAACAATCAAGATAACAATTCGGGCGTGTTTGATCTGAATGCTCCGTTCGATCCCAGTCTTGCGTCTGATGCAGGTCAGGATACTTGGGGTTTTGATGGCTTTCAGCCTAATTATGCTGGTTATTATCCATCGCAACACCCGGTTAATTTTAAAACCCCTCCTGTTAGTGTTGGACCGCCGACTGATAGTTCTCATTCTCCTCCCATAAGTGGTGGACCCCCCGAGGGTTCAAATGCTGATCAGGAACCTAGTGAGTTTCAAAACAAGCAGGTATAACATTTAATTATACGTTTATTTGTTGTACGTTAACTATTTTAGTGTTCTTACGTTTGATGTTGTTTTTATTAAAATCTTAGATTAGGGGTGTTAATCGGGTCGTGTTCGCGGGTTGGTGGGTTTAACCCGACCTGAACCTGCAAATTTTACACAAACCCGAACCCGAAAATCGTATCATACATAAGAACCCGAACACGACCCGAAGTTTCATGGGTTGACCCGAACACGACCCGTTCAACCCGAAATTAATATATTAAAATTAAAATTTACTTAAAAAACACACATATATATATATATAATAATATCATATTTAAATTATAAAATCTATGTTAATTTCTCTTTTTAAGTTATAATCATGGCATAAAAATACACACCTCATTTAATTTATGACGTAAAATATATTGTAAAAAAAATAATATAGTATAAATGTGTAAAGGGTCAACCCGCCAACCCAACCATGTTGACCCGAACCCGACCCGTTAACCCAAACGGGTTCGTGGGTTCAACCTGAAACTGACCCGAACCCGTTTATACTAAAACTAAACCGATGGGTTAATCATTTGAGTTAATCATTAATTGACACATATAAGTGTTTTCGTTAGAAATTCGCTAGCATGGATGAATTGGTAGAGTGGTGTAGAGACGTCGGACGCGAAAATGGCTACGCCATCGTCACCAAACGCACCATCTACGATAAACCCCTAAGCGGTCAGCCATTAAAAATTTGGCTTACGTGCGATTATGCCGGCGAGCACAAATCAACAGCCACGGTCAGACGCAGCGGGACCAGGAAAACTGGTTGCAAGTTCCAACTGATCGGGACATACAGAAAGAGGTTAGGTTATTGGGATCTAAAGATTGAGGAAGCTAAACATAACCACGAACCATTTATGTATCCAGGGGGTCATCCGTCCCTAATGAGGCTGACTCCATCGGAAGAGAGGATGGTGGAGCAAATGACGCATCAGAACATAAAACCACGAGACATTCTTGCTGCCATTAAAGAACAGAACCCCCATAATGTCTCAACAAGAAACACCATATACAACGCTCGGGCCAAATTGGGTCGAATGGAACAAGTCGGCGAGACTCCAATGCAGATACTTTTCGACCGGTTGGAGAAGGTTGGGTTTGTTTTTTACCATAGAACATCTGAAACGGCGAATGGGTCGAGGATGTTTTCTTCATCCACCCGGAGTCGAACATGTTGTGGCGCGCCTTCCCGCATGTGTTGCTTATAGACTCCACCTACAAGACAAATCGGTACAAAATGCCGCTAGTCCAGATTATCGGTGTTACGTCCACGTTGATGTCGTTTTGTATTGCTCATGCGTTCGTAAGCAACGAGAAACAGGAAAACTTCACATGGGTTCTACAGAGGTTGAAACACTCATTAGATAGTGTTATGGAACCCCGTGTAATAGTAACAGATAGAGATCGCGCCCTAATGAACGCATGTGCAACCGTGTTTCCCAGGGCTAGACATTCATTGTGTAGGTGGCACATACAGTAAAACATCCTAAAACATTGCAAGCCAAGCTTTAAAACCCAAGAAAGCTGGGAAAGGTTTCTTTACAAGTGGCGCAAGCTAATTAACTCAACAACCGATCTTGACTACAACTACAGGTACAAGCGAATACAATCAAAACTGCCAAGAAAAAAAAGCGACGATAAGTTTTTATATTATTTTTGTTTAATAATATTTATTTGGCTTGTCTTAACTGCACTTGACTTTGATTACAGAGATTATGGACTATTTGCATTCAAACTGGTTACAACCATATAGAGACCGGTTTGTTTCGTTCTGGAGCGACCAACATCTGAACTTCGGTCAACGTACATTGAACAGGGCAGAGGGTCAACATGCCCTTTTGAAGCAGTACCTAGGCGACTCTAATTACACCCTGGATAAAGTGGTACCACTTATTGATAACTCATAAGAAACCAGGTGACAGAAATCAAAAGCAGCATTGAAACAAGCAGGAGCCGAACATTGGGTCCACATAACAAACCATTATTTGATCTCCTACGAAAGAAGGTTTCACATGCCTGCCTAGACTTGATATCCGCCGAAGTAAATGAAATAGAAAACTTAAAGTTATCTAACGGTACATGCGCGTGCCGTTTGTATAAAAGCCGTGGGTTACCGTGCGCGTGTCGGTTGGAACCGTATACAACGAATGGTAATACATTATTCGACCAACCACATTTTATAATCATAGCATTTCATCACGCAAAATCTTATTCACGTTTTATGTTGTTTGTTGATATGTTTCTTAGGTCAAATGATCCCATTGGAGTTGATAGACCCTTTTTGGCAAAAGTTAAATTTGGACTCCATACTGAAACCGAGCAAGGTGGACTGTTTCGACTTAGACGACAAACTTTCGCTTCTCAAACAACATTTAATTGCCCAGCCGAGAGAAGTCAAGAAAAACCTAGTTTAAATGATGAAGGATTTGGTACAACTCAATAAGACGAAGCTCAAACAGCCAATTGTGCAAAAAAACACACGGGGTTGTCCAACTTTAAAAGCTCAGCAACAAAGGAAGGATGATTCGTTTACGGAGCCTTCAAGACACAACTTTTTTACAATGCAGGACACATATAGTGATCCATCCGTTGGGTTTGGCACACAAGAGTCAATCATTGAACCTACCAGGCACAGCTCGTTTGTCGAGTCACAAAGTTATTGTGCTGGAACACCTATGTTCTTCGGTGAGATTGCGAAAGGCGCTAAGAATTCGAAAACGAAAAAGAAGGTCGCAAAATCAAAGGAAGAGCAACCACACTTACCTTTGCTGCCTGTCACACAAGTTAATATGTTCATGTACTTCAAACAGTTCATTCCACCTTGCCTCTATCCACACCTCAGACACATACAAAATGTGCAGGGTGTTGGTAATTGTGGGTTTCGATCTATAGCGGTCGGCTTATCGCTTAAAGAATGGGAGTGTATGTTAATACGGGGGGAGCTTCAGGCTGAGTGCAACCGGTACCACGACTTATGGAAAATGATAAATGAACCTGAGTATCAAAATGTTCTGGAGTCATTAGATTGGTCTGGTATAGACGCAGCACCTGGACATAAGTGGCTACAAATGCCTTTTACGGGGCTTCTAATAGCAAACCGGTGGAATGTCGTTTGTCTCTTATTAAGTGACACTGGTTGTGCTTCATTTTTTCCCATGTTCAGAACAGCCGAAGACAGTATTCCGCATCGAACAGTCGCGCTTGTACATGTACACAGGAACCATTTTATTCACGTCAGATTAAAGGGGGAATATCCAATGCCAACCCCATCAGGATACTGGCGACAACCGACACGGAATACGCCAGCAGAAAGTTGGTATCACTATTACAAGGAACGTATTGACCAATATAATAGGATCGTTGATGAATACAGGACCAGGGCATACGCGGATTTAGGTTGCCTATGAATATAAAATGTTATTTGCATGTTTTGACAATTTGTAATGATGAACATACACGTTATATAAATGTTTTGGCAACTTGTTGAAATTGAACTTGAAAAAACGTTTAAAATGTTATTTCATTTTTTGACGATTTGTAATGATGAACATACACGTTATTTAAATGTTTTGGCAACTTGTTGAAATTGAACTTGAAAAAACGTTTAAAATGAATCATCGTTAACACATACCGACTGTATCTTCGTCACTTCCGCATATAGTAATTTAAGAAAAATGAAAAATACTCAATTGTATACGGGTCGTATAAATGTATACGCCTCGTATACAGGGATCGTATATGGAGTATACGACTGAATTAAAAAATAATAAATGATTGTATACGGGCCGTATACATATATACGGCCCGTATACATAAAACAAAAGGTCGTATAAGATTTATACGACCTCATTTCCACCATACAGCCTCAACATTCTCTAAAAATTCTCTCGTTTTTCTCTCGGATCGTTCTTGGATAGTGTTCTTCGGCGTTTGTGGCGTTTTCTTCTCGTTCTTCCTATACGGTACGTTTTCGTATAATATACTTTCAAATTCCGAAACATGTTAGATTATGGTCTTGTATAGTAAAGGATCGAATAGCGTACATAGGCGTAACGATTAAGATTGTATAATTGAATTTGAAAAAAAAATTGAAACTGAAAATTGTAACTGATTATTCAAGTGTATACGGTCGTATACAATTTATACGATCGTATAAAGGTTGAATATTCAAAGCGTATACGATTGTATACAATCTATACGATCGTATAGCAGTTGAATATTCAAACTGTATACGATTGTATACATTATATACGCTCGTATAATGTTTGAATGTTCAAACTATATACGACCGTATACGATATATACGGTCGTATACAGATTGAATATTCAAGCTGTATACGATCGTAAACATTGTATACGACCGTATAAACTTATATTTTATTCCCAATTTGTTATATTTTTAGCATATCCGCGATGTATAATACGTGCATATAGGAAACGTATATCTGAGGTGTACGTAGCGTATACATTCGTATAATACTTGCGCGTACGGTCGTATACTTCATGTTTACGGATCGTGTACGAGATGTATAACACATGAGTATATGAAACCTATACTTGATGTGTACAGAGCGTATATGAGATGTACAATACATTCGTATACAAGAACAGTAGTCGTATAATACGTTAACGCTAATCGTATAGTGATTGCTAAGTTGTAATTGTTATTTTTACAGACGATATGGCTGAGTCATCAGCAGCTGCTGCGGCCCGTAGAGGTCAGGGTCGGGGCCGTGGACGCGGACGGGGATGTGGACGTGGACAGGAGGAGGAGATTGTGCCCGATTTTACTGAGACGGTACAGTTTATTAAAGAAATCCCCCGAGGTACGGCTGCCTATAAGGTTTTGGGCAGATTACAAGAGATGGTGCTGGATGTGCCTCGGACCATTGATATTCAGTTTTTGACCGATATTGGATCGATCGGTCGGGTCCAGGAGCTCATGCCAGCTAACTCTGCGTGGGACCGCTTATTTGATGCCGCCGCAGAGCGGGCCCACAGGGAGATTACTTTAGAGTTTTTATCTACTTTTTCATTTACGGACACCCGGGGTGGGGGTTTAAAGCATTTTTTGACGACAGACGCCGTAGCTTTTACTATTTGCGGAAAGCCTCAGAGGATGACACTTCCTGAGTTCGTCGTTGCCTTGGGTCTGTACTCACAGGAGTACTCAGTGTCCCAGGCATTTTTTGATGCGCACATCAGCACGTCCAGTGACGTGTTGTGGCCTTGGCGGCACACTATTGGGTCCGGGGAGTTCGCGAAACCGACTTCGAGATCCCCGAAGGCACGGGCGACTTGCCTTTACGACCCGTTACACAGATACCTACATCGGTGTATCGCCGTGACGATCGCCGGTCGTCATGATAGCAGGGAATGGGTCACCCAAAATGACCTATTCTACTTGCACGACTTACTTACCGGCGGGGGTGGGGGGGGGGGGCAACTTGACGTACAGGTTGGCCGCATATCTCGCCGAGTACGCTTTTAAGCATACCTCTACCCACATCAGCTGTGGGGGCTTCGTCACCCGTCTGGCAAAGCATTTCCCTCGCCTCTTGTCCCCGCAGGTGGCAAAGGGTATGACCCTGACACTCCAGCTTGACAGGGTTGAGAGGGACGCAACCTAATCGATGGGTTTGGCTCACGAGGTCGAGGGAGGGCGGCTGGTTTGGGCGTATGGTGTGGGTGAGGGACCCTAAGGAGAGGGAAGCGAGGGGGAGGGAGGCGATGGAGAGGGAGGCGAGGGAGTGGGAAGCGACGGAGAGGGAGGCGGGGTACATGAGGGGGTCGATCATACTGTCGATCGATCACAGGTAGCTGCGGAGGATTTACAGGGTGATCGCCCGTACGTTCGACGGAGCGTGAGACAACGGGTGATGCCTCCACCGGGGGTGGAAGAGAGACTCGTTCAGGTCGAGTCGAGACTCACTCAGGTCGAGTCGGATGTAGCTGCAGTCAGATGGGACGTACAGTGGATGGTTGAGGCGATTGTGGCTATGCATTCTGGCGCGCTCCTACCTCCACGAGCTGGCGCTGCACCACCACCACCGCCGCCGCCGTAGCTGTTTATTGTATATTTTTTTTTGTTATTTTACGTTTGAAACATTGTAAAAATTTATCTTTTTGTTTGTTTTAGATGTAAAACATTCTAAATATTAATCTTATGTTTAGATGTTAAGTTGTTTGTTTAATAATTGTTGTCGTAGTTTATCATAATCATATCACATATTTATCGTTTTACAAAGTGGAAACTTATTAAACATTATAAATACGTTTAACTACAAACTCGTAACATAATCCGATATATACAATACTATTTTAAAATTTACAAAACTTATTAAACGGTTTACCGATTGCAACAAAAAATTAACTTTTCTATACATATTTATCGTTTTACAAAGTGGAAACTTATTAAACATAATAAATACATTTAACTACAAACTCGTAACATAATCTGATATATACAACACTATTTTAAAATTTACAAAACTTATTAAACGGTTTCCCGATTGCAACAAAAAATTAACTTTTCTATACGTATTTATCGTTTTACAAAGTGGAAACTTATTAAACATATTAAATACCTTTAACTACAAACTCGTAACATAATCTGATATATACAACACTATTTTAAAATTTACAAAATTTATTAAACGGTTTCCCGATTGCAACAAAAAATTAACTTTTCTATACGGGCTATACGGGTCGTATAACATTATACGGCCCGTATACAGATTTCAAAACTAAAAACCCTTATCAAATCTTCGAAACAAAATTATGCAAATATGTATACGGCCCGTATATAACTATACGTCCTGTATACATATAAAAGAAAAAAAAAACATTTCACCACATTAAATTCTGTGCAAAAACATTCTATACGGCCCGTATCAGACTATACGACCCGTATACAAATAAGGATATGAAAATAAGATTATAGGAGTGTGGAAATAGAACAACCCTTCTTCTAAATCACCCATTGAGATCCATTTGGGTTATGTATAAATTATAATCATGTAAGAGTGGATTTGAGATTTATTTATTCATTTTCATCTGACACGGCCCGTTTATTTCAAAATTTTCCAAAATAAGTTTGATAATTGCTATCATGTTTAATTTTTAAGATAGTTCTTTAAGTTGACATATGACTAGATTTTAATACAAACTATAAAACATTAAAAAGGCTATGACATTTGAATAAGCTAGTTGTATATAATAATAATAATAATAATAATAATAATAATAATGTGTTTAACTCGACATGTTAAATAGGTTAATGACAGGTTTATGATTTTATCAAAACGAAATTCTTGTATTTAAATATCTAGTTAATTATGTCTTCTTATTTCTTAACCATACTTAGGTGGTGAAGAGGTATGGTCCCAATTCCTTGCCCACATGGCAAGGACCACACCACTTTTCCATCCTATGTGGCGTTTACATCAGCAGGATCATCCAGAAGCTTCTAGAAGCTTCTGGAAAACATCAAGGTGGCACCAAAGATGCTCCATCCGGCAAAAAGGACAACACGTGTCACCAGACATCAAGCGCCAGGTAGGCCTGCGACGAATCAAGGAGCAGTCCAACAGGACCAGTACGACGTCTCCAAAATAGGCAAATGTAAGCGCGCCACGTGTACCACTACACTGACCACGGCAGAGGAGACCAAAAGGATATTCCCCTTGGTCGGACAGCTGGCGCGCAACCACAGCTGGCACATCTGCTCCTCCCTCCTTCACCCTCCGGCTATAAATAGGACCCTTCATCATCCAGGTTGAATCATCTTGCTCTCGATACTCTCACACTCAACACACACTGTTTATTCTCCCTCAGAACAGTACTTATTCTCACGCCGGAGCCTGGTTAAGAGGGAAACCCCCATATTCCCCTCTTAACGAGACTAACGGTGTTGCTGTTTTGCAGGACCCAGGTCATTTCTACGAGTAAGAAAGGAGATTGAACCCACAGAAGAAAGAACCCCACAGATTAACCTTGGTGTTAACCTGTGTTTCATCATTGGCGCCATCCGCTTTTAGCAAAAAACCACTCTCATCTCTTTTCTTTTTGAAAAACACTCGTCAAAATGGCTGAACAAAACCCTTCACACCAAGTCGACGGAGAAGTTTCTTCCTTTGAGCTCGTTTCGGACACAGCACACGTCCAAAGGGGTCAAAGGAACGAAATCATCCAAGAAGGGCTGACAAACAATGATTTTCCTAGTATTTTTGGAAGTGCCTCCAGGGTTGTTAGCCAAACTACAACTGGACCGACTTTCCAACATCCAACTAGGATCATCACCCAAACCACAAATGGAGCCACTTTCCAACCTCCACCTGGGGTAGTCCAACAAACACCCCCACCAGTGCAGACACCAAGCCATGGAGCTGGCCCCTCAGCTCCATCGGAACAAGCACAGCTGAATTTTTCTGCACTCTTAGGGCTACCAGAAGGAAAAACTCTGGCTTCCTGGTATGCCGAACAAATGGCGTCGATAAACCTCGTTTATACACAACTCAGCGCGCAACAGGCTTTGCTCCAAGCGCAAGCCAACCAGTCCGCATTTGTTACCCCACCGCAAAGGTCTCTGAGTATGCACACAACTCAGCAGACCAATGCATGGAATTTGCGTCCAGAAAAGGGACCTGTGCCACACATCAGAAAACCAAGTGCGCACGACACACGCGACACGTACGGTGAAACGGAGAGCAACTATGTGCAGTATTCCCATCCACCAAAGAAGCCAATACAAAGTCGTTTAGGTCCGCGCAACATAAACGACGAGCTCGATAATTATAAAGAGGAAGACGACGAGACATACAAAGAAAGCACAGTGTTCAGCAGACTGCCGCCAGAACATGAAGCATACAAGCCTCACAAGCGCGCAGGTTATAACCCAAAAGCAGAGCATGATTACACCTTGAGCTATCGTCCAGACGACATGGCTGAAAATTCGAAATTCATCAGAGAGATTGCCACAGCCGCTATCGACAAAACGAAACTGCCACACAACGTGGGCAAATACAACGGCTTGACAGACCCGGATGATCACCTCCAAGTTTTTAATGGTGCTGGAGCAACAGGTGGATGGAACTTACCGACATGGTGCCATCTCTTCGCTCAAACCTTCGTCGGCGCAGCGCGCGTTTGGTTTGACAGCATACCAGCAGGAAAAATCAAGTCATGGGTCGATTTCCGAGAGAAGTTCCTTGCACACTTCTCTCAGCAACGTAGACACACCAGAGACCCAGCTGATTGTTTAAATATATGGCGCAGAGACCACGAGAGTGTGGAAGACTTCATCACTAGGTACAACAAAGAATGTCTGGAAATAGGAGATGTAGGCGAAAAGATGATGCGCGCATACTTCATGAGGGCAGTCAAGTGCGATGATCTAATCAAACGTGTAAAGGGAAGAGACGGAGGACCCAAAGATTGGGAAACCTTCATTGAAGCAGCAAAAACTATTGCGCAGTCTGACAGACAGTTGACCGGTGACGACAACCGTCAGCGCGGGTATAACCACAATGACCGGCACAACAAGAAAGGCAGAGGCCAACCATGGAAAGCGTCCGGTCACAGAGAAAGAAGCCCAGCAAGAGAAGATGCGTGCCATACAATCAACCAGATAGCCCACCAAAAGGAAGTAAAACGTGAAAACATAGACAAACAGTGGACACCCCTAACAAAAACTCCTTCAGAAGTTTTGACAACTAAGAACCACCAGTTCAAGCCACCGCTACAAATGCGAAACAAGAGGGTCCAAGACCCAAATCTTTTCTGCGACTTTCACAAAGACACAGACCACTTAACCGACGACTGCTTCAGCCTTAAGCAGGAGATCGAAAGGGCCCTAAGAGATGGAAAGCTCACTCATCTGATAAAAGGCGGAAAACGCGATTACCGCCAGATCCAAAGAAGAGAAGAAGGGTCAGATAACAAAAAACTCTGGAAATTAGAAACCCACATGGTTCAAGGGGGTCCACGAAAGCCAAGGAAAAATTATAACAAGCGCACACAAGATGATTCATGGCGTGAGAGACAAGTTGTTTTCCCCGTGGTAAGAGGAGGCCCAAGAGAAAGAAGACCCATAGTCATCTCGGGCGTAATCGGACACTACCAAACCGATTACATTTTCATTGATCCAGGGAGCACCGCGGATATCATATATGAACAATGTTTCAACCAATTCGATCAGGAGGATAAGGCGCGCTTAGAACCAGTTGATTACCCACTCACTGGTTTCTGCAATGAAGCCGTCTTTCCCCTCGGACAGATATCGTTCCCGGTGTTGCTCTCGGATGGAAGGAATTCAAGAACAGAAGATGTTACATTCATGGTGCTACCCGCACATTCAAGACACGACATCCTCCTGGGAAGAGAGTCTCAAGGAGACTTCAGTATGATTTTCTCCGGTCCACATTCAGCGGTGGGATTCCCAACAGAAACGGGGGTAGCAATAATATACGCAAGCAAAGAAGTCTTAGCAACAGATGAACTTAGACCTGCAAAGGCAAGTAAACCAGCACCACGCACGGAAGCAGAAAAATGGGTGTTAAACAGCGCATACCCAGAACAGACAGTTACCTTAGGACCTGCAATGTCCGGTCTAACGTGCTCGGCGCTAAAAAAGCTGTTGTTCCAAAACATGGATGTGTTCGCCTGGACACCAGCGGACATGGTGGGTGTTCCACGGCACATAGCTGAACATCGACTAAACGTCTCAGAAGAAGCAAAGCCGGTGGTACATGCCAAGTGCCACTTAGGAGACATAAAACACGATGCTATGAAAGAGCAGGTGATGGAGCTGTTAAATGCGGGAATCATCAGAGAAGTCAGATACCAAACATGGGTAGCAAGCCCAGTAATGGTACAGAAGCCAAATGGTAGTTGGAGAATGTGTGTAGATTACAAGGATCTAAACAAGGCATGTCCGCGCGACTGTTACGCCCTACCAGACATCGATGAAAAGATTGATTCGCTGGCAACATTCCGGTGGAAGTGTTTCCTTGACTGTTACAAGGGGTACCACCAGGTACAGATGGCTATGCAAGATGAAGACAAAACCGCGTTCCGCACGCCGACAGGGCTATACTGCTACACCAAGATGCCTTTCGGTTTAAAGAATGCGGGCGTGACCTATCAGAGGCTGATGAATGAAACATTCCACGATGCTATCGGCAAATACATCGAAGTGTATATGGATGACCTAGTCATTATGAGCAAAGAAGAGAATACAATGCTGATGAACATCCAAAAAACGTTTGACACCTTGCGCAGAGTAAATATCAAGCTAAACCCAGCGAAATGCTCTTTCGGCATGGAAGAAGGAAAATTCCTGGGTTTCATCGTCACAAAAGATGGCTTCAAAGTAAATCCTGATAAGATACAAGCAATCGAACGCATGCCTTCACCTTCGACGATCAAGGAGATGCAAAAATTGGCAGGCCGGTTGGCAGCACTTAACCGTTTCCTGGCCAATCACGCAGCTAAATCTTTCCCGTTTATCAAAACACTCCGCAACTGCATGAAGAAAAGCCAATTTCAGTGGACTTCGGAAGCCGAAAGCGCATTCCGCGAGATGAAAGATTGTCTCATCAGGTTGCCAACATTAACTGCACCAGTCAAGGGAGAACCTTTGGTGCTATACTTGTCAGCCTCCGACAGAGCAGTAGGAGCAGTGTTACTTGTTGATCGACAAGGTATCCAAACACCAGTTTACTATGTGTCACGAACCTTGACCGACCCAGAAACCCGGTATGCCATCATGGAGAAACTACTACTCGCATTGATCCATGCATCACGACGGCTGCGCAGGTACTTTGCCAACCACGTCATTCACGTGTTAACAAACTACAATATTGGCAACATCCTCGTAAGGCCAGAAATTTCAGGAAGACTAGCAAAGTGGGCGATAGAACTCGGTGGCCATAATGTGGTCTTCAGGCCAAGACCAACAATCAAGGGCCAAGTGCTAGCAGACTTCATGACAGAAGTGCCTGACGACAAGGATCGGGAATGTAAAGCAATGGAAAAAGCTGAAAGGCAACATTCAGAAGAACCGTGGCTACTGTATACAGACGGCGCGTCAAACGAGGACGGCGCAGGCGCGGGACTCAGACTAGTGAGTCCGGATAAACATGAATTTACATATGCCATCCGGTTAGACTTCAAGAGCACGAATAATGAAGCCGAATATGAAGCTTTCCTTGCTGGCTTAAGACTGGCAATCAAAATGGGAGTCAGACACATCGAAGCACATGTGGACTCCATGCTAGTGGACGGGCAAATCAACGGGCAATACGAAGCCAAAGGAGATGTAATGGCGCTCTACCTGAGTCAAGCAAAGACGTTGCTACAAACCTTCTAATCCTACAAGGTGCACCACATTAATAGAAGCGAGAATAAATCAGCAGACGCGCTGAGTAAACTCGCATCTACAAGTTTTCAACACCTGGCAAAGGATGTGCGCATAGAAGTTTTGAGCACCCATCAGTGCCATTAAGAGAAGTAAGCGTTATCCAAGTAGGATCAACGTCATGGATGACTCCGATAATAGCGTACCTTCAATCTGGGATACTCCCAGAGAACAAAGCTGAAGCGAGAAAAATCCAGTACAAAGCTGAACATTATCAGATGGCTGACGGAATTTTATACCGAAAGTCATACCTTGGGCCACTGTTACAATGCGTCGACCCCGAAGACGCAAACTATCTGATCAGAGAAGTGCATGAAGGAATTTGTGGTATACATGCCGGCCAAGAATGGTGGTGGCAAAGTGATGAATGCCGGGTACTACTGGCCCGGGATGCATTTAGACGCAGTAAAAGAATTGAGGAAATGCAGTGGATGCCAAAGACACGCCCCCAAAACGATGCACCCCAAGAATGAATTGGTACCAGTCACAACGGCGTGGCCTTTTCAGCAGTGGGGAATAGATTTGGTCGGCCCTTTCCCCGAAGCCCCAGGTGCTATCAAATTCATAATAGTCACAGTCGACTATTTTACAAAATGGGTAGAAGCAAAGGCACTTGCATCAACCACATCCACTGTCGTCAAAAGATTCATATGGGAACAAATCGTATGCCATTTCGGACTACCACTCAGGATCATCACCGACAACGGAACGAACTTTGCCGCAGACGGTCTTCAGCAGTGGTTTAAAGAATTACACATTGAGCACACCTTCTCCTCGGTTGCGCACCCGCAGGGGAATGGTCAAGTGGAAGCCGTCAACAAAAGTATCGTCGACGGAATCAAGGCAAGATTGGGAGACAAAAGAAGAGGTTGGGTTGATGAACTGCCCAGCATATTATGGGCCCATAGAACAATGCCGAAAACAAGCAACAGGGAGACACCGTTTAGCTTAGTTTACGGGTCCGAGGTTGTGATACCAGCAAAGATCGGGCTGCCATCGCCAAGAATGCTTTCCATGAACGTGATCAACAACGAGGAAGAGCGGAGGTTAGACCTTGATCTCCTAGAAGAAAGGAGAGAGATGGCGGCGATAAATGAAGCAAAGTACAAGACAAAACGGGAGAAGTATTAAAACTCCAAAGTCCGCATCTGCACCTTCAATCCAGGAGATTACGTCCTAAGGGACAATGAGGCGTCTAACGCCGAAAAACCGGGAAAGCTAGCCCCCAAGTGGGAGGGGCCTTATGTAGTAGATGCGGTACTCGGAAAAGGGGCATACAAGCTACGCACCCTAGACGACAAAGAAGTTCCAAGAACCTGGAACGCCCAACAGTTAAGAAGATGCTATATGTAAAAGGTCGAAGTTTTTTTGTACTTGTAACGGCCGCGCGCCAACACAGTTAGCATTAATAAAAGAAGTGTTTGGCTATTCCTTGGAATGCAAATTTCTCGTCACAACTGCATACATTACTTTGGGCATACACGAAAACATCAATGGCTCGACCATTAGGAAACGTTGTAGACCTCCAAGGCCTATCACAAACAAGTGCACAGCCGGGTCAAAAACACAACTAAAGCCTAAAAAACGCCAAATAAATACTTCGTGCCCACATAAACACGAAAACATCGAACACAGGATAAACAAACATTGTAAACACCCCCAAGGCTGAGCACAGCTGGGTTCACACAATAACCTGTAACTCGATCACTTCGTATCCACGAACCAACCTGCGCACATGAACGACAGAATAAAACGTTGTAACTAACACAACACAACCTGTCAGCGCCATCGTTCATTCGTGGTACCTGAATCAAAGTAATTATATATGGACATATTATGACAATAACAAAATTCACATAAAACAAAGGCGAATATTAACATAACAAACATCAAGCATAGTCAAATGTTCACAAGCATAACAGGTAAGCAAAAATTAATATTGTTCACAAAGTTGTCAAATGATTACAGGGCCGTCTAAGGCCATACGCGGCACGCAGGCCAGAATCCTTCACGTGGGATGACTGGTCCCAGTACCTCCAGCCGCGTTACCTTTATCACCAAGAGCCTTCTTTAGTAAGGCAACACCATCTGGCTTCCGGGATAGCTTGTGAGCAGCCTTAACAACGGAAAAGTCCAGGGAAGCGAACTCCTTACGCTTGGCAGCATATTTACCATCACAGTTCTCTTTGTAAAGCTCGAAGTGGTGATCTTTTTCATTACTGACAGCTGCAGCTTTACCCTCAGCATAGCCAAACTTCCGACCACTATTGTACCCCGCTTGACCCAATTCAAACATGTAAGTAGCAAGTTCGCGAGAGTTAACAATACGATTCGCAATCTGCAAAATACAACAAGGTAAGAAAACAGTACAACAAACTAGAAAACAAAATAAACAAAGGAAGTTACCAAAGGCATGGCGCGCAAAAGCAGCCACTTGCAATCAGCAGAAACCTCTTCAAGCAGAAGTTCAGAGGCCTTGCACTCAGCAACCTTCTCCTCAAGAAGACGATCAGCAGCTTCACACTCAGAAACCTTCTGCTTAGCAAGGTTTTCCAGTTTAGCAATACGATCAACATACTCTTTTTCTTTCTTTTCAAACGCAACACGCGCCTGTTGAGCTTCCTCAGCAATCTCTGACTTTTCACTAGACAAACGCACAATAGTGTCACGTTGAGATCGCATCTCGACATTAGTACGTTCACAGGCAGACTCCCAGTCCTTTTGCTTTTGAACGTTGACCTGTTTCTCCTGCTCGAATTTCCGTTCAGCATCCGCAACCCTCCATAGCAAACCCTTCTTCTCCGCATTAAATATTTCTTTCTCCTCAGCAAATGCCCTCTTCTCATCTTCAAATTCAACTGTCTCCTCTCCCATCAATCTCCATTCACGCACAATCTCTTGAGAAGTGGCGAAATAGTTAACCCCAGCACGCACATGATCATCTAACAACTCAAACCGATTGCGCTTCTTTTGAAACATCCTCTCAGCAGGGGGGAGAGATAGCGAGAAGAAATCATGACAGTTACCCAGATCATTCATCCTGGAACCCTGGGTTAGATTCTAGCGAGGGGCATGTGGCTGATCATCACAAGCAGGGTTCTGTGTATCCCAAGAATCAGCACGAACATTCTCAAACTGAGGGCTGTGGACAACACCCGAAGTAGCCCCACCGCCGTCACCCGAAGGGCGTTTGGTGTAAATGGTTTGACGTGGAGCGCTTTGACTGGACTCCACTGTGGTGTCAACACCCTTACCTCTACCATCACCACCTGCACCATAGACACCAACAGCATCACCACCTGCACCATCGACACCAACAGCATCACCACCACCTTCACCCACATGCTCAGTGGTCACATCATCTTCTTTCTTTTTCCCATGATCATCACGAGGAGGAGACAAGTCAATGGTCCTGGACGGCGGAGAAGTAGGAGGAGTAATCTTTGAAACATCAACCCCGCGCGGTGGTCTACCTGACTTGACACCTGAGACAAGATAAAAACAAAAATAAAAAACAAGCAAAAATCCAGATGACAAATCCCACAATCACAAATGCTTCACCTGTAGGAGCAGAGGCAGCATATATTTCCTCCAAGAGATTACCACGACCCCCACTAAATATACCCATATCAATCTCAGTTTTAGACGGTGCAGGAGGAGTTTCCTTATTGAATTTAGCCTTTTTCGAAGCAAGAAGAGCATCAGCCTGCTCGTCAAGTTTTCGCTTTTTGTCATCAACAGCTTTTTTCCTCACCAGTTCCGTCAAGGTAGCGCGGTCGTCCGGATCGGACCCACGAGGTTTCTCTCCGGTCCCTAAACCAGACAATGTATCAGAAACAACTACGTAATCTAGGACATGAAGAGTAGAGGGTCGCTTATGAGGAGTACCAGCAGATCTTCCCTCAACCCTCTGCTCCTTCCTCTCTGGCTTATCAGCTTTCGTTTTTCTTCTCGTCTCCAGTGATTCAGTAGGCCCAACTGGAACATCATCATCATCACCAACAATCTCTTGAACAGACTCATTAACAACACCCTGCGCAGGACCTGCACGCGCCGAATGAGAAGTTAGACTTCCAAGGGATCTACCAGAACTTCCACTCGAGAGAACAACAACTTCCTCTCGGGTGGGACCAATAAGGTCACCTTCATCAGTTTCACCTAAAATAACATCGGCATAAGCAGCAAAGTTATCGTTTGTGGGATGCAGAAAACGCGGGCGAATCTGTTCCAACCAAGCCGGTTTCCCGTCTTCTTGGATCGCCTCAACCATGGCACCCGCAACCTTTGGATCCAAAACATTCAACAAGCTATATCCCACTGCAAAACACAAAGGAATAAGGGAAAACAGACTGTAAAATAAAATAATAATAATAAAAATACATACGTTTGCCTTGGTGACCGTACACAGGAACACCCAGAGGATTCTTCGGAACCCACAACAAACTCATCCCAGCACCAACCAAAGCCATCTCCTCCAACTGAGAAATGGCTATAGCTTTATGTGTTACCTTCTTATACCAACTCTCTTCAGCAAAACCCGATAAAACGTCTATCTTCGGAATACCCTCATTCACTGGCCGGTAATGCATATCCATAGGGATAACACCTCGGCGAATATAGAAAAATTTTTGTTTCCAGTCATGAAGACTCTTCAAAGGAACAGAACAAACTGGAGCAACACCGGTCCGAGAGTTAAAAGAATAAAAGCCACTGGTATACGTAACGGTATAGAAGACGTTGAACATCGCAAAAGTTGGCTCCACACGGTTAGCCATGCAAACAAACTCAAAATGAGTAATACGGGGAAGCCCAATAGCATTGATCTGAGAAAGATGGAGCCCGTAGTTCCTCAAAACTTCGGCAGTAAACCTGGTGATTGGTAGTCGGAAGTTGCCCTCCCGAAAAAACGTAGCATACAAAGTCATGTAGCCCGGGGGTGCATCCATAGCAGTAGAACCAGCAGTCGGATACTGGGCTCCCCATTCAGGGAGGAAACCCATCTCCCTCACCAGATTGTGGAACTCCTCTTCTTTCCACCCTATAACCGCCTGGTCGGGACCCGGAGGAGTTTTCCCTTTATTTCTCTTCTTCTTCTTCTGGGAAGGATTCGCCCCAGACATGATGAAAATCAGAAGTTGGACGAAAACACTCAAAGAAAAGAAGGAGAAAAGACAAAGGAGTGGGAGAGAACCAAACTTCAAATTTTGAAAAGTGGGGAAGAAGGAGAAAACGCCTTTATATTTATACCCATCGCATTTAATGCGATGGGTAGTGGGCCGTCAGAATCCAGAAAGGCAACCAATGGGGGAGAAACACGTCAAAAGAGAGAGAAGACGTCACCTCTTTTTTCGGGAGCAGGTAAACAGACGCCTGACACCTTGACAGAAAGTAACTGACATGACTGAAAAGGCGCCTGTTCACCTCCGATAAGACAGGGGACACCAGACAGTCACATCAGTCGCTCCCTCCCAAGACAACAAAACTTCCTTCAGAAGAAAAACAACAGGTGCCATTGCGCCATGCGCCATGCGTCCATTTGGCTCAACTTTTCAAGTTACCAAAACCCATGCGCCATGCGTCCACTTAGCTCAAACTTTTACAAGTTGCCAAAACCCATGCGCCATGCGTCCATTTGGCTCAACTTTTCAAGTTACCAAAACCCATGCGCCATGCGTCCATTTGGCTCAAACTTTTCAAGTTACCAAAACCCATGCGCCATGCGTCCATTTGGCTCAAACTTTTACAAGTTGCCAAAACCCATGCGCCATGCGTCCATTTGGCTCAACTTTTCAAGTTACCAAAACCCATGCGCCATGCGTCCATTTGGCTCAAACTTTTACAAGTTGCCAAAACCCATGCGCCATGTGTCCATTTGGCTCAACTTTTCAAGCTTTCCACAAAAGCAGGCGCCATACGGTACAAACTTCGCATAGGAAACATACGCCATAGAAACCACTACCTTCATAAGTCCAGAATCCCTCCTAGACGATCAACTCAACTAGAAGGCACACTGGACTGGGGGGACTTGAAGAGGTATGGTCCCAATTCCTTGCCCACATGGCAAGGACCACACCACTTTTCCATCCTATGTGGCGTTTACATCAGCAGGATCATCCAGAAGCTTCTAGAAGCTTCTGGAAAACATCAAGGTGGCACCAAAGATGCTCCATCCGGCAAAAAGGACAACACGTGTCACCAGACATCAAGCGCCAGGTAGGCCTGCGACGAATCAAGGAGCAGTCCGACAGGACCAGTACGACGTCTCCAAAATAGGCAAATGTAAGCGCGCCACGTGTACCACTACACTGACCACGGCAGAGGAGACCAAAAGGATATTCCCCTTGGTCGGACAGCTGGCGCGCAACCACAGCTGGCACAGCTGCTCCTCCCTCCTTCACCCTCCGGCTATAAATAGGACCCTTCATCATTCAGGTTGAATCATCTTGCTCTCGATACTCTCACACTCAACACACACTGTTTATTCTCCCTCAGAACAGTACTTATTCTCACGCCGGAGCCTGGTTAAGAGGGAAACCCCCATATTCCCCTCTTAACGAGACTAACGGTGTTGCTGTTTTGCAGGACCCAGGTCATTTCTACGAGTAAGAAAGGAGATTGAACCCACAGAAGAAAGAACCCCACAGATTAACCTTGGTGTTAACCTGTGTTTCATCAGGTGGTGTTTGTTTTTTAAGATGCAAAAGGTTTGCAGTATGCGGGCCACATCTGCAAATGTCTGCACGAGAAGAGGTGGACCAAATGTCTGCGGGGTGTAATAAAAAGAGTGTTTGATTATCTCACCTCTTTACCCCACATCTGCAAACTTTTTTCCCTTTCTCTTCTCCCAAACCCCTTTCTCTTGAACATTTCAGATTTGATTCTTTCTTCAACAAATTAACAACCGGAGGATGCATCAAATTGATAAATGAAACTTGTATTTAAGCATCAAATAAAGATGCAGAAAGAAAGAAAAAAGGTATTATTATTAATTAAAGATAGAGAGAAAAAAAAAGAGTAACCAAGGTCACACAACTGGTAACAAAACCATAGGTGGTTTGGTCATCGTTCGGGCCCAAAAACACTTATTTATGTGGCTTATTTATCTTTTTATGTTTTTTATTGATTTTGGTGGACTTTTTTTTCGTTCTAGCTTTTGGCCCAAGTGTGTTGTGAGTGCACTAATGTCTATCGCCTCCGTCAATCCAATTCGTAGCAGAAATCAGAACAAGTCATAGTTTTATAGTGTAAAATATAGGAGAAAAACAAGGTGGCATTATTGTAATTACTTAGAATTTTCTCTTAGAACCTTGCCTATAAATAGGAGGCTAAGGCTAATCATTTAGGACTTTTTGCCATTTTCATCATTTGGAGAGCTTGGAGCTTAGAGAGAGAAACTAGAGAGAGAAAGTTGCAAAAGGTGATTCAAGGTGCTTGTACGTTTTCATATATTGAATAGAATCGCAGATTATATACGTTCTTGTGTTCGGTCCACACACGTGCACGGATTCCGCACGTCGCACGTGTCGTTCGCAATCGTACGGGAGTCGTTTACAGTCATACAACGCGCTCACAAGTGGTATTAGAGTAGGAGCTCGATTGCACGGATCAAACACGCAAGATTGCACGAGATTTCATCAATTTCAGATTCAAAATCACAACATATTTGTCTAATTTCTTCCTCTACTCATTTTCTTCACTTTTCGACACAAAAACGCAAAATTAACAAGGTTTTCACTGTTAAAATTGGCTGATTTTTTGACATATAGTGCGAAAAACTTTGTTTTACAAGCCTAATAAATTTCAGATCAAAACTCCAAGTATTTTGTGAAAAATCAAGGTTTTTCGGTCCGAAAATGTTGAAATTCGCTGCTGTGTTACTGTTCACCTGGATGGCCATCCGTTCGGATGACCATCCGGACATAGGTCCAATTCATAAACTGTCTTTGCAAGCAATCGGATTGTCATCCGATCAAGTATAGAAGTCATCTGATAGGAGGACTTAATATTACTTTGACATCACTCGGACGGTTGTTCGTCCGAACGACAATCCGATCCAATTCACATTCACGGTCCAATCATCATAACATTTACTTAATTGAGGTCCAAGTGTGTTGTCAGATTTTTTTGGCGGCCCATTAATCATCACGTGAATATATCAATTGAATTGATTCAGTTTACATGTGAAATATCGGTCCAATTAGATATTTTTGAGTGGAGCAGCCAATTGATTCTTGAGCAACAATTGTCGGCCACTTATATCAAAATTCTATTAAAATCAGATTTCATGTATTTTGGATGGGTGGCTCACGTGATTTATCGGTCCAATAGGAATTGCATGATTGTCGGCCCATTTTGTTTGTGATGTGTGTTAGCGTGAATATATTTTTAGTTATATTTTAAGCCCTTTTTAACACTTTAGTCAAGTTTTAAGTTTATAAAACACGATATTCTACTAACACTAAACACACATATGGGCAAGTGCACCCATCGTGAGCGTAGTATAGCGTTGGTAAGATACCGAGGTCGTCCAAGGACACAAGGGCTTTTAGTACCGGTTTATCCTCAACGTCTAATCAAATCAAAAGTTTAGAAAAAGGTTTTAAAATATGAAAATAAAAACTAAAAATGCTGAAAAAAAACAGATAGACAAGATAAATCACTTGGATCCGACTCGCCTTTAGTGTAACCTTTGATGTCTTCCGCACTTTTGCACTTTTTAAAAGATTATCTTAGTTATAGTAGTAGGCCCCTTTTTTGAAGGTGACGTTACCCTCAACCCAGTAGTTTGAGTCACCAGGGATACAATCCTAAAGGGTTGGATTATTGTAAGATAATTAATTAAGTTATTAATGCGTAAAGTGGTAGGCCCCTCTTTTGAAGGTGACGTTACACTCGGCTAAGTGGTTTGAGTCAGCAGTGATACAATCCTAAGTAGCCGGGTTAATGTATTAATAGTAGTTTACATATGAGGGGATCAAGCCATCCGCACCCCCGCCATCCAATATCAGTGGGTATTGAAGGAGGTCCTAGTAAGCATGACACAGGTCATTGCAGGATCTATACACCGAACAAGGCAAGAACCTTACCAAACCATTCCCTTAACCCCCGACCAGGTAGCCAACATATCTCTATATAGACCGTAGAGATATGAATGGTGTAAATCTTTTATTTTATATAGACAGTAAAATAACGCTAAGACACCACGGACAAATGATAAGGAATTTTCACCTTCAACATAAGAAACTAATTATTAAAGTCATTAATACAAAACCAAATAAAAAGTGCGAAAAGATTAAAAAACAATAGTATTACACTAAATGCTTGTCTTCACCATGGCCTTTGATTATCAAGAACTCTTACTATCAATCTTGGATCCCGAGACTACTACACACACTTTATGATGGATGATGGATGATGGTGGTGGATGAGGGTGTTGTGATGGTGGTGGAGTGTGGGTGAAGTGGGAGAAAGGTGGTTTGTCAAGGGATGCCTTTGAAGTGAACCAAGCACCTCTATTTATAGCCTGCACAGAAGCCCGGACACGGCCCCGTGTCCATCCACTTTCTCTTTCTTCATTAATTGCAGTTTGTCTGTATTAGTTGACCACGCCCCCGTGTCCGCTGGCACGGCCCCATGTGCAGAAGCGTATCTGTACTATCAAGATTTGCTTGGATTCTGAAAATCTTAGCGTTGACCACGGCCGTGTTGAGCTGGGCACGCCCCCGTGTTGGGAAATAGAAGCTTCTACAACGTTGTCTTTTCTGCAAACACTTGAGCACGCCCCCGTGTCCACTGGGCACGTGGCGTGTTCAGCCTTCTGATATCTTGTTTTTGCTTGGGAAGATGCTGTCGAGTGGTCGGGCATGCCACGTTTATTCCTTTTCTTGTATTTATGTTAGATTTAGCTATATTTTTGCTTCTTTTGTCCATTTGCGCTTATTTAATCCTGAAAATACAAAAGAAAGATAAAAGCACACTTTTTCCAACATTAGTACTAAAAAAGGTTAGTTTTATGCCTTATTTGATGTAATTTATATGTTGCATTTTACACACATCAGTTTGTATCAATAAGTTTGGTCCAATAGTGTTAATCAAGTGTTTGAAAGTTAATTTCAAGTTCAGTTTGCATGTGATAGAAAGTTGTAATCAGAGCCATAATTAACGAACGGTCGTTCGACCGGATCACCATCCGGACGGAATATATGAAAAGTGACCCGTTCTGATTTTCTTTCGATCCATCATGTCACACCCCCAAAATCCACACGCGGAGTATCACCGCTTGGAGGCGTGACTGACCAGGATCAAGCCACCAATCATATTGAACAAGCATGTAAGTAATAATAAAATCCAACACAATACAATTGGTGTCCAAACAAAACATAGTTTAAGTTGCAAGCGGAAGCATAATGTCAAAAACCAAAGCACAAGTTAATAATGTTTAAGTTCATCATGAACACTCAATGTCCATGCTCCACAACGACTCTTCCCCATGCAAGCTCCTGTTAAACCTATTGACCTGCAAAGCATGTAGTAACGAGTCAACAACAATGTTGAGCGAGTTCACAGTTGGGTGTTTGTTTTAAGTTGTTCCAAAAACATAGTATCCTTTAACTGGCATCCTGCCGTGGGGGTTACCCCATAGTTGAAAACGTGTTTTGTTTATTCCCGTTTACTCTGGCAATCCAGCCGTGGGGGCTACCCCATGTTTAATTATCTGGCTCTTCGGCCGTGGGGTCTACCCCATGTATATACTACTAGACTCGTTACCATATCGACTGCTGACTGTAGTCATGTTTATGTGCCCTGAACTGTCAATGTCTATCATCATTGACGTGCCCAGATCCATTAGTTCACGCCCGTCCTCTGCGGTACGGTGTGAGGCTTGTCAGACCTAAATAGCGCTATCTAACTAATGACCCGCTCGCCATTGGCCCGGCGATTAAGTCGATATAAAAAGGAGGGACTTCGTGATAGAGTTTTGGTCTAGTGAAATGTAAACTGTCCAAGAGGACGAGGAATTATATTCCTTAACCCGTGCTGTCCTACCCAAGAAAGGACGAGGAATCCATATTCCTTAACCCATTCCCAACCCCTGGGAATCCCATGCTTTGTAGAAAGTGTGAACTCACCTTAGATTAGCTCGGCAGATAAGTAAAGGTTAATCGAGCTGCTAGAGGTCAACCACGTCCTAACATGGTTACCATACAAGTCAGGTCTAGGTTCAGATAGTGCACGTATGTTTACATGTAAGCTAACAGGTTACGAGCACGTATTGATCATGGCAACACATTAACAGTCAAGTACATAACATATCCGATCTTATACAATTCAAAAGATTGGGCTCGCACAAGTCTAACGGCCTTGTGCGATTCACCCGTTGAAGCCCAAAATACCCGGCCCAATAGACATAAGCAGTTCAGTAAGTAAACGGCCCAAATAAATAAACATGGATCTCTTGTGCGGTCCGGATGGCTTGTGCGATCCGGATAGCTTGTGCGTTTGGAAACTAGCCCGGCCCACTAATCAATCCCAACATGTACCCGGCCCAAACAGTTAACAAAAAACATAACTTGTGCGATCCAATAGTCTTGTGCGACTGCTGGTATCTTGTGCGACTGAACTTGTGCGTCTGGCACTTGTGCGATCAGTCCTTGTGTGACCAAGGACTTGTACGATCAGAAAGCGTATGAGATAAGATCTGATCTTGTGCAATTGGTTACCAACTTTCCTAGACTCATGCAATTCGGTTATACCATTCAATAGTTTCCATTTTTTACCCGTTTACACCGAATCAATTCTAACAGTTTCTGTTTGATAAAAAATCGATTAAATCAAGGTTTCATCTAGTGTTTCATATGAACCCTAATATCATGTTAACAATTCATAACATTAGAGCATTCAAAATACTTCCTGTTAATACATACGAATCAATCAAACATCTAACCACATCACAGCCGATTTCATCAACATTACATAGTTACCAATCATAATTTATTCTAGTCATGCAACACATATGAACCGATTACTTGAACACCAACCCCATCATTCATGACTAATCATGTATTATTTACAAATCATCACATGAAACATGTATAATCACAACATCACATAACATACAATCGATAGTTAGACACTAACCGGTTAGAAGATAACACAAAGGTGATCCGATCAAGAAAGCTTCACGAGATGAGGCTTCGGCTAGGAGGATTGCCGTCGAACAAGAGAGAGAGGAGTAGAGAACTAGGGTTTTGTGTGTGTGTTGTGTTTTGCAAGTAATGAGGAGTATACCCTATCTCCTAAGTGTTATGCGTGTAAAAGAGAGTGGGCCGAACCCATCATGGGCTGCCCTTGATCCGAATACAAAGAGTGTAGCCCGAATGGGCTTGTGCGATCGGGTTGTGTTGTGCGATTGGTTCATTCATAAACATACATACATTACACATAACACATATCAAACATAACATTTCATTAATCAACCAAGTTCACATAATCACATAGGATCCACATACGTTACATTAACACAAAGATAAGTTCTGAAGTACGAGTTGTCACATTATCCCCAAGTTGAAAGAAATTTCGTCCCGAAATTTAGCACGTACTCACTGAGGAAGCTAGTTAAGTTGCATGGTTTTCCTGGTTTTCCTGGGGTGTCACATCCTCCCCCCGTTGATCTGGAATTTCGTCCCGAAATTCCGCAGTAGCTTCAGCCTCAGTGGTGGTTGTACTGTTTGCGAATAATTGGGGATACTTTTGTTTCATTTGGTCTTCGCGCTCCCAGGTGAACTCTGGGCCACGACGGGAGTTCCAACGAACTCGAACGAGAGGTATTCTAGTGCGCTTGAGGACCTTAACATCCCGGTCCGTGATTTCAACTGGTTCCTCGACGAATCGTAACTGATCGTCGATAGTGAGCTCCTTCAAAGGAACTATGAGGGTCTCATCTGACAGACACTTCTTCAGATTCGACACGTGGAAAACATTGTGAACTCCACTGAGTTCTGCTGGTATGTTTAGTTTGTAGGCCACCCTGCCTATTTTCTCTATGATGTCGAATGGTCCAACGTATCGTGGGTTAAGTTTGCCTCGTTTTCCAAAATGAACCACACCCTTCCAGGGTGAGACTTTGATTAGCACTCGATCCCCAACTTGGAACTCGAGTGGTTTCCTGCGCTTATTCGCGTAAGCTTTCTGACGGTCACAAGCTGCCGCCATTCGTTGTCGTATTTGAGAAATCCTTTCTGTTGTGTCTACCACAAGTTCTGGGCCAGTGATCTGACTATCCCCCACCTCTGCCCAACAAAGAGGTAATCGGCATTTACGCCCGTACAATGCCTCAAATGGAGCGGCCCGAATGCTGGTATGGTAACTGTTATTATACGAGAATTCCACTAGTGGCAGATGTTTTTCCTAACCGTTGCCAAAGTCAATCACACATGCCCTAAGCATGTCTTCAAGGGTCTGGATGGTGCGTTCAGACTGCCCATCCGTTTGCGGGTGATAAGCTGTGCTCATATCTAAACGTGAGCCAAAGGACTTGTGCATTGCTTGCCACAGTTCAGAAGTAAAACGTGCATCACGATCAGAGATAATAGAGGTGGGCACCCCGTGCCTCGAGACAACTTCCTTAAGATATACGTCTGCTAGAGTGGAGAACTTGTCTGTTTCTTTGATAGCCAAGAAGTGTGCAGACTTTGTGAGTCGATCCACGATCACCCAAATAGTATCATTTCCACGTTGAGATCTAGGCAGGCCAGTAACGAAATCCATGGAAATTTCTGTCACACCCCGACCACGTAGAACATACAAAACGTGGCGGAAACATCGGGGAGTGTTGTAACAGAATTAATTGTTTCAAATCCATGGCAATTGAAGTTTTGTTTTATTGATTAAAAGTGTTACAATGTCTTAACAAACAAAGAAATACAGCATAATTAACTAGTCTTGCATCTTTTATTGTCACTAAAGCCCAAGTCTGCCTATGTGTATCTTGATCATCTTATGCAACAGCTCCTGAAAAACACATGTGAAAATAGGTACGTCAGCATAAAAATGCCTGTGAGATACATAGGTTTTGTGAAAATAGGTTTCATGACTTATGTTTGAGAAAATGTTTAGTCATGAACCTTGTAATTTGCTTTGTTTTGTAAATCATTTGAAAAACGATAAGATCAGATGATATGTATAAATAAATGTCAGGTTAAATGAATAACCATGTAAAAATGTGTTTGTATAAGATAAGTTGTTTGTAAATCAATGTCTTGTGAAAAGTATGATATTTGTATAAAATGTTATATGTCTCAAACTGAAATGATTCAAATAACGCTACGATATGTAATACCATACAAACACTTATATATAGGAAGTACCAGCGGCGTATCCACCATGCTTGTATCATATTACACACGCATCGTTACTTAATCACTTAATCAAACCAAACCATCAAGATGTAATGTTTAACAATTGTAGAAATGTTTATGTATGGTCAAATACAGTTCACACGGTTCACAGATACAAACGGTTCACAGATACAAACGGTTCACAGATACAAACGGTTCATAGATACAAACGGTTTACAGATACAAACGGTTCACAGATACAAACGGTTCACAAATACAAACGGTTCACAGATACAAACGGTTCACAGATACAAACGGTTCACATAGTCAAATGATTACAACGGTTCACATAGTCAAATAGTTATAAACGGTTCAAAATGTAATATAATGTGTTCATATACTAGATGAGCATATGCAACAAAATGTAATGTAAAACAATGTACTAAGTATGCACACAATGGACATACATAGCATAAAATGTAATGAAATCATGTACTATAATGTACTAACGAACATAGCAGGTATATGATGTGAAAACGGGAAAGCATGAATGTAACAAGTAGGCACATGTGTTTCACCCCAAAACAGTTTGGAAAACAGTAAAAGAGGGGTCTATGTACTCACTTGAGATTGCTTAGTAGTCCTTGAGTAACAACCAAACAATGCTAGAGATCGCGGATATCAAACGGCACCTAATATAGGTAACTATGTTAATAACCGGACCTAAATCGGAGGATTTAGATAGAATGAGGGTTCGTAAACCAAACGAGTATAGAGACTCGTGCCATATGGTTTAACAAAGCCTACATACTAAATGAAACCTAACCTAATAGCCTACGACCCATTACGACCCGTTTAGGTAGCTTATGCTACTTTAACGCGTCGTTCGCGTGAAACGCGTTCGGACCGCCTAACTAGTCCTATGACAAGTGTTATATGCCTAAACATGTTACATAATCAGTTATGTGACAAAAGTTTAGGTTACATATGCTTAATTACCAATTATACATGAAAAGGGTATTCTGGTAATTTACCTAAGGCATATAAACTACCTATCATACAACTACTTAACGAAGCGACCATAAGGTATAACCTCGGAAGGTTATTCCCTATATACTATGGTCACCTAATGTGTTTGGTCGGATCCTAATGATCGACCAAATGGGTCGGGTTCGAAGGTATAAGCGATTTATCAGATCGCTTACCCTTACGACCCTAGACAACGTGGTAATCAGTAGGCATAGTCCCAAGGGACTATAACCATCGTGATTACAATCACGTTGCGAAGTTCAAACGAACTTCGCATTGACCATAAACTGGTCAACGCAGAAAGTCAAACAAAGTTTGACTTTCAGACTCGAAAAGACTCGAAAAGCAATAAAAGAACGAAAGAACACTTACGAAGGGTCCCCGAATGCTAATCTAGATCAAAATAACTCAGGTATGAAACAATGGTTCCAACTTAGAGTCAAATAGATCAGATTCTTGTAAGTTTTGCAATGGGTGGGGTTGGGTATTTATAGTTTTCGGGTAACCGTTAAGATCGTTTCATGGAAACCGTGCTTGAATCCAAGGCGTACACTTGTCGGAAACTCATGGTAGCTAAAAATGGGTCTAAATGAGCTGAATGTGCAGTTGTGAGTGTGTGGTTGTGGTTAAAACAGCTGGAATATGCTGACTGTTCGTTCTGATCTGTTCTGGGAGGCTGAGGCGGCCCGCTTCAGGATCAGACAAATCTAATGCGGGCCGCATGGCCCTTCTGATCAGCATATAACTTTCAAAAATGACAGTTTCAGCCCCTGCACGTGTTTAAGGCCATTCCCGACACTTCTAAGGCCCGTAAAGCCAATTTTAAGGCCCTAAAATGATGCCTAAACATTGTGGACATGAAACATGCTCAAAAATATGTCGGATGCCAGTTCGTTTGGTCGTACGAACGCGATGTTCGCTTAATTACGACGGAATGCGCATAAGCGCGAAAAACGATCCAAAAACGAAACGAATGGATTTTTCTTATGCCAAACACTAAAATAAAATATTTTAGTGCTTACATAAATTTTTGGATGTCCTGATGTATTCAGAACGTAAGTTATGCGCGAAAATGCAAACTTGTGCACTTTTTGACGCTTTTAGTCCCTGAATGACCCAGAAGTTTATTTTAGCACACCGAACCCCTTAAAGCCTATTTCTAAGCTATGTAAAGGATATTTAGGGTATGTTTAACTTATGGTCATGTTCCGGAATGTCTGTTACAGTTCAAATTGGCATACTTTCGCAGTTTGTCAACTTTAGTCCCTGTAAGTGATTTAACTTTGATTTCACCACACCAAACCTTCCAAAACTTATATCTAAGTTATGTAAAGGTTATTTAAGGTATGTTAAGCCTATTTCACTATTCCGGAGTGTTCGTTGCATTAAACTGGTTATATTTACGCATCAGTGCGCGTATAACCTTCCAGAAAGCGATTTAGAGCTTGAAATCGAACAAGAGTTGATATGTGCAATCGATACACATATTTTTACAAATCCCAAGTATGAAATACAATATTTCATTGGTTTGGCATTTGTTTGATGGTTGAAGTGACACAGGTGTCACAATTTCCATTGTGGTATCTCTGGTTGTTGAAGTAGGCCTGAGGGTTTCTGATACTCGACTTTGACTCTTGCACAAGTCAAACATTTACTAACGTAGGTTGCTATGTGAGCTTTCATGCTAGGCCACCAGTATGTAGTTTTGAGATCGTGGTACATCTTATCCGAACCAGGATGTACTGAGTAGCGAGACTTGTGTGCTTCATCCATCACAAGCTCTCGTAGGTTGCCATAGAATGGGACCCAAATGCGTCCTGTTACGTAGTAGGCGCCGTCTTCCTTTTGTTCTAATCGTTGCCTTGAGCCGCGTAGGGCTTCAGCCCTGATGTTTTCTGGTTTCAATGCTTCTACCTGAGCATCTCGTATCTGTGCAGGAAGATTAGATTGGATAGTGAGTTGTAAAGCTTGTACGCGTTTAGGTGTAGTATCCTTTCGACTGAGGGCATCGGCCACCACATTGGCTTTGCCCGGATGGTATCTGATCGAGCATTCGTAATCATTCAGTAGTTCGACCCATCGACGTTGTCGCATGTTCAGCTCCTTCTGTTTGAAGATATGCTCGAGACTCCTGTGATCGGTGTAAATGGCGCACTTGGTACCGTACAGGTAATGTCTCCATATCTTAAGTGCAAAAACAACAGCTCCCAACTCTAAATCGTGTGTAGTGTTGGCTACCTGGTCGGGGGTTAAGGGAATGGTTTGGTAAGCGTCTTGCCTTGTTCAGTGTATAGATCCTGCAAGGACCTGGGTCAAGCTTAGTAGGACCTCCTTCAATACCCACTGGTATTGGATGGCGGGGGTTCGAATTTCTTGATCCCCTCATATGTAAACTACTATTAATACATTAACCCGGCTACTTAGGATTGTATCCCTGCTGACTCAAACTACTTAGCCGAGGGTAACGTTACCTTCAAAAGAGGGGCCTACCACATTACGCATTAATAACTTAACTAATTATCTTTCAATAATCCAACCCTTTAGGATTGTATCCTTGCTGACTCAAACTACTGGGTTGAGGGTAACGTCACCTTCAAAAGAGGGGCCTACTACAATAACTAAGATAATCTCTTAAAAAGTGCAAAAGTGCGGAAATAATCAAAGGTTACACTAAAGGCGAGTCGGATCCAAGTGATTCATCTTGTCTATCTGTTTTTATTTTTATTTTTATTTTCAGCATTTTTTTATTATTTTTCATGTTTAAACTTTTTTCTAAACTTTTGATTTGATTAGACGTTGAGGATAAACCGGTATTAAAAGCTCTTGTGTCCTTGGACGACCTCGATATCTTACCAACACTATACTACGCTCACGATGGGTGCACTTGCCCATATGTGTGTTTAGTGTTAGTAGAATATCGTGTTTTATAAATTTAAAACTTGACTAAAGTGTTAAAGGGCTAAAATATACATAAAAACCTATCACACCTAACGCACATCAAGTGTTTGGCGCCGCTGCCGGGGACATAAGGATTTTAAGAAAGCTTAAAATCGACGGCCTAATCATTTAAAAAAAAAATTAAAACGCGCGCACATTTTTATGCATTTTTGTTAGTTTTGCATTTACAGTAAGCTGAACACGGGGTCGTGCTGCACAATTTTTTGTAAAACACCCAGATACAGAGTCTGAACACGGGGTCGTGCTCACTGAACACGCCCTCATGCTGCACAAAACCAGTAACTTTTATTAAAACACCGAGATACAGATTCTAAACACGGGTCGTGTCCACTGAACACGGGGCCGTGTCCAGCCTCTATTTTCGTTTAATTTTTGTTTTCTGGTCCCGAGACTCTGTTGTGGTCTGCTGAGTGATTCTTATGGATCAATACTCAGGAGATTACAACTACACCTATGAGGAGGATGATTATAGGGAAGATTATTGCACGATTTACGGTAACCCTCATTCGGTACAATATTGTGACTTATTTCAACCATCCACTTCATACACCTACTATGAGGAGCCCAGGTACGAGCCATCAACTTCATACACACCTTATGAAGACCAAAGGTATGAACCTTCTCCCTCATACTCATATTTTGATGAACCAAGGTATGAGCCTTCGTACTCATACTTTGAGGAATCAAGGTATGAGCCTCCACCTTCGTATGCTTATTATGAGGAACCATGGCGTGAACAACCCACCTCATATGAGTATTATGAAGAACAAAATTACGACCCTTATCCATCATACACTTACAATGAAGGACAATTGTGTGAACCATCTACTTCCTATAAGTATTATGAGGAACAAAGGATCGAACATCCGGATTCAAGCTTTGAGGATCCTGATCCTTACTCTATCACCGACATAGCCGATAGGATAATAGAACACATTAAAACTATCGAACGTTGCATAAAAGAATCTCACGCAAGGGAAGAGGGGTCCCGCACAAGAGAAGAATTAACTTGTAATAAAGAAGAGATAGTTGAAAATGTAAAAATGGAAGAACAAATAAGTGAAAAGCCGACACATGAGTTAAACAACGAAAAATGTGAGTCCGATAACGTTAAAATTCAAGAAGAGTCTAATTTTAAAGAAATTAATCTCTTGTCACCTTCTTTCGAAAATCATTGTTTAGTACCCACTCATGCTAAGTTTTTAAAAGAGTTAAACACTAACACCAAAATTGACGAAACGGTAAGCATTAGGTTAACAAATGATCAAACTTCACTAATAAAAGAAGACCCATTTGAAATTAACATTAAACCGGTTCCATGTTTTTTTTTCAAAACTCCTTTATTAGTAATGTTACAATTGATAAAGATCTTTGTGTTAATATAATGCCAAACTACATTTTTGAAAAATTAAGTATTAGTGATTTTTCTCCACTTCAAATACCCATTTTTCTATCAAATCGGAAAGTAATAAAATCAATAGGGATAGTTGAGGATGTTTTGGTCCAAACAAATCAAACGGTAATCCCAACCGACTTTGTCATCCTTGATGACGCTCCTCTAGTGTTGGGACGACCCCTTGTAAAAACCCACGAAGCTTTGAAAAACCGAAAGTACAACAATCTATCTATTATTAGGGGCATTTAAAAAGAGTGTCGATCTTGAGCGTTCAATGAAATATCCATTCGGCAATAATGACCCCCTAATTGAAGATGAAGATGAACCACCCGATACAAGAGAAGAATTTGACCACTTTGTTGAAGAAGATGTCGCCATAGAACAAACCTTTATGGTTCTTGATAAAAATGAGCAACCAAATAAGGAGTCTCCAAAAGACCCACCTCTTGAGCTCAAAGAACTTCCGAAAGGTTTGGAATATGCTTTTCTAGACAAAAATGGTAAATCACCTGTAATTATTTCATCCAAATAATCTAGCTTAGAAAAAGAAAAATTAATTACACTTTTGAAAAAACACAAAAATGCAATCGCATGTAAGCTTGTAGATATTAAAGGAATAAGTCCTTCCATGTGCACGCACAAAATTTTAATGAACGATGACTACAAATCGGTAATACAACCACAACGTAGAGTAAATCCAAATGTCCAAGAATTGGTTAAAAACGAGGTCATCAAATTACTTGACGCCGGACTCATTTACCCAATCTCCGATAGTCCTTGGGTAAGTCCCGTCAAAGTAGTTCCAAAGAAAGGAGGTATGACGGTGATACCTAACGAAAAAAAATGAATTAATACCAACGAGAACCGTCACAGGATGGAGGGTGTTGTAACAACTACCATCAAAAGTCCTATTTCCTATTATATTTTGCCCAATAGGAAACCCTAATTGAGACCCCCAAGTGATTCTGCATAAACCCTAAAATTTTCAGAACAATCAGAATCAGGATCAGGGCCCCTAAAACTCAGGGGGGGTATTCCCTATTTACGATTATCCTAAAAACTTGCTGTCAAAATCGAATTTTATCATTCCGTCAACTCAGCCAAGCTAGTTAGGGACGTGGCTACCCTATGGTAGAGTGTGACCCCTCGCGTCACGCGACGCCCCCTACGTGACCCCTCGCGTCACGCGAGGATGTCAAATTTTTAGTATAAATAGAGGGGGTTGGCAATCGAATTCTGGCACTTGAACGACGAAAAAATTCGTTATATACACTGAGTTATAGTCTGTTTACTACAAAACACACACATAAGCTCGAATTCTGCAGCGATAACAGGGTAATAACTCGATCGCTGCTACGATTCAATGTCCGATCGATTGAAATCAATCCAATGGATGTTTAAGTGCTGCCCACATTAGGTTTATGCTTTGTCATTCTTCGTGAATTCGATGGATGTTTAAGTATCGCACTTTGTCATTCGTTGTGAGGATTTTAATCTCGTGAGTTATCGTAAATGCTGTATTAGTTACTAACCTAGTTTGTGTGCATTTTATTTAAATTAGGTTACAAGGCTAATCAGTAGGCTAAACTCTGCCCGTATAAATCTGCAATGTGAGTTATTCTCTTTTTATCAAAAGTATTTTACAATACTCCAATTATTTTCAAAAGTTATAATTACAGGGATTAAGTCGTGGATATCTTGAATCACTGGCTAATTGGGGTATTGTGCACATTACTAATTTCTCACGGATTAGGCTAATAAATCCTAACCGTGATAACCGTCACTACTTGGGGAAAGACCCAATAGTGGTATGACCATCGTCACCAGGTGACAACGGCGCCAGATAAAAATAAGATAGAAGCCATTGTAATCGCTCTTATGCTGTAATTGATAACTAATGTGTCATTTTACAAACTTGAATAACTCACCAGTATTTCCCCGCTTACAAAATATTTTTTTTAAAACATGTTTCAGGCGACCTGCTGTAATTCAAGGAAAAACGTGCTACGGAGCACTAACAAGCTTGAAGAGGTGGCTCAGTTAAAATGAATAAACATGTTTTAATAAATCAGGGAATTTACTTGTGAAATTCCTCTATTGTAAATTACGGGGTTTATCCCGGAATATGAAATAAAATAATCGGGCATTTTGAGTTTTAAAAGATCCTGTTTAAAATCTTTCGCTGTCGCATCAAGTCGATACCACGGGTTCCTGTCCCGCGGCTCCTGACCGGGTCAAACCGGGGCCGGGGCCGGGGCCGTGACAGGAAAAGGTGGTATCAGAGCACTGAAAGAGCCACTGATTTAAGCCTATTAAGTATTTTAAAATACTTAATTTTCCTGATTACCAAATCTTTGATTATGTGATTCTATCTTGACAATCTGTTAAATTACAGTATGGGTAAGCAAAGAATTTCGGATATCTATCGTAAATTAGATAGTTCACCGAAAGAAAAGGGAAATTCATCCCAATCAAATTCCTCAAGATACTCAACAGATCCTGAGGAGGGAATATTTGTCCGTAAAGCACAGTTTGAAAATCCACTTACCCCTAGTAAAAGAAGTTTGATTATTAGAAAAAGTCAAGAGAAAATAAGGAAGTCACAGGAAACCCAGAAAATAAGCAGCAAACCACCATGGGAAGACGAATTAGAGGAGAAATGGGCAAATCTCTATATGTTAGCTACTGTAGCAGTAAATGCTAACTTCTAGTTAAATCACCAAACCAGTATCAGCACCTACAACACTTACGAGCCAGAAGCTCTAAAATAATAAATAAACACTAGTATATTTTAAATTTTTAGTTGTACTAAATAAATATTTTGTTTCAATAAAATGAGTTGTACTTAAGTTTTTAAATTGCCATTATGTGATTTTTGTGAATTACAAAAATTTAACCTAAAATTTTAAGTGTTTTCTTCATAAATGCTAAACAGCATGAATGAATTATCTGAAGCCCTAGAGAATCTCAATCTCTATCCGGTGAAAATAGAAGTTTCCAGAGATTTTACTGGATACTTGGCCGATGTGGAAGAACCTATGGAATTTCAAGCTCCACCTCTGGAGAAATCAAAACCTAAGAAAAGAAAAAGATTTGTGGGCTGGAGGCATGTACGCAGAAGGAAACCAGCAACTAGGAGAATTCCCAAGATAGAGAATCCTATGGATAAAGGAAAAGGAATAGAGATTGAAGAAAGCTCCAAGCAGGAGATTGGAGAAAGCTCCAAGCAAACCAAGGAAACCAAGGAACATTGTAAGCACCTGCATGTACTCTTAACTTTGTTAAGAAAGGAGAAGCTTTATGCCAAATTCTCGAAGTGTGAATTTTGGCTACAAGAGGTACAATTTTTAGGACACATGGTGAATCACGAAGGCATTCACGTAGATCCTGCTAAGATAGAAGCGATTACAAAATGGAAGGTTCCGCAATCAGCAATGGAAATTAGAAGTTTTATAGGGTTAGCCGGATATTATAGACGGTTCATTAAGGATTTTTCTAAGATAGCTGTACCATTAACTAAGCTAACCTGTAAAGCAGTTAAGTTTGAATGGGGATCTAAACAAGAAGAAGCTTTTAAGATTTTAAAACAGAAATTAACAAATGCTCCAATTCTAGCTTTACCAGAAGGAACAGAAGATTTTGAAGTATATTGTGATGCTTCAAAGTTAGGATTTGGATGTGTACTAATGCAACGCAAAAAGGTAATTGCGTACGCCTCAAGGCAATTGAAAAAGCACGAGGAAAATTATACGACTCATGATTTAGAGTTAGGAGCCATAATTTTTGCCCTTAAGATTTGGAGACATTATCTGTACGGAAGTAAGTTTACTGTCTATACAGACCATAAGAGTTTAAGATATATCTTTGGGCAAAAAGAATTAAACATGAGACAAAGGAGATGGATGGAAATCCTAAGTGACTACGACTGTGATATTCAATATCACGAAGGAAAAGCAAACGTAGTAGCTGATGCTTTAAGTCTTAAGTATCATGAGAAACAACGACGAGTTCGTGCTCTTAGATTAATTTTACAATTAGACTTAATGGAACAATTGAAGAGCATTCAAGAAACAGCAATCAAGGATGATGCTGAAGGAATGAAAGGAAGAATAAAGGAATTAGAGCAAGGAAGTAATGGAATTTGAAGATTCCATAAGAAACGAATTTGGGTACCTAAGCAGGGGGAATTAAGAAATAAAATTCTAGAGGAAGCCCATAAATCTAGGTATACCATGCATCCTGGTAACAATAAAATGTACCAAGATTTAAAGAATAATTTCTGGTGGATAGGAATGAAAAAGGACATAGCTAGATATGTTTCTAAGTGTCTTACTTGTTCACAAGTTAAGGCAGAACACCAGAAACCTTCAGGTTTACTACAACAACTAGAAATGCCTGTATGGAAATGGGAACTCATAACAATGGATTTTGTTACTAAGTTACCCAAAACCAGAAAAGGTAATGACGCGATTTGGGTAATTGTGGATCGATTAACCAAATCAGCTCATTTTCTACCTATGAAAGAAACCTTTAGCATGGAAAAGTTAGCCAAGTTGTATGTAGATGAAGTTGTATCCTTACATGGAGTTCCACTCTCCATTGTATCAGATAGAGATAGTCGTTTCACTTCTCACTTCTGGACAAGTTTCCAGGAGGCAATGGGAACCCGACTAAATTTGAGTACTGCATATCATCCTCAAACAGACGGACAAAGTGAAAGGACGATTCAAACTTTGGAAGACATGCTTAGGGCATGTGTGATAGATTTTGGTGGAAACTGGGACAACCATTTACCTTTAATTGAATTCTCCTATAACAATAGTTATCATTCAAGCATAGAAGCTGCCCCGTTCGAAGCACTATACGGACGTAAGTGTAGAACTCCAGTGTGTTGGGTAGAAATAGGAGAATGTCAATTATCAGGACCAGAGATTGTGCAAGAAACTACCGACAAGATTACTCAAATCAAAGAAAGACTAAAAACGGCTCAAGATCGCCAGAAAAGTTATGCCGACAATCGACGCAAGCCGTTAGAATTCCAAGTCGGAGACAAGGTACTATTAAAAGTCTCTCATTGGAAAGGAGTAGTTTGGTTCGGTAAGAAAGGAAAGCTATGTCCAAGATACGTAGGACCATTCCCAGTGATCCAACGTATAGGACCAGTTGCTTATCGCTTACAACTACCAGAGGTATTAGCTGGAGTACATGATGTATTTCATGTATCCAATCTCAAGAAATGTCTATCTGACGAATTACTGGTAGTACCTCTTCAAGATGTAGAGGTAAACGAAAAGTTAAAATTTGTTGAGAAACCTCTTCAGATAGAAGACAGAAAGGTTAAGTTTCTTAAACACAAAAGATTGGTGCTAGTTAAAGTCAAGTGGGATTCTAAGAGAGGACCTGAGTACACTTGGGAGCTGGAATCCGAGATGAAGCGGAAATATCCCTACTTGTTTCAGTAAATCTCGAGGACGAGATTTTTATTAAGGTGGGGAGGATGTAACAACTACCATCAAAAGTCCTATTTCCTATTATATTTTGCCCAATAGGAAACCCTAATTAAGACCCCCAAGTGATTCTGCATAAACCCTAAAATTTTCAGAACAATCAGAATCAGGATCAGGGTCCCTAAAACTCAGGGGGGTATTCCCTATTTACGATTATCCTAAAAACTTGCTGTCAAAATCGAATTTTATCATTCCGTCAACTCAGCCAAGCTAGTTAGGGACGTGGCTACCCTATGGTAGAGTGTGACCCCTCGCGTCACGCGACACCCCCTACGTGACCCCTCGCGTCACGCGAGGATGTCAAATTTTTAGTATAAATAGAGGGGGTTGGCAATCGACTTCTGGCACTTGAACGACGAAAAAATTCGTTATATACACTGAGTTATAGTCTGTTTACTACAAAACACACACATAAGCTCGAATTCTGCCGCGATAACAGGGTAATAACTCGATCGCTGCTACGATTCAATGTCTGATCGATTGAAATCAATCCAATGGATGTTTAAGTGATGCCCACATTGGGTTTATGCTTTGTCATTCGTCGTGAATTCGATGGATGTTTAAGTATCGCACTTTGTCATTCGTTGTGAGGATTTTAATCTCGTGAGTTATCGTAAATGCTGTATTAGTTACTAACCTAGTTCGTGTGCATTTTATTTAAATTAGGTTACAAGGCTAATCAGTAGGCTAAACTCTGCCCGTATAAATCTGCAATGTGAGTTATTCTCTTTTTATCAAAAGTATTTTACAATACTCCAATTATTTTCAAAAGTTATAATTACAGGGATTAAGTCGTGGATATCTTGAATCACTGGCTAATTGGGGTATTGTGCACATTACTAATTTCTCACGGATTAGGCTAATAAATCCTAACCGTGATAACCGTCACTACTTGGGGAAAGACCCAATAGTGGTATGACCATCGTCACCAGGTGACAACGGCGCCAGATAAAAATAAGATAGAAGCCATTGTAATCGCTCTTATGCTGTAATTGATAACTAATGTGTCATTTTACAAACTTGAATAACTCACCAGTATTTCCCCGCTGACAAAATATTTTTTTTAAAACATGTTTCAGGCGACCTGCTGTAATTCAAGGAAAAACGTGCTACGGAGCACTAACAAGCTTGAAGAGGTGGCTCAGTTAAAATGAATAAACATGTTTTAATAAATCAGGGAATTTACTTGTGAAATTCCTCTATTGTAAATTACGGGGTTTATCCCGGATTATGAAATAAAATAATCGGGCATTTTGAGTTTTAAAAAATCCTGTTTAAAATCTTCCGTTGTTGTCACGGCCCCCGACCCGGTTTAATCCGTTTCAGGAGCCGCGGGACAGAAAATCCCGTGGTATTTATTTATTTAAGTTAACAGCGGAAGTTTTCTTCAGGATCTTTTCAAGGCTGAAATTTCCCGATTATTTCATTTCACAATTCGGGATAAAAACCCGGTAATTTACAATCATATGATTTCACTGAGAAATCTTTATTTTACAAAAAATATTTCTTTATTTTATATTGAGCCACTTTCTTAAGCTTGTAGTGCTTTGCGGCACTTTTTCTTGGATCACAACAGATCACCTGAAACATGTTTGAAAAAGGTTTTGTCAGCGGAAAATACTGGTGAATCATTCTTTTTACTAAAACGACGCGTTTGTTATAATTTACAGTATTAAGAGCGATTCCAATGTTTCCTGATATCAACCAACTACCCACAGTATTTGTCACTCGACCGGATCTGTGACTATGGTCATATCACTCATTGGCCACCCGTTTGTCCAATGGTGATGATTATCAAGTAATGTATACAAAACCCCACATACCGGCTGTAATTTGGTGATTACAAAGACTTAATCCCTGTAATTATAACTTTCAAAATAAACATGCTTTTGAAAGTAATTTGATAAAAAAAGAATGACTCACATTGCAGATTTAATACGAGCAGAGTCTAGTTTATGATTAGTCTTGTTAACCTAGTTTAAATAACACTGTACACAAAACTAGGTTAGTAACTAATACAGCGTTTACGATAACTCACGAGATTATACCCTCACAACGAATGACAAAGTGGGATACTTAAACATCCATCGATTTAACGACGAATGACAAAGCATAAACCCTAATGTGGGCAGCACTTAAACATCCATTGGATAGTTTAATCGATCGGACATTGAATCGTAACAGTGATCGAGTTATTACCCTGTTATTGCGGCAGCACTTCGTGAATTGTGTGTGTTTTTAGACTGTTTCTACTATATCTCAACGTACGTATTGAATTTCTACGTCGAACTAACGCAAAATGTCAAGTCCCAAGCCCCTGTATTTATACCCCAATTTGTCACCTCCCGCGTGTCGCGACATGATCACCTGCACCTGTCGCGTGTCGCGGGGAAATCCAAAATAGGCTAGGCCTGCTTCGTCACCTATCTAGCCCTGATGAGTCGACGTTGCATGAAAATTCAATTTCGACAGCATTTTATAAGGATAATCGTTAATAGGGAATACCCCCTCTGAGTTTTAGGGGCCCTGATCCTGATTCCGATTATTCTGAAAATTTTAGGGTTTATGCAGAATCACTTGGGTTTCTCAATTAAGGTTTCCTATTGGATAATTAAAGAAATAAATAGGACTTTTTAATAAGAGTTGTTACATTCTCCCCACCTTAATAAAAATCTCGTCCTCGAGATTTACTGGAACAAGTAGGAATACTTTCGCTTCATTTCTGATTCTAACTCCCAAGTGTATTCGGATCCTCTCTTCGAATCCCACTTGATTTGACTAGAACTAGTCGCTTGTGCTTGAGAAACTTAATCTTTCGATCCTCGATTTGAAGAGGTTTTTCAACAAATTTCAATTTCTCATTTATCTTTATATCTTGGAGAGGTACTACCAAAGATTCGTCTGATAGACATTTCTTGAGGTTGGATACATGAAATACGTCATGTACTCCAGCTAACTCCTCTGGTAGTTGTAAACGATAAGCAACTGGTCCTATACGTTGGATCACTGAAAATGGTCCTACGTATCTTGGACTTAGCTTTCCCTTCTTTCCGAATTGAACTACTCCTTTCCAAGGAGATACTTTTAATAGTACTTTGTCTCCTACTTGGAATTCCAACGGCTTTCGTCTATTGTCTGCATAACTCTTCTGACGATCTCGAGCTGTCTTTAGTCTTTCCTTGATTTGAGTAATCTTGTCAGTAGTTTCTTGTACAATCTCTGGTCCTGATAATTGACCTTCTCCTATTTCTGCCCAACAAACTGGAGTTCTGCACTTACGTCCGTATAGTGCTTCGAATGGGGCAGTTTCGATGCTTGAATGGTAACTATTATTATAGGAGAATTCAATTAAAGGTAAGTGGTCATCCCAATTTCCACCAAAATCTATTACACATGCTCGGAGCATGTCTTCTAGAGTTTGTATTGTTCTTTCACTTTGCCCGTCTGTTTGAGGATGATATGCAGTACTCAGATTTAGTCGGGTTCCCATAGCTTCTTCGAAACTTTTCCAGAAGTGATAAGTGAAACGACTATCCCTATCTGATACAATGGAGAGTGGAACTCCATGTAGGGATACGACTTCATCTACATACAACTTTGCCAACCTTTCCATGCTAAAGGTTTCTTTCATGGGTAGAAAATGAGCTGATTTGGTTAATCGATCCACAATTACCCAAATCGCATCATTACCTTTTCTGGTTTTGGGTAACTTAGTAACAAAATCCATTGTTATGAGTTCCCATTTCCATACTGGCATTTCTAATTGTTGTAGTAGACCTGAAGGTTTTTGGTGTTCTGCCTTAACTTGTGAACAAGTAAGACACTTAGAAACATATCTAGCTATATCCTTTTTCATGCCTATCCACCAGAAATTATTCCTTAAATCTTGGTACATCTTATTGTTTCCAGGGTGTATGGTATACCTAGATTTATGGGCTTCTTCTAAAATTTTATTTCTTAATTCTCCTTGCTTAGGTACCCAAATTCTTCTTTTATGGAATCTCCAAATTCCATCAGCTCCTTGTTCTAATTCTTTTATTCGTCCTTTCATCCCTTCAGCATCATCTTTAATTGCTGTTTCTTGAAAATGCTTTAGTTGTTCCATTAAATCTAACTGTAGATTTAATCTAAGAGCACGAACCCGTTGTTGTTTCTCATGATACTTACGACTTAAGGCATCTGCAACTACATTTGTCTTTCCTTCGTGATATTGAATATCACAGTCGTAGTCGCTTAGAATTTCCATCCATCTTCTCTGTCTCATGTTTAATTCTTTTTGCCCAAAGATGTATCTTAAGCTTTTATGATCTGTATAGACAGTAAATTTACTTTCGTACAGATAATGTCTCCAAATTTTAAGGGCAAAAATTATGGCTCCTAATTCTAAGTCATGAGTGGTATAGTTTTCCTCGTGCTTTTTCAATTGTCTTGATGCATACGCAATTACCTTCTTGCGTTGCATTAGCACACATCCAAATCCTAATTTTGAAGCATCACAATATACTTCAAAATCTTATGTTCCTTCTGGCAATGCTAAGATTGGAGCATTGGTTAATTTCTGTTTCAAGATCCTAAAGGCTTCTTCTTGTTTAGGTCCCCATTCAAACTTAACTGATTTACAGGTTAGCTTAGTTAATGGTACAGCTATCTTGGAAAAATCCTTATTAAATCGTCTATAATATCCGGCTAAACCTATAAAACTTCTAATTTCCATAGCTGTTTGTGGAACCTTCCATTTGATAATTGCCTCTATCTTAGCAGGATCTACGTGAATACCTTCGTGATTCACCATATGTCCTAGGAATTGCACTTCTTGCAGCCAAAATTCACACTTCGAGAATTTAGCATAAAGCTTTTCTTTTCTTAACGAAGTTAAGAGTGCATGCAAGTGCTGACAATGCTCGTTCTGACTTTTGGAATAAATAAGTATATCGTCTATGAAGACAATCACAAATTTATCCAAATACGGTTTACAGATCCGATTCATCATATCCATGAATGCTGCAGGAGCATTTGTTAAACCAAAGGGCATGACTGTAAACTCGTAATGACCATACCTAGTTCTGAAAGCAGTTTTAGGTATGTCTTCTTCTTGTACCTTCAATTGATGATATCCAGAACGTAAGTCGATCTTAGAAAAATATCTAGCTCCTTGAAGTTGATCGAAAAGATCATCAATCCTAGGTAATGGGTATCGATTCTTAATTGTAACCTTATTCAATTCTCTATAATCAATACACATTCTCATCGAACCATCCTTTTTCTTCACAAATAATACTGGTGCTCCCCACGGGGATGAACTAGGTTGTATGAAACCTTTACTTAGTAATTCATCTAATTGCTTTTTCAGTTCTAACATTTCAGTAGGTGCTAACCGATAAGGTGCCTTGGCTATTGGGGTAGTTCCGGGAATTAGATGAATTCTAAATTCTACTTCCCTATCAGGTGGTAATCCAGGTAATTCTTCTGGGAATACATCTAGGTATTCTGAGACTACAGGGATCTCCTTAAGTTCTTTACTCTTAGTACTAATGATTACTGAAATCATATATACTATTCCTTGCTTTCGTTCATAACTAGCAACTTTCATTACTGATATGAACTTCATGGGTTTACGTGGTTTATCTCCTGTAATCATGATTACTTCCCCAGTAGGTGCCTGAATTTCTATAGAGTTTTATCACAAAGGATTTGAGCACGGTTGGCTGCTAACCAATCCATTCCTAATACGACATCGAATTCGGCTAATTTCATAGGTAATAGGTTTGCAGAGAATTTATGACCTGAAAGTTCTATATTTCCTTCCTGCAAAACCTTATCTATTTTAACAGAATTCCCATCTGCCGTTTCGACTGTAAAAATCTGCCTAATATTGGTTAAGGGTAAATTAAGAGTTTGGCAGAATGAAGTATTTATAAAACTTTGGTTTGTACCAGAGTCAAATAATACTTTTGCGTAAACGTTGTGAACTAAGAACGTACCCGCTATCACATCCGGAATGAGTTCTGCTTCTTGAGTGGTCAGCTGGAATGCTCTGGCATTCTTCTTAGTAGCTCCATCGGCTATCTTGGTTTTGTTGTCTGCTGATTTGGCTAATTTAGGACATTCTGTTTTAAAATGCCCCGCTTCTCCACAGTTAAAGCAGATTATGGTTTTCTTTCTGCAGTTTTCTTCACGATGTCCTACAGCTTTGCAAAAGTTGCAGGTTATATTGCATTTTCCATAATGTTTCTTTTTGCAATTCCTGCAGAACTGAGGAGTTGAGGATTGCCCTGTTCCTCTTTTCTTAAAGTTACTATTATTACCCATACGAATTCCTTGGGTAATTTTCTGAGCCAGATCCTTTTTCCGATTTTCATCTCTTGTACGTACCAATTCGTCAGTTAGGGTGTTAGCTAATTCTACCGCATCGTCAATAGTGCGAGGTCTCGCAGCTTTAACGATATTACGGATTTCGCTAATTAATCCCCAAATATAGCGAGAAATGAGTACCGGCTCTGGCGAAACCAGTGTTGGTACCACTCTAGCATATTCGAAGAATGTCGAAGTATAGCCGCGACAATCTACACCCATTATTCGATGATTTAGGAACTTATTTGCCATTTGATCTTTTTCATATTCGGGACAGAATTTTCTTTCTACAAGACTCTTAAATTCTTCCAAGTTCATGGCATAGGCCTTATTTCTTCCTTTGGCTTGCAGTACTGTATTCCACCATTCTAGTGCCCCTTCTTTGAAAAGATTTGACGCGTACATGACCTTATCGTCATTGGTACATTTACTAATTGTAATCACTGCTTCGGTTTTCTCTAACCAACGCAGTGCCGCTGTTGCTCCTTCATTGCCTGCAAATTCCGCGGGTTGACAAGCAAGAAATTCTTTGAAAGTGCAACCAGGCGTTGCAGCTTTCATTTTCTTAGGGAGCGGAGCCTGTCGTGGATCATTATCGTGATTGGTATGATTACCGCCTCTGTTTACACTATTACTGAAGTTATCTTCAGAAATACGTTTGCTAGAAATGATTTGTTGAGGTTCAACTGGTTTCTGGGCAGCAGCAAGTATTGCTGGAATAGCATTGGCTATCCCTTGAGCAACGATATTTTCTATATCTTGCCTAGTCATAAATTGATCCCCCGGATGTTGCTCAGATTGGTTAACCTCATTAACTGGTTCATTATTAGCGTTTTCCATCTGTTAATTAATTTATATAAATTATTAGTATCAAATAAATAACAATCATACACAAAACAATTATACAAATTTCACAACACATATATAATCAAAACTATCGATTTCTCGATTCCATTTTTATATTTATATATATGCGTCAATACACACCATTATCTTACAAAGTTTTATTTGTAGTTATGTTACAGACTGATTTTATTATTATATTATTACACAACCATAGTTTCACCACCATCCTATCCCTGAATACTTTAGAAGCGACGATCCCTCTCGTCGTACTTCCAGGAGATCTGTTCTCCTACTTCCCGAATCCTATTTCCTGCATCCACCAGCTCCTCACCAAAGTGACGGAGTTCAGCTAAATTTTCATTGCTCATTGGTGGGTTTGGTATAGGTTCTGGGTCGAACTGAGGGAGAAAAGTATAAGGATTATTAAGCAGGTTTTGGAACTGCCAATCATTAGTCCACCACTCGTCCATTCCTAAAGGTTGGGTGTGGATTATGGGTTCTGGGATTGCTGGTTCCAGGTTCATTGGAATTTGGGTTTCAATAGGATGAGAAAAAACATTTTCATTGACAGGCTTAATAGTATCACAGCTTGTTAATATAAAATCTAGCTCCTCCTGCAATGTCATTTCCTGAGTTTGCTTAGAGCTTTCTCCAATTTCCATCTTTATCTGCCTAGAACTTTCCCTAACTTCAATCCCCTTTCCTTTATCTAAGGGATTTTCTATTTTAGGGATCTTCCTAGTTGAGGGTTTCTTCCTGCGCACACGCCTCCATCCTACAAATCTTCTCTTTTTCTTAGGCTTGGGTTTCTCCGGAGGTGGAGCGTTGAATTCCATAGGTTCTTCTATATCGGCTATGTAACCCGTAAAGTCTCTAGAAACTTCTATGTGTACTGGATAAAGATTGAGATTCTGAAGGGCTTCAGATAACTCATTCATGCTGTTTAGCATATATGCAAAATACACACAAAAGGCTAAGTTAAAATTTTATAATAAACTTTCATAGATAACTTTTTAAATATTATTGCATACCGTGTGACTAATACAAAAGACAACGGACAATTAACACATATTAGGGTTTATTGTAAACTTATTTATTTACTGGGTAAAGTTTCTGACTTGTAGGTGATAAGGGTGCTAAAACTTGAGTCAGAATATTTAAAGATTTGTATTTACTGCTACAGTGGCTAGCATATAGAGATCTGCCCATTTTTCATCTAACTTGTCTTCCCATGGTGGGTTATTATCTAGTTCTTGGGTTTTCTAATTAACTTTCTTTTCTTTTGGTTGTGAATTCTTTATTTTCTCCTGACTTTTCCTAATAATCAAACTTCTTTTATTAGGAGAAAGTGGTTCCTCATATTGTGCCTTTCGAACAAATATTCCATCCTCAGTATCTACTGAGTATCTTGAGGATTTTGTTTGGGATGAACTTCCCTTCTCTTTTGGTGAACTATCTAATTTAAGATAGATGTTCGAAAGCTTTTGCTTACCCATACTGTAATTAACAATTAATCAGTTAATAAAACACATAATCACATAATGGTAATCAGGAAAATTAAGTATTTCTAAATACTTAATTAGCTTAACTCAGTGGCTCTGATACCACCTTTTTCTGTCACGGCCCCTGACCCGGTTTAATCTGTTTCAGGAGCCGCGGGACAGAAAATCCCGTGGTATTTATTTATTTAAGTTAACAGCGGAAGTTTTCTTCAGGATCTTTTCAAGGCTGAAATTTCCCGATTATTTCATTTCACAATTCGGGATAAAAACCCGGTAATTTACAATCATATGATTTCACTGAGAAATCTTTATTTTACAAAACATATTTCTTTATTTTATATTGAGCCACTTCCTTAAGCTTGTAGTGTTTTGCGACACTTTTTCTTGGATCACAACAGATCACCTGAAACATGTTTGAAAAAGGTTTTGTCAGCGGGAAATACTGGTGAATCATTCTTTTTACTAAAACGACGCGTTTGTTATAATTTACAGTATTAAGAGCGATTACAATGTTTCCTGATATCAACCAACTACCCACAGTATTTGTCACTCGACCGGATCTGTGACTATGGTCATATCACTCATTGGCCACCCGTTTGTCCAATGGTTACGATTATCAAGTAATGTATACAAAACCCCACATACCGGCTGTAATTTGGTGATTACAAAGACTTAATCCCTGTAATTATAACTTTCAAAATAAACATGCTTTTGAAAGTAATTTGATAAAAAGAGAATGACTCACATTGCAGATTTAATACGAGCAGAGTCTAGTTTATGATTAGTCTTGTTAACCTAGTTTAAATAACACTGTACACAAAACTAGGTTAGTAACTAATACAGCGTTTACGATAACTCACGAGATTATACCCTCACAACGAATGACAAAGTGCGATACTTAAACATCCATCGATTTAACGACGAATGACAAAGCATAAACCCTAATGTGGGCAGCACTTAAACATCCATTGGATAGTTTACTCGATCGGACATTGAATCGTAACAGCGATCGAGTTATTACCCTGTTATTGCGGCAGCACTTCGTGAATTGTGTGTGTTTTTAGACTGTTTCTACTATATCTCAACGTACGTATTGAATTTCTACGTCGAACTAACGCAGAATGTCAAGTCCCAAGCCCCTGTATTTATACCCCAATTTGTCACCTCCCGTGTGTCGCGACAGGATCACCTGCACCTGTCGCGTGTCGCGGGGAAATCCAAAATAGGCTAGGCCTGCTTCGTCACCTATCTAGCCCTGATGAGTCGACGTTGCATGAAAATTCAATTTCGACAGCATTTTATAAGGATAATCGTTAATAGGGAATACCCCCTCTGAGTTTTAGGGGCCCTGATCCTGATTTCGATTATTCTGAAAATTTTAGGGTTTATGCAGAATCACTTGGGTTTCTCAATTAAGGTTTCCTATTGGATAATTAAAGAAATAAATAGGACTTTTTAATAAGAGTTGTTACAGCTGTCGCATCAAGTCGATACCACGGGTTCCTGTCCCGCGGCTCCTGACCGGGTCAAACGGGGGCCGGGGCCGTGACAGGTGTGTATAGATTATCGTCGATTAAATGAAGCAACAAGGAAAGATCACTTTCCTTTGCCCTTCATTGATCAAATGTTAGAAAGATTATCCGGTCATAAATTTTACTGTTTCTTGGATGGTTTTTCAGGTTACTTTCAAATACCGATAGCACCCGAAGACCAAGAAAAGACAACGTTTACATGTCCCTATGGAAATTTTGCTTATCGACGCATGCCATTCGATCTATGCAATGCCCCCGCAACTTTCCAACGTTGCATGGTGGTCATCTTCCATGACATGATAGAAAAGACTATGGAAGTCTTCATGGACGACTTTTCTATCTTTGGAGATTCTTACGACCAATGCCTCGATAACATTGAACGAATGATATCCCGATGTGAGGAAACTAACCTCGCCCTTAACTGGGAAAAATGCCATTTCATGGTAACGGAGGGAATAGTACTCGGTCACTGTCACACCCCGATATTTCCACGTATTACCGGTGGGCCCGGTGGGGAGTATCGTGACGTAGTTGATATCATCATAGTCAAACAACACAATATATAAATGCACAGCGGAAGCAAAAGATAAATATATTACAATCCGAATATAAAGTAATATCAAAGTATTACAACGGAAAGTAAAGGATCCACAGGCGGATCAAATAAAAGGAAAAACTGTTCAACAGACTTTAGACGCCTAGAACTTGCAAGATTCCTTATTAACGCCCTGAGCTTCTAGCCAATTACGTTCAGTACCTGTCACTTAACCTTTTTGGAAAATACGTCAGTTTACACTGGTAAATACAATTAACCGACTCATTTGAAAAGGTTTAATAAAAATTGATTTGAATGCACAAGGCACAACATATCTTTTATAACTTGGGACAATTACATAAATAATCGTGTATACAGATTTACATGTTCGTTATACGTTCAGGGCCCGATGTAGAAACCGAGTCAAGATTAACAGACACGCCACAAGTATAGGCCCACAAGAGAGTGAGATACCATTTCCCTTAGGCACTGTCAGGTGTATGCCTACACCCCGTGCATAAGACGTGGCCATTTTATAATATAATGATGTCAAGGATATCCGGGACATGGTCATTAACCCCTAAAGGATTTTATTTCAAACAATACAGATTAAAGCGGGTTACCTCAATAATTTAACCACAATATGATTAAACATTCAATACCCGACCAAGCGGTATTATTATAATACCGTATCCCAAGCCCGTATAGGGAAAATAAGTTAAAAGTATTTACCTGAGCTAGCAATGCAATTTATACTCAGCCGTATATTCTAATCAGCAAGCACAAGTACTTTTACTGGGGCTCTTAATCTGGAACGAAGGTTTTATAATAACCTATTAGAATCCTAACGGGTCTTTAATTAAGCCTAAACTTAGACCGGTTAGTTTTAAAGAAAGATACGGTTCAAACGCATGATTAAGCGAAGACCGGAATAGAATGTGATTTAGACCCGACAAGTTTGAAGACTTGTATAATATGGGTAATCTAAACACATTCTGGATTTTGAGATAAAAATGATAAGGTTTGATCCGCTTCGGCTAATTTATGCAAACTAGTTACATAAACCGAACCGAACGCGCAAGAAGCGTAACGGTTAACCAAAAGAGTCATAAACAGGTTTCCTAAGTTAATATGCCTTAAATATGTTGTGATATCAGTAAGATACCTTCCATTATGCCCAAAACGAGTTTAATCTCAATATAAGCCCCGTAGGGGTATTTCGGTCATTTAAAAGATTATAAAAGAGATCAATTTTAATTCTGAGACTCGGGTCTGAAATAATCAGTAAAACAATTTAATTTAATAGGTTATATCAGTTGGTGGTAAGTCTTATATGCCAAAATGGTTTTAAACCCATACTAGGTGTTTAATACGCGTAAAAAACCGTTTTAAGCGATTTCCAGATTATACAAGAAATCTGAGTTTTCTGATCAGGTTCTAAAGTTCAAAATACTTCATTTATTATATAAAATCAGTAGCAATTGGATTGGTGTCAAAATACTATGTAGATCTCATTTTATAACCAAAAGGGTATAATCGGTATTTACCGAATCAAGGCAATAACCTTAGGTTATGATCAGTTTAAAAATAATTAAAAATCTTCAAAAATCTCAAAATATTATATTACACCAGTGGGTAAAAGGTTTGGTGTCAAAAATTGGGTTTAGATAGGCTTTACGCTAATTATGCCTTTTAATTAACAAAAAGCTTTCTAATTACGCTATTGAGCATAACTCCTAATCTAGACCTCCAACTGATGTGAATTTTAGGGACATGTTTATAAATCAGTAACAAAGATTATTGTCCTCTCACATTTCCAAAATTCTCGTTTTAAGGTCAAATGGGCATTATGGTCAACATTAAGCAATTAACGGAAACGTGTAACGAATCGGACAATCAACGAACCAACCACAGAGGGTTATACCATCATGTAACCTGGTCCTAAGGAAGCTCTAAGGCATTTCCAAACCCATCTAAATCGGGTCAGAACTAAACTCAAAGCAAAAGTCAAAGTTTTGCGACTTTCGGTTCTGAACCGAGCCTAAACATAAAATTGTCGGATCAAACAAGCTTAGACCAGTTCTTATACTAATTACCAAGTTATATGAGTGACAAAATAGGTTACATGTCTTCTACATTGCTTAATTACATGTTAATTCGCAAATTAAGTTTCTGTTGACTTTTTATAAACAACTTTTGTCACGACCCCCGACCCACCCTGGACGGAATCGGAAGTCGCGAACAGCCCGTGGTACCGGTGATTAAATTTTATAAAATATTGCAGCGGAAATTTCATCAGAACCGTGAGTTAGAAAAAATATCAGAGTTTAGAAACACCGGATTTTATTTATTAAATAGATGGAAATAAATCCATGTTTTACAATGGTAGCTTTAATAAAGATAAATTTTTATTATATAAAACAATATTTCTTAATTTGATTTAATTAATAAAATAAGCCACTTCTTGATGCCTTTCAGTGCCGTATTCAATTCTTACTTCCAATCTACTGTAGTTACCTGAAAAGTATTTTAAAAAGGTTTTGTCAGCGGGAAATACTGAGTGAATCATTCTATTTACTAAAATGACACATTTGTTATAATTTACAGTATTAAGAGCGATTACAATGTTTCTATTATCAACCAACTACCCACGGTATTTGTCACTCGACCGAATCTGTGACTATGGTCATATCCCCCAATTGGCTACCCCAATGGTGACGACTATCAAGTAATGTATACAAAACCCCACATACCGGCTGTAACTTGGTGATTACAAAGACTTAATCCCCGTAATTATAACTTTGAAAATAAACAAGATTTTGTAAATAGATTTGATAAAAAGAGAGAATGACTCACAAACTGTGAGAAAAGGAGAATGACTCACTTTGTAGATTTATACGGGCAGAGTTTGACCTACTGATTTAGCCTTTTATCCTAAATTTAATAACAGGCACACAATTCTGGGTTAGTAATCAATCCAGCATTTACGATAACTCACGAGATCAAATTCTCACAACGAACGACAAAGTGCGATACTTCATCCATCGAATTAACGATGATCCGTCAAATTAATGACGAACGACAAAGTATAATACTTCATCCATCGAATTAACGATGATCCGTCAAATTAATGACTAACGATAAAGTATAACCCTAATGTGGGCGGCACTTAAACATTCATTGGATATATTGATCGTCAGAAAATGAATCGTAGCAGCGATTGTGCTAATACCCTGATTGCAGCGTCGATTATTAAACTGTGTGTGTTAATTGGAGTATACAGAGCATAACTCAGCGTAGAATTGGAATTCTAACGTCGTTTCAACTCCCAGAATCAAGTCCCAAACTCATCTATTTATAGCCGAATTTTGACCCTTAGGCGGCCCGCGTGAGAATTAAGCTAACTTGAGGCGGCCCGCGTAAGAACTATTTTTAGGCATAGGGTTGCCACGTGTGGGACTAGCTCAGCTGAGTCGACGATTTTTGAAAATTCCTTTCTGCCTACGTTTTAAGTGGATAATCGTCAATAGGGTTTAACCCCCCCCCCCCCCTGAGTTTTAGGGGCCCTAATCCTGATTCTGAAAATTATGAAAATGTTAGGGTTTATTCAGAATCACTTGGGTGTCTCAATGAGGGTTTCCTATTGGTCAAATTAATTTAATAATTATGACTTTTGATGAGAGTCGTTACATTCTCCCCAACTTAATAAAAATCTCGTCCTCGAGATTTATTGGAATAAGTAGGAATACTTTTTCTTCATCTTAGATTCCAGCTCCCAAGTGTATTTGGATTATTATATTTCTTTTGGAATTATGTCACATTTTAGTTAATAAAAATAATATTAGGGTAGATGACACAGAATTAAAATATTAAATTTTGTGAATACGAGTTGTACCATAAGTAGGATTCAATGGTTCAACTGAATTAGTTCAAGAAATCGATGACCAACGAATGAGATGAAATGATATAATTTCCAAGATAACTAGGTTCAAGCCAAAGGATATATGATCAAATGAATGGAAAGGACTTTTAAAATCAATGAAATTCTTTGTCAAAAGGAAGCTTACTTTGATTAGCAACTGAAGAAGATTTAGAATTGACAGATTTCAAATGAAATAAAAGCATGAAAAATGATTTGTCAAATATTTATGATATGAGAAAATCAAAGTGTTGAGATGAGTGAATTGTAATGATATACCAAAAGACAATAGAGTTAGTGTATCTTTAAAGTTCTAAGTTGTTTTAATTGTGAAACAATGTGATAGTATACTTTTAGTAACCATATTTTCCATACTATATACTAGAGATTGAAATATAATAAGAACAAGTTGTATTGACCTTACCAATATAATATATATTATTTGTATCCTTGTCTGAACCGTATCTTATATATCAAATATAAATACTATGTAATATATTATTGGTTACATATTTTTACTATATGTAAATGGTTACTTCTTTTAAATAAATACTATTTTAGTATTTTACCATACTTTGTAAAATAACTATGTAATATATATTACAAAATACCATAATTTATGTTACAAAATATCATTTTGTAAAAGAAATCACTATTTAAAATGAAAATTGTAAATAAAGGTGTAAAAATATTTATTATGTAAAATATTTGGTAAATATATAACATTTAATGGGTCTATTCTATTTGATTACTTATTTCCATTTTGAAACCATATAACGTTGTGAATGTAAATGTTGTAAATAAGTGAAAATGGAAATTATTCTTATATATTATAATGTTCTCCTAACCCAACGTAGTTAATGACTACCATATTATTCTTATATGGTTACTTTCTTACCATAGGGTTACAGTACATAGTTATCACAAAACATGTGATAGATAATTTATTTACATAATTTTATTTGTCCTTTGTTTTATGAAAATATGTCTTTTCCAAGGTATATGTATTTTCATATATAATTAAAATTTATTAAATAAGTATGATGACTTAATTTATATATATTACTAGTCATTATCATGGTGGATATTGGTTAGTGCTCCCTTATTTAAGCATAGGTGATCAGTCCATGCCTAATTAAGGCTAGGCTATCCAATACCTACCCTTGATAATAAAAAATAATACCAACACTATTATTATTAATATTTTCTTACTAATAATAAAACTGATATTAGTAATACATAACTAAACATACACTTAAATGGAAAAAAATTTCTAATAAAATGGTGAAACTGGCCGTCCCCAGGATCGAACCCGGGTCTAGGCCACACCCTTTCGCGCGCCTAACCAACCGAGCTAGGTGCCTAGTTTATGAAATTTCCATTTTGGTTAAATATAAGCACATGTACAATAAATTCTGTATTTCTTATTATAAGTCACCTACTTATGTTGACTAAGTATTTACTTATCCTCCTTATGGTGACTAATAAGAATATAATAATACTATTAGGTAATCACTTATGTAAGTTTCCATATATAAAATAAATTTTATATAATGTTTTTCGATTGAAGATGTTAAAGCAATAATTTATCACGAAAGGCTCAATTAATGCTGTAATAATTGTTAAAAGATATATTGAAATATGACATGAATTTGTGTATCATTATCTTAGCACAAGATTGTGTTAAGATTAAGTTTATAGGAATAATCAACAAAATGGATTTTAAAATTAAATTCTGTATATGGTGTGTGCGAATTATATTAGTGCGAGCTTTTAGATTTATGAAAACGTCACCACAAGGTGATCGTGATCGAAGAAATGTTTTAATGAAGTCGAAGATTTAAACAAGCCTAGTATGGTTCAAAACAAATGAAGTGCTGGTTAGGACTTATTTAAATATGATAGCTTCCATCTATCATATAGGATTTTAAAATAAATATGTAATATGAGCAAAATAATTTGAATAAGAAAGTTCGGACATGGTCACAATAGAAACTATGTATGTCAAAGAAAATTTTTCAAGAAATTTAGTGACTCGATATCAAAGAATTATCGTTTTGTAATAATGCGGTTTACAGTACAAAAAAATCAAGTATAGCGAAATGATATTTGAGTTTTGATAAAATAATAAATTGGAATGAAACCCTTCAGTGGTCTTCATAAATTAAACGAACCACATGCGCAACAAACGGTGCATGTGTAACGTGTGGATTTACCAAGAAATGAAATGAATCAATATCCGCTACTATGAAATAAATATTCCTGGTATGATGACCGTTGCGAAAGTCAACTTATTATATGCAGAAGTCAGAATTTTCAACAAAAGAAATATAAGAACTTCTATCCGGAATTTCGAGTGATAACCGTTATTAAATGACATTATCAGGGAATGTCGAAAAATGAAATAGGGAATTTGCAAAGGTATATGACTCCTTTTGCAGTGATAATAATTATGACTCTGATTAGACTGTGCACTGATGATTGTGAAATCTTGTTACAACGTACTTCAGCGAAATTTCATGTTGCTTGTAGGATCATGTGGCAAAGTGCTGCTTTTAGTTCTTCTACTGACGGAATTTAACATTGGTGTTATCGTGCCCAATTTATATCTTCCAAAGATCTTGCCTCGGAAGTTGTGTGTGATATACTTCAACTTCTGTGGACTTATAATTAAATTTTCATGTGTTTTCTTGTATATTATCCCAACTTTACATGCTTCTTACTTGCGTTAATAGTTTATGGTAATGCGTTAGAAATTCTTTACACTTTTGATGATATCCCAACTTAATGGGTTTCTTTTGTTATTATTGTCACTCGAGTTACTAGGCAGATAATCAAACGAAATAATGTTTGATGTCGGAAAAGAGATTCCTAATAAAGAAATCTAGACACAGATGCTTGTGCTTTATTCCAAATTGTCAATCCTTATGGTTTTTGAATTTCCTTATAGATATACATATCTATTAAATCATATATTTCACATACTGAAATAAACATACCATCTATCAGGTCAATGTTTTTAACAATTTCATATTTCCAAAAATCAGTCAGATATCAGATCATGATACTATTTAGGGAAATCTTGTCACTTGCTGACATATTATATACCTTCTTACCCGGTTCTTGCCGGAGAGGTAATTTCAGTATATCCGGACAAACTGGAGAGTCTGCTACATCATACCCAGTCTTGCCGGAGAAAATTTTCCATTTCCCATAATTAGTATCTTTTCAAAAAGTGCCTATCTTATTAGGGCTTTTATTCAGAATTAAGGAAATTTGTATTTCCATAACATATCTTATTATTATATTGATCACTAAACGATTCCTGTGACAGTGTCAATTTGATCATTCTTTCAACTAGTAATTCTAATCATAACACCGTTGATCATTCTCTCAACTAGTGATTCTGGACTTAGTTGTCCCGTGATATTACTTTATCAAATATATTACTTATGGCACACCAAAATCTATCATATTTATTTACACAAATACTTAGCTTATCGTGAAGCTAATACTAAGGCATCTTTTCTTAAGTTCAAGTCTAAATGCTACCAGTTAACAGCAATCTCCTAACTCTTTTATATAAATTTAGGTATTATTATTACAACACCTAAAGGCGTAAAGCAGTGGCTCTTTGAGTTGGCTCTGATACCACCTTCTGTCACGACCCCCGACCCACCCTGGACGGAATCGGAAGTCGCGAACAGCCCGTGGTACCGGTGATTAAATTTTATAAAATATTGCAGCGGAAATTTCATCAGAACCGTGAGTTAGGAAAAATATCAGAGTTTAGAAACACCGGATTTTATTTATTAAATAGATGGAAATAAATCCATGTTTTACAATGGTAGCTTTAATAAAGATAAATTTTTATTATATAAAACAATATTTCTTAATTTGATTTAATTAATAAAATAAGCCACTTCTTGATGCCTTTCAGTGCCGTATTCAATTCTTACTTCCAATCTACTGTAGTTACCTGAAAAGTATTTTAAAAAGGTTTTGTCAGCGGGAAATACTGAGTGAATCATTCTATTTACTAAAATGACACATTTGTTATAATTTACAGTATTAAGAGCGATTACAATGTTTCTATTATCAACCAACTACCCACGGTATTTGTCACTCGACCGAATCTGTGACTATGGTCATATCCCCCAATTGGCTACCCCAATGGTGACGACTATCAAGTAATGTATACAAAACCCCACATACCGGCTGTAACTTGGTGATTACAAAGACTTAATCCCCGTAATTATAACTTTGAAAATAAACAAGATTTTGTAAATAGATTTGATAAAAAGAGAGAATGACTCACAAACTGTGAGAAAAGGAGAATGACTCACTTTGTAGATTTATACGGGCAGAGTTTGACCTACTGATTTAGCCTTTTATCCTAAATTTAATAACAGGCACACAATTCTGGGTTAGTAATCAATCCAGCATTTACGATAACTCACGAGATCAAATTCTCACAACGAACGACAAAGTGCGATACTTCATCCATCGAATTAACGATGATCCGTCAAATTAATGACGAACGACAAAGTATAATACTTCATCCATCGAATTAACGATGATCCGTCAAATTAATGACGAACGATAAAGTATAACCCTAATGTGGGCGGCACTTAAACATTCATTGGATATATTGATCGTCGGAAAATGAATCGTAGCAGCGATTGTGCTAATACCCTGATTGCAGCGTCGATTATTAAACCGTGTGTGTTAATTGGAGTATACAGAGCATAACTCAGCGTAGAATTGGAATTCTAACGTCGTTTCAACTCCCAGAATCAAGTCCCAAACTCATCTATTTATAGCCGAATTTTGACCCTTAGGCGGCCCGCGTGAGAATTAAGCTAACTTGAGGCGGCCCGCGTAAGAACTATTTTTAGTCATAGGGTTGCCACGTGTGGGACTAGCTCAGCTGAGTCGACGATTTCTGAAAATTCCTTTCTGCCTACGTTTTAAGTGGATAATCGTCAATAGGGTTTAACCCCCCCTGAGTTTTAGGGGCCCTAATCCTGATTCTGAAAATTATGAAAATGTTAAGGTTTATTCAGAATCACTTGGGTGTCTCAATGAGGGTTTCCTATTGGTCAAATTAATTTAATAATTATGACTTTTGATGAGAGTCGTTACAACTTTGACCCGACAAATGACCTAGTTAGAGCGGGAATCAGAGGGTGCCCTTTTAAGGGTTTAATGCCCACATAATTACCAACTTATAACTACCTTTAATTTGACTAAACACTGGACCATTAGTGATTAATCGATAAGTCAAACCTTAATTATGACGGTTTGACTTTTAGGCTAATAACTAAGCAAAACTCAATTAAGGAAGATCAAGGATACTTACCAAGGTCTAATGCACGATTAGAGATGCTTGGGGAAAGGCCTTGAGCTCCAGAAATGATCAAGAGTGAAGGAATGAGTGAATGATCAAAGTTGCAACAAAGTGGGCTTTATATAGTGCTTTTGATTGCTCAAGATCATGACAAACAACTCTAGCATTGGTCCCTGATCATTAACAATGTCCCTAATGCCTAAGAACTTGTTTAGGCAGCCCTTGGTGGTGAAAAAGGGCAATATATGTCGTTTACATGGGCTGAACAGCCACCTGACGAGTTTCTGCATCTGGGATTCTCTTACGGACCGTAAGGGTCCTAGCATACGGTCCGTAAGGACCAGGCCAGCATGACATAACTTTCAAAAGTTGACAGTTTGGCCCCTGAACTTCCAAACTTGATTTTTAACATGGTTTCTTGCACATGTAACCCTCAAACTTGACTTTTAAGGACTCCAAGTCATAAACCAACTTTGTTAGGTCCCCGGTTATTCATACGATCACCGAAAAGTCTTAAATTTCGACGTTGACGCTTTTAACCCCTCGTATACGAATTTTATCATAACTTTCTCATACGATGACGAAACTTGGTGAAATTTTTATCATACCTTCTAGTGAGCATAATTAATCGTTACAAAGCTTCGGGTTTGCTAAAAGGCCACTCAGAGGTACACTTTAAACATGTTGACACATTTAACCCCTGTAGTTTGTAATCTCTCACTTTCTTTCTCAATTAGCTTCGCATGATCCACGATTCATTCGTTTAAGGGTATAAACATCATGTAGGTTATTGTAAAGTATATTTATCCATTGTTGACCTTCTGAACCCTTATGTTCACATACTTTCCTTGTTTGTCAACTCTAGTCCTTCTAAGGTAATCCTTTACACGTTTAAAGTTTATGGCACGTGTCAATACTTTATTGGACATGAATTTTCGAGGTGTTACATCCTCACCCCCTTAAAAGAAATCTCGACCTCGAGATTTGCTAAAATGCTGGGAGTACTTTTTGTCGCATAATGGACTTAACTTCTATAACATATCTGGAGTCTTTCCAAGCTCCCAAAGTGACCCCTATATTAGGTACATGTAGCCTTTTGGAGATTCTTAACCTGTCGATCTTTAATCGATACAGGATGCTCATCACATCATAAATCTGCATATCATTGTGTGATAGTGCTTCTTGACTTATTGGCGAAACACATCCTTCAGTCACTAGTGTGCAATGTATTGCGAGCTCCGCCAAGCTCCTTAAATAGGTTTTAGCTTATAAGCTACTTGATCTTGATACATTCGATTTCCTTCGAATGATTCTATATATTCAGAGCTTAACTAGCCTGATAATTTAACAAATTTTGGCACACCCTTCCTGGGTGATATCTTTTGTTGAACCTTATTCCTTAACAAGAATTTAAGAGGTTTGCTATTTTCATTAATCCTTGATTTTCTGCCGAATACTGGCATCTTACAGATGATTATGAAATTGCGTGATCTTATTTGTTGTTTCCAATGCAACCTTCAGATCCTGATAATTGGACTTACCAATCTATTGTCCTAACAATAGATGTTTAACATGCTATCTATACAAGGTATCCAAAGGAGCAGTCTTGATGCTTATATATCAACTATTATAGAAAAGCTTATCTTAAGGTGAGATGGTTATTCCAACCACTGCTTAACTAATTTTAAGGAATAGCTAATCCTTGTCGTTAGTCGAATAAATCGACGATCCTGGGCAGCTGATGGCAATTCTTAATCGTTGCCTAATTAGGGTTGCGGTAACAATGCATAAGCAAAATGAACCGTCTTACTTAATTAATTATACCGAATTCTCAGAATATTGAGTTAGGCTATATGAATCCTCTATTTTAAAACTTACTTAATCAGGGTTTCGATTTCTCCACTGACGGTACCAGCCGTTTAGGAAATTTCATAATGATACAGCCCTAAATGGGATATAAATCTTAACTTTACTTACTTCTTAGAAGGTAAAAAAGGTAATCTCAAAACATGGTACGCCGACTATGCTAACTACCTAGCTAGCAGTATAGTCGCAAAAGGATGGCCACATCATCAAAGAAAAAAATTCTTTACCGATGTAAAGCATTTTTTTTGGGAAGATCCTTATCTTTTCAAAATGTGTGCCGATCAACTCATCCGCCGATGCGTACATGGTAGTGAAGCAAGAAGAATTCTCCGCCATTGTCATGAAGGTCCATATGGAGGACATCATGGTGCCGCTAGTACCGCACGAAAGGTATTTGATTCAGGATTTTATTGGCCAACCATTTATTAAGACGCCCAAAGTCTTGTCAAGACATGTGACGCTTGCCAAAGGTCAGGTGATATTTCTTCCAAAAACGAAATGCCACAAAATGGCATTCTTGTTTGTGAATTTTTTTATGTATGGGGACTCGACTTTATGAGACCCTTCCCACCGTCAAAAGGAAACAAATATATACTTATGGCGGTAGATTACTTGTCTAAATGGGCCGAGGCCGAGGCACTTCCGACAAATGATGGAAGAGTCGTGGTAAGATTTCTGAAACGATTATTCTATCGTTTTGGGACACCAAAAGCATTAATTAGTGATAGAGGTACCCATTTTTGCAATCATCAACTCGAAATTTTTTTAACAAGGTATGGGGTCTATCACCGGGACTCAACGGCATATCACCCTCAAACAAATGGACAAGCCGAAGTGACTAATAGAGGTTTAAAAAGAATTCTCGAAAAAACTGTAGGGTTAAATAAAAAGGAATGGGCCGATAAGTTAGACGATGCTTTATGGGCTTTTCGAACTGCTTATAAAACAACAATAGGTACAACCCCATATAAGCTCGTCTATGGAAAAGCTGTCATTTGCCAGTAGAAATAGCACACAAGGCCTACTGGGCAATTAAAAATGTAAACTTGGATTTAGAATTTGCCGGTAAAAATCGATTTTGCCAATTAAATGAATTAGACGAATTAAGAAATATTGCATATTCTAACTCCGAAATTTATAAGGAAAGAATGAAAATTTTGCATGATAAACACATTAAACCTAATGAATTTCGGGTAGGGGATCAAGTTCTATTGTTTAATTCACGACTTCGATTATTTCCTGGTAAATTAAAGTCTAGGTGGTCAGGACCTTTTTCCATCACCCATATTTTTCCACACGGTGCAGTCGAAATTAAATCTCGGAATGGAATTCCATTCAAAGTCAATTGCCAACGGATGAAGCTTTATCAATGATTTATTGAGGATGAAGAGGAAGAAATCTCACTTCAAACGATTAAAGAATGAAACAAGGGATCAAGCATCAACATCGTACCTTGTAAGTGACGAACGTCGGGTTGATATCTAAATCGGTAAGTCTTCTAAAAACCAAGTTTTGGGAAACAGGGCATTCAAACGAGCACTCATAAAAAAATAATAACTAAATAAAAAAATTTTGCCCGCCCACGGGGCCGTGTCTGCGCAACTTTCGGGATAAAACCCCTTTTTCTAAACAGTTTCTTCATTCCACACGCCCCGTTTCCCCGAAAACTCTCTGGTTCAGGCGATTTTTCTGCAAGATTTCGACGTCTCCTCTATATCTAACAACATCAAGGTATGATTCTATCATCATTAGTAGTTAGATTAAGCATTTGCATGTAGTTTAACATCAAAAATTTGGGGGAATATCTAGGGTTCTTCAACTTGAACCGGATCGAACTTCAAATTTTTTGCATAGATCTGTTAGCATTAGTATATATACATGTTATAGGAAGTAAATCAACTTTTATTGTTTGTAGATTTTGTTGGTGCATACGTCTGTCGACTTCGTCTTGTATCGAGTCTTGTATTTGTTTAGATAGATCAGAGCACGCAAAACGAGAAAAGTGTGTTTGTGGGTATTTCGCACGAAATAACACATAGGTTATTTCGTACGAAATTAAGTGGTAATTTCGCACGAAATTAGATTTCGTATGAAACTAATTCCGCTTGGGCTATTCCGTGCGAAATTAGCTCTCCTATAAATACCTTTGATGCCTTGTCATTTGTAACTTTCCGGTTTCAGTGCCGAACTGCTGCCGAAGTGTCTACTCGCTGTAATTCTTTGACAAATCAATCTAAAGACAGTTTAAAGTGAATTGCAAGCTGAATTACCTCGATACGTTTGTTTCCGCCTCTCGTATTGAGCAAAAACTCTTCTGATCGACTCGTTTGGTCGGTAAAACGATCCTACAAGTGGTATCAGAGCTCAGGAGGAAGAGTTCATACCAATTCAGCTGCAAAATCTGATTTCTACACCTTCTTTTTCAAAATTAACAAGTTTTCACGGTCAAAATGCTTTGAATTTCACACATTATATGCGAAACTGTGTTTTAACAAAGCCTTGAAAGAATTGGACCTAAAATTAGCTTAAAACATGATCAATTTTGACAAAAACAGCTCGAGATGATGACATCAGCAATATTTCGCACGAAATAAGGTTCTAATTTCGCACGAAATAGCCTTATTTCGCACCAGATTGTCATTCCGTTTGAAAAGGGTACTTCATTTCATACGAAATTACCTATTTCGTATGAAATCACGTAATTTCTCTTGTATATTCAGCTATTTCGTACAAAATTACTTATTTCGCTTGAAACCAGTGTATTTCGCACCAAATCAGTATTTCGTTTGAAAGAGTGATTTCGCACCAAAGTTCATTTCGCTTGAAAGGGTATTTCGTTTGAAGGTTATTTCGTTTGAAAGATCAAGTTTAGAAAATTTTGAAACCGAATCATGGAGAACGAGTTTTATAATGCCTTTGCTAGTCCGATGACTATAGTTCAAAGTACGATGCTTGAAAATGAAACAGGCACAACCCAAAAACCGCCTAAGCTCATGAGTATCGAGGAATACAGTGGATGGGCTGAACGTTTTGAAACTTGGGTTCAAGCATATCACTTAGATGCGTGGGAACACACTGAATCTCAATATACTAGACCAGTCGGAAATGGTGGAGTGAAAATTGATATTAGAGATTTAGGAGCTGATGAAAAAAGGAAATACAAAGATGAAAAAATGATGGTTAGTCTTTTGCAGCAAGCCATTAAAGAAGACATTCTGATTCTACTTCAACACAATGGAAGTGCACATTCGATATGGACAGAATTAGAATCAAAGTTTCTTGGTAGTGATGAAATGCTCAAGAACAAAAAGTCGCTTATGAAGAAAGAATTTGATCTTTTCCGTGGATTGAGAACTGAAAATACAAAACAGATCATTGAAAGATATTGCAATTTGTTGAAGAATATGAACAGATTAAACATCAGAAAAGATAATGATGAACTGATTGAAAAGTTGGCTGATGCGTTGCCACACGATACTTGGGGCACGTATCTTATGATGTTGAAAAATAAACCAGATTTTGACAAGCTAACATTGAGTGAGTTTATTAAACAATTAGAAGCTCAAGAGATGGAACAAAGAAAGATAGCAAGAATGAAGAACTATGATGGAGAACAAGACATCGGGTTGTATTACAAAAGTGGTGTTAGTGAGAAGACCAATATTTCACCAAAGATTGAAACGGCCTTCAATGCAAAAAGTTCTTCTGAAAGTTCATCTCAAGGATCAAGTAGCAAAATGGGATTTTCGTCATATCCATCGTTTGATCCAAATTTCTCAACAACAAAGAGTGGGAAAGTTCTCCAATGCAATATTGCATTAAATCTTGAGAATGATCAGAACTACTCGAAAGAAGTTGCAAAAAGTCATATGTCTTTGTTGGTGACTGTGCTAGAATCGTATGGAAGTTTGGTTGCAGGGAGGATCGGAAATCCTAGGTTGACTAAAGAGGATTACGATCAGGTTGATGCTAAGGAGATGGAATTGATGGATATAAAATGGTGTTTGGCAAGCGTGTTGAGAAGAGCCGAAAAGTTTAAACAAATTACGGGAAGAGATGATTTCCGTGATGCAAATGTTTCAACTTTAGGATTTGATAAATCTAAAGTAACTTGTTTTCGTTGCAGGGAAAAAGGGCATTTCAAGAGAGAGTGCACAAACCGTGAAGTTAGTGGAGCTCAAAATCCCTTTGGAAACAATGACTACTATCGAAAAGCGATTTATCACCAAGTTGCTCAACAGCCACATCAACAGCAATCTCCACAAACTGCACATGCTAGGAAGGAGATTGAAGATTCAAAGAGAGCATGTCTTGTTAATCAAGATGATGGAAGTTCATCAAAAGGATTCAGTTGGGATAAATATATTACGACTGATAGCAAAGCATGTCTGGTAGATCAAAATGATGAAAAATTGCCCGAAGGTTTTAGCTCGGACAATTATTGTCCAGATAAAGAATTTCTGGCTAAAGTTTTTGTTGCTCAAATTGTTAAAGATGATGGTGATAATTACATGGTTGATGATTATTGGGCAGAGAAAATGAAAAAATATTTAGCCAGGCAAAGTAAAAAAGTTGAAGAAGAGGTTTATGTGATAAAGAAGCAGGACAAAGAAATTCCAGTGTTTGAGGTTAAAAAGGAAGTTGTTGCAGAAAAAGTAACCGAGAGCTGTGAAAACTGTGAGACTATGAAGAAGCAAAATAGTGAATTGATTCACAACTTGAACAGGATGAAAGAGTCATATGATGTCCTGAACAAAGCCATGAATCAATACAACGAGACAAGCAGTGAACAAGCTATAGCAATGAAGACACTCAAAGGAGCATACATGAGACAGCTTGATAGTGTCAACTATTACACTGAGAAGTGTGCTGAGCTTGAATTAAAGATAGAAACACAGAGAATTGAAACCGAGAGAGTAAATAGATTGTTAAAAAGTTACTCATGTTCTACTTTTGTTGTTGACAGGATTTACCCCATAGTGGAAGAAATGAAGACGTTTGAAGAAGAGAAGACTTCGGAAGAGAAGAAGTCTGAAACAAGAAAAAATGATGAAGTGAAGAAATCTGGTAAGAAACCAAGTGTTGTCTATAACAAATGTCCACCCCCGGTTGAAAATGGATATTCTCCTCGAAATCCAAATTCAGAAAGAGTAAAAAAGGCAACAAACTTACAGTGGGAGTCGGAGTCTTCAGATAATTTACCGGAAAATATTGATGTCACATTCACATCATCTGACACTGATCATGAGTCCAAGTTAATAAAGAAAGTGGTCGATCAGGTGTTGGATAAGGATGAAACGGAGGAGTCCAAGTCAGAGTCAAAGTCTAAGTCCAACACGTCAAAGTCAACAGTCAAAAAGGACAAACGGGTTTATAATAAAGAATTTTTGTTATCGAAATCTAATTTGAATGACGAACCGATCAAAGTAGCATATACTTTGAAAGATTCTGACAAATTATATTCTGATGAGGTATTTCCAATAAGAGGTGTTAAAACTGAAATAATCAAAAAGGTTTTTAAACTAACAGAAATTAATATTTCTGAAATAAAAGATGTAAATCTTTCTGGAAAACCTAAAACTTACACCTCAAGAGTTCAACAAAGATTAAACAAGAAAAAGGGTTACAGTTCTGGTTCTGGTTTTCAAAAGAAACCAAACCATAACGGTAATTTCAAAAAGAGAGGTTTAGGTTTTATTCCACCAAAAAATCATAAAAATGAGAAAATTTATAAACCAAAAACTATTTTTGTTACAGGAAAATCATCTGAAGAAGAAAAAGAGCAAGTGTTCAGAAAGCAATCCAACAAAGAATCCTTGCCAAGAAGCAAGAAGAAATGAAGAAAAGTGTTGCTTAGAAGAAGATAGAGACGAGAACCTGTTTTTAATGTAAAACAGTTGGGCACATTGCCAGGAATTGTCCAAAGGCAATACAAACAAAACAGGGAGTCTCTGGTAAACTGAAAGAAAAGATTGTTGCGAAAACCGAACCACCAACGAACATATTTAAAGTTTTTGAAAATTCAACTTTTGAGGTTGGTAAATGTTCGAAAGATGTTTACAAAAGAAGGAGAAACTTAACAACCAAAAATGGGTTGTTAAGAATTCAAGTGATAGCTCTGGTGATGAATCTGATTCCACAAAATCAGAGGAGCCAAAAGTTGTTATCAAAGAAGAGAAATCAGTTCCGCCATTGGATGATGCAAATTTTCCACCATTGCGGGCTAAGAATTTGAAATCTAAAATTGGTAAAATTGAAATTTCAAATCAATTCTTTCCTGAAAAGAAAGAATTTGATGTTGAAAAAGCTTTTAATCTCACCGTTTAAAATATTTTTGGAAAAATGATTGATGGGAAGGTGAAAGGGGTTAAGGAATTTTATGAAAATAAAACGAAGAAACCAGATGGAGATGGTTCATCCCGGATTAGTAACTGGGATAGAACCTATCACGACTAACCTCTCGACTTTCCGGAGCTCCCAAGTTGGTAATCGCGAAGCATGAATCGGCATCATTCTTGAAAAATTGTTTTTGAAGAGGTTGACTTGCCGGAACTCCCAGGTTGGTAAGTGTGGGGTAGGAATCGGCATCTTGAGATTTCAACCTACAAGTGGTAATTGTTGGTAAGCAAACCGACAAGTGGTTGAAAGAGAGGTTTTACCTACAAGTGGTTAATCAAGATCATTAAGTTGAACTTGATTTAACTTTCATTCAATTGATTGGAAAACAAAGTGATGATCACATCCCCATTTTTACAAGTGGTAAAATCAACAAAACTTATTTTCCGGAAAAACCATTTTGATTAAAACAAACTTAAGTGTTTTGAAATCAAATGGGAAAATAGTTTGTTGTAAGGGGGAGTTCTGATTGTTTATGCCAGGTGGATGGCGATTTGAAGTAATTCACAATAGTTGTCACTTTATTTGTACAGTTTGTTTTCAAATTTCTTTTAAATGATTTTGAATTTTAGGGGGAGTAAGAATTTTCCGGAAAATCCAAAAACATTAGAAAATTTGAAAAAGTAAAAAACATGATAAAATCAAAAATGAGTTTTTGTTGTGAAAAAGTGGAAATGATAGTACATCAGTGGACGATCACAGCATGCTAAAGAATTGGAAAGTTATAAAAGTGATAAACGGTCTCACTGATGATGTGCCAGTAGGTTTTCGCACGCTTAGTAGATTATATAGAGATATAAACCTAAATTTCAAACTTACTTATCTCGTGGGGAACATCTCTCGGATATATGGGTAACCCCCGAAATCTTGTTTGAAAGGTCCCTCTTTCTGAGATACTAGGTCTTTATGCTTAGTGATATCTGGGGTATTATCCCGGGACTTCTGATTTTGCGGAAGCAATGGCCTAGTCCCCGTATAATACTTTCTGCTTGCTTGAAATATAGCACCCCCCTCAGCATAAAAAATGATGAAACATTGCAAAATGCTAATCATGTGTTGTTGAAGAAAAGATTCTCTAAAGGGAACACACCTAAAGTCGAAGCCATCATCTCTCTGATTTTGCGGAAGCAATAGCCTGAGCTCTCATGGCCCTCGCATTTAACCCTTTACAGATATCATCTAGGTATACTCACCTGTAAGACTGAATATTGGGATACGGATACGGGAGTATATTTTGAGGTGGGACACGCGAATAAGTTTAAGTCTCTAAAACATTAATCTCGTATCTCGAAACAGTTGAACTTTGTGTGAAAATTTAAAGTGGATCAGTATACTGACAATCTACGTGAATCGTTTAGAACTTAAAATGTTTAAAGCTTAACGGTGTTGGTGATTTGTCTCATAAATTGATATGATCCTCTTACACAAACTCGTAAAAATATTGTTTGTATATATTTCTTTACTGCATTTCGTTAAAGTCAAATTTCAAAAAGATTTTCAGTATGTTTTAGCATAAAATTTTGAAAAAATACAAAAAGATTTTCGACAACTGATGTTGAAGAGCTATTGTTCAAAATTCCAAGTGCTAAACATGATGAACAGGTTTGGGAGAGTGTAGTTTGAAGAAGTTATTTCTACAAGTGGTTATCAAATATTAAATAATTTGAAAGATTCCTGCAATATGGTTTCTAAATTTGCAATATTTTAAATTTGTGAAACTTATGTTTGTGGTAGAGATTGTGCAGGAATGAAGTTTGAGAAAAGCCAGGTTACGATCTTAGAACCTGTGAAAAGTGAATTCCAGACTGCGATCCCAGCTTATCGAAAGAGGGAGTCTGATGACATCAAGAGGGAGTCTGAAGATGTAAGCTGCTGATGCTGATGATCTTAAGGAATCAAGAGACCTGATCAAGAGGAGTATAGAGCCAGGTTGCGATTCTGGGAGAAAGAGAAAGAGATTGATTGAGGATGCTTACAATGGAGAATCTTTGGAGAGAGCGTGAAGACTGATAAAGACTGAAGGATTGACAACCGAAGACTCGACACCGAAGACTTCGTCAACATCCGAGGGGGAGTCTGTTGGTGCATACGTCTGTCGACTTCGTCTTGTATCGAGTCTTGTATTTGTTTAGATAGATCAGAGCACGCAAAACGAGAAAAGTGTGTTTGTGGGTATTTCGCACGAAATTAGATTTCGTATGAAACTAATTTCGCTTGGGCTATTCCGTGCGAAATTAGCTCTCCTATAAATACCTTTGATGCCTTGTCATTTGTAACTTTCCGGTTTCAGTGCCGAACTGCTGCCGAAGTGTCTACTCGCTGTAATTCTTTGACAAATCAATCTAAAGACAGTTTAAAGTGAATTGCAAGCTGAATTACCTCGATACGTTTGTTTCCGCCTCTCGTATTGAGCAAAAACTCTTCTGATCGACTCGTTTGGTCGGTAAAACGATCCTACAGATTTGTCCGATTTCTCACAAAAAACCCAAACCCTTGTTTTTGAACCGAAAAAGATGAAATTGAAGGGGTAAACGGTTTGTTTTGGGAAATACGACACTTGGGGTTTCATATTCGGGGAAAACCGCCCCTACTGGACCAAAAATTTTCAAGTTTTCGGGACCGGGTCGAAAAATCGGATTTTTGGGAAACAGACGTCTGGACACGGGGTCGTGCTCGCTGAGCACGGGGGCGTGTCCAGCCAATGTCAGGCCAACTCGGGGCGTGTCCGCTGAACACGGGGCCATGTTTAGCCGACTGTTTTCAGTTTTCTCCGAGAATTTCACTGTTTCTTGCTAATTGTTTGGTGTTTTCTTTTAGATGGCTAAGAAGTTTACAAGATTCAACGCAAATGAGTTGGATTCTAAAGCAAGATACAATGTCCTAAGAACTAGGCCCGAAGAGTATCCACGACAAGTATGCATGGATCTTCTAGAAACAGTGAACCCGCTGGACCGCTTTAACAACATTGTCACCGGCCCACTACGAGTCGCCCTTTGCACTCGGCTCCGCTACGTGCATGAATACAATATGGAATTCTACAGCACGTTCGCTTTCAAAACAAGGGCCGATCCGTTCGACAACGATGGGGTAGAGTTCCGTTGTGGGGGAACTGTGTACTCGATCTCGATCGCACAGTTTGGGGCAATAGTTGGGTTGTACGCGGAAGAAGATGCGGGAGATGAAGAGAACACCGGCGGTCTACATGAGATTAAAGAAAATCATCGCCAAGCTGCTTGGGCCCAAATCGGGGAGGGTCTCTACAACCCGAGCCGAACTAAGAGTACACAGTTGAGGGGCCCTCTTTACCGCTACATCCACAGGGTCCTCACCTACTCTCTTAGCTAGAGGCACGACAACAGCGGCGTTGTAGGGTTACGAGATCTGCTAGTCCTCCATTGCATTCACACCCTCACCAACCTTGATGTTCCTTACTTGCTACTCCGCAACATGCACTGGAACCAACTTGCTACTCCCCCAACTCCTATCTTCTTTGGAGGGTGGATTTACCGCCTCTTTAAACACTTTTTCGATAGGATGCCGAGGTCTTTCCAAAAGAGCCCATGGTCGGGGAGAGTGGACATGGTCATATGCCGCTCCATGAACCTGATTTATGAAGCAGATGACGGGACGGTCAGCTTTCAAAGAGTTCAAGGCAATGTATGGAACCCGCAAGAAGCACTCGTCCTCCACGCACCTCACATCCGTCCTCCTCCTCAGTTCCACTACCAGCCCCAGGGTGATTCGGGTCAATCCTCCTCTCAAGGAGGCGGTTTTCCTAACATTCAAAGTTTACATGATTTATTGCAGGAAAACCTCATGTGCACCAGGAACACCTACAACATGGCCAGCAACACATATGCCCGGGTCGGAGCAATAGAGAGAAATATCTCCGACATGCAGGAAGACATTGGAAACATCCGGGAATATATGGCGGGCCACGGAGGAGGTGATGATGATGAAGACGAGGACATGGAGTGAGCGGGAGGAGTGGAGGTAGCATCAGAAGGTTGGAGGTCTCTCAGGTTAACCCCTTATCCCACGAACAATTTCTGGCCTGCGTACCGTTTGTTAGACAATTTACTTTCCTTTAACACTTTTTACTTTTCTGCATTTCTTTTATTTTAACCTTGTGGCATGGATGGTTGAACAATGGTAATTTAGGATGTTTGTTATGGTTTGGTGTAGTATTTATTAGTAGAACAGGTACACAAGAGGCTTACAGCACTAAGTACTAGTGCTACTAAAGCCGAGACAGCAGAACCGAAGACAGAAACCTGTTTTGCACTTTTACAGTTTGTCCACACGGGGTCGTGCCAAGCCGACACGCCCCCGTGCCCAATCGCCCAGACCTGCTGTTTGTTTAAATTATGCAGACTCTCGCCAGACACGGGGCCGTGCTCACCGGACATGCCCCCGTGTCCACCTTCTGTAAGTTTTCGTTACTAGCAATCTGACCACGGGGTCGTGCTCAGCAAGCACGGGGCAGTGTCCAGACGCTCAGTAACATAATTTTTTGCTTTTTCACACCTTTTACACATTCAATCAACCTAAAAATTTATTTTTGAGACACATTGAGGACAATGTGTAATTTAAGTGTGGGGGGATGCTAAAACCTTGAATTTTGCAAGTCCTAATTACAAGCCTTACACAAAACTCTATTGGAACCGCTTAACACCCCAAATTTTTTTTCAAAAATTTTTCATTTTCTTTACTTGTCTTGGTTTAAATTGGGAATAGCAAGTTCTAAAAAGGTTATATTTTTATAAATTTACAACCAATAGCGTCATGATAAAAAGAACCAACATAAGAAAATTATGAAACGGCATGACAAATCTAATTAAAATTTGATTATATATACATGATCACATAAAAACCCATTCCCACAAAAAGTGAGTTTTGAACCTTTTATTGAGCATATAAATACACATCTTTTAAACTAAATGCTCATCTTTCGTTTCTTGTGTGAATAGCCGCTTGGTTTCTTACGACTCTAGAACTTGCCATGACGATACATTCCCGGTCCTTACCAACTTAAACCCAAGTAAGTAAATGATGGAGACATTAGGACTAACCATTTTTCTTTCAATACCATTATTTTTCTTTTTTTTTACCACCTACCCAAAATTCCCCTAGTTAACCCCTTTGAGCCTAAACCTTTTCATTTCTAAACCCACAAAACAAACACCATTTACCCACCAAAACCCCTTTTATTTTTAAACCCTTTATTTTAGTAAAAAGCTCGGTTTTTCATGTGACATTTCTTATCAAAAAAATTTGAAGCCTAGAAATAAAGAAACAAGTTCATCAAAAAGAACTTTGTTTGAAAAATGCTTCATTAGAATAAAAAGTCACAAAAACAAATCTTTACAAAAACCGACGCTTTTTTACGCCTTTCGCCCTTTTCTACTAACCACTAACCCAACCACCTACCTTTAACCCAAGCCTAACCCTTCCCCAAAAGTCCTCTTGATATTTACATATGTGTATAGTTAAAAAGTAGGAGGATTGATTGCTTGGCAAGCCTATGGTAGAAGTAAGTTCCATGCCGGTCCCGAGTGTTTCACAAAAATACATCTTCGGCCGAGTGTTGAGTGATCTCCTGTGAGGTATGTGAACTTGTATATAAATGGAATTTTAAAGAGGCATGTTATGCCCAAATAAGTAATTTATCTTATCAAATGTTATAAATAAATATAACGAATAGGATTGTAAATAACATAAAAATAGAACCTAATAAAAATCTTGGATTCCCGACACTCAAGACAAGCCTAAAAACCTTCTCTTCTACCCATTCCATTTGGGAGTGTAAGCCACATTATAAAGAGTTTTGCTTGAGGACAAGCAAAGATTCAAGTGTGGGGGTATTTGATGTGTGCAAAATGCAACATATAAATTACATCAAATGAGCCATAAAACTAACCCTTTTTTAGTACTAATGTTGGAAAAAGTGTGCTTTTATCTTCCTTTTGTATTTTCAGGATTAAAAGAGCTTAAATGAACAAAAGAAGCAAAAATACAGCCAAATCTAACAATAATACAAGAAAAGGAATAGACGTGGCATGCCCGACCCCTCGACAGCATCTTCCCAAGCAAAAACAAGAGATCAGAAGGCAGAACACGCCCCGTGCTCAATGAACACGGGGGCGTGCCCAAGTGTCTGCAGAAAAGACAAAGTTGTAGAAGCTTCTATCACCCAACACGGGGGCGTGCCCAGCGGACACGTGGCCGTGGTCAACGCTAAGATTCGCATAATCTAAGCAAATCTTGATAGTACAGATACGCTTCTGCACACGGGGTCGTGCCCAGCGGACACGAGGGCGTGGTCAACTAATGCGGACAAACTGCATTTAATGAAGAAAGAAAAGATGGGTGGACACGGGGCCGTGTCCGGGCTTCTGTGCAGGCTATAAATAGGGGTGCTTTGCTCACTTGCAAACCATTCCTTGGCAAACCACCTCTCTCCCACTTCACCCACACTCCACCACCACAACACCATCATCCACCACCATCATCCATCATCCATCATAGAGTGTGTAGTAGTCTCGGGATCCAAGATTGATAGTAAGAGTTCTTGACAATTGTAACACTCTACTCGCTTTTATAATATTTATTTATAAAACAAAGCCTTAGTAAACCAAAACCTTGATATTCATATCAAACATGAGGAAATTTTAACCAAGTTAACATCTTAGACAAGTACTACTAGTTTAAGTATCCAAAACAAAACAAGTATTTAAGTGTTAACTACATAGACTTTGATTTGAACATATTTAAGTAATCGTGGAAGCTTCAAAAGATCGTGTTCGGTTCTTGGAATTGTGCTTGATCGCCATCCGGATTAGGTCCAACGTCACCTATGGTCAAAACCACATAAAAGATTAGTTTTGACACCTTAGAATCTAATAAAAACATGTTCCTTGGCTTAACAATGAAAAATAAACAAAATTGCACGGAATGGGACGGTCGCGCCCCGCGACCGAGTTAACAGAAACCGTCGCTGCCCGCTACGGCCGTCTCGTCACACGACGGTGAGTCCGTTTAGCCGTGGCGTGGCGTGAGCACTCGATTTCAACAGAAGGTTCGTTGCTGATTGCTGTATATCAGCCCAGCATCACAAATTTTCACATTTAAACTTTAAACTATCATAACTTTTGACTCGAGTGTCCGATTTAGCCGATTTTTTTTCCTACGCGTCCGTAATAAAATTTCCGACGCACCTATCTTAACCGTTGAGTCAAAAATTGAATGTTCGATTATGAACCAATAAATGCACAATATATTCGTTTGACCCGTATGGTTATTACACTATTCTAACTAGTAACATTTTATGGCAACAAGGCATATTTACCTCAACTTCCGAGGCTTACAACCATTGGCGTTTCATTACCATTCTTATGACTTCACGCTCTCATGATTCGTCTTCGCCACATGCCCATCTAAACATCGTTTTATTACTACTATTCAATTTATTTGACTCGTTTGGCTCATTTACGGAATCCTCCGTTTCTAATGACTACCAAACACTTCCTAGTCTATTTATGACGTATCAAATTTTGTAGCGAACAATATCACTTCATCTATCATCAACTTTTATATCAAAACTCAATTAAGAACAATTAACAGAGCTAGTTTACATAATGTAACATAACAAGTTACATACCTTCAAAGCACGCCCTTCAAACGCAAGTCGCCACCGGCTTGTCCGCTTGATGCTCCGGTATCCTTTCCTATAGAGTTCAACCATGGCATTTTTAGAACTCTTTTCAAATCATGTACCGCATATTTTGCCGAAACATCACAATTATGCGGTTTAACTTTAAATTTCAGTTTTAAGCCTTCTTTGAGGCATTTATACAAACACTTTAAGGGCAGAATTTTACACGATATTTTAACAAATTCATAACTTGTCGTATAGCTCAAATTTTATCAATCAAACTTATCTTACATAAATATTAGCTTTTATAATTCTGAAATCACTTCACACATGTAAAATTACACTAGAACAACCCTAAATTTCCTAGTGTTTATCGAGTTCTACATAACCCACTAATCACCTACAATGGTGTTTATGGATTTACTAGAATTTAGCATGATTTCAACATGAACTTGTCTAGGGTTTACTCCTAGACGCTTTAATGTTCTTATTTCACCTACATAACACACATGCATCATCAGATTTCGAATTCCCTAAGTTCATGAGAATTTCAAGTAGAGAATTTTTATCAAATTTCACATACCTTATGATCTCCTTGCAATGGGGATCACCAATCTAAGCTCATATTTCCTTTTGGAATGGATTTGAGCCTTCAATTTTGTGAATTTTATGCAAGTTAGGGTTTGTGGGAGAAACCTGGTCGCCCCCCTGTGTTCTAGTCGATCCACACACACTAATGTGTGTTGGATTTTTAATTTTTTTGTTTTAATGAAACTTGTTTAACAATTTGCACAATTAACCCTCCTATTTTCATGAGGTTTCTAGTTTCATTGTTTTAACACTCTACTTGGTATTTCTTGGCTCTTATCTAACTAGGTTAGATCTTATAACTAGTTAGTTTATCCCGTTTAATTGCAATATTGGATTGAAATAAAGAATTTATATTTTAGGGATGTTACAACAACCAAAGGCCATGTTTGCCTAAGTCTCTTACATCACTTGGTGAAGACAAGCATTTAGTGTAATACTTTTTATTTTTAATCTTTTCGCACTTTTTATTTGGTTAAGTATTAATGACTTTAATAACTAGTTTCTTATGTTGAAGGTGAAACTTCTTTACCATTTGTCTGTGGTGTCTTGGCGTTATTTTACTGTCTATATAAAATAAAAGATTTACACCATTCATATCTCCACGGTCTATATGGAGATATGTTGGCTACCTGGTCGGGGGTTAAGGGAATGGTTTGGAAAGCGTCTTGCCTTGTTCAGTGTATAGATCCTGCAAGGACTTGGGTCAAGCTTAGTAGGACCTCCTTCAATACCCACTGGTATTGGATGGCGGGGGTTCGAATTTCTTGATCCCCTCATATGTAAACTACTATTAATATATTAACCCGGTTACTTAGGATTGTATCCCTGCTGACTCAAACTACTTAGCCGAGGGTAACGTCACCTTCAAAAGAGGGGCCTACCACATTACGCATTAATAACTTAATTAATTATCTTTCAATAATACAACCCTTTAGGATTGTATCCTTGCTGACTCAAACTACTGGGTTGAGGGTAACGTCACCTTCAAAAGAGGGGCCAGCTACTATAACTAAGATAATCTCTTAAAAAGTGCAAAAGTGCGGAAATAATCAAAGGTTACACTAAAGGCGAGTCGGATCCAAGTGATTCATCTTGTCTATCTGTTTTTATTTTTATTTTTATTTTCAGCATTTTTTTTATTATTTTTCATGTTTAAACCTTTTTCTAAACTTTTGATTTGATTAGACGTTGAGGATAAACCGGAATTAAAAGCTCTTGTGTCCTTGGACGACCTCGGTATCTTACCAACACTATACTACGCTCACGATGGGTGCACTTGCCCATATGTGTGTTTAGTGTTAGTAGAATATCGTGTTTTATAAATTTAAAACTTGACTAAAGTGTTAAAAAGGGCTAAAATATAAATAAAAACCTATCACACCTAACGCACATCAAGGCCCAATAGAGTTTTAGCAATTAACAACACGTGAAGTTTTCAAAGTGTTCACAGCGCAAACCTTATTTCACATGTGATAATCTCTCGGATTATCATCCGCTCTGACGATAAAAGTGATCCGCTCGGACGACTAAAAGTGATCCGCTCAGACGACTAAAGGTGATCCATTCGAACGACAATCCGGACGAATTACAAAGTGATCAATAACAACAGTTGAACGGTCATTCGACCGAACGATTATCCGGACGAAGAGTGTATTTGAGAAAGTGATCCAACTGGATCTTCATTCGATCGAAGCGATCCGATCAAAGCCATCCGATCGGACGACATTATATCTCGTAACTTGACAAGCGGATAGTGATTCGCTTGGATATTCATTCGTTCAAAGACATCTGATCGAAGTCATCCAGATAGAGTCATCCGATTGACTTTTGTTGACCCATCCGATCGGTTATTCATCCGATCCAAGTGACTGATTGTTTAAACTGATCATTCGTTTGTTTGTGTATTTGCAGGTGATAAACGAGGTGCAAATTCAAAGTGCGTCACACGGAGAAGAAAATTGAAGAATCGTACATCATGGCTGAGGAGTTTTACAACACGTTTTACAAGGCGTTCACTTCCGCATCTTCCGAAACTTCAACTGTTACACCAAAAACGATAACGAAAGCTATTAATGATAACATAAAACATGATAACTTTTACGGAACACATTCTAAACCACCGAAACTTGAAAATATTGAAGATTACACATGGTAGAAAGAAAGGTTTTTGAACTGGACGAAAGCGTACGCACACGAAAGTTGGTTTTGTCTAGAGTTCGAGTATCGTCAGCCTGTGAATGATAAAAACGAAGAAATTAATCTCAATAGCTTATTATATGAAGATAAAAGAAAATTTTTGTACGAACAGAAAATGATCGCTTTAATTCAACAGTCTATCAGAGATGATATTTTTGCACTATTAAATCATGATGGTTCGTCAAAATCAGTATGGGAAGCTTTGAGAGTTAAATCCGAGGGAGGAAAACAGATCAAAAAGAATAAAATTGCATTACTTAAAAAGAATTTAATCTGTTTGATAGCTTAAAGGGTGAGTCTGTGCGGCAAATGATCGAGAGGTTCTGTCACTTACAAATTGAACTTAACAGGTTTGGGATAACTAAAACACGTGAGGAAGTTATTGATAAAATCATTGAAGCGTTACCACGAGCTGATTAGTGGCAAACGTTTGTGTTTATTTTGAAAAATGATGTATTGTATGATACGATTACTCTTGATGCTTTGATTGAAAAAATTGAAAGTCATGAGCTTGAATTGCAGAAACAAAGCAAGATGAGCAGTTCATCACATCAACATAATGTGGGTCTTTACTACAAGGGCAGTATACCTTCAGTGCAAGTCAGTGAATCGCCAAAGACTGCATTCAGTGTTGAAAAGACAAAAGATTCTCAGACAAGTTCATCAAGCTACAATCCAGGGTATCATTCATCTTCAACATCCTCAAACTCTGAAGAATCTGAAGAAATTCTTTGCAACATCGCAGTAAAGCTGAAAAATTCTCCAGCAATGAGCATTAACGCTGCTAAACAACAAATGATTTTTCTGGCATCGATTCTGGAATCTTACGAAAGTCTGGTGGCCGGGAAAATTGGAAATTCTGAATTAACAAAGGAAGACTATGACCAGATAGATCCGGAAGAGATGGAACTCATTGATCTGAGATGGTGTTTGGCTAGCTGCATTCGAAGAGCTCAGTGGTTCATGGAAATTACTGGCAGACAATCAATCGGTGGACCATCAACAAAACTGGGCTTCAACAAATCAAAAGTGGCGTGCTTTAAATGCAAACAAAAGGGTCATTTCAAAAGAGAATGTAGAAACTCTGCTGTTGAAGAAACCGCTAATCCATTTAAAGACGATTACTATCGTAAAGCGATTTATCACAGAAGCAAAGAGGAACCATCAAAGATGAAACAAATTGAAAGCAATTCTAAAGAAAATTCAAGAGCATGTGTAGTGATCCAAGATGATGAAGGATTCGACTGGAGTGAATTTCTACCAGAAGAGGATGTTGTTGGTTACACGTTCACAGCACAAGTCAAAACAGAATCAATGAACAAACATAGTGCTTTGTTGCTGAGATAAAGGAGAAAACGAGAGAAGAAATTTTGAAAGAGAAAACGGAAAGAGAAAGATTTTTTGCAGATTGCAGAATTCAAAATATGCATGAAGAGTTTGAAGATGCGAAGTTTTATGGAAGGTACGATAAGAAGAGAGAGTGTTATATCAACAAAAATGGAGATCCAGTCGTTCATAGATGAGAAGTGGTGTATAACGACGTTCTTGCAGTAATTCCTCTATCCGACGAATACTACTTAAATGTTGAAAAAGATAGAAATTATCTGAAAAAGCTGGATAAAATAATTCGAGATGTAATGACAGCAAGTCTGAAAAGGAGGGATGAAGAAAGGATGAAGAAGAATGTTGATGAGTTGGTTGATGATTTGAATAAGGTTGCTGAGGAAGTGAAAATGGAAGGTGAAAAGGCAGAAGTAGTTGTTACTGAAGAACAGCAGAATGAAGATGATCTGAAGAAGAAAGAAGAAGATGGTGTGAAGCCGAAAAAATCGGTTGAAGTAGATGATGCTGAGGAACAGCAAGAAAAAAGAAGTTGCTCAGACACAGACAGCAGAGAAAGCCGAAGTGCCAATCACTAAGGTAATTCCTTCAATTGATTCTGAAGTTTTAAATAAATGTGTTGAGCAGTGCAAGAAATGCATGGAAACGTGCAGTGCTTGTACTGAAAAAGATGAAAAATTCAGAACAAGAGATCTAGAATTTACTAAAATTGAAGAAGTTTTCAAAAATAAATGCAAAGAAATGTTAGAAAATGAAAAGGGTTAGAAAGATAATGATGAAAAACTAACACAAAAATGTAAGAGTTTAGAAAAAGAAAATGAGAGTTTGAAAGAAAAGGTTTCAAAAATGACGGAAGAGTGTTTGCAAAAAGAAAATTCTTTTCAAGAAATGAAAAAGGAGTATGATTCAATAAAACTTGCATATCATATTACAAAAGAATCATATGAAGACGTGAAGAGTCAAATGAAACTTGTTCAATCGAGATTGAAACATTGTTCTGAAACATCTGATACTCTTAAGCGATAGTATGAAATTAAACAACAAGTTGTAAATTCTTACATTGAAGATGTTGCTAAGTTAAAGCGTAAAAGAGCTGATTTAGAACAAGATAACAACAAGTTACACAGTTATCACGCTTCATCATATGTTCTTGAACGCATTTTCAATCAAAAACCGAATGGTAAAGATTTTGAGCAAAACAAGAAAGGAATTGGCTCAGAGTATCATCAGGTTCCACCACCGTTTGAGGAAAAATTCACGTTCTATGATGACGAGAAGGTGGAAAAAGCTTTCAACATGGTTGATCAATTGCCAGATAATATAGACGTAACCTATTCCAAATCTGATGATTCTAGTGATTCAGAGGTGGTAGGTAAGATCGTTGAAAGTGTTTTAAAAGAAGAGTTTGTTGAAACAGGTAAATCTGAATCACAGAATGAAAATGAAGGTAGTTTTCATGAAGGTTATATGAAAAATTCAAAATCTGAGAAAAAGGAGAATGCTGATTCAAAAGGATTGGTTTATACCATGACTGGATCAGACAAATTATTCTCAGATCTTGAAGTCCCGATTCAAAATGTGATTTCAGAAAAGATTAACAAAGTTTTCAAGATGATTGAAATTGAAAAATCCGAAATTGCAAAGTTTGCTGGAAAGAGTCATAAAACTTTTTATAACAAACCTGGTTACAAAAAGAAAAACATGAAGGCTGGGTTGGGTTATAAAAATAAACAGAGTTGGAAAAGAAATGAAATGACAAATTATCAGAAAAAGATGAACTTTGTTCACGGAACAAGTTCTGAGGAAGAGAAAGAACTCCAATTTAGACTACAGTCTAATGAAGAGTTCTATGCTCAGAAAAAGCAACAACAACAGGTCAAAGATGTTTCAAAGAGAACTTGTTTTAAATGTGATCAAACTGGACATCTTGCACGCAAGTGTCCAAATCCTAAACCTGTTGGTGTTGAAATGAAAAAAGAAGTCTGATGATGTTGAAAAACAAAAATCTAAGAATGTGAAACAAAGGTAAACCAGATTTGATTCAAAACAAACTTGGAGGTACAACACAAACAAGTTTGCTTCGAATCAAATCTGGAAATCAAACCAGACTAGGTTTGATTCAAGACAAACCTGGAATTCTCACACACCCAGATTTAGAACAACACAGAGTTGGAAAACAACTGTTGATGCAACAAAACCAAACCAGTTTTGGAAACCAAAAGTTGTTGTTCAAAATCAAAACATTCAGAATGAATCTCATTTTTACAAGAGAAGTGCTTCAAAAGGACAAAACTGGGTGGTTAAGACACAACCTATCTCTGAACAGAAAACTGATTCAATAAAAAAGGATGAAGTAAAAGATGAAAAGTTGTTTGTACCAAACGACGATAATTTTCCAAGATTGAATGAAACTTATTGCGTCTAAAATGCCTAAGGTCAAACAGACCTGGACTAAATTGTTCAAGTAATTGAATACATTGAATATGCAGGTGCTCAAGAATTTTGAATATTATCAAAATGAAGAGCGGAGCAGCATGGCACGAGAGAAGGAGGCTGTTGAACCCTGCAACTAAAACAGGGAGTTGTTCATTTATGTACATAAATAAACCATAATCCAAAAACCCTAAAAATTGGAAAATTTAAAAACAAAAAATATGTTTTTATTCTGTCAAAAATTGAAAAAATGAAAAATATGTTTGTTTTTAAATTTTGTCAAAAATCAAAAATTTCAAAAATATGTTAATTGAATATGCCGAAACCCTCACTGCGGAACAAACATGATTAATTTCACAAGATTGAAAAACGGTTTTCAAATTGTTAAATATCAATGTGTTGTAAATCATGGGGGTATATTTTCTGCAAAACAGAGCATGAGATGCAGAAAGTTGATGGCGAGACAAAGCTATCAGTATCAGGTTGTCAAATTTTCTTTAAATGTTTTGAATTTTCGGGGGAGTAAGCGTTGTCAGAAAATCCAAAAACATTTGAAAATTTGAAAAAGCCAAAAACATTATAAAATTCAAAAAAGAGTTTTGTGTAAAAAGAGTAAATGATAGTACATCAGTAGACAATCACAGTACCTCCGTTTCTTTGCACAACACCCCTAAACCCTAAAACTCTGCTCGTAATCAGAGTACTAACTCGAATCACTGATACGATACCCTATCCGATCGATTAAAACTGATCCAACGGATGTTTAAGTGCTGCCGGTATACGACTATACTTTGTTCATTCGTTGTGAGTTTTGATCTCGTGATTATCGTTAAAGTTGAATTGAGTTATTGCACTAATACGAGTTCCATTGTGTCTAGAAATTAGAACTCGTAATCAGGGAGCTGCTAGAATACTTAGCAACTAAGTAAACTTAATAGTTAAGTAAACTTAGTAGTTAAATAAACTTAGTAAACTTACTAATTACGTACACTTAGTTGTTAAGGAAACTTAGCAGTTAAGCTAGTTGAGTAGATTAATTAATCTGCTAATTAAGTTAAGTAATCGACTAAGCAAATTATAAGAGTTGAGATAAATTAATTAGTTAGTTAAGTAGTTAATTAATTAATTAATTAAGTTAAGAAAGATTAATTAAGATTAATTAATCAGTTAAGTAAGATTAATTAAGCTAAGCAATATTAATTAAGCTAAGTAAGTTAATCAGCTAATTAAGTTAATTAAATAATCGGCTAAGTAAATTACTTAATTAAACAGTTAGGAAAAATTAATCGGTTAAACAGCTAAGTGGGATAATCCGTTAAAAAGCCAAGTAAACTTGATAGCTAAAACAATTAAGTAAACTTAATAGGTAAGAAAACTTAATCAGTAAGAAAAACTTAATAAATAAAAGAAACTTAATAATTAAGAAAACTTCCTAGCTAAGAAAGGAATTTGCCTTACCTATAAATAGGAGCCTAGGATTTCATTCTTCCTTGCACATTTCTTTTCTTCTTCTCTCTATACGTTGGTGTTCTAACCAATAATCACCGATACAATATTCTGTCCGATCGATTCGGGAACCAACTAACGAATGCCAAAGTGCTGTCTAAACAAGACTATACTTTGTGAATTTCGTTCTGAAACGAATGCCAAAATGTTGTCTAAACAAGACTATACCTTGTGAATTTCGTTAAGGTTCTGATCTCGTGACCGTCGTTAGGTTTGATGTGGTTTAACACTAATACGTATTCCACTCTGTTAAACTAAATGTTTAACTACCCAAAACTCTACACCATACACTTACAATCAAAATGGATGCTTAATCATCAGAAGATTCAGAACTATAAAGTAGATGCTTGTTTAATCAAGACTATATGCTAACAAGGTGAGTCATTCTCTTTTTATCAAATTGCTTTACAAAACTCTAAATGTTTTCCAGTTATATTTTACAGTGATTAAGTCTTTGCTAATCTTTAATTACTGGCAGTATGTGGGGGTTTTGTGCACATTACTACTAACGGTTTATCACTTTAGGTGGGCGAGCCTAATTAGTGATATGTCCACAGTCATAGATTCAGTCGAGTGACAGTTGAACCAGCTAATTATATGATAGGGACAAATATAAAAACCCTTAATGCTGTAAATTATAACAAAGTTATAATTGCAGTGATTAAGTCTTTGCCAATCTTGAAAGAGCAAATGTAAAAACCCCTAATGCTGTAAATTATAACAATGTGTCGTTTTGTACAAAAATGAATGAACTCACCAGTATTTCCTGCTGACCAAACCTTTTTAAAACGAGTTTCAGGTAAATGACAGTAGATTGGAATAAGAGTGATGATACGGCACCAAAAGGTTTAAAGAAGTGGCTTATTTTATCAATTGAATTAAATTAAGAAAACATGGTTTCATATATTCGGGTTTATCCCTTATTAAAGCTACCTTTGTAAAACATGGGTTTTATCCCATCTATTTAATAAATAAAATCCGGTGTTTTCTAAACTCTGATATTTTTCCTAACTCACGGTCCTGATGAACATTTCTGCTGCATTATTTTTAAAATAAACACCGGTACCACTTGACGGCTCGCGGCTCCCGCCCAGGGTGTGGATGGGGGGGTCGTGACAGAGGTGGTATCAGAGCCACTGGTTTAAGCAATTGGGTGTTGTAATAATACCTAAGCTTGAACGATAGAGTTAGGAAATTGTTATTAACTGGTAGCACCCAGGATAGTATTTAGCCTTGAACCTAAGAAAGATGCCTTAGTATTAGCTTCGAGATAAGCTAATTACTTGCTTTGATAAAATGGAATGGGTATTGGTATGCCGTGAGGATGATGACTAGAACGTTGCAAGTATGGTAAATAAGCAATAACACTTGGCCACTGTTATTTCTTATTTATTGGTACTACTGGGTTCTAGAATATGATCCGTCATGGGAATACTAATTTCCTTGTTCCTTGATGAAAGCTCTAATAAAAGGTTCATTTTTTAAATCGTGATTTAAGAAAGATCTATTTATGGGAAATTCAAATTACCTCTCCGGCAAGACTGGGCATGGTGTAGCAGACTCTCCAGCTTGTCCTGGTAAGATGGGGTTACCTCTCCAGCAAGAACCGGGTAAGATGAGGGTATAAGATGTCAAACAAGTGACAAAATTCCCTAAATAGTATCATGACCTGATATCTGGCTTGTTTTTTGAAATATGAATCTTTTAAATACATTAATCTTATGCAAGGTTTGTATATTACAATATGTGAAATATATGATTATATAGATATGTATATCTATAAGGAAATCCAAAAACCATAAGGATTGATAATTTAAAATACATCACGAGCCTGTGTGTCAATAATAATTCCAGAATTTTTATCAGGAATCTCTTGTATACATCTATAATTTCGATATCGAACATTATTTCGTTTGATCATCTGTCTCTTAACTCGTGCGACAAGAAGTATATGAACCCTTTATGTTGGGATGCCATCGAAAATATAAGAATTCCCTTTGCGTTACCTTAGATTATTAACGCATTAGGAAACCTGTAGCTAAAGTTGTGCTAGACACTAAACGTCTCAAAACCTACGCTAATGAGAATAATTCTACTTTCTTTAAGAACTCTTGCGAAGATAATAGTGACCACGACTAGATGCACTTACAAAAACTCTTCACCTATAACCCTACTAAGATTACCAGTAACAAAAGAATTGCTGCAACAATACATGGGCTTAAAGGACTGAAGTGTCATAACCATTAGTATATATGTTAAGAAAAATGAAGTAATGTATGCTTCAAAATTTAGACATTTAGATAGTGAGACCCGAGCTTCAAAACACATGGTCAAGACATATGCCATGAAATGGAGAGAACTGACAGAAAGGAAATTATGTCTGCTTCATAAAAAGGAACAAATGGAAACGATGACTCATGGGGGTTTGCAAGCCAACCGGAGAAGTGACCACAAGGAGGCAAGACAGACCAGCCGACAAAGTTCGTCTCTGTGAGGAAAGCTGCGAGTTATGCACGGAAGTAAGACATAGTGTATATGGTCTCGGAGTTCATTAACACTAGAGGCATGGAACTAAAAGATATTCCGAACGACGTTTCCCAGAGGATCTACTTAGACTATCACCCGATCGTGAGGAAAAACTCAGAATTCGTCTGAGACTAGAAACAACACCGCTTGTTATATCACAAAGTTAAGTCTAAGGGAGTAGTTGATGCTTTAAGTCATAAGTTTCATAAGAAGCCGAAACAAGTACGTGCTCTTAGATTAAAGTACGAATAGATTTAATGAAACAATTAAATAATACCCAAGAACACAGCAACCAAAAATGATGCTGAAGAATTACAAAGAAATAATGAAGGAATCAGAAAAAGGAATTAATGGAATTTGGAGATTCCATAAGAAAAGAATTTGGGTACTAATCAAGGAAACCTATGAGAAGGAATTCTCGAAGGAGCTCATAAAACTAAGTATTTGTTGCATCATGTAAGTGATATGAGGTATCAAGAGTTTTATAAGAATTACTGATAGATAGCAAGTTATGCCTCTAAGTATTTAATCTGTTAGCAAGTTAAAGCTGAACGTTAGAAACCTTTAGGTTGACTTCAATGATTAAAAGTGTCAGTATGGAAAGGGGATTGATAACAAATGGATATTGTTACCAAATTACCCAACATAAGAAAATGTAACGACACAATCAGGGAGATTGTGGATCGATTAACCAAGTCTGCTCAATCCATACCAATAAAGGAAACCCTTTAGTATAAGACACTTAGTTAAGTTATATGAGGACGAAATAGTCTCATTACATAGAATCCCGTTATCTATTGCATCAAATCAAGATAGTCACATTACTTCTCATTTCTGGGGAAATTTTAACCCGACTTATTTTGAGCAGTATGAAGGAACACTGCAAACATAGAAAGATATGCTAAGTGCATGTGCGATAAATAGGACTATCATTTATCACTCATAAGATTCTTCAATAATTGGCTTACAAGTATTAGTGTTACCCGTTTAAAACACTTTATGGATGATAGTATCATCCAGTATGTTAGACATACATATGAGAAAAGAAACTATCAGGCCATAAGATCGGCAAACCATTGGAATTTAAATCAGAGAAAGGATACCACTAAAAGTTTCTTTGTGTTTAGTCCAAGATTTGTTGAACTAGTCGGAATCATTAAATAAATTGGATCAGTAGCTTATCAGCTAGAATTACCAGAAGAAATGATAGGAATACATGATGTGTCTCATGTATGCAACTTAAGGAATGCCTAGCTGATAAATCTTTAGTTGTGCCTCTTCAAGATATAGAGGTAAATGCAACTTTAAGTCCATTGAAAGACCTTACAAGTCAAATATAAGAATTCCAAAGCATACGAGATTAGTTCTGGTCAAGGTGAAGTGAAATTTAAAACGTGGACAAGAATATACTTGGGAAACGAAGATAAGATGGAAGTAACCACACTTGTTCCAGCAAATCTCGAGGACGAGATTTAAAACAAGGTGGGGAGGATGTAACGACCCTCGGAAAGATCATCCGAAGTGTGCACGATAAAGTTTGAAAAACCTGATGGTTGATGAACCAACCCGCACAAAAGTACCATTATTAGACTCGCAATTATAAACCAAATCAACTGGAATCAAGACCCAAACATACGCGATAAGTATTGGCATGAAAATCGAGGAAAACGCACGATTGGACGAGAAGGCCGGCCAAGGACACGCGTCACGACACTTCGACACGTGTCAGGCCTACGTGGGACACGTGGCGACCAAAGCCAGGTCGACCATCGTCGCGCCACGCGCCGGGACCATATGGGTCTGGCGCGACGCGCGAGGGGACCCAAAATTCAGGTATATAAGGGTAGCAGTGGGACTTGAATTCTTGCACCAGTTCGATCGAATTTTGACGAACTTACTCTCTCGTATCTCCGTTTCTTTGCACAACACCCCTAAACCCTAAAACTCTGCTCGTAATCAGAGTACTAACTCGAATCACTGATACGATACCCTATCCGATCGATTGAAACTGATCCAACGGATGTTTAAGTGCATCCGGTATACGGCTATACTTTGTCATTCGTTGTGAGTTTTGATCTCGTGATTATCGTTAAAGTTGAATTGAGTTATTACACTAATACGAGTTCCATTGTGTCTAGAAATTAGAACTCGTAATCAGGGAGCTGCTAGAATACTTAGCAACTAAGTAAACTTAATAGTTAAGTAAACTTAGTAGTTAAATAAACTTAGTAAACTTACTAATTACGTACACTTAGTTGTTAAGGAAACTTAGCAGTTAAGCTAGTTGAGTAGATTAATTAATCTACTAATTAAGTTAAGTAATCGACTAAGCAAATTATAAGAGTTAAGATAAATTAATTAGTTAGTTAAGTAGTTAATTAATTAATTAAGTTAAGAAAGATTAATTAATCAGTTAAGTAAGATTAATTAAGCTAAGCAAGATTAATTAAGCTAAGTAAGTTAATCAACTAATTAAGTTAATTAAATAATCGGCTAAGTAAATTACTTAATTAAACAGTTAGGAAAAATTAATCGGTTAAACAGCTAAGTGGGATAATCCGTTAAAAAGCCAAGTAAACTTGATAGCTAAAACAATTAAGTAAACTTAATAGGTAAGAAAACTTAATCAGTAAGAAAAACTTAATAAATAAAGGAAACTTAATAATTAAGAAAATTTCCTAGCTAAGAAAGGAATTTGCCTTACCTATAAATAGGAGCCTAGGATTTCATTCTTCCTTGCTCATTTCTTTTCTTCTTCTCTCTATACGTTGGTGTTCTAACCAATAATCACCGATACAATATTCTGTCCGATCGATTCGGGAACCAACTAACGAATGCCAAAGTGCTGTCTAAACAAGACTATACTTTGTGAATTTCGTTCTGAAACGAATGCCAAAGTGTTGTCTAAACAAGACTATACCTTGTGAATTTCTTTAAGGTTCTGATCTCGTGACCGTCGTTAGGTTTGATGTGGCTTAACACTAATACGTATTCCACTCTGTTAAACTAAATGTTTAACTACCCAAAACTCTACACCATACACTTACAATCAAAATGGATGCTTAATCATCAGAAGATTCAGAACTATAAAGCAGATGCTTGTTTAATCAAGACTATATGCTAACAAGGTGAGTCATTCTCTTTTTATCAAATTGCTTTACAAAACCCTAAATGTTTTCCAGTTATATTTTGCAGTGATTAAGTCTTTGCTAATCTTTAATTACTGGCAGTATGTGGGGGTTTTGTGCACATTACTACTAACGATTTATCACTTTAGGTGGGCGAGCCTAATTAGTGATATGTCCACAGTCATAGATTCAGTCGAGTGACAGCTGAACCAGCTAATTATATGATAGGGACAAATATAAAAACCCTTAATGCTGTAAATTATAACAAAGTTATAATTGCAGTGATTAAGTCTTTGCCAATCTTGAAAGAGCAAATGTAAAAACCCCTAATGCTATAAATTATAACAATGTGTCGTTTTGTACAAAAATGAATGAACTCACCAGTATTTCCTGCTGACCAAACCTTTTTAAAACGCGTTTCAGGTAAATGACAGTAGATTGGAATAAGAGTGATGATACGGCACCAAAAGGCTTAAAGAAGTGGCTTATTTTATCAATTGAATTAAATTAAGAAAACATGGTTTCATATATTCGGGTTTATCCCTTATTAAAGCTACCTTTGTAAAACATGGGTTTTATCCCATCTATTTAATAAATAAAATCCGGTGTTTTCTAAACTCTGATATTTTTCCTAACTCACGGTCCTGATGAACATTTCTGCTGCAATATTTTTAAAATAAACACCGATACCACTTGACGGCTCGCGGCTCCCGTCCAGGGTGTGGATGGGGGGTCGTGACAGTTTAAGTCCTTAAAACACTAATATCGTATCTCGAATCGATTGAACTTTATGTGAAAATTTAAGTGGATCAGTATACTGACAATCTAAGTGAATCGTTTAGAACTTAAAGTGTTTAAAGCTCAACGGTGCTAGTGATTTGTCATAAACTGATATGATCCTTTGACGCGAACTCAAACAAATATGTTTTCCGTAAATATGTTTGTAAATATTCCTTTACTGCTTTATGTTTCAGAAAAATACAAAAAGATTTTGTTTCTACCTTATTTTCGACAACCGATGTCCGAGAGCTGAGTTTCAAAATCTAAGTACGTTGATCGTGTTTCTGAAATTAAACAAGTTCATTAATTTGAAACTTGTAGTTTTAAAATCAAAAATCAAAAACAGTTTGTGATATCTCCAAGGTCATTAATTTGGACTTGGATGATTAACTGTGAGGGAGTTGGATTCTTAAACTGTAAATTTCATAAAGTCATTTGATAGGGGGAGTGAAGTCAAGTAATCCTGGAACTATTCATATTTTTATATTTGTGCAATATAGCTAGGTTCTTGATTCAAAAAGTTTTTAAGAGCCAGGTCATCATTCCTGGACAACCGAAAATGCTTTCACTGTCGCATATTTGAAAAGTTCCAGCTTATGCTTAGAGCCAGGTTTTCAATCCTGGATGTTCAAAATATTTTCACTTATAAATGTTTGAGAAATTGCAGATGTTATACCAGATTACAATCCCGATAGTCGAGTCTAAGGGGGAGTCTGAAGACGAGCTCGACGCAAGGGGGAGCTTGTATCCAGAAAGCCAGGTGTCGATCCCAAAAGCACGGAAGCTTGATGAAAGGGGGAGCCTGAAGAAAAAGCGTCTACTGAAAGGGGGAGCAATTTATGCTGAAGACAGATCCACGGGGAGTCTGTTCGAGCAAGAGGGAGTCTGTGATTGCTGAAGATATCAAACCTTCAAGAAGACTCAGAGAGAGAAAAGATAAGATGCTACGAGATTGACTACGGCAATAACCAAGGGGGAGTTTGTGAGTGCACTAATGTCTATCGCCTCCGTCAATCCAGTTCGTAGCAGAAATCAGAACAAGTCATAGTTTTATAGTGTAAAATATAGGAGAAAGACAAGGTGGCATTATTGTAATTACTTAGAACTCTCTCTTAGAGCCTTGCCTATAAATAGGAGGCTAAGGCTAATCATTTAGGACTTTTTGCCATTTTCATCATTTGGAGAGCTTGGAGCTTAGAGAGAGAAACTAGAGAGAGAAAGTTGCAAAAGGTGATTCAAGTGCTTGTACGTTTTCATATATTGAATAGAATCACAGATTATATACGTTCTTGTGTTTGGTCCACACACGTGCACGGATTCTGCACGTCGCACGTGTCGTTCACAATCGTACAGGAGTCGTTTACGGTCCTACAACGCGCTCAGATGTGTTTTGAGGCCCGTTTTCAATTTACGTTATTATTTATCTGGATGTAATGGGAGGAAGATAATCAGTTTTGAAATATATGAAAGTCATTTTTCTCTCCCAAATCACTAGTGTGTGTTTTGTGTGTGAAACTACCAACTTTCGGTATTCTTTGTGAATCAACGAATTTTGGAAGAATCGTTCCTGGTATTCTGTGAGAACCAACAGGTCCGATTTACTATCCCGTTTTCTAATCTACATCAAATAATCTTCCTAATGAACAATCAAAGTTGAAAAGAGTAACCTAAATTGTGAAACCTGTTGGGGTCCTAATCGCCTTACGAAAGCCTTCGATTTGGTGGTGGTTGTGTCGCCTGCATCGTCAATTTTGGGCGGAGAGGTATTGATCGTTGTTAACGACGTTTTTCGTAGAAGAGTCGTGGTTAGTGATGATGCGGACTATAGTGGTGGTAGCAACCAGAAGCATTAAGTGGGATGGTAGGGTGGATGACACGTGTGGAACTGAGAACTGTTCACAAAGAGATACGCAAAATGTTAATATAGATTAATATTTTCTTAATGCTGCATTTATTCCTTTTCTCTTTTTTTTTTTCTTTCTTGATTTTGTAATATTTAAACTGTAATAGTAAATTATATAGTTCATTATAGTTAATTATAGAGTAAATTGCCATTTTAGTCCCTGAGTTTTTGTCCAAATTGGCGTTTTAGTCCAAATATTTTTTTTCTCCTCTGGGTCCCTGACTTTTCATTTTCTTGCCATTTTGATCATATTGTCTAACTTAGTCTAAAAACCAGGTTATAATCAGGGGTATTTTTGGCATTAAATTATTATAAGGTTTATAAATTATGTTGTAAACTACCTCCGGTTATCACTACACAATAGTTATGCCAAAAATACCCCTGGTTATAACTGGATTTTTAGACTGAGTTAGGCAATGTGATCAAAATGGCAAGAAAATGGAAAAGTCAGAGACCTAGAGGAGAAAAAAACTATTTAGACAAAAATGACAGTTTGGACCATACCTCAAGGACTAAAATGACAATTTACTCTTAATTATGGTTACATAGTTAGATTTTACTTCTAACCTTTTTTTTGTTATAATTTATATACATGGCTTATCACATATAACTACGAATGATAACTAAATGAACCCTAAAATTTTCTTTTTTTACCTTATAATTTATAGATTTTACATATTCAGTCTCAATCTTTTAGTAACTTTGACCTCTCATTTATTTCTACTTAATAACTTCACATCTCATCTTCTTCAACACTTCAATCTTTTTGTTTAAATTACTTTTACGTCTTTACACAACATGTGAGACATTACACTGTTTTTATCTATGCCTAACCACGTTAATGTCACCAATGTAATGTGTGTAATAAGGTAAAAAAAACGTCACGTGAGAGTCATCATTGTATTGCATGTAATGAAGTTACAAACGTGATGTTGTCGCCGCAACGCGTGACACGGATAAAAATCTAGTGAAAACATGGAACCATAACCAACCAATGAATATCGAGTTTTCAGAAAATTATTAACTGACCAGTTGGTTTAGTTTTTTTCGGTTAATTTGATTATAGGTTGATTAATTTGATTTTATGCACACCCTTAAATTAAACCATTTGTAAAATAACATAGCTGCACCGATTAGTAATTGGGTCTATTATGTTATATCATTTTGTCTTCAGTTATTCATTGTTCTATTTTTTTTTTTTTTTTTTTTTTTTTTTTTTTTTGAATATAAACTGCAATAATCCTAAGTTTCGCATGTTGACAGATAATAATCTCAACTACAAAAATTCTCTCCAGCGATCTCAACTTGTAAGAATTTGGCCCCCATCGATCCTTTTCAAACTGCACGTGCACTTAACTCAATTAAGGAGACTGCATATGCACATGAATCTATTGAGGATGCCAAATTCTTATATGTTATAAAAGTATCAATGGGGTCAAATTCTTATAAGTTAGGATCGTTTGAGGAAATTTTTAAAGTTGAGATTATTATCGACCAACAAATAAAACTTAGGATTATTACATCCAATAACCCTTTTTTTAACAACATTCATTGTTCTATTGTAAGTCCGAATTTATGACACCTTTCAAATGGATTATTATGTAACACTTAATACGTGTTTTCTTTTTCATATGCCCATCTTTTCCCTCATTTGTTGAATTATTGTCAACGTCAAAGAAAGTGTTTGTTTAGTTTTGAATTCCCATCTATCTCAATCTTCTACCATAAAAAATCTCATTAATTAAAAAAAAAATCACAAGAGGCGTTTTTTTTTTTTTTTTGTAAATGGCTTTGTGATGTTATCTAACACTATATTTGACAACCTCAATTTTGTTAGGTGTCAAAAAGAGACCCGTTACACTAATAAATAATGAGAGGTTCATAGCAATAATTTGTATTTGACCGTGGGGAAGACATTTGATTTGATTAAAAGAAATTTATGAATTAAAAGCAACTATAAGAATCATTTTTTTTTTGCTTTGTATATACTTCATGTCCCGGCAAAATTTTCTCTTTATAGAATTTTATTTTACAATTATGAGAATCATTTTTTAGGCATGGACTATTCCCACACCCCTATAATCTTATTTTCACATCCCTAGTGTATACGGGCCGTATAACCTTATACGGCCCTCATAGAATGTTGTTGCACAGAAATAAATGCAATTGAATGTTTTTTTTTCTTTTACATGTATACGGGTCGTATAACCTTATACGAGCCGTATACAATTGTATACGAGCAATATAATGTTATACGGCCAATTGTGTTTATTTTTGTGAGGTTTGATCAGATTTTTGTGCCTATATTAGTTCTTTTAATTAACGAGTGTGCTTAATACCTTTGATTTGTAAAGACTAACACAGGTAAATACTCTTAGCCTTTTCCCTTATACGGGCTTGGGATACGGCAAATTTGCCGCTTGTTCGGGTATTAAATAATGGGCGAATGATGTTTAAAATTTAAATAATCCATTTTAATCTGTTTTGCTTGATAACTTAAACATTGGGGTTAATACGACCGTGTCCTTGATATCCTCGGCTCACTTAATTGCAAGTGGCCACGACCTAGCGCGGGGTGTTGGCATGCACCTGACAGACACTAATGCTATAATGCCATTTAGGGCTGTAAACGAACACGAACAAGACCTTGTTCGTGTTCGTTTGTTAAGAAATATATGTGTTCGCGAACCGTTCACGAACACTTATCGAATGAGATTTTATGTTCGTGTTCGTTTGTTAAGGAAATGAACTTGTTCGTGTTCGTTTGTGTTTGTTTGTTAATTTTAGGAAACAAACAAAAAGAACATTGACGAACACAAATGAGCACAAAATAATGTTCATGAACAAAAATGGAAACAAATGAACACAAACAAGCGCTCATGAACAGAATATATAATACGCTGACACTTATTAGATATTTAATTTGTCAGAATTTTGAAGCATTTAAATAGATATAAACACAAAAAACACTAATGAACGATCGAACACAAACAAACACGTTACCGAACGTTCACGAACATAAACGAACGAACACGACCTCTGTTCATGTTTGTTCATTTAACTAAACGAACGAAATTTCTTGTTCGTGTTTGTTTGTTTAATAAACGAACGAACACAAACGAACTTCCCGCCGAACGGTTCACGAACTGTTCGCCGAACGTTTGGTTCGTTTGCAGCCCTAAATTGCCATTATATTTATATGATATAGAAAATGTGGCGTGTCGGTTAATCATGTATCGGAGTTTAGTTCCGGACCCCATATGTATAGACAAGCATGTAAAACTGGTAACAAGAAACATTATCTTGTCCTAAGTTATTTTAGAATGATATACCAAATGGTATCCAAATATTAAAAGATTTTCAAAATGTGTCGGTTAATTGTATTTACCAGCAAAAGTTGACGTATTTTCAAAAGACTAAGCGCAGGTTATATGGCAAATACGGAATAGGCTGGAGCTGCTTGGTCTAGGCGATTTGGAATTTGCAACTCCATGAAAGACTTATTAGTCTAAAGTCGCATTTTATATTCGATGCGCCTATGGATATTTCTATACGAACAACTTGTATAAATTGAATTATTAATTTCAAGCTTTTATTTTATTTATTTACTCGAATCCCATCTTCCGCTGCCAGATGTGATAACTGATATCAATTGTCACCAATGTTCTTAAAACCGGACCGGGCCGGCCGGTCGGACCGGTCCGGCCGGGATCCGGGGCTTCATCCGGGCCAGTTCAGGCCTTAAAACCGTTCTAACATCAGGCCAGCGGTCGGGCCGGGAGCCGGTGGTCGGACCGACGGGTCTTCACTTACGTTCAGGCCGATTCTTTTTTTTTTATTTTTATTAAATGATGCCATTTGTTGAGAACCTAATCCTAAACTCAAACAAAACAACAAAACACACCTCCTCCTTCCCTTGTATTATGTCGCTGGCTTCCTCAGAGCATCTTCTTCATAGTTCCATTCCATCTTGAAAGAGTTCCATGGCTGGCTTTTGGTTTTTCAATGGAACGAGAGAGAATAGATTTATTTTTCTCATGGAAGATGAGACAGAATAATTGTTTATGTGTGAGAATTGAAGGATCTGAATAGAGTTTGATGAAGATTTGCATTGGGAAATGGAAGGGTACTTTGGCTTTTTTCTAGTATCAAGGCACCGCCCATCTAATCCACTAATATAGGGTTTAAGTGTTTTGGTGATTTTATAAATGTTGAATTTATTTATTTATTTATTTTTTGAAAGGAAAATGTTGAATTTATTTAAATTAAATGATATTTGGGTAAATCCATTACGTTAATTTAGGACATAACTAGTTATTTTCTATATTTTCTATATATATATATATATATATATATATATATATATATTTATATAATTTATGACGTAATCCGGGTCTTAAATCCGGTCGAACCGGTCCGACCTTTGACCCTGTATGGCGACCGGGTCGACCTCCGGTCCGGTTCTGAAAACATTGATTGTCACGCATAACTCCACCGACTGGGCCCACCGGGAAACCGGGGTGTGACAGACGTACCATTCTTTAACTTAGAAAGATATTATTTTCTTACGTGCTTATTTATATGCATGTATCGGTATAATTTCAAGTTGGTTTACGTTTAGACGTAAATTTTCATTAAAGTTATATTTAAGGTAGCGTTCACGTTTCCATTTACAAGTAACTTAAAATCAGGCTGTACAAATGTTCAATTTACATTTATTTTTATGGTTTTTGGTGGATGTAAGTAAAACATGGGTAAATATTCTTTTGAATATATTTCTTTAAATTGTTATACTGAACCAATAAAGATATCAATTGAAACCCTGAAATATAGCGCGAGTAATCTTACTGATTATTTCTAAGTATCTATTTGATGTTTGCATAAATTACGATATACAAATATGACCGTATTTCTATTTTTATATTATTCATACAATACATGAAACTTTTGTTGACTATATATTGTGTTCACGTATCTATTTTATTCTAGTAAAAGTAATACTGAACTAGTCTTAAGTCTATGTGTTGCGAGCTGAGAGGTGAAGGGGGCAATAATTAGTAAAAGTAATAGTGAACTAGTCTATTTGATGTTGATTATATATTGTGTTCACGTATCTATTTTATCAACGTTGATAGCATGATTTTACGCACTCTCACTGCAACGCGAGGGGCAATAACTAGTTATCATATAAATATACTAAAAAGCAAGATTATTATTATGCTTTTGTTTTTCATTGATCCTTAGATAAAACATACAAAATAATAACTCTTTATATCATTCATTTGTTTATAAACTACAAGGTTAAAATCTTATGTGTTACACGGGATTAATAAATGTAATTTTATATATTAAGTAATAAAAATTTTAACATCATAAAATAAACCCATGTATAAAACCAAGTATTACAACAGGTTGAATAAAAAAACTTCATCGATTAACACATACACAGTTGTCAAAACATGTCTTTAAAATTGAATTTTGATGTACTATTTACTTATTATAACATTTTACTTTGTTTTCTTTATTTCTCATCAGGTTAAAACACATATATTACACGGGGTTGGATTAAAAAAAACATTAAAATAAATAGTTATTAATAAGCGGAAATAATAAAGGAAATAATTGAAAAATAAATATTAAATAAATAAGGGAGAAATGGGAAAATAATGATTTGATATTGTTATTTATTAAGAAAAAAAACGGAAAAACTACGATTTGATATTGTTATTTAATAGGAGAGAGAAGCGGATATATTATATTATAATATAATTATTTACTTAATTATTTAATATGAGAGAAAGACAACAAAATAATGATGAAAAAACATCAAAGTGTAACATGTGTTAAAAGCGATTTTATATAGAGAGAGGCAAAGTATACATGTACTCCAAGGCTTCCAAACTTTATATAACGAGGAAGATTACTAAACTCCGTTGTGTTTAGACAAAAAAAACATTAAAGCAAAACAGGTGAAAAAAACATTAAAAGAAATCATTGTATATAAACTTAAAATGTATGGTCGGTGAGAATATACTATTTTTTTATTCTTTCCTTCATTTTTTCAAGAGTAAATTTCAAAGTTCGTCCTTTATGTATGTCTAAAATATCAAAGTATGTCCTTTGTCTTTAATATCTTCAAGAAACATACTTAATGTTTGAAAAACCAATCAGGTTATGTCCTTTAGTCATAACACAATTAGTTTTCATGGTTAAAGTTGACTAAGTCAACCCCACATAAGGGTATTTTAGTCATTTTATCCTAAATATTATAATAAATAATCATAAAAACAATAAATAAAACAATTTTAGAATTATAGAATTATATATGTCTGTATGTATGTATTTAGAATTATATGTGTATATATACAGATAATCTTCTCCCTCTCTCTCTTTCTAATTATCCTACCCCCACAACCACAACCCACCTGCCACCGCCACCGCCACCGCCACCGCCACCGCCACCACCACCACCGATCTGCCACCACCACCACTTCACCTGCAAGTTTACTCTGCTCCAAACCACCAAACCGACCCACCTGCCACCACCCGTTGGAGAGAGTGATTGGGGAAAGGAATCGGTGGCCGACCACCACCCATAGCAGAGCCACGACTGCTCGTAGCGGGGCTGCTCAGTATGATGCCGTGGGTGTGGGGTGACGACGGAGGGTATGCGACGACGGCGGAGTGATGATGATGGTAGGTCGTCTGACGAGAGTGGTGGTGAACGACTGAGTTAACAGTGGCGCGTGACGGACGATGATGATTAGTGTTTGCGACGGCGCGACTTTCCGACGAACCGTTGGCTCCCAAGATACTCCGGTAAGTTATTTCGAGGCCTTAGTGTGTAGATCAAATACTGATTTCCTCAGATCTGTAACATCGGAGGTTAACTGCTACTTCATTAGGTGATTAATGGCAGTTCGGTAGACTGCCGATGATGGTGGTGATGTCCGGTTGCCGGACAGGTGGCAGATAGAGGCGGCTAGTGATGGTGGTTTACCGATTGGTAGCGCCGATGGTTCAGGACATCAGCGGCTGCAGCCGCCACTTCGATTGGTGACGGTAGAAACATGTTCGGTGTTGAACTTGGCGATGTTGGTGTAGATCAAGAGAACTTTTGATTTTGTGTGTTGTTTTGTTTAGATATGAATTGGCTGAGTGTGCAGATGATGATGAAAGAGAGAGAGAGAGAGAGAGAGAGAGAGACCTGCGTTCAGAGAGAGAGATCTTTATTTTAATATTTATGATAAAATGACCAAAATACCCCTATGTGGGGCTGACTTAGTCAAATTTAACCATGAAAAGTAACTGGATTAGGACTAAAGGACGTAACATGTAAGGATTTGCAAACATTAAGGATGTTTTCTGAAGATATTAAAGACAAAGGACATACTTTGATATTTTAGACATACATAAAGGACGAACTTTGAAATTTACTCTTTTTTCAATAAGTGTCCTTCCACTTTAGTAATCCAAGTTGTGGTGTGGTGAAGTTGGTTAGAGTTGTTGACTTTGATAAGGGAAATGCATGTTCAAGACAACGTTTTCCTTTTCTTATATTGTTTATGTTTCAATATTGCTTTTTCCAAGTGTTCACATCTTCGCTGTAATGTGTGGGTCTGAAAACTCGAATGTTAACTTTTTCACTGTTAGAAAACACCGTCGCAAAGAGTGGGACAAAAAAAGCCTCTAATGTTTCGAATTTGACATTTACACTCCCTACACTTTCTATAAACTTTATAAGATGTCATTTCCACCCCTATTGAGTTCTAACTTTTCAAATTTGCCTTCCGTATTTTCATTCTTTAGCTTAAAAGAAAACTTTTTTTTAACCAAAAATAAAAGAGAACATCTTATTATTTTCTTACGTGATTAATTTTATGTACGTATCGGTATAAATTTATGCTTCTACGTAATTTTTTCAGAAACAAGTCAGGTCAAATACAATGTGTTTTCATACTTATTTTTCATCTACGTTTTCAATTGATCTACGATTTGACATTTTATGGTACGTCAAATTCGAAAACAAGTATGGTCAAATATACTACGTTTTCATGCTTATGTTTGCGTACATTTTCGGTTGGTCTACGTTTTGATGTGAAATTTGTTCGGAAACAAGTCGGGTCAAATATATTATGTTTTCATTCGAGGATATAAATTCGAGTTATTGTACGTTTTGACTCCGTTAAGTCTTGATGTAAAGGTAAGAGTGGTGCATTGGTTAGGAGATCGGATACGTGTTTTCATATAGTTAACGTGGCACCAGCTCTAAATAACTAAAACGTCGCAGTCGCAACGCGCGGCCTATGGCAACAACCTAGTATAAAGTCAAAATAAAAAGAAAATTAGTAAAAGGGTATAACAGGAATAAAGAAAACTGTGAAAGTAGTAAATGAGATAAATGTTTTGTGGGATTCATACCTAGATCTAATCGGTATAGGTACAATGCATCAATCATTGAACAAACTTTTTTTTTGCAACCATTCATAATTATTCACAACCAACAAAGCTAAATACAAAAACAACCGCTATAAATTAAAAAAGTTACATCAATAAAACATGTGGATTAATAGATCTTAGTCATCGCTAAAAGATATTCTTTTAACAATATTATTATCAAAAGATAAAGATAAAAATTAGTGATATCCATGTATTAATTAATAAAGTTAAAATTTTGATAATGAGGGGAGAAAAATGACGCGTAACATTAATTAGAATGCTTTATTAGAATTTAGATGAGACAAAAACCCTTTGTCCATTAGTCTTTTTAGGTATTAACATATTTTATAATTCAGTATATTAGATGAGGGTGGGGGTTAGGTCCGATTAATAAAGTCATTGTAGTTAATGTCTTGCTTCTCTTGAGGTTAAGGTTCGAGCCTACGAAGACATATTTAGTGTAAATTAAAGCCGTTAATGTAACAACTCTCATTAAAATTACTATTTCTTATCTTATTTTGTCCAATAGGAAACCCTAATTGAGACCCCCAAGTGATACTGCATAAACCCTAAAATTTTCAGAACAAACAGAATCAGGATCAGGGCCCCTAAAACTCAGGGGGGGGGGGGGGGGGTATTCCCCATTAACGATTATCATCATAACTTGCTGTAAAATGCGAAATTCTTCGATCCGTCAACTCAGCTAAGCTAGTTAGGGACGTGGCTACCCTATGCTAAAAGGGGCGCCGTCGCGCCACGCGACAGCGCCGTTTTCCAGATATAAATAGGGGAGTTTGGCACTTGATTTCTGGCGTTAGTTCGACGTAAAAATTCGTTTCCTACACTTAGTTATACACTGTTTCGTTCGAAACAATCAAAATCCCGACATTCTGCCGCGATAACAGGGTAATAACTCGATCATTGCTACGATTTAATGTCCGATCGATATAAACCAATCCAATGGATGTTTAAGTGCTGCTCAAACTTGGGTTATACTTTGTCATTCGTCGTGAATTCGATGGATGTTTAAGTATCGCACTTTGTCATTCATTGTGAAGGTTTTGATCTCGTGAGTTGTCGTAAAAAGTTGGATTAAAGTTACTAACCTAGTTTTCGTGTGCATTGTTATTTAAATTAGGTTACAAGGCTAATCGGTAGGCTAAACTCTGCCCGTTTAAATCTGCAATGTGAGTCATTCTCTTTTTATCAAATTGCTTTACAAAACCTTAAATATTTTCAAGGTTATAATTACAGGGATTAAGTCTTTGTAATCTTCAATTACTGTCGGTATGTGGGGTTTTGTATACATTACTTGTTTCCCGTCACCATTGGACAACGAGTTAGCCAATGGGTGATCTGACCATAGTCACAGATATAGTCGAGTGACAAATACCGATTTGGGGTAATTGGTTGATATAAACAATGTAATCACCCTTAATACTGTATATTATAACAATGTGTCGTTTTGTGCAACTTGAATGACTCGCCAGTATTTCCCCGCTGATAAAACCTTTTTAAAACATGTTTCAGGTGATCTGCTGTGATCCAGGGAAAAGTGCCGTGTAGCACTACAAGCTTGATGATGTGGCTCAATAAAACGAATAAACATGTTTTTGTAAAATAGGGGATTTCCTTGAGAAATCACCTTTACTGTAAATTATGGGGTTTATCCCTAATTATGAAATAAAGTAATCGGGTATTTTCAAAGTTTTAAACGATCCTGTTAATAATTCCGCTGCCAACTTAAATAAATACCACGGGGTTTCTGTCCCGCAGCTCCTGGACCGGGTAAAACCGGGCCGGGGGCCGTGACAGTTAAAAGGTATATTAGATATTCTACTTATAGGGGGTAAGATCAAATAAAAAGTTTATTTTGCCTAAGTAAGATGAGAAGTAATCTTAACCATTCATTTTTTAAATCAATGGTTAAGATGAAAGTGTAGGAGAAAGGATGAGTGCAAGGGTATCTTGGGAAAATCCTATTTATAGACTTTCTCTCTCCACATGCAAGGCACATGCATATTTCACCCCCATTTTTTAAACGTTCATCACTTTTTTATACGACATTATTTTTTCATAAAAATTTCACCGTAAAATCGAGCGTCTCTTTATCTTTAATTTGAGTACCATATTGCTAGATAAAATATGAAGACTAAAAAACCCCACTAAAATGTGTTGTATTTCTATGTTGTATAACATTTTTTGTGCTGGATTTTTGTATTATATTTTTGTGCTAAATTTTTTATGCTGAATTTTTTTGTCTTAAATTTTTTTTCTCAATTTTTTGTGCTGGATTTTTTGTACTACATTTTTTTCTGAATTTTTTCGTGCTATATATTTTTGTACTAGATTTTTTGTGCTATATTTTTTTTGTACTACATTTTTTGTGCTATATTTTTTGTGCTAGATTTTTTTGTACTAGATTTTTTTTGTTATATTTTTGAAAAACAAAAGGGGTGCCACATGTCATTTTCACTCATATTTATAAGGATCAAAATACCCTTCATTCCTACTTATTAGGAGTGCCACATGTCATCATCACAATCCTTCTTATGCTACTTAGGCAAAATCCACTTTTTAGTGGATCCTTCCCCCTACTTATAGTTATAGTTATTAAGATACTATATTTTATAAAATTACGAGTATGCCACTGTAAGGCTATAGGGTGTGGTTGGAGCCCCATGGGGCTTTATCAAGTCCACGTCAGCGTCACCTAGGATCCACTTCACCTATGGAGCCCCCTTTAATTTACATGGTGTGGTTGGAGCCCCCTATTAATAAAAATTAAAAAAAAAAGATTTCATTGGTGAATTTACATGGGCCCCACCTGATAAAGCCCTTTCGAGCTCGTTACCATGGTGGCGAGCCTTCAATGGCGCCCCGCCATAGCGCCTGGGGTGTGGTTTGATAGCGCATTGGGGCGCTATAGGTGTCCAGCTGGCGAGGGTGGCGCCCCCACACCCTCCAGCCTAACACGCTTATTTTTATCTACTTGTTAATATAAATTTTTCGAATTTCCATAAAAATCTCACAATTTATTATTTAAAGTCTGAAACGTATATGGGGTGTCATACTGCCAATGAAGTCCAGCCCAGTTGGATGGAGGTGTGAGGGTTTTACCCACAAGGTCAGGGGTTCGACCCCGTCCCTCGACTTGAGGAATGGCTTTGTGGTGGTTTCCCTCACAGGGAGTTCGGTCCCCGCGGGAGGTACCGGTCCATCCGGGCCGTGTGGGATTCGAACTCAGGGCACGCGTCTAGCGGCTCTTGGGGATTGCCGGTTGATCTACACCTTTCAAAAAAAAAAAAAAAATACTGTGATTACTAAAGAGTATCGGCACAACCAATAAAGTCATGCCACGTAAGAAAAGTTAATAAAAACATACAACGTGGCCTTTAAAATGGCTGCTAATCAACTCTTCTCCTATCCATTCAAACCTGCTGTTGAAGAAAGAGATAGAAACCGTATTTCTTTCTAGATAGATATTTCTCTTCCAATTTTCCTTACTAACACAGAGCCTTTTATAACATCTCAATGACGTGAACATTCATATTGCCATTCGTTAACTGAAGAATCAATGGAGTGTTTTGGAGCTCCACACATGACTGCAACAATGGCGGCCTTTACGAGCCCTAGATTCATGAATTATACCCTCAGACGCCAGTTTTCCTTACTCAAACACTGTAGGTTTACGACTTTATCTTCTCCGTCCTCGTCGTTGTTGAAGAGGATTAGGTGTAGCGCTAAGAGCGATAACTGTGTAGCGGTGAAGGAAGGGGTTTCGGAAGCAGAAAAGGAAGATTATGTGAAAGCAGGTGGATCGGAACTGGTTTTTGTTCAAATGCAACAGAATAAGTGTATGGAGACGCAGTCTAGGCTTTCTCAAAAGGTGAATTGTTAATTAGTTTACTGTTTTGGATTTGATGCTGTGGATACTTGTACTTTGTGCTTTGTGACATGCACTATTGTATCTCTTTGATTTTGTGTTAGTTATTTCACTTACTAAATCTAGATAGCATTTCGTTTGTTAGTTAGTGGATAATAGTTGTTTAATTGTCATATTCTGCAGTTTTATAATTTAATGGTTAGTGGATACTTGTTTAATTGTCATATTGTGCAGTTTTATAATTTAATGAAGTCATTTAGTAAGGGGAATTTTGAAGGTTTATGGTGAAATTGTTGAATAACAACTGTCTATTGTTTGCTTTTATGCATTTTGATTAGGACAGAATATAATCAGGTTTTTTGAACTTTGTTAACTTAAGAACTCGTGAGACGACAATTAATTGCAGTTTTCTTTTCATACACATTAAGAAAAATGAATATGTTTAAATGATTGGATCTTATTGTAAGGTAGCTAACTTAAAATTGGTTAGCTGTTTGTTTTTACCTGAAAGAAATTGTATCAACTCTGCAGCTGCCAAGGATACCGATAGGAGAGTGTGTACTGGATTTGGTTGTAATTGGTTGTGGTCCTGCTGGGCTTGCTCTTGCTGCAGAATCAGCCAAGCGAGGCTTGAATGTCGGACTTATTGGGCCTGATCTTCCTTTTACAAATAACTATGGTGTTTGGGAGGATGAATTTATAGGTATGGGTATAAATTATCTTGTAGATCAAAACTTTTCGTTCCAAAATCATACTAGTTTGATGCCAACAGCTTTGAAATGTGGTATCTGTTACACAGATCGATTCGTTCATCAAAAAGTTGCATAATGGTTTGCTCTTAAATTTTTATTATATTTTGGCAGGTCTTGGACTTGAAGGGTGTATTGAGCATGTTTGGCGGGATACTGTTGTATATCTTGATGACAACGATCCCATCCTCATAGGTCGTGCCTATGGACGAGTTAGTCGTGATTTACTTCATGAGGAGTTGCTGAGAAGGTAATGTTTCTTTTATTTATTTCGGAAAATGCCGCAGAACAGCAACCTACTTTCACTTAAACATTTTGTTTTGTTTTGTTCATATACGGTCATTAACATAGGTCTATTCCTTTAAAGCGATGTCAAACGATAATTTACATTCATTTTTAGGTGTGTGGAGTCAGGCGTTTCATATCTGAGCTCCAAAGTGGAACGGATTACTGAAGCTCCAAATGGCCAGAGTCTCATTGAGTGCGAAGGCAATATCACAATTCCATGCAGGTAAACTGTTTTGTTACTTATTAACATTCCAACTTATAACCGTACTCCTGAAACTGAAAGTTTGATAGTTATACTTTTGCTCTGAAATAGGCTTGCTACCGTTGCATCTGGAGCAGCTTCAGGAAAACTTTTGCAATATGAGCTTGGTGGTCCCCGTGTTTGTGTTCAAACGGCTTATGGTGTAGAGGTCGAGGTAAGAATGTGATGTGATGTTTATTATTTCTTAAAATACAAAAGTCTAGTAAACATGACACTCCAAACACTTCTCTGTGTCTTGCATTTCACATATGGTGTTTACATTATTATTATGTTGCTTCTGTTTCTTTCTGCACACTGTGGACAACAAGTAGAGTTCAGTACAATGATAGAACTTGAACAATGTGCAACTTCTGTTATAAAAGGGCAAACTGCTAAAAATATTAACGAGCTTTTAACTTTTTCCTGATTTTAGCAACCAACTTTACATTATGCACAAAATATAAATAAAAAAACTAATATTTTATTACCAAATAAACTATCAAGTTTCATTTTATCACCTGTTTAATCCCTAGTAGATCATTTTTTCTGTTTTGGTAATCATGAGTGTATATGTATATACCAAGTGGCATCAAACCTATCTAATATTTTTTTAAATATAAATTAAAAAAGAACATTTTTGAACTTGTAAATAACAAATTTATTCATTTTTTTTCCATAAGCACTTTTTGCGTATGTCAAACGCGGCCACCGTCATGGCATCAATGGTTGCCACATCAACATTTTACAGGTAAAAGCTGTTAAACCTTGGTCTGTAGCTAAATCGGAAGAAGTTGTTTTCTATTTTTCGTCTAACTTAACGTTATGCTAGAATTGGGGAAAAACGAAAAAGTGTAAACTTCATTTCTATTTCATGTGGTTGCCCTTATTATGAACTTTATAACACGACATATTTTCATATATTTTCTATTGCAGGTTGAAAGCATACCCTATGATCCAAGTCTGATGGTTTTCATGGATTATCGAGACTACACGAAACATAAATCTCAATCATTAGAAGCACAATATCCAACATTCCTTTATGTCATGCCCATGTCTCCTACTAAAGTATTCTTCGAGGTTTGTTCAATGCACATTTTCCCATATTACCCTCATGATCACCAACCTAGCCTGTATGATTATGTCAAACGGATAAATGCAGGAAACCTGTTTGGCTTCAAAAGAAGCCATGCCTTTCGAGTTATTGAAGACAAAGCTCATGTCAAGATTAAAGACAATGGGGATCCGAATAACCAAAACTTATGAAGAGGTACTCACTTTTGGCCTCTGTGATCCAGTTTAGAAATGTCTGTGTTGACTTTTGACCTTACTAATTTGGTAGTATTTTGTTGCTTGTCATTGGGAAGGAATGGTCGTATATTCCAGTAGGTGGATCATTACCGAACACAGAGCAAAAGAACCTTGCATTTGGTGCTGCTGCTAGTATGGTGCATCCAGCCACAGGTAAAAAAATGTTCGGTATAATTTCGTTATCTTCTTTAACCAGTTGCTTCATATGATTGCATTTAAAGTTTTAGATTGCCAGATGAAATTCAGATTACCACATCAATCACACAAACGTTAGTATATATCATGAATATATTTTAAGTAAGCCTGTATTTTTTTTTATTCATGATAGTATAAACATTCATATAACATTAAAATGCTAAGTTGTCGCATCAAGACAGCTTAAGCCCCTCAACAAGTTTTATCAAGACAACTTTAGCCCCTCAACTTTGGTAATAACATATTTAGCCCCTTAACTTCAACAAGGTTTCTCTTTCCTTTACATTTTGACCTCTCAACTTTGACAATGACATGTTTAGCCCTTCAACTGTAATAAGGTTTTTCTTTGCCTTACACTTTATTATAACTACCATTTAGACCCTCAACTTTAGTTTTTTCTTTTCTTTCCCATACACTTTATGATAAGTACTATTTAGACCTTCAACTTTAGTTTTTTTCCCTTTACACTTTATTGTAATTACTATTTAGACCCTAAACTTTTAGGTTTTTCCCCTTTTTACTTGTTTTTGGTCATTTCTCTTTAGTTTTTTTTTTTCTGAACGCAATGTTTTCCTAAATAACTAAGTTATTTTAACTACGTTCCGAACCCGCTCGGGTATATGTTTTTGCTGACACCGTATCGAACTGAACCGTGTCATCGTTTTTTCATCGTCACGTAGAATGTCCTGTCACGATTTGCCTTTTTGTATCTACGTTTCGAACCCGCCGTGGAGCGCGGGCGGTAACCCACTTATTGTGTGTGTGTGTGTGGGGGGGGGGGGGGGGGGATATTCCACGGTCCTCCCAACCGCTGGAGTGATCACACTCCACAAGCTAGCTTAGCCCCATAGCTGCCTGGGGGTGAATACCCAACCGAGAGCGAAGAGCTTGGCCGTGGGATGCGGACACCAAGATTCGAACCCGGGACCTCTAGGGAGAGGGTGGGTGAGGCTGGCCAACTGGGCTACCCCAGAAGGTTGGTAACCCACTTATTAGTTATAATAATAATAACAATCAATATAAACCATAACTGTAAACACAAAGAAAAGATAATTACATACGTTGTAATATATTGTGAGACTTTGGTAACACGATGGTCATGAAAAATTGGTTAAAGCAAAGTCAACTTCAAATATCGTGAGAAATTGGCCGTTTAATTTGTAATTTACTTGCTATGCGCAACAAACAGGGTATTCGGTTGTAAGATCACTGTCAGAAGCTCCTAATTATGCAGCGGTAATTGCAAAGATTTTAGGACAAGGAAATTCAAAACAAATGGTTGATCTTGGAAGATACACAACCAACATCTCAAAGCAAGGTATTTACGGAACATCATTATTTATCTTAATTACTTAGAAATCCATTTTCAGATATATACATATACATATATATTGAGAGAGAGGAAGTTTCATTTCAAAACCAATAATATGTTGAGAACTGCCGGACCGATTTAATATGGTTGACTAGAATGCATGTATATATCTAATATATTTAAGATTTATTTTAAAAAATATGGTATTGGTTGTCTTTTTTTTCTAAACGCACATTGTATGCACATGTATATGCATATGTGCACATTTTTGTAGTTTCTTATAAAAATCCATAAAAAAAAGAAGATAAAGTCAATGAAAGAGTGGGGAGAGAGTAATAAACCTTACCTTTTTAACTTTACAATTTTCATTGAAATGCAGTGTTCACGAGTTCATGCGGTTTCGAACACAATATTGGTTCTGAAATGAGCGCACCCATATATATTATGGTCATGGTTAATAGTATAGATGGTTTGATTAAGTCTTAAGAGTCTTATGTGTGAATTAAGCAGAAGTTCATGAGTTTTTTTCTTTGCATTTTCCTTGATTTAAATTATTGTTATATTAGCTTGGGAAACACTCTGGCCACTAGAAAGGAAAAGACAGAGAGCATTCTTTCTCTTTGGATTAGCGCTGATTGTTCAGATGGATATTGAGGGGACCCGTACATTCTTCCGGACTTTCTTCCGATTGCCCACTTGGTACGGTTTTAACTTTATTAGTTTTTGTTTAGCTTGGGTAACCTTCGTTTGATACAAAGATTACATGCCAACAATGCTCATACGTTTATCCACACAATGAAAATGTTGCCTTTCTATATGTTTATATGAACAAACAAATTATAGGGGATTTCACATTTTTAAAACTTGCAATTCGCACATCATTACTAATAATCATAGCACTAATAGTATAGTGATGTTTCTTTGCAGGATGTGGTGGGGGTTTCTTGGATCTTCGCTATCCTCAACCGACCTAATAGTATTTGCGTTTTACATGTTTATCATAGCACCACATAGCCTGAGAATGGGTCTAGTTAGGCATTTGCTTTCTGACCCAACAGGAGCAACTATGGTAAAAGCATATCTCACGATATAAATCACTCTAGTCGCAATCGGTTTAGATTATTTGTAGGCACATCTTGCATATATATGTATAAGCCTTATGTGTGTTGTATCCTTACATCAACACAATCATTACTTATGTTTCTTGGAGCAATGTTAATGAAGCATATTCTTGTGTCACGACCAAGCATACTCACTTGTTGTCACACCCCGACTTGGAGGGCCATAATATGACCAATCGTAAAAAGCAGTTACGTAGCGGGAGTTAAACTTTCATTCGTTAACATAACTAGTCTCAAATCGTAGTTGACAAATTCAAGAGTTAATATTTTGGTACAAATTCAACATCATTAAAATATTGTCCTAGATTTAGGAGCTTCATCATCACGTCCTAATTGAGAGTCGAAATGTCTTAACACAAAAGGGGGATTCATCATTTCCTGCCATCTAGTAATCCTTTTGGTCTTCACCGCTCCACTTAGTGAAGCTTCCTACCCACCATCTAGTGACCCTATCGGTCTTCACCTGTCATTTCCAGAAAATACATACTATAAAGCATACGCCGGCATAAAGCCGATGAGTTCACGATAGACAGACTTGTAAGTTAAACTGAGTTTCAGTGCATTACAAATACCACAAATGCATTCCAAATCAAATCTCATTCCGTGACCATAATTAAGAGTTAAGACACTTGAATGAATGATAACAATTATACACACAATGCTGCCTTTCGGCATTTTTCATGCATATAATTCAGTCCCCCCCCCCCCCCCCCCCCCCCCTCCCCAATATAGCGTGAGATTGGGATTCAAATGAATGTTTAATGAAAGATTAGTAAATTGTGGTTTTGTAATTTTAAGTTTCATAAGCAGAATAAGACCAAAACATGAACATGGAAGGCCTATGAGGGCAAAAAAGGTAACTATAGCAATTTCTAACCCTAATTGGTAAGGAGGTGAGCCTGTCTTGACGTTCGAGATCCCTCCACTTAAGCTGCGGGTGGTATGTTAGATAGATTAAATAAGCCATTGGTTATTTTATTAATATATGGTTGTTTGTGTAATTATGTAACCATAATCCATGTACTATAACTAGTTGTCAATAGTAGTATTGTTAAGATTTTTATTGTGTTTTTAGGATCTTAGAACTTAACTTCTAAGAGTTTAGTCTTTTAGTTTTAAAAGTTTTGTTTCATGTGTAACTTTTTTGAGCACTTCTAAGAGTTGTCTTTTAGTTTAAAAAATTTTGTTTGAAGTGTAACTTTTTAGAGCAACTCCCAAAAGTTAAAAAAATAAAATAAATAAATAAATAGGAAAGCTAACTTTCAGAAGGAACAAAGAAACTTTTCTGTTAAATACACAAGTTAAAAAAGAATATATGTTTGACGTTTGTTGTGATTCTATATGGTATATGATGTAAACCTACAATTGAAGTTAAGGACAAAGGTATAATAATTATAAAAAAGATGGACGGAAAAAAAAGAATAAATGTTGACGAGTGAGAGTGTCTTCCTGCTTACTTGTACAATATAGTATACATCGGTTGACGAAGGTTCCTTGATCTTTACTTTTTTAATTAAACAAGCATAAACTATAACTTCAATTTATCACTTTCACACCCTTATCTACTGTGTAAGTACACTCAAATATCCCCTACTATTCTCTTCAATGTAATTACTCTACTTCATTTGGGAGTCTTTATGTGTCTATATAATATGGGTTAAAACGAATCAGTTTATTTGTGAGTTACTCGTGACTGCAGTGGCGGAACTAGCCCATTAAATCAGGGGTATCCCAAAAAAAAATTACCGTGCAATCATACAATATAAAAAACGACACTAAATAAATAAAGTAAAACAAAATACCTAACTAACTGGGCCACAATTTCAATCATATTATTATAAATTTGGGCAATTGGGCCACTGTGTCAATCGGGCTCCCTTATTCTACAAGTTTGGGTTGGTTAGGGGTATCCTTGTATTATTTTAGGGATATCCTTGGTATAAAACCGAAAAAAAATAAAAAAATACACTATGAATACGCACTTGAGCCGTAGCCCGTGCTACGGCTGCTAAAGCATTGGGTCCGCCCCTGCGTGACTGGATTGTTGAAAACTCAAATTGAGTCGAGCTTGAGTTTTATTAAAGCTCATATGATAAACAAACCAATATACATGATTCTTAATACCCAAGGCATACATACATATAGTGATGTTTAGACACTCTAATTTTTCTTGGTTTTATTAACGTTACATATTTGACCTAAAAACTGAAATATAGCATAAAAAGATTCGTTTACGTTATCTTTTTTTTTATAACTTCATCGCAATAAAGAAACCGTAGATGATAAAAATCTCATACACATTTTTTTAACATCTATTCTTTAACATGAAATATTCGGTTGCCTAACAAGAGCTTTTAGTGTCATGGTATCAAGGTGTGTAAAGTGGTATGGTATCTATCCCACCCCACGAGGTTGAAGATTTGAGTCATGTATTAGACATTGGTGTCGAACTAAAAGTAGAATTAGAGAGTGTGTCAATTAACCCTGTTCGGGATGCCTGACATGTTAATTAATTAAATACTAATTAACCAAAGAAAGAATTATGGTTAAAATAAAAGGTCCTCTTTGATTACACAATTGATAATGTGTGATGTTATCATTTTACAAGTAAGTAGCTAAATGTAAAACTGATATTATTCAAGGGTGAAAGTGATAATTATTAGCATACCAACGAAGAAGCTAGGTGAGGTGAGTCCACCATAAATGAATCTTCTTCTTCCGCGTTTACATACACGCTTCTTTACTCCCTAATCCCTTATGTATATATATACAAACCTTCACACTCTTCTTTCCAAACTCATATTTTCATCCAAACTTTCACAAATACACAATCAAATCAAATCTTCCACCTTTTCAATATGGAAATCACTTCAATCCCATTTCTTAACCAAGAAGAGTACTCTTATTACTACAGTTTCTTCCAAGACCTTCACACTGATGATACTCAAGACAATAAAAGACGAAAGCTTGATGATGATTTCGACCAAGACTTGAACGAAATTCTCAACATCATCAACGATCAAGACATACCCAATTCGATTTTCCAAATGCCCACTTCCAAAATCGAAATACCCAATTCGGATTTTGAAAACAGAGCGTCTGAAATGGCGGATAGGGAACAGGGGAGGGTCAGAAAAACAAGAATTTCATCTCCGGTGGCGGCGGCGGCGGAGGACGGTGGAGGACGGCGGCGGTTGTGGGTGAAGGAGAGGTCGAAAGGGTGGTGGAAGTACCACGACAGCGACGAATGCCCTGACGACGAGTTTCGAAAAGCGTTTCGAATGAGTAAATCGACGTTTAATATGATTTGTGACGAGTTAGACTCGGTGGTTACTAAAAAGGACACCATGCTTCGTACGGCGATCCCTGTGCGTCAGCGGGTCGCAGTCTGTATCTACCGTTTGGCGACGGGGGACCCGCTGAGAAAAGTGTCAACTTTATTTGGGCTTGGAATATCCACGTGTCACAAACTAGTTCTTGAAGTTTGTGCCGCGATCCACGCCGTCCTAATGCCCAAATTCCTCAAATGGCCGGATCAAAACCGGTTAAATGAAATCAAAACCGAATTCGGATCCATCTCGGCCATCCCGGATGTCACTGGGTCAATCTACACGACCCATGTATCGATAATCGCTCCCAAAACTAATTCGGAAGCTTACTATAACAGAAAACACACCAACAGAAACCAAAAGCCGTCCTACTCGACAACAATTCAAGGCCTAGTCGACCCGAGAGGCGTGTTTACGGATATTTGCATTGGGTATCCGGGGTCAATGAGCGACGAACAAATCTTGGAAAAATCAGCATTGTCGCGGAGATCCAAGATGGGTTGTTTGTGGGTCGTTGGTAATTCGGGTTACCAATTAAAAGATTGGATGTTGGTGCCCTACACACATAAAAATCTAACATGGAGTCAACATTCATTGAACCAAAAAATAGATGAAGTACAAAAGATAGGTAAAGATGCATTCATGAGGCTAAAAGGGAGATGGGGTTGTTTGCAAAAGAGGTCAGAGGTGAAACTACAAGAGTTGCCCACAGTGTTAGGGGCATGTTGTGTGTTACATAACATATGTGAGATATATGGTGAGGAAATGGATGTGGATTTGAGGTTTGATTTGTACGATGATGAAATGGAGATGGAGAGTAAGGATATATCAGTAAATGCACTTATGGTTAGAGATAGCATTGCACATAATTTGTTGCATCATAGCCAAGGATTGAATCTGTAAAAAGATTGTTGTTAATTTGATTGAATTTTATTTTGTTATATACATATTATTAAATTTACTCTTATGTTTATAAACATTTAGTATTTTAAATCTTGAAAAGGATTAGAATTCTATATATTAACATTTGCAAATTGTGAACACTGTTAATTCAATATAATAACATTTAGTGGTTTGATTTTAGTTTTTGTAGATCCAATATTGTTGTTTTTTTCTTTAAATAACTCACATTTTTAACCCTAAATTTAATAAAGTCATCATACGACCCCTGAACTTTAATAATTATTTTTTAAACGATTTACGTTTATATCCCTGAACTTTAAAAGATTTATCATTAAGAAGTTTAGTAGTAATTTTCTTCCTATGAATGGTTTACGTTTCGATCACCAAACTTTAATAGAGTTATCATATGGTACTTAAAGTTTAATAAAGTTCATTTTTTAACAAATATTTGTTCTTTTATATTTTTAATAAGTTTAATTCTTTTTTATTTTACGTATTATTTATTTAACTTATTATATTATATAACTATTAAGGGAAAATTACGGCAGTAGCCGCTTGACCAGGCCTTTTACCAAAATAGTCATTTGACCAGGCTTTATGCACCTTCAATGCAAGTGAACTCTCATTTTTATGCACCTTCATAAATTCAGGGTGTAGCGGCTTGGGCATGGGTTGAAAGCTCATAAATCCAGGGTGTAGCGGCTTGGGCATGGGTTGAAAGCTCATAAATTCAGGTGCATAAAAATGAGAGTTCACTTGCATTGAAGGTGCATAAAGCCTGGTCAAATGGCTATTTTGGAAAAGTGCCTGGTCAAGCGGCTAATTTGGTAATTTTCCCAACTATTAATTTGTAACATAGGTAGGCTTAATGTGATTGTACTTGATGCTTGAATGATGTTTTGTACAATTTAGACAAAAAGTATAACTATTAATTTGTAAAATAAGTAGGCTTAATGTGATTGTACTTGATGCTTTAATGGTGTTTTGTACACTTTAGACAAAAAGGCAAAGTGAAAACATTATAAATTTATATATACGTCGAAACGTAGAACAACTTGAATCTATAACAAAACGTACATAAAAATATGCACGTAAAAATGGTTTCTTTAAATGAAAACGTATTATATTTGACCTGACTCGTCTATAAATAAAGTTTACGTCGGAACGTAGAACAAATCATATTTATACCTACCCGCACATAAAATATGCACGTAAAAAATAATTTTTAGGTAAAGGAAATATAGGGGTAAACCGAAACAAAATATTAATAAAAAATTTAATAGGTTAAAAACATTCGTAAAATCGTGTCAAGTTTTACGCCCCCGCCGCAACGCGGGGGTACTTAATGCTAGTTATAATTAAATTTAACTCTAGAAATGTCATTTAGTTGTGTTACTTGCTTATTTTTACCATTGTTTAGATTAAAGACTACATAGTTTAAATTAACTCTTCAATATACTAGGTAACAAATTTAATTATTGATTTACTTACCTGATTATAGTTAAGGCTAACTTTTAACTCTAGAGATGTTTGCTTAACCTTGATGATTGCCTATTTTTACGGCTGTATAGATTAAAGCTTATATGGTCTATAATAACCCATCGATATATCATGTAACAAGTGCATCCTTGCCAGAACCCTCCTGCGGCTCTGCCGCGAAACGCGGGCTCCGATACTAGTTGCTCTAACAACCACAAATAAAATTTAAATAAAACAGCATTGGCACGAAATGATTGAGAAGCACATGACATGGGGCAAGTTGATGCATGTTGAGTTTGAAATTCCTTTAAAGTAAACGGATTTGGTCAAAACTGAGACTTATTAATGCTTATAAAAGGCTTAATGTATGTGTGTGACATCTAGTTCTCGATTATTTGCTTTTATTTTATCCTATTTGGATTATCATGCCATACTTTAAAAAGCCAATTACTTAAATTAACAAGTTGTTTAACTAAGACTGAGTCAAGCATAACCCAAGTATAATCATTAACTAACTAACTGCAATTAACTACTCAATAGTTTTAGGTTAATCCCAAACTAACAAGTGACTGATGATCTGAACGGTTGACTCATATTTGAACAACTATTGAAAAAAGAGCGTAGAAGCAAATTCATGTTGTAACATTTTGATGATTTAATTTTTGTTTTAAAAATTAAATTTTCGGTTGTTTTTTATGAGGTATAGAATATGAGAAATTTTGACCGAATAAAATATTACGGTTATCTTTATTTCACTTAAGACTATGTGTGTTTCATTAAGCGAACATTATATCTTGATTATTAGAATCACATGTAAAAAATCTCTTTTACATGTTTAAAGACAACTTTGAGACGTGTTTAAAGATAATTTTGACCGAATAACATATTGTTGTTGCATTTTTATCTATCTTTTTTGTCTTTCTTCTAGTGTGATAGAAGACGGAGTGCAATATGGTCACGTGTCACAAACCATGTTGCATATGTTTTGAAGTTGTTCTAACAATGTGCTTCAAGTTGGTAACATTAACTCGTCAACCCCTTTAAGTGTGTCAAAAATCTCCATTGTTCTTATGAAAATTAGTATTTTAAAACTTGAAAAAGATAAGAATTGCTCAACAACCACAAATAAAAATCAACTAAATTCAGCAATAGCATCTTCTTGGCTAATGGTACGAAATGGTTGACATAGGGCAAGTTGAGTTTGAGAATCTCTAAAAAGTCAGCGGATTTTGTCAAAATAATGCTTATAAAAACATTCATGTATATTTTTTTTTTTTTGACTTTTTAATGACTAAAACACTTTTTTCTAATCTTACTCCTAAATCTATACTTTTGTCCATCATAACCTTAACCTTGATGTATATGCTATTCAAGATTTGATAATTTACAAATTACAACTTTTTTTCTATTTAATATATAAATCCAGTCACTTATAGAAAAAACATATATATTTAAACCTCAAATATATGGAAACATATGAACAGTTTGTATATAGTGTTTAGGTTAATTTGTAACCAAACCTTTTATAGGAAAATGTATTTTATATCTTAATATGTCTAGATAAAATAAAGTGCATTCATGATCAACAGGCAGCCAGAGTCAACGGTTGAACTGGCTGAGCTGGGCCAGCTCTCGGATGTAGTTGCTGGGCTGACGGGTGTGTCGGGCTGGGATACGCGGGTCTGGACGTTGGACCCGTCGGGATTCTTTTCGGTGAGTAGTTTAAAACATCAGCTGCAGCGTGCCTCTTTTACGGACATCAATACTGGTTTCGCGTGGAATAGTTGGGCGCCAATTAAAGTCAATTTTTTAGCCTGGAGGTTGGCTTTTAATCGGCTCCCGACTATGGATAATCTGGAAAAAAGAGGTGTTCAAGTCGGGTCGGATGTCTGTAAACTGTGCAGGTCCGTTCCGGAAACCGCGGAACACTTGTTTACGGCGTGTATGGTATTGCAGGAAGTGTGGGATTTTATTGGGGCATGGTGCAAGATTAACGGGCTCCTCCTGTTTGGGATTGAAGACATATCTAATTTCCATAAGTATGTTAGAGGTTCTGCAAGATGCATATTCACCGAGCAGGAGCATACTTTTTGCCCCTCAAATCATAATTTATTCATTTCAACATCATTAGGAATTTAATGCACTAAAACAGCAATGTGAAACAAAACTTGGACAAAAAAAAATACCTGCAACGTAACGGTATTAAAGAAGTTGACTTAACCAGCCCTCAACTTTCAAGTGAAACATTCCCGATATAATATTGCACATCACTTTTCATAGTTTAAGCAGATGAATTAACTTATTGATATCTGTATATCGCTAACGCAGTTTATATGGATCATCAGAACCAAACAGTAAACATATTAGGTTGCATGAAGCTAGTACATATATCATTTTGACCATAACATATCATATGAAACTTATGAAAAGTTCTGTATACCCAAATACTAAAGTGCATGAGCTTGTTCGTGTTTGTTCATTTAGAACAAACAAACAAAACCAAACACTTGAACGAACAGGCTTTCTTTTCCTTGTTCGTTCACTAAAAATTCTTTTCCTTGTTTGTTCACTAAAAAATCAATGTGTTCGTTGAACAGTTCATGAACAAAAGCAAACAAAACCAAACATTAACAAACGAACATAAACTAAATCTCCAAATGTAAAGTTAACTGTTCCTAAATTTGGGCTTATTGTAAATGGGCTAAACAATGGGTTCTAACATATGAAAGTCAAATTGATTTTTTAAAATATGAAATAAATTGATTTTAAAAGAAAGTATTAGCACTAAATAAATTTGAATGAATATTGAAATGAACGGGGATACAAATAAGCGCAAATGCATGAACATAAAGGAATGTTCACAAATAGACATGTATTCGTGCTAAAAGAAAATAAACTGTGTTCATGTATACACATAAACAAACTTCCCGTCGAATGGTTCACTATTCAGGCAGTTTAGTATACATTTTCAGTGGGTTCCAACCCATTATTATTATTTTAAAATGACCCATGTCAATCAAACAACTAAGCCACCCATTTTGCAGCAGCTAAACCCATCTTACTTTTATGTTCCTGGTTCTTCCTTAGATAATGTTCGATGCTTATGTCAGCACCTCTCTTACGTGGCCTCGGAGAGCTCACATCGACAACCTCAACGACACCAATCCTTAGCCAATAGCCCCTACATGTGTGTTAGTTTTGGAAAATAAATATTTGCATGTGAAAGCGAGAACACATGCCGCGCCATTTGCAAACAAAGAATGGTCTTTAACCCTAGATAAGCCTACTACTTTCCAAGCAGCAATTGTTCTAGCAATGTGCTTCAAGTTGGTGATCAAATGCCATTACCTCATCAAGCCCTGCAAGTGTGTCATAAATCTCCATTGTTCTTAGATGAGTTTCATCTTCAACCCCAAATGTATGAACCACGCTATCCACCTTGATTGAGCTAAACCCAAATGGTTTCTTGATGTTTTTCTTCACCATCGTCTTCCAAACCGCTGCCGCATCCTTCAACCGCCCACCGTCCCCATATATCTTAGCCAAAGTTACATACCGGCCACCACTATTTGGATCTAAAACAAACAACTTCTGTGCAACAACTTCAGCAAGTTCAATATTATTATGCATTCTACACGCACCAAGAAGAGCACCATACACATCCTTGCTAGGTAACACAGGCATCGATTTCACAAACTCAACCGCTTCCATCAGCAAACCAGCTCTCCCGTACAGATCAACCATACAAGCGTAATGTTCATGACCTCTCACCACACCATAAACTTCCATTTGTTTGAAAATCTCACGGCCTTTCGAAACTAACCCTGCATGACTACACGTTGATAGCAAGCATAAAAACACAACCCCGTCGGGCTGGAACCCGCCCTCCAAAAAGTTTGAGAAAAGAGTAAGCGCTTTGTGTGGGTTCCCATGCATGCCATACGCCCTCATCATAGCGGTCCATACCATAATATTTCTTTCAGATATTTGATCGAACACCTGGCGTGCATAGTCCAAGTGTCCAGAGTTGCCATACATAGCGATAAGACCGCTTCCCACCATAGCATCGTTTGTCAAACCTGTTTTTATAGCGTAACAATGAATCCAAAACCCTAGTCGAACTTCTGCTACTTGAGCACAAGCGGGAAGAATGCTAACAAGAGTTGCATGGTCTGGTGTGCTACAAGATGATTCATCATGTAGAAAAGTATGAAAAAGATCAAGCGCTTCAATAGCGCGGTCATTGCTAGCGCATCCGGATATAACCGTATTCCAACTAACAACATCCTTTTCAGGAATCTCATCAAACACCCTCCTACATGCCTCTATCATTTGACACTTAGCATATAAAGCTACAAGAGCATTCCCAACGAACACATTGTAACCAAAACCAGTTTTAACCACATGCCCATGGATCACACTACCAGTTGTTTCGTTTTTAATAACGCTGCATGCCTTTAGCGCGAACGTAAACGTGTACTTGTCAAAGGCCACATCATTTTCACACATCTCCTTATACACATTCAATGCTTCAGTAGACAAACCGGAATTCGCATAGGTTTGAATCATCATGTTCCATAAGAAAACATCTCTTTGAGGCATTTTATCGAACACCTTACGTGCATAGTTCATGTGCAGCTGAGCGTAGATGTTAATAAGCTTAGACCCAATAAAAACATTTTGGGCGTAACCTCCAGTGATGATCTTAGCATGCATTTTGTGAATGCATCTTATACTACCCTCACATTCAGTTAATATTCGGTTAAAGTCATGTGAATCTTTCTTTGAGTTGAATGATACGAAGCATCTGACAAAAGCAAGAGTAGACCTTGGTAAGACTTTGTGGGCAAGAAACACATGTGTTGGAATGTGGAATGAGCCCATTGAATACAGAAAAAGGAAAGTAGGTTCGGTCCTTTGAATCTGGTCCAAAATTGTCTGTTGTAGCAATCTCGTGTCAAGTTTTTAATTGTAGCAAGTTTAAGAGGAAAATTTTATAATTATCTATACTATTATAAAAAGGAGAAGTGATGTACAATATTGTAATTTTATCATGTTTATAAGTTATAAAGCACCATGTACAAGGATGTGTAAGCCATTTTAGAGGGATTTCACCCAAAATTTTAAGACACTATAGGGGTAACAAGGGGATTTCAGCCTACATATTGAATGCTTCCGTTTCTAATGATTCATGTTCTGGTTCCTCATCAAGCCATTATGAAAGAAAACCATAAGACAGAAATCCTACCTTCATCGGCGTCGAAACCATCCATCATCCCCACAAACTTGATTAGAAAGAGAGAGGCAGATCAGGCGAGAAAGAGACACATAGGGAATCCCGTCTAGCAGCAGGCGGAAACCCATCTGCGGAAAAGAGAGTAGAGACGGTGTTGATGTAGACCGATCGCCGGTTCATCTTCGTCTCCGGCATATGTTGCCTTCCATTGTCGGTGTATGTTGCCTTCTATTGTCGCTCAACTTATAAAACATCAATGAATTATGTTGTCTTGAAATTTCTTTGTTGTCCTATTTGCTTTATTAATTTTTGACCTACTCTACATATATACATTCTTACAAACCATCAACCTTTTAGATCAATCGACACCATCAACATGTCGCTTTGATCATCGCATCGTGGAGAACAAAGCACCTCACTCTTCTCCGGTTTCAGGTGAAGTTCTTTTCCTATCGTGTTGTTTGTTGATTTGATTTTGATGATATTGTTTGATGTGAATTTCATTTGCTAAAAGTGTTTAGATCCGAGATTTGTTGTTGTTTAATTAGCGGATGAATCTATGTTGATTACTGATGAATGATAATGGTTTGGAAGTTTATTTGTGATTTTAGACCTAATTCTTGTGTTTTTTTTTTTTTTTTTGGTGGAATTTATGTTAGGGTTTAGGGTTCCATAGGCGTGTGTTCATAAAGTCCAGTTTCTAGATGTTGCAATCACAACCGGGTCTATATATTGGCATTACCAGGTTCGCGTCTGTATATCGGCATTATCAGGTTTGCTTCTTCTTCCTCTACTACGCATTATTCGATATTTTGAATCCATTGTTTTTAGAGTGATTTGAGTTTTAATCATAACTGCGTAACAAGGATTTGAAAATAGTTGATGGTTATATCCAGCTGATGTACTCATCTATATGTATTTAGAGATTAGAGAAAATGTGTGTTTTCTTTTTATTAATGGAATTAGATCTGTTGATTATATGTAATTCTTTAAACCATTACTACTTTTTAAGTAGTATTTCGTTTGAAATTTGTTCTTAACTTTTGATTTGAATGATTAGTTTTGGATCTGTTGTCAAATGATGGTTTTTTTTCTACTATTATTAATAAGTTATATAATCGTTTTTTCATTTGATAACAAGTTGCTGGTATTTTTTTTATAGGGATCCATCTCTCACTCCACACAGTTTTTGGAACCTCTTGGTATAGCTGGTAGCCACCACAGGTTGCTTTTCTCAAGAACCGCTCTTGTGAAAGCTATAGCAGTAGAAGAATTAACAAGGTGAGCCGCTTCAACCTACAAGGGCATTATGGGAATTTCCCATGTTACAAAAGATTGCTAGACACAGTGGGCTCTATGGTTTGTCAACCTTGATGGGCAACTTATCTACGTTAAGTACATTACATTTATACTTTGTAATTGTGACATTTGAGTCAGAGAATGTTTATGATTTGTGACATTTTCAGGTCTGCTAAAGATACAAACATCAGCAGTTGAGACTGGAAACATATCTACAATTGTACAGTCCACATGAGCCTGCTCTAGCGAATGGTGTAGCGTAGCACTTATGTGTCGTTATATAGTTGGTAGCGACAAATAGCTATTAACTTAGCGTTTATGAAGGGACACAAAATGCTAATTCATTGTCGGCCCGCAGCAACGCGCGGGTTTCAATCAAATTAGTCGCCACCACCGCTGCCAAGGTATACGATTTTCAGTGTTTTTTAATAGGTTAATTGATTTCACTAATTACGTTTGTGGACAATAATTTTCGATTTACTTCTTCAGATCCCGTAGATTTGAAGTTCTCTAATCTAATGTTTAATTGTAGAAACCAGCAAGATGATTATATATTTGGGATGATTTTGTTTGATCTAGGAGGCTGAACGTTCAAGATCCTTCAGGTTTACATTCAAAGTAAGTTCAGCTTCATATATTTTTGTTAATTCTTAGGTTTTGTCCAATTTTTGTTACCCGAAGAGTTTGAATTTTGATTAGGTTTTGTTGTGAATTTACGAAGTGATGTAGAAAATGATATTATATGTGTTAGAACTTGGAACAGGAAGAGGTTTCAGTTGTTTTGAGGTTTAAGTTATTGATTCGCTTTATGAATTTGATGCTAAAGTGATATACGCTTCAGTTTGAGTTAGATGATGATTTTGTTATGATAGTAGGAAGTGTAATTGTCAAACTTAATGTTGGGTTTCAGTCATCTTTACCTAGACTTCAAAGTTTACTTGGAAGAAAAGAATTGACATGGTTGTGGCTGTTGTTTAGCTGGTCTCTTTTTGATTTTATCTATTTGGCCCTATACAGATTATGGCATACGCTGAACCTGTACATGGAGTAACGGATGCAATGCAAGTGACTAATCTTCCTAGAAAACCCCGAGTTCTGCTAGCTGCAAGTGGAACTGTGGCTGCCATAAAATTCGGGAACCTGTGCAGCTGTTTTTCAGATTGGGCAGATGTAAAAGCCGTTGCAACACTACCGGCTCTACATTTTATTGATAAAACAACACTCTCGAAAGATGTGATTCTTTATACTGATGAGCATGAATGGTCTTCTTGGTCAAAGATTGGAGATAGGGTCCTCCACATTGAGCACCGTCAATGGGCTGATGTTATGGTAATCGCCCCCTTGTCCGCAAATACACTCGCCAAGGTAACATATCGTGGCGATTTGTACCCTCTTTCCTAGATGTAGCAAATGGGCGGGTTGGGCAATGGGTTATTTTACTACGCGTCGGGTTGGATTGAACAGTAAACATTTTCTTATCCACTTTCTCTTCTTTTTTATATACATAGTTAATGTTATATGATAAATAAACAGTATTTGATAATGGTAATTAGAATTTCTGATATAAAATGATTAGGAGGCTGTAAGCATTAAAGGTATACTTTGGTGACTTTCAAGTGTTCAAACCATAACCTGTTTCATTTTAGCTAATTTTATGTTTGACCACTAAGGCTAAATCATAAACAAAACCAAGTAAATGGGTCAAAGTTGTGACATCCACTATTTTCTTTTCGACCATTTGTATTCTTATGTCTGGGAAAAAAATACTGGCTTTTTTTTTTATTCTTATGAAATTGTGTTTAACAATTGGGTGGACATTTCAACATTTCATTAACTAATCTATCAATAGTTATAAGGCCTGCAATTTTGGCCAACCGAACATAAAATGAAATACTTGATAAACCAATGGAAAACGAGTAGGTCACTATAAATTGTCGACACCGCGGCAACGCGCGGGTTCCCCACTAGTTTTAAATAGTTGGAATGTAGAATAAAAATTAGACAATCAAACTTCTCTTTCAATATTGAAATATTTTCATAAATTGGAAATCAAAACTGTGATATAGAGTTGCTTTGAAGACAAAAGCTTAAAAGTTCTATTATACATAAAAACGTCGAAACGTAGGTAGTCGTTAATATATAATATCTTTATTACTTAGTTGACGTTGTCCGTAACGAGCGTAGGTACGTATCGAGCGACGAAACGTAGGTAGTCGTTAATGTATAATATTTTTATTATTTAGTCGAAGTCGTCCGTAACGAGCGTAGGTCCGTATCGAGCGTCGAAACGTAGGTAGTTGTTAATATATAATATCTTTATTACTTAGTCGACGTCGTCCGTAACGAGCGTAGGTCCGTATCGAGCGTCGAAACGTAGGTAGTCGTTAATATATAATATCTTTATTACTTAGTCGACATCGTCCGTAACAAGCGTAGGTCCGTATCGAGCGTCGAAACGTAGGTAGTCGTTAATATATAATATCTTTATTACTTAGTCGACGTCGTCTGTAACGAGCGTAGGTACGTATCGAGCGTCGAAACGTAGGTAGTTGTTAATATATAATATTTTTATTACTTAGTCGACGTCGTCCGTAACGAGCGTAGGTCTGTATCGAGCGTCGAAATGTTGGTAGTCGTTAATATATAATATTTTTATTATTTAGTCGATGTCGTCCGTAACGAGGGTAGGTCCGTATCGAGCGAACTATGCTCATTTTTTTGAGGCCACCTAGTTGCACTCTTTTGAGGATGAAACCACCTATTGTTGCAACTGTACCTTGTGAAATTTTTGATGCCAACATACTTTCCCCAATGAATGCTACTGATGTACAGATAAAGTTCAAATTTATATAATGGGAACGAGCTGGCATTTGCCCAAAGTCATTTTTTATCACATTCTACCTCTAAGTCATTTAATAGGCTTGAGCACATATAGGTCAGGATCATCTTCAAATTCTGAGCAATTAAGCAACATTTTGTAGTTGTTTTTGTCGGCCCGGCTTGGGTCGACGGTTTTTGTGATTTACCTTTAAAAAAAAAGCAACAAATCTATAAGTTAAATTTTAAAAATATAGTAATATTACTATTGGTGGAAAATAACGAGCATGTCAAAATGGTAATTTTTGTACAAATTGTGTAGGCCCAAAATACCATTGCCCAATTTTTTTGAAGTATTCTATCAACAGTCAAGTGTGTAAAATATGATTGCCCAATTGTAAAAGGTGGAGTTCAGTCAGGTTGCATGTCACAATCTATATAGCAACACTTTGTCTCTTTTGTGTTTGCTTTAGTTTGTAATTTGGCCTGATAAACCGTAAACCAAACCGGATCCAAACCGTAACACCCCTATAGGCAACGCATTCTAGAGTTCGAAATATCTATCCATAAATTTTTTTGCATACATATAAATTTTTCATTTTATCAATAACTGGCACTTCTTTGATTACACGAAGTTTGTTCAGTAGCGACTTTGCTGATTCTTTCTCATGAATAATTTGATTGTGCGCCTTTTCCAATTTTCCTTGCATTTCTTGGATAGCATTCCACAACTCTATGATTTCTTGTCCCTTTCCTTCTTCAAGATCGACATGTAAGTAACATAAAACGTTTAGAAAATAACTTTTTTTATTACTATTAACATGTTAAAAGTCTAATCTCCATGTTAGCTCTTCACCACGCTTCTCCAGCTTGTCTTTACCTTCTCTAAGGGCCCATGCTTCAAAAAATTAAAACTTTTGCAGATAAATTATGAGTCAGTTAATAAAAAGAAAATACAACGCTTTACGGAAATACAAATCTCATCTGAAGAAGGAAGTGGCTTACGGAAGCCATGTTTTGCAAAAAGCAGAAGAGTTGGCAGGTGGTGGGTTTTTTTATGATAAAATAACATTCTGGAACTAATGAGAAAAATGATAGAGAAATGTGTTTCATCTAGAAAAAGAAGAAGACCCGTGACATGAAAAACATGTTAACAGCAAAAAAGAGAGTAGGTAAAAAAAACTCAAAATAATTTAACTATGTTGGGTAAAAAATAAAAATCATGTCAACAACAAAGATAGATTAAATTAAAAAACTAAAAATAATTTAACTATGCTGGGTAAAAACATATTAATTTTCTTCACCATGACACTATTCATTGGCTAATAATATATAGTTAAAAAAAATAAAAAATAAATAAATTAAAATAACCCTAAACAACTAAAGCAGCCGTCGTCCTCTTGTCTTTCTCCCCTATTCGCTCAAACCTAAAAAACAAACAGCCGAGCCGACAGATCTTCTTTCATTCGCAGGGAGGGAGGGAAGGTAAGGTTCAATCAGCCAGCCAGCAGGTAAGCTTCGATTCATCAACTTCGATTAGCCACCCACCATTTCTTCTCTATTACACTTGAATAAAAAGTTTCAAGCTTTTAGGATAATAAAAATTTTGCAATAAAGTTTTCTGTTTTAGCAATAATAGTCCAAGGAAGGCTTGTTTTGAAACCAGTTTTTCAGCTTCAATTTGTTTGTGGTTTTTGTTTCAAATACCATGTTACAGATCAAAGTTATTATTAAACTGGATTTTAACGACTTTCTAGATCGAGCATCATGTTATATCGGTGTTGTTTCACTACTAAGATGCTTGTTATTGTGTACATTCAGAAGCAGAATTGTAATGGCTGATGCTGCTGAATTTGAAGAGGATTCAAGAGCATCTATACTTGATCTAAATTCGACAGATTCTACTGAACTGTGGCTCATACAATGGCCTATAAATCAAGTAAGACGCATTCCTCTTTGTTGTCGTTTTTTATGTGTTATTCAGTTAAAAGAATCATTCAGTAGCTGTATATCTCTTGGGTAAAGATCTTGTTGATTGGGACTCTGCAGGTTCCTGATTTTGATGGCCAACGAATCTCCTTGGATCTTCATCATGATGATGGGCAGTTGGGTACTTTTGAAGCTAAATCTGGTAAGCATAACATGAAGTTGATGCACAGTTGTCAATAGCAATTGCTACCGTCGCTATAGCGAATAGCGTGGCGTATAGGTCAAGGTTTAAAAGATCGGAAACGAGTTTCGAGGCGTTTTCCCTTCACCTAACGAGGCGTAAGCCTCGAGGCGAAACAAGGCATAAGGCCGAGGCGGTATTAATAAATAAATATAAAAATTATGTATATTATAAAAATAATAATACTAACTAATTTCATCATCAGATTCATCGAAATCATCAAAAACACGCTTAAAAAAGACATGAAATGCTTGAAATTGACACAAAAAGTCAAAAACATAAAAAAAAACTATCAAAATCCCCTGAGGCGCAGCTTTCTTAGCGCCTCAGCCCCTTTGAGGCGCATATACATTAAAAACACGGGTAAATTACTTTTTGAGTCCCTGTGTTTTAGTGGTTTTAACTAGTTGAGTCCAAAAGCAAAAAGTTTAACGACCTGAGTCCCTATAAGCATTTTCGTTAACCATTTGAGTCCAAATTTTAACCTTTTGAATTCAATTTTTTGGACTCAAATCGTTATAAAATGAACAAAATTGGACTCAAAACGTTATAAAATAAATGGCTAGGGACTTAGGGCGTTAAACTTTTTGATTTTGGACTCAAGTGGTTAAAATCACTAAAACACAGGGACTCAAAAAGTAATTTACTCTTAAAAACACCATGAGGCGCGCCTCAGTCTCGTTTTTTGGTCGTTTCGCCTCGAGGCGCACGCCTCAAACATTTTTTAAAACCATGGTATAGGTCCATGCTCGCTATATGGTCTATAGTGGTAGATAGCGATCTTTAATTTTTTTTTTGTTTTTTTTTAATATAAATAGCAATTAAATATAGCTATAAAACAGCTGGATTTTAGGTTTTTGTGTTAATATACATGTGAAATAGCGTATATACCAGGGTATTTTGATATAATATACATATATTTTTAAAAAAGATTTTCTAGTGTATTGCTATTTATAAAATAGCGCCCGCTATATATCACTATTCACTATGTAGCATGTAGGTACCTTATCGCTATTTGTCGCTATTCGCCATTAACAACTATGAGTTGATGCTTTCTTTCTGATATCCTGCATGTTTTGCTTTGTAAAACAAATTACTTGGATGAAAAGATGTTTACGCATATTTATGGTTAATTCAAATGGGTATGCAGTTTCACTACTATGGAAGTGAACATATTTTTTGAATTGATCCCCAATTTATTTCACTTTTCTTTTATCAATATTTTTTAAAACACTTTGGAGGTCGAGATCCCCAATTTACATCACCGGATTTTATATACTTTTAATTCACTGAACTTACAAGCCACGAACAACATCATAAATCATGTAACCATACATTAGTGTAACCTGTAACGTAACCAAATTTTGATAAGGTTTTCCTTTTCAATTTTCGCTGTCATTTCTTTCTTTTACATGGCTGTGTAGAAGCCTTGTATTCTCTGACCAAAGTATTTGAGAAAAAACTTGGGTGGCCACAATTAACACTTTGTGATTTGGTGACCGAATAATTAAGGTCAACAAATGTCATTTAAATAATAATTTCAACAGAGCCCCTCATATTCCGTATTTTCATCTTGACAGGAAAATCGTATGATGTTGTTAGCTTTGCAGCAGAGGAACCAAAAGCCACAGTGTTTCTAACTTCTTCAGCAGATTCAAAAATCCGTATGCATTAATATATTTCACTTAAATTTTTATTTATCGTTCAATTTAGCATAAAATTCCGATATAGATTGATATAAAGCTATGTGTTATGGGCTTCTTTTTATGTTAAATTAGTATTAAAGCATGCACTTGATATTTTGTTATTATGTTGACAGTTGGTAAGATTACAAGGCGAGTTTCCTTTGTTCATTATATGGAGCCTAGTGAAGTGCCAAAAGATGACACCAAGAGGCTAAAACAGCTCTATGAAAGGTCTTCTGCAACATCATTGACTAATTCTACTTATAATAATTTTGCAACCCCTTCAAAGAGTACAAGACCAGGCCAGTCAAGTGGCCGGGCCTCTACTCATAGCAGCGGGCGTAAAAGTTCTTTATCTGAAGAAAAGGTGCGACCCAAGCCTAGCAGGTCTGGTCAGAGCTCGGACCATTCTGAAGAAAAGAAAGCAAAGAAGAAAAAGAAACTTGTGGCTTGAGATAATGTTATTGTCATCTTGTGTTTATTTATTTGAACTTGTATGACCGTTTTTGTGGGGGTAATACCAGATTTTTGACTCGTGTGTAATACAAGATTCATACACGCTAGAGGCAACACATTGTTTTTCTTATTTCTCGAGCTCCTTCGTGTTATACTTAAACAAGTCCCCTAAGTTCATCGTTTAGACACAACACTGAATACTTGCACTTTCAAATCCCAATTTAACACTTTAGGACATTTTACCAATGTTCTCAGACCCGGTCGGGCCGGGATCCGCTGCAAAAGCCGGGCCAGTTCACTGCAATAGACCGTTTCTGCAATCGACCGGAGGTTCGGCTAGCAGCCGGCAGTTCGGCCGGAAAACCGGTGACTTGTCGAATCGGCCGTTGCTTCGCCGGAGATTCTAGCCATCACTGATTTGGCCAAGCCACCTCATCACCAACTCATGCGTCTTCCGATTAAGAGATTATGGTGGTCCACACGCGGAGCACGGTGCCTCCGCCGTGAGTATGTTGGATGCATCTCTAATCCCTCTCTTTCTTTGCTAACTTCTGCTGTCTCTCTATCTCTCCGGTTTGAATGAAATACGGATTCGGGAAGGGCATGTTGGGATTGAACCCTGCCAGAGGAACAGATAATGAAAGCCAAAACCGGATCATGACAGTGGATTCACAATAAGCAGCAGTTTACACCAAGTCTTTTCCCTTGAAAGTGATTATAACATCTGATGGTCTTACATCCACTGCCCGGATACAACTGCTGCTGTTCTTCTAACTACTGATAAAGCCAGTAGACTGCTGAGAACTAAGCACTGCTGGTACAATCTACTGATGACAAAGCACTGCCTAATCAAGGACTGATCAACCTTGAGGAAAGCACTGACATAAAGAGAGAGTAGTAGTTTAGTATATCATCTGTTTCATGTATAGTCAGTAGTTAAGGTTTAGCAGTGTTTGTATAAGACCAGTAGATACAGGTTGTTAGACTGTTAGACGTCGCTTTCATGGTGACGTCAGCTGAGATGCCTCAGCGGTTTGGATTGTCTATAAATGGAACAGTACTCTGTACTGTTACATTTGATTCGTTTTGAGTGAGTTCTTCTCCTCAATTCAATCCTTTCATCTTGTGCAACCAACCACTGTAGTATCAGGCTGAGGGGGAGCTTAGTTTGTAAGCTTGCAATGTAATCTTTTGCTTTGAATTGTAATCTTTCGACTCTATGAAAAGCAAATGTTTATCAAACTATTTTCTCCTTTGATTGTGTTTACAAAGTTTGTTATTCATTTCCGCTGCACTTTACCTTGTTTCATATTCAGTCATTGTTCAAATTACACAAACAAACACAATCATGAGAGCCTCCGATCCTAACAGGGCAGTGCTTTTTAATTTTGTGAAGTTAAAAACTATTTAGATATACTACAAATGAAGATCCAACGGCCCATAAACATTGTTGACTAAGCAAGACTAGAAAACAATATTATAAGTTCTAGGTTTGCAAAGTCTACAAAAGCACAAAACATAGCTACTCTCTTTTCAATTTTTAATCATTATATTTGTATTCTTTTTCTGAACATTGATTTAAAATAACAAATCTATTTTTCTATATTTTTTGTATATTTTTATATAATTTATGACGTAATCCGGGTCTTAAATCCGGTCGGACCGGTCAGACCTTTGACCCCATAAGGCGACCGGGTCGACCTCCGGTCCGGTTCTGAAAACATTGCATTTTAATCTAAAATTTATAATTAAGATTGTGGTTGACATAATGTCTCTTAGCTTCTTGTGGGTGAAGTCCAGATCGAAACATGCAAATCAAGATTGGGAGATTTGGATGGGGTTTAAGTTATACGAGATAGGTTGGTAGTGTTTTGTTGTTTTTGTTTTCCTAGTGCACTTGTATATAGTTGCGTGTATTAAGTTAGCTGTTTTATGTTAAGTAAGTTACCATAACATTAACATTAACATTTATATATATATGTATATAACGCACTAATCATAAGTTATGACTACATCAAAAGTTAGATTTTCCTACAAACACATAGATCATTAATCAGCAAAAAAAACCCTGATTAAAAGTTAGATTATCTAAACACCTACCTGATCCTATCTTCTTCCCTGCTTCCCCGCTCGTACCTTTAATCAAAAGTCATGTTGTTCCAAATATGAAAACCACCCTCACGTGCAAGACGAGGTGGCTCAGGGTACCGGTCACCCTAATCCCGGCTACAAATGTTCAAATTAGCTGTATCACGTTAAAATTTTCAAAATAACTCTAGTAATTAAAACTAATTAACTATTATTAACCAAAATAACTACGCTACTCATTAAACACAACACTAATAAAATGAGTATTAACCAAAATAACTCCACTGATCAACACCCATCAAACATAACTCTAGTCAATGAGTATTAACCAAAATAAGTCCACTATTCAACGAGTATTAACCAAAATAACTACACTAATCCACACGTATTTAACTAGTCAACGAGTATTAACAAACATAACACTAACACGATGGTTATCCATGATTGCCTAAGTTTGGAATGGCACCTAATCCGTTGTGGGGGGATCAACTGTGGTGGAATTGGGGGGGGGGGGGGGGTGGTGGAGTTTGATCTTTGGATCATAAGACGTGTGCAGGGGATGGTGGTGCGATGGGTGCATGTGGTCTGCCACGGGTGCATGTGCTATCGTGAGGGTGATCGATGATTGTGGTTGCGATGGCCGACCGTCGGTGTGGTGGTGGTGGTGGTGATCGCCGGAGAAAAAGGGTGGGTAGATGGGGGACGCAAATGATGAACGGTGGAAATGGTGTTAACATGAAGGTAGGATTTTTTGTCTTGTGAATAGAACGTTTTACTCCATAACGTATAACTTTTTAACGTCAAAAACTAAGCCCCTAGCTCTGGGGACTCAAGGTATAACGATTTTCAAATAACAGGCAGGGCCGGCTTGGGGGGGGGGGGGGGGTGGGGGCTAGTTTTTTAAAATTTTTATTTTAAAAAATGTGACACTGTAAAATTATTGGATCCTTTCTATAAAAAAAAATCTTACAAAGTATTGGGCCAAAATGATTGTATTATTATTATCCATATCTAAAATCTTATAACATATTGAGTCCATTATTCTTATTTTGGTTCATATCCATTACCCAGACATCTATCTAATGTAATTAATAACAAAATGTTGTAAAAAAAACCTAAAAATCGGATATTGATGGTGATGAGCTTTATGTGAAGTTGAAGTTATTTAACACATTAGAAATAAGTGAATTTAGCAACCCTATATTTTTGCTATGTTCATTGCTATAACATTAATCCTCGTTTTAAAACAAATAGTTTATATAATTCATTAGGCCAAATGAGCTTTTTTTTTCGGCTCAGCCAAGGCACTTGAATCCTCAAGGATGGCTCTGACCACATGGACTCAAGTTTCCAAAAATGCATTTGGAGACGAGATTAATTTCCACCCCAAACCACATGAATGCAAATTGCACTTTACTCTTAAAGTTAAGACGTGTTGAAGACCTCATGAAACTACAATGAAGAGTTTAACAAAGGGAGGTGTTTACGAAAAAATAAGACATGTCCTACTACATTTGATTTAAGTGTTAGAAAACTTTTATAAAGACCCATTAAGCGTAAACCGTGAGACCCAACTTTTGTTTTAGTTTGGTTTCAAATTCCAACGGTTTGGTTTTTGTTTACAATAATAAAAAACCATTACTAATGTTTTGGCTCATGATTATGACTAAAAACCGTCAAAGCCGGACCATGAACATCATTAGGCCAAAGAGTGTGCTTCACTAGTGGAGGCACATCACCATCCTTAACCGCAACGCTACGTCAGCATCCCCTTCCACCATCAATCTCCTCCATTATCCAAGGGTGTGGTTTACTATCCCTCTTTTTTTTTTAATCCAATTTATTTAATATTTAAACAAGATATAAAATTAAACTTTTCGTTAATATTAAAAAATACATAATTTAAAGCAAAAACAAAATTAATAATATAATTAAAAATATATGCATAATCTAATCACCACCGTTTCCATTCCCACTCGTACCCCCAAGCCATATTTCCGCAATTTTGTCTTTTAATCTTCGACACTACCGCCCGCTCTCTAGATAAAAGATCCAACCGAAGCCTCTCCATTTCCGTTTCAGTCGCTCGTTGCTTTTGTTGTTTCTTTAGCCAAAGTCTCTTCGTTTCCCTCCCCGTCGCTTCTTGCTTCTCTTGTTGCTTCATCCGAAGCCTATCCGCTTGTAATTTCTGAAATTCAGAGAACCTACTCATTAACTTGTCTAATTTCGACTCACTAGGTGATTGATCTTTTAAACATGCTTCTTTTTTTCTTTGTCCATCCTGATGGGAGTTGGGATGTCGTTGTCAAACTCGTGATCAACATTAACATTAATGTTGCAATGTGCATCCGCACTACCGACACTGCAATCCCCCGACTCCGTTGTCTTAGACCTTTTTGCTCATGCCACTTCGTTTTGCACTAGAGCCCATTTCGAACAGGCTTTCTAAAATTCCCACGACCTAATAAATTGAAAAGCCACATGTTTCGTGTTGTATGTTTTAAGAGCCGCTTTCAACACGACATCATCACTTGCACTACACGGGCGATGGATAAACACATTGGTGTAGTAATCGGCGAACCATCCTATTTTTTATTCATGCCTCTAAACTTCGAGCTAATATAATTAAATTGTCGGTATGGCTTTCATTGCATCAACATATGAAATTGGTCCGTAACCTTATTCCAGAAATCATCACCTGGTTGCGCGTTATCTACATTTCCATAAAAAAACAATAAACATTACTTGGAAAAATTTAAGTTAAAAAATAATATGTATATAATTGAAGAAAAACCTTTTATTGGATCTTGAGAAACATTAACCCAGGCTCGTGTCAACACTTCATCCTCGATCGTCGTCCCCTTTATGCTTTCTCTTTTGCTGCCCGTTTCATCTTGTCCCCGTTTTTCCCTTTGGTTTTCGTGGGTTTTTGTTGTTGTGTTTCGGACACCACTTCTTCTTCATCGTTTCGGTTAGAGAAACAAAATCGTGCTTGACTTAATGTGAAGGTTGATGTAGGGGCATTGTTGTTGCAATTGCATTTGTTGCATATGCTATTGAAACGGGTTTGGAGCTTGATTAAAACCGACAAATGAATACATAGACGGATATACGGGTGGTGTAAAGGTGATCCAGTTGGATTCATTGTATATACATATAGTAGAATGATGACGTTAAAAATGGTTTAGAAATTGGATACAACGGGGTAAATTTGAAAAAAGTTCATTTGATTAAATAGTTCGTAAAAGGTAAATTCATTTTTTAAATGACCTTCGCCCCTAATGACTCTTTCTCTGTCATGGCCTTTGTGGGAATCATCATACCCTTCCTAACCATCCACTAGTAGCCACGAGTGCCACATCAACCCATGAACCACCCTCACATTACCGTAAGGCCTTAGGCATAATGCAATCTTTAAGGCTGGGGGTATGGTTTAAGAGGAAGGATCAACTAAAAAGTGGATTTTGCCTAAGTAGCCTAAGAAGGAATCTTAACCATTCATTTTTCAAATCAATGGTTAAGATGAAAGGGTAGGAGAAAGGAGGAGTGCAATGGTATCTTGGGAAAATCCTATTTATAGACTTTCTCTCTCCACATGCAAGTCACATGCATATTCCACCCTCTTTTTTAAACGTTCATAACTTTTTTATACGACATTATTTTTTCATAAAAATTTCACCATAAAATCGAGCGTCTTTTTATCTTTAATTTGAGTACCATATTGCTATATAAAATATGAAGACTAAAAAAACCCACTTAAATGTGTTGTATTTCTATGTTATATAACATTTTTTGTGCTGAATTTTTGTACTATATTTTTGTGCTAAATTTTTTGTGCTGAATTTTTTTGTCTTAAATTTTTTTTTCCTCAATTTTTTTGTGCTAGATTTTTTTGTACTACATTTTTTGCTAAATTTTTTCGTGCTATATTTCTTTGTACTAGATTTTTTTGTGCTATATTTTTTTGTACTACATTTTTTGTGCTAGATTTTTTGTGCTAGATTTTTTTGTACTAGATTTTTTTTGTTTATATTTTTTAAAAACAAAAGGGGTGCCACATGTCATTTTCACTCCTATTTATAAGGACCAAAATGCCCTTCATTCCTACTTATTAGGAGTGCCACATGTCATCATCACAATCCTTCTTAGGCTACTTAGGCAAAATCCACTTTTTAGTGGATCCTTCCCCTATGGTTTAAAGCCCCTAGGGGCTTTATAGTGCCATGTCAGCGTCAAGTCACATAGGGGCTTTAAAACCCATCTCTTTAACTTGCATGCAATGGTTTAAAAGCCCCATGTTAAACAAAATATTTGATTGGTTGATGGTTTAAATCCCACCCGCACACACCCTTTAGCGCTCGTTAGTGTGCTGACGGGCCATCAATGGCTCCCTTCTTTGGCGGGTAAAGGGTGGTTGAGAGGCGCTTACGAAGACGATGTGGCCATGGGCGGTATACCACATCACTTGCTAATAAGTATTCATTAATAACACTATAGAGGGCCATGGCTTCGAACGAACTTTCTAATTTTTATTATTTTTCATTTTTGAAGCTTCATAGTCATCTTATAATAATAATAACAATAATAATTAAAATTAAAATTAAAATTAAAATCGTTCACAAAAACAAAACAAAAAAACCCCAAATTGTAAGAAGAAAGAAAACCTAATGTTGAATTCCTCAACCATTCGATCAAGCTTCGTATAAACCCTACCTTCAACGATACACGATAATCACTTCCAACTTAAGGTGTATCTTTATCTATTCTTTTCCTGTTTGATTGATTTTCTTTCACCGATTTACTTGCATCATTCTGTTTAATCTAGTTTAAGTCGGTCGATTGGACCTTTTTAGGGTTTCAAGTAGCACGAATTTGGAGAAATTAGGCCTATCCACTTGTTTGATCATTTGTATATGTTTAATTTGCGTTTATTTACTAAAGCCGAGATCACAAGTGTATGTATTATTTTATTATTATTATTATTATTTTCTGATTCTGAATTGACATCATTTAAATACTTACTGAGTTTTAAGGAGAATATTTACTGGATGTTTGTCTTGATCAAAGATTTATGCTTTTTAGATAGACATAATAGAGATTATGAATTGGATTGTCATGCTCTGTTCTATCGAGATCGTTTGAATTGGAAGTGATAAGTAGCGGAAAAATAATCGGTTTTAGTTTCTGAATGCAAGAACATTAGCTGTGCTTTTGGTCATGATCCTGAGAGAGAATGTAAGCTTTATACCTTTATACCCTGTTTTATGTGCCTATGAGTTCGCTCATTGTTTGATGTGATATGGACAAGTAGATAATTGGGGATATTATTTGTAGATCCTCAGACTGAACTTAGAATCTTTAAATTGGCAATGATTGTCTTTTTTAGTGGGTATATTTCCATTATAACTCTACTTGCATATGTATACTTATGAATAATGTGTTGAAGCCTATGTTATTGGTCTGATTCGTATACATTTTCTTCTTTTAGGTTATATTTTGGCCGCCACAAAATTCAAGCTTTGCTTTTATGTGCTGTGACACTTCAGTACTGTCATGCACAGCTGTGTTGACAGTGTTTGTAACACAGATAAAGCATATAAATTGGTGCAATGGTATCATCTGGTAAATCTGATCTTTCATCTTGTAGCCCAAGGCCACTATATAAACGTGGGTCCCATACAGTTGCCTCAATGGACAGATCAGCAAGTTTCCGGGGGGACAACATGGAAAATCCAATTTTATCTTCCCTTCCAAGCATGTCTAGAAGTAGTGTAAATGTAAGTCAAGGAGACGTGACTAATTTTTTTCAGTGCTTGCGGTTTGACCTAAAGTCAATGGCTGCTGAATATAAGTGTAACCGACATGGGGATTTTAAGAGACTTGCAACTGCTGCCTTGTGTGCACCAGATGATTCACCATCTGGTTTGTTCAAAGGCAAGCGGCCTTTTTCTTCACCCGAAAATCTTAAACGATTTAAGGTTGGTTTGCGTGAATCAACAATTAAAGCCAGGGAGAGAGTGAAGATTTTTAGTGATGTTTTGTCAGTGATCAACAAGTGTTTTCCGTGTATACCTTCAAGAAAGAGATCTCGACCAGATGCTTTTTCTGCTATTGGCAAGATGGCTAGTACTCAAAACCATGCTCTTACTAGTGTCTTTGACTTTGACCAGCAGAAGGTAGAAGAGAGGGTTAAAAATGGCATTCCCAACAAACGAACCAGAACTTCCATGGTGGATCAAAGGGTTTGTATCCCTCCTGTTAATTGTATCTTCACATTTTCTATGATTGTTACTAGTTTCTTGTTCGTAAGCCTGATTTATGTTTTTGGGAATTGTAGACAGATGTGCGACCAAACACTCCTGCAAGATCATCTGGATCTGTAGATAGGGTTAGAGAAGTTGCAAGACTCCCAAACAGTAATACCCTTGAGAGTGTAGATCGAGCATTGCCAATTGTAGCTGATGGTTGGGAAAAAGCCAAAATGAAGAAAAAGCGCACTGGAATTAAGGCTGATGTGGCACCAAGTACTAGCTCAGTGTTGGCAAAACCTATTGATCGTAGCAGGATGCATCCAAGGTCAAGGTCAAATGATCCCCACGAGTTCAGGTAATATGTTTCTTGATTACTCATTATTTTATTTATTTATTTATTTTTTTTCACACAAGCATGTTTTGCATATGTGGGTGATAGACTTGTGACACCAACTCTTTTTTGATGCAGGACAGGAGTTGCTAATGGAGTTACGCGTTCTTCCATCCCGAACACATCCCTACTGCATGTTAAAAAAGATCAAACTACTAACTTGGAGCATGAAAGAACAGTTGCGAAAGCTTTTAACAAGTATGTAGCTCATCTCTACCATCATTTAGATCCACCTGGTTTTATTTATACAAATTCTTGAAAGAAAGTGTCAAATGATGATAACGCCCTTAAAACTTGATAAAAGACATAATTTTTATCTTATATATTGCTGACAACCAGGGGCAATGACCGAGAAGACTTCATTTCCGGTACACCCTCATCTGCCCCTAAAGTGCATGCAGTTGCTCGGGGTCCAAGATCAGGGTCAGGCGTGGTCCCTAAATTGACCCATGGCCAACACCCAGTTGTTTCCAACGGCTCGACCAACCGGAAGCGTGGTCTGTCAACACGGTCTTCATCTCCACCTGTAGCCCAGTGGGCTGACCGTAGGCCCCAAAAGATCTCACGTACAGCAAGGCGGACCAACCTTATCCCTGTTCTATCTACCAATGATGAAATTCCACCTTCGGGTAACAGAGTTATAACCAATTCTCGTAAACAGTTTAAATCAAAAGGTGTTTGTAGTATTCAGTCATCTACACCATCAGAAAGTGAGGAATCGGGGGTGGCTGAAATCCGACCTACGGATAATTTCAAGTCTGCTGAAGTTAAAGTTGAAGATAAAGATGGGCTTAATGTTCAAAAGATGTCAACTTTAGTCCTCCCCACACGAAAAAATAAGTTTATGAACCAGAAGCAACATAGAAATGGAAGGAGTTTTGCTTCTGTGCGATCTGTTGGCAATGTGGGGACAGAAAAACATCTTAGAACTGACAGAGTTGGCTTTGATAAGCCTGAAAGGTTTTACATCTTTTGTTGTTTTTAATAAAATTTCATATATATAATATCGTATTTACCTATTGCTATTGGAAACACTACAAATACCATATTTAACCCATTCCATTGTAAACAAAATCAAATTAGCTACTTGTTAGCACATAACTCTTTGTTTATTCTTTGAAACAAGTTATAAGTGATTTTATCAAATTCTTTATGGAATGGGTGAATATGATTTTTTTAGATTTTTTTAAAAATGTAATATGATATTATGAAATTTAGATCGATATGTATGAAATGTTGAACTTTTAGAAGGATGCATATCCTTCTAATAGTTCGAAATCACATATGTGTGTGTATGTGTTTATCCTTTCAAATTACATATCATTATTTACTCTTTTAAAAAAACATGACTTCATTATATTTACCCATTCCATAGTGAATAAAATAGAACTAGTGACTTATAAAACATTGTTTTTTGAATAAATGAATAAAACATTATGCGTTGAGATTATTCACAATGATGTTTTAGTGAAAGAGACTTTTATAATTAATTGATTTTATTTCATCTACCATGGAATGTGTAGATATGATATTTATAGTGTTTTGATATTTGATTTATGAATATTTGAACTCTTAGAAGCACACGTATATATATGTGTGTGTATTCTTCTAGAAGTTCAAATAAAAAGGTATATATGTGTGTGAGTGAGTGTGCGTGTGATCCTTCATTAATGTTTATATTTCATGCAACATTCACAGTAAAGTAGGTCGACCTCCCACTAGGAAACTCTCTGGTCGCAAAGCTTATACCCGTCAAAAGCATTTTGCATTTACTGCTGCTACGGATTTTGTCGGTATAATAACTGCTAACTATATAGTTACAAGTGTTTGATTTATGGGTTCCATTGTTTTTTTACCTTAACCCTCTTTCAACCAAAAAAATTCTGTTATACACTTCAGATGATGGACATGAAGAGCTTTTGGCTGCTGCAAATGCTGTTATTAATCCTGGTGCTTTTATTTTGCCTTCCAGATTCTCGTTAGAATACATACATTATTATGTGATTCTAAGTGATGGATTGGTTAATTGCAGTTTATACATCGTCCAGCCCTTTTTGGAGGCAGATGGACCCACTTTTTGGTTTTGTATCTGATGCAGCAGTCACCTACTTAAAGCAAGAGGTGATGCTTCTTTTTTTCGGTTTTGTGAAAATATGTAACTAGTTAAAATTTTGATGCAAATTCTTACTTCTGTCTCTTTTACCTTTTCACAGGGAAGCATACGATCTACTGTTGACATCACAAACCCTATTGATAATTGTGATGCAAAAAATGGAACAGAAAGTAGTAGTGAATGCTCAGGGAACTTAACGTCTCCTAGGGGAATTTCTCTGTGTCGGAGGCTTCTTGCGGCCCTTATTTCGGAAGATGATAACAATGAAGAATTAAACTATAGTGTTTATGGATCTGCGTTTGAGGCGGAAACAGACTTAATTGGTGGAGGCTTTTCAAGCAGTTACAGGATAGATTATACATTAAGATCATGTAATGAGGTGGATTCAGCAATTGGTACAGGTTTTGACGATTGCTACAACGGTCTACATTTGGATTCGTATAGTAACACGTCCTTTGATGAAAAACTTGTCATGGAAATTCATAGTCTTGGACTCTACCCAGAACCTGTGGTAATTGTCTCTACGTCTGTGTGAAAAGTTTAAAATCTCTGATTAGTTTTTAAGAAACATACGATTTCTTATTTGATGTCCTTTCAGCCGGACTTGGTACACGGTGGAGATGAAGACATCAACAACGATATCAGTAGGCTGGAAGAAAAGCATCATCAACAGGTATAAGTATGTTTTGATGGTGGAAAGTGGAAACTTTAAAGTGAAGAATATAATGATATTTTAGTGATATCCATTTGGTAAACAACCTTATTTATTTGGAAAAAAAGACTATTAGGAAAAGTGAAGAATCTAATATGCTTAATGATGTTATCTTTGTTTCCGAATATAGATGTTTGTGTTCTAATATGGTTGACTATTAGGTTTCCCGGAAGAAAAACCTACTCGACAAACTTTTAAAGTCTACTGAGGAAGCAAGGGAGCAACATCAGAAGTAAGTGCTTTCTTTCATTGCTTTTGATTTTTTTTGCTTGTTTTTAAGTTATTAAAGGACCGTGCATCACAATTCTTACTTGACCATTTACTTGTAGGGAATTTGAACGACTTTCTCTTGAAAAGCTCACAGAAATGGCATATCAGAAATACATGGTAATTGTTGCGTTAATTGTAGAACATTAAGTGCCTTTTTTGTAGTTTTATTTATCCTTTTGTGTGCTAATCAATCAATGCTCTGCAGAGCTGTTGGGGTAAGAGTACTAGCGGCAAAATGGCTAAACAAGCTCCTGCTTTGAATTTTGTCAAACGGACACTAAACCGATGCCGTGAATTTCAAACCACTGGCAAAAGCTGCTTTTCTGAGCCCTTGTTTAAGGATATATTCCACTCACGCTTAAATCATACACAAGTTGATGATGATGTCACCGATGATCAATATAGGAAAGCCGATGAAAAGTTTTCTGGTACTATATTCAAGTGCTTGACAATTTCAATAGGTGAGCTCATATGATATCTACGCCTTGTAATTTTTGTTCTCTTTTTCTATTTCAAATAAATTAGGTACACAATTAAGTTCCATGCATCCATCTGAGCAAAGTGTTGGCAAATATAACAACATATGGTCAAGCAGGAGTAAGAAGAGAGAGTTGTACCTTGATGATGTTCCTGCTGGTATGACTTGTACCTCTTCAGGGGTAGGAAGAGTAATTATAAACAGTGTAAAAGGAAAGAGAAGTGAAAGGGACCCTAGAAACGGAGGTCCTAAAGTTGGGCGACCCGCAAAGGCTAAATCGAAACTGAAACAAAAAACAACTCAATTATCTTCATCTGTTGATGGTAAATTTCCAGATCATCCAAGGGCAAAAGCATCTTTTGTTCCGAAGCCCACCATGAACGAAAAGGATGAGTGTATGTTAACGGAAGAGGAGGAACCACTTGATTTGTCCCACCTGCAACTACCTGAAATGGTTGACTTTGGTGGTCAAGGGGAAGACATAGGTTCATGGTTAAATATCGATGATGATATTTTTCCACATGATGACGCTTTCATGGGACTCGAGATTCCAATGGATGATTTAACAGACTTAAATATGATGGTTTAAAATTTTGTTATGTTGTATAGTATACTCACTTACAAGATGACAGTGTCATGCTCAGGTGACATTAGGCTATTATGATTCTTTTTCCAAGAAGAAAAACGAGTGTTTTAGGTTTTGTCAGATAGTTTGTTTAGGTTGTAAATGTCCTTTTTGCTACCTAGTATATTGTAGCAATTACTGAACAGGCCTCGGTGCCTCTTGTACATACAAATTATATTTCTAATAATAAAATTAATTGGTTCATATATATACTCTTTGTTCAGTTATATTCTTCTTCAAGTTTTCTGTACAGATCAGTTGAAATGTTTTCAGGTATCTTTTTTTTTTTTGCGGCTGCAGTTTGCAAGATTTATATTTGGAGGTATATATACATAATTAGATGCTTAAAACTAGCTTTCTTTGAATGATTGGTGATGTAAGTTAATTTTAATTGATGAAAGACTGTTGGTCTTGTTGCAGGCAAGTGGTCATGAGGGACTGGTCAACATCTATCTAGTTGCTCCGTTGTTCAACTGCTGACTGAATTATGGCATGTTGCATATGTCTAGCAACACAGTAGTGTAGCAGCAGGTATCAATCTTTGATTCAGAATTGGAGATTGATTAGGAGATAAATACTAAAATAAGGGATTTAATGGATTTTAATCAAAAGTCGTTTTAATGAGTTTCGCATCTAAGTTAGATGCATAACAGCCCCATATTCACTTTCCTCATATATAAAACATGTATCGTAAAAATCTAAGTGTGTCATGTGGACCTTTATATAATGTTGATTTAGAATATTAGTTGTTATTTAGTAAGCTTACTTTTTTTCAATATTGACTGAATATAAAAGTGTCGAATCATTATATTTGATTTATCATTGTAAACAAACCATGATTCCTTATTCTCATAAAAACACAAAGTTTGGCATGAAAATGTGTTATTAGAAGCCTGATGGAATGCTCTGTTCATGCCTGAAAAAGTTGTCAGGATCAAACTCAGTTTTCACCTTCACCAACCTCATGAAATTATCTTTAAAATACCGTCTTCCCCATGAACTTGCCTTGACAACACTTGTATTATCACCATTCTTTTCATTCATTCCAAGGTCAAGATCTCTGTAATTCACATAAGCTTCTCTTGGATCCTTTGAAACATACTGACCCATGTACCTGTAAAACTTTCTGATCCATTTGTAATGCCTCTTAATTGCGTCTTTATCATTCCCAGTCCAGATGTTGACATACTGAATCTTGAAAAGAACCCCATTTCTATGAGGAAATGGTGTTGCTGATTCTGGAATCCTCCCCATCATTCCTCCATATGAATTCCACACCATGAGTGGCGTTTCTTCTTGTAATAATCTCTTCCAAATCCCTTCCATTGTTACGTATCTTATTTATTTTAGTTTTATTACTATTGTTAAGTCAAGGGATTAAGATGTTATTTTGGTTTAGTTTGGGGGTGTCTTATGTAAGTTTCTTATTTATTTATTTGGGTTACGTATGGAATGGAAATCAAGCATAATTTGAGTCAAATATCTCTCTATCTCTTAGTTTTCTTCTTCCCCAAGGTTTTAACCCTATCAAGGGTATCAGAGCCGTTCCGATCTCCGGTCGGAATTACTTTCGATTACCATGACTAACACTCGCAATCAAGAAATTGACAGCACTCTCAAGGAACATGGCAAGGCAATCTCAAATCTCCAAGAAACCCTAGCCGCCATGTTGAAACAACAAGAACAGTCGATGAAACAACAAGAAGAGATCTTACGAGCACTCAAGGAGCATTCAAGCGGTGGCACTTTTAGCGGCGACGGAGGCGGCTTCAGCGGCGGCGGAGGCGGCCCTGATAAAGGGCTGTTTAGCGATGATTCGCGGACGGGTACTCGGCCTATGCGGGTCGGGAAGGTTGAGTTTCCTCGGTTTTCAGGTGAAGATGTGGAGGATGGGCTGCAACCCGAAGATGTCAAAATAACACCTCCGGTTAACGCTTCAAAACTTCCGTTGCTTCCAGATCCAACAGGAGTCCTTGGGCCACCAGCTTATAAACCAGCAACTATTAACGCGAAGAGCTTGTCAGGTGAGGAACTAGAGTTAAAAAAGTCAAAAGGAGAATGCTTTTGGTGCACTGAAAAGTTCGTTCCAGGACACAAGTGCAAAAAGAAACAACTTTTTGTGATTAACGTGGAAGGCGATGAGGAAACTGAACAAGACGACAATGGTTAAGGATTGAATTGAAGAGCTTACTTTTGAGGGCAAAAAGTAGGTTAAGGGGGGAGTATTGTTACGTATCTTATTTATTTTAGTTTTATTACTATTGTTAAGTCAAGGGATTAGGATGTTATTTTGGTTTAGTTTGGGGGTGTCTTATGTAAGTTTCTTATTTATTTATTTGGGTTACGTATGGAATGGAAATCAAGCATAATTTGAGTCAAATATCTCTCTATCTCTTAGTTTTCTTCTTCCCCAAGGTTTTAACCCTATCATTCCTGTTTCCGGGATCGGGCTTTTAACAAAATATGATTTAGCTTTGAACTGGTTCACAAAAGCTGGTTTTGCAGTGAGTAGGAAGGATGCCGGGACGGTTTTGGGGAAACCTGCGATGAACATGACGGATTCGATCCAACTCATTTCGAAACAGTCAGTTTTATCCAGACCCAACTCGGGAAAACTTCGGTTCATGATCTCTAAGAGCAAGTCAACTCCCCCGAGGAAGAGCGCATTGTAAGATGTACTTATGGTTCTTTTAGTTGTGTTTGGTAGATTGATGTTTTGGATCAATACTCTCATAAAAAGATTATCATCAATTTGTGGGGCCACATGTTGCCACTTGTAAAGAATCTTAGTGGCACCTTGTTCCAATGTTCTTGGAACATTGAAAACTGTGACAATGGTAGGGATGGGGACGAGTTTTAGTTTCCATGAAACTATGACTCCATAACTCCCCCCTCCACCACCTTAGATCGCCCAGAAAACATCCTCGCCCATGGATTTTCTATCTAAGATTTCTCCTTTGGCGTTGATGATTTTAGCATCAAGTGCGTTATCGACTCCTAGCCCGTATTTCCTCATCATGGAGCCGTATGTGCCTCCCGTGAAATGACCACCAACGCCGAGGCTCGTGCAAAGCCCTCCCACGACCCCATGTGTTTTGCTCTTCTCGGCAACTCTATAATAAAGTTCACCAGTTGTGGCACCGGCCTCAACCCAAACGGAATTGTCATAAAGATCAACGTTAATGGCACGCATCTTCGACAAGTCGATAAGAACAAACGGAGGGTCCATAGCGGACGTGTAAGAGATCCCTTCATAATCATGGCCTCCACTTCTAAACCGGAGTTGAATCTTGAGCTTCTTGGCACAAATAACCACGATTTGAATATGATTTTCGTTCAAGGGGGTGAATATAAGCTCAGGTTTGGGGTTCGAAGGGGTGATGCAACGAAGATTTTCCACGGTTGAATTGAGAATTAGTGTGTAATTAGGGCTTTGAGGGGTGAAGAAAGTGTTGGGGGTTTGGATGGTAGAAAGACATTGATGGAAGGTGTGTTGAATTTGGTTTGAAGATGAAAACTGGCCAAATGAAGATACTATCAAAAGAAATATTGAAGGGAGAAAAGGAGTCATTTTATGACAAGTTTTTAGAGGGGTAAGGGTGTTGAATATATATCAACTTTGGTCGACCAAGCATACGCATACATGCACATGGTGCATTAATTAAAAAGTTTGATTACTTAAGGTAGAAAATTTTAAACGATTTAATAAGTTTTAGTGTTAATATTACTAAATAAACAGTAGCTTGTTTGGTGTAAATAATAGTTGTAAGCATCATGTCATGGTATATGTATGATGAGTCCGGATCAAATATACAATGGATTTTTCGTATAAATGTAGAAAGAATTTGAATTATTGATAAAACTTTTTCAATGGTGTAAACAACACTTAATAGAATTTACCAAAATGGCATTCAAAGAAATTTTACATTTTATGGTGGCTTTATTTAGTTTCCTCGATCTTTAAAACTCAGAATTTTTATAGTTTTCACTATTTTTTTAAACTTATCGTAAAATCAAGAACTTTATCCTATTTTTCAAAAAAAAAAAAGTTTTAGAAAAACTTGGATTTTTAATGGCAAAACTTGCTCATACTCTATTCCACTAATAATCCTAAATAATTCTCCCTTGCCCAAGTTTGAACCTAAAACCTCCCTTCTAAGTACCAAGTGGCTAGCCCCACATTGGCTCCAGTGGCGAAGCTTGACGTTTTCGGCGTGGGGGGGGGGGGGGGTCAAAAACGTATATACTGAAAAATTTCTATAGAACCGGGGGTCGAAAACATATATACCAAAAAAATTCTACACGAAAACTACATATATAACACTACTGAGCGAAAAGTTCGGAAGGTCGCCCTCCCCCCCCCTGCGGCCCCTTCAAAGTTGCGCCCCTAATTGGCTCGTGGGTTATATGGCAGCTAAATAATTGAGAAAAAAAGAGGGGCGGCCTTCGTCCACATTGTATCTAATTCTAGCCCATTTATTTGGGGTATAAGTTAGAAGGGGAGGGTTCATTGGGGAACACTAAAAAAGTGGGGAACACTTTTAAAAATTATACTTAACATGTTAAAAAAAATATTTTTCTAATTTTTTTCGACGCTTTTTCTTATAAATACAAGTAGAAACATTTTTGATAAAAAAATCAAAAACTAAAAATATAAAAAAATGTTTAAAAAACAGTTATATCTTATAGAATTAACTTAACATGTTAAAAATAATTTTTTTTAAAATTTTTTTCAGCGCTTTTCTTTATAAAAAGGAGGAGAATCTAGTCGAGTAAAAAAATATTTTTTCTAAAAAAAAATTTTTTTTAGCCTTTTTTTAATTGTTTTTTTTAATATTTTTAGTTTTTGATTTTTTTTATTAAAAATGCTTCTACAAGTATATATAAGGAGAAGCGCCGAAAAAGATGTTTAAAAAATTAATTTTTAACATGTTAAGTTAAATTTTTAAGAGTGTTCCCCGGTTCCCCACTTTTTTAGTGTTCCCCAATGAACCTCACACTAAGTTAGAAATCTTAAATATTTATTATCAGTTTATGTCCTTGTACTTGTAAATTTCATCACGAGACAAGAGCAATAATACTATATCCTTGTTGCAGCATGTGGACGTATGTTAACTGATACGGATTCAGACCCGCCCGATATCCCATTGGGCCCAGCGACGAACGCAACAGCAAACCGTGGCTAGGGTGTCGGCCCGCAACTCCTTATCCGATCCTTTCCAACCAGTATTTTTTTAAGTTATTTATTTCCTATTTTAACTTATTTTGTTTTCTTGTTTCGTGTTTCGTTTTATTATTTAAACTATTGTAATCATGGTTGGGAAGTTATGAATTATTGAATAAACGTTTTTTCATTCTTCTTGAACAATATTGTTCTTGGATTCTCCGGTTGGCCGGAAATCGCACCCATCGATAGCTACTTGGTTGGCCAAGGGCTTACGTGGGTTTGGGTTCATACGAATCAGTATCAAGTGGTATCAGCAGCTCGGGTTACTTAGGATGTCCGCACATGGGGGAGATCGTCGTCATCAACACCGTCGATTCGCCGCCGGAGGCAACGGTTATGATCAACGTGATCCTCGCGACGCTGAGATTGAACGTCTACGTCAACGGGTTCGTGAACTTGAAGTTAATAGGTATGAACAGGAAGAAAGTGAAGCAACCAAATCGGTTGTGTGGGATGACTACGAGGGCGACGGCTTCCAAAACAATTTCGCACGCCGCCCCCGTCGAGCAGAGACACTACCGCCGCAGCAGCCCCCGGTTGACCCGCTTCGTTCGATTGGTATACGAACGGAAATCCCGGAGTTTGAAGGCCGGATGCAATGGGATGATTTTCTTGATTGGCTTCAGACGGTGGAACGTATTTTTGATTTGCGAGAGATTTCTGACGATGTTAAGGTAAAACTTGTGGCTATAAGGTAAAAAAAATATGCATCATTGTGGTGGGAACATGTGTAGAAGTAACGTTACAGGAAGGGTAAGCACCGAGTTGATTCATGGGACAAGATGAAACGACTCATGCGGAAAAAGTTTTTGCTGGTTAATCACACACAAGATTCTTACTTAGACTTTCATAATTTTTGACAACAAGCACTTACGGTGGAAGAGTTTATTTCTAAATTTGAAGGCATGCACATGCGTTGCGGGATTGAGGAAGATGAAGAACAAACAATTGCTCGGTTTTTGGGTAGCCTCTGCCCCGAAATTTCTGACATTGTGTATTTGCAGCAGTATTTTCGTTTAATGATGTCTGTAGGTTAGCTGTAACACCTCGTAAATTTAAGTCCAATAATATATCGACACGTGTCATGAGCTTTAAACGTGTAAAGAATTGCTTTAGAGGGACTAAATTTGACAAACAAGGAAAGTATGTGAATAAAAGGATTCAAAATGTCAACAATGGATAAATATACCTTTCAATAACCCTACACGATGTTTATACCCTTAAACGAATGAATTATGGATCATACGAAGCTAATTGTGGAAGAAAGTGAGAAATTACAAACTACAGGGGTTAAATGTGTCAACATGTTTAAAGTATACCTCTGAGTGACCTTTTAGCGAACCCGAAGCTTTGTAACGATTAATTATACTCACGAGAATAACTGATAAAAATTTCACAAGGTTTCGATAAAGTATGAGAAAGTTATGATAACATTCGTATACGAGGGGTTAAAAGCGTCAACATTGAATTTCATGACTTTTCGGGTGATCATAAAGTTAACCAAGGACTTAACAATGTTTGGTTATGTCATGGAGCCCTTAAAAGTCAAGTTAGAGGGTTGAAAATGCAAGAAATATAGGTAAAACCACGTTTAAAAAGGATCAGGGGCCAAAATGCAATTAATGAAACTTGTGTACCCTGACCCCGGCACTCATACCGGCCGCGTAAGGTCCTTAAGGACCCTTACGCGGGCCGCCTAAGGGTCTGCAGCGACAAAAATGTGCACAGGTGCCAGTTTCAGATGTGTAACCGACTTTAAACGCTTGTTTTACATACCAGGGGCTGCCCCAATGGTATTTCATGCATAGGGGGCACCTGTAAGCATCTCATAACAATTCTAGACTTGCATGGCATGATCATATGTGATCAAAATCACTATATAAGAAACCCACAAGTTGCAACATTGGACACTTGCACTTGGAAACTCTCACAACTCAACTTCTGGAGATTCCTGGAGCTCAAGCACACTTCCTAGGGATTCTTAGTCGTGCATAGGACCTCAGTAAGTGTCCTTAACCTTCTTTAATTCAGTTTTACTTAGTTAATTAGCCTAAAGTCAAACCGTTGTAATTAGAGTTTGACTTCGTGATTAATCATAATTTGTCCAGTCAAATTTCAAATTGAAAGTACCTATGAGTTGGTAATTATGTGGGTAATAAACCCTTAAAAGGGTACCCTCTGATTCCCACTCTAACTAGGTCAATTGTCAGGTCAAAGTTAATTACAAAAAGTCAACAGAAAGCTTATTTTCAAATAAATGCAAAATTAACAATGTAGAAGCTATGCAACCTGTTTTATCACTAATATAACTTGGTAATTAATGTAAGAACATGTCTAAACATGTTCAACCCGACAATTTTCAGTTTAGGCTCGGTTCGGAACCGAAAGTCGCATAATTAGACTTTTGCTTTGACTTTCAGTTCTGACCCAATGTAGCACCTCTGTGATTATACAACTTGGTTCATTAGTTATCCGATTCATATGCATGTTTCCGTTAAGTGCTTAAATGTTGACTATTATGCCCATATGACCTTAAAATGTGATTTTTGAAAATGTAAAAGAATAGAAACCTTAGTTACTGATTTATAAACTTGTCCCTAAAATTTGACATCAGTTTGAAGTCTAGATTAGGAGTTATGCTCATTAGCGTAAATGAAAAGCTTTTTATTAATTAAACGGCGTAATTAGCATAAAGTCTATCTAAACCCAATTTTTGATACCAAACTTTTTACCCACTGATGTAATATAATAGTTTGGGATTTTTGAAGATTTTTATTTAATTTTAGGCTGAGCATAACATAGGGTTATAGATTTGATTCGGTAATTGTCGGTTTTGCCCTTTTGGCCTATAAAATGAGTTTTACAAATCTTTTTGATACCAAACCTTTTTCTACTTATCTAATATGATAAATAAAATATTTTAAGCTTTCTGGAATGATAAAAATATCAGCTTTTCTTATAAAACCCGGAAATAGCTTAAAATCGCCTTTTTAAGCATTTTTAACGCATAGTATGTATTAAAACTATTTTAAACATATAAGGCTTGATACCTACTGATATTTTTAGTAAATTCGTATAGTTTAACAGTAAGCAAAAGTTTTTAAACTCAGATTTCCAGAATTGACCTTTTAGGCTTATGTGAAATTACCAAAATGCCCCTACGGTGCATAGTTTAGTTATAAATGGTAAATTTCACATATATGTAATACCCTACTGATATTACCTATTAATTTAAGTGTATTTACTGATTATATCAGACTTAAAACTCAGAATCATATTAAATCTCTTTTATAACCTTTTAAATGACCAAAATACCCCTACGGGGCATAATTTGAGTTTAAATCCATTTTGGGCATAATAGAAGATATCTTACTGATGTCACAACATATTTAAGGCATATTAACTTAGAAAACCTGTTCATGAATCATTTGGTTACCCGTTACGCATTATTCGCGTTCGATGCGGTTTATGTAACTAGTTTGCATAAATTAGCCGAAACGGGTCAAACCTTATCATTTTTGTCTCAAAATCCAGAATGTGTTTAGTTTACCTATATTACACAAGTCTCCAAACTTGTCGGGTTTAAATCACATTCTATTCCGGTCTTCGCTTAATCGTGCGTTTGAACCGTATCTTCTTTTATAACTAACCGGTCTAAGTTTAGGCTTAATTAAAGACCCGTTAGGAATCTAATAGGTTATTAAAAACCTTCGTTCCAGATTAGGAGACCCGGTAAAAGCTACTTGCACTTGCTGTTTGTGAATTATACTTGCTCAGGTAAATACTTTTAACTTATTTTCCCTATACGGGCTTGGGGTACGGTATATAAAATACCGCTTGGTCGGGCATTGAATTTTTGATCGTATGAAGGTTAATTTATTGATATGACCCGTTTAAATTGTTTTGTTTGCTTAAAGCCTTTGGGGGGTTAATGACCATGTCCCAGATATCCTTGGCATCATTTTAAGAAATGGCCACGACCTAAGCACGGGGTGTAGGCGTACACCCGACAGTGCATATATAAATAATAAGGTATAACCGCCGGTTTCGGGAATAACTCGTCGCGGGACTATATCATGTGGTGTGTCTATTAATCTTTAACCCGGTGTCAACCCGGGCTACTGAACGTATAAGAAACATGTAATTCTTTTACAAGTTTATATGTAAATAATTATCCCAAGTTATAAAATGTTTTGTGCCTTGTGCATTCAAATCAATTTTCTAAACCTTTTTAAAATGAGTCAGTTAATTGTATTTACCAGTGTAAACTGACGTATTTTCCCAAAAAGGCTAAGTGCAGGTACTAATCGGAATAGGCTTGTCTCTCCTAGCATCAAATAGAAGTCTCGCAAGCTTAGATGCCTCTGTTGAACAATATTTTTCCTTTTTACTTGATCCGCCTGTGGATCCGTTTCAACTACTTTGTGATACTTAATATTACAATTTATTCAGTTGAAATAAATCTATCTTTTGCTTCCGCTGTGCATTTAAAATTGTGTTGTTTGACTATGGTGATATCAACTACGTCACGATACTCCCCACCGGGCCCACCGGTAATACGTGGAAATATCGGGGTGTGACAGGTTGGTATCAGAGCCAACACTGAGTGAATTAAACACTAGCCTTTTGTGTTTAATCTCAGTTACACAGTTGCACATTCCTAAATTTTCGAGTCTAGACAAAGAACTTAGGACAAATCCCGATTTGTTTTATTTTTGTCCTTTATATATTTCCTTGTTGTTATCTTTGTTTATGTTGACAGGTCCAATCATGCCACCAAGGTTCATAAGGGGAAGAGGAAAGGCACCAATCACAGGCCACGACCATGAGGCCGGGCCATCACACAGACGAACCCCACCGGCCTCAATGAGTACGAGTCCTCAGGAGCATTGGAGGACGTATATAGAGCCAGCGAGGTGATCCGTCTCGCTAAGTTCGTCACCATCCTATCACCATTCCTACGGGCCTCAATCTGAAAATGAGCCCCATAACCCGCAGCCATCTTTCATCCCCCTCCAGAGATCCAGCCCTCACCATTCATTCGATGACCCGACACCTGTTTTCCAAAGCCGGTTTAACCCGACAAACTACATTGAAGAACCAGTGGGTTTTAACCCACTAGGACCTGAAGACCACTTCTCGGGCGACCATGCGATGGACATGGACGAAGACACCGATCCCGCCGAGCCTCTAACCGGGACCCCTAACCACCCCATCGAAATTTCGGATGGGTCACCTTTTGTTGGATCACCTTATAATGGTCCCGACAGCTATGAGGAGAGGTTCAGACAGATCGACTGGGTGTTTACTCCCAGTTACCACAACTCACCGCAGCAGCAGCAGCCACAGCAGGATCCCTCCGAGGATTCCCGTTTTGTAGCAGTCACTCCGCCACCACCACCAGTTCAGCACCAGCCTCCGGAGCCACCGAGGCGAAAAAGATCGAACGCACGGATGTCGGTGCGAGTAGGAGTGCGTATCAGCACCCCTCAACCTTCAAGTGGCAGTCGCTACCCGCCACTCCATGAAGACCCGCAGATGGGTGGGCCTTCAAACCCCGTCTCGGAAGTAAACTCTGCGCCTGTCGCGCCACCACCGTTGGGCTTTGGCGACCCAATTCCTACATACGCCGGTTCAGCGGCGTACAACCCATTTGAGCAGCCGGTCCACATCAACTACAACTACGCCGAGGCCGACCCTTACCTGGTAGCAACGGCAAACTACAATGCCCTTCATCCGGAAGGATCCTTTGGGGTCCCATATCAAGCTTGATACCCACACTATGGGTACCCACCTTATGGGTATCAACAACCGCCACCTCCTCAACCTCCGCTTTATCAGCAACCCCCGCAGCCGCCAGTGATATCGTACAACTACGCCGAGGCCGACCCTTACCTGGTAGCAACGGCAAACTACAATGCCCTTCATCCGGAAGGATCCTTTGGGGTCCCATATCAAGCTTGATACCCACACTATGGGTACCCACCTTATGGGTATCAACAACCGCCACCTCCTCAACCTCCGCTTTATCAGCAACCCCCGCAGCCGCCAGTGATATCGCCACCACAGCATCAAGAGATTCTTCAAAGGTTGAATCAAGTGCAGCGGGAGGTTCGGGAAGGGCGTAGGCAGAACCAAGGAATTTTCAAGGGTCTGGCAAACCTAATTAAAGGGAAGAGCAAAAAGGATCATTAAATCCTTTATTTGTTTGTTTGTTTTTAGTGTTGTGATCAAGTCCCTACGTGGACATTTGTTTCTGTATTCAGCCCCTGCGTGGGCATGTCTTTAAGTATTCCGCCCTTGCGTGGGCATGTTTTTTTTTTTTTTTTCTGTTTAACCCCTGCGTGGGTATGTTAGGTTGTTTCGCCCCTGCGTGGGCATGTTATTTCATGTAGAAGTCCCGTTTAGGGCAAACCTGTACTTGTTTAATTTTTTTGTAGTGGAATGGTTGAATTTAAAATTTTCATTTTTGATAAATTATATGCATAAATATAATATGTAAAATAAATGAAAAATAACATTCCTTTTACAAGACCTACCATTATAGTAAAATAATAAGAATCTTAAAGGTAAAACCTAGCCACATGTCATTCTAGATATGGCCAAGACGGTAAAACCTACTCAAAAGATTCAAAACCTTGTTAACATCTGAAAACATGTTAACACTCCTGGCAAAATGTGATTCGATAAAATCGCATAAGTCATCCTTACATTGGATTCTTCCAATTTCTTTTATTATATTAAACATCCAATAGGATGTAATGCCTACGGGCTATATTCATTGTCATACAAGACAAAAGACAGTTGTGGTCTTCGACCCCCTGTTAAGAAGAGGTAATAAACTATGATTTAAAACCTCAATACCTTGATCCTATAAGATCATGATTAAAAATTTAAAACTGTCCATGTGACTTGGCCTTTTTGCCATTAATATATTTTAATTATAACTAAGGATTATTATAATGAAAAAAAAATCCTGAATATGTATATGCTTAGCAAATTAATCAAAATGGTTCTTAATTACCATGATTAATAAATCATCTAGAATGATAAAACTGTTATAAACCTCTGAATGAATTAATCATTATTTTATGTAGCAATCAAGCTACATGCCTGGGTCAGACGAGGTCAATAGTCACCCCAGAGATAATCATGACACCTCCAGAGTCAACGTAGCAGGAGCAGAATTACAAGCATTGATAGATAATGCCGTTACGCGAGCCCTGAACAGACAGCTAAATGAATCCAGTGGTACCCATGTAAGGACTCAGTCTGCACCACACTCTAAACCACCCTCAAGGACTCATACTGCTCACAATAGTAATTCTCATCACTCATCAAACCAAAGGAGTGTTCCATCTAAGAGAGTTGTGTTAAATCAAGAACCACGTGCTAAAGGTTGCACCTATAAATACTTTGTCTCCTGCAAACCCAGGGATTTCACCGGGGAAAAAGGAGCAGTTAATTGCATGTCATGGTTAGACGAGATGGACACTGTGATAGATATCAGTGGTTGCGCTGATAAGGATGTGGTAAAGTTTGTATCTCAATCATTCAAAGGCGAGGCACTAGCGTGGTGGAGGTCTTTGATTCAGACTACTGGGAAGATCCCATTGTACAATCTGTCTTGGAATCAGTTTGTGATGTTGATTAAGGAAAACTACTGCCCTCAGCATGAGGTTGAAAAGATTGAAGCTGATTTCTTGTCATTGGTTATGAAAAACCTAGATTGTCAAGCCTACCTTACGAGCTTCAATACTATGTCAAGACTAGTTCCGTATCTGGTGACTCCGGAACCCAAGAGGATAGCTCGTTTCATTGGGGGTTTGGCCCCAGAAATCAAGGCCAGTGTGAAGGCCTCCAGACCAGCTACTTTTAGGTCTGCAGCTGATATATCATTGTCTCTTACTTTGGACGCGGTCAGGCAAAGATCACTCAGAAACACCGATGCTGAGAAGAGAAAGCGTGAGGATGACAACTCACGACGGTCAGACAAGAAGCATAAGGGAAACAATGACCACAAAAAGAGTTCTGGAACTAAAAAGGATGGTCATCAGTCGGGCGATAAGCCCAAGTGTAAAATCTGTAAGAAGCACCATTTTGGGAGGTGCAGATACGAGTCGAAATCCCAATCGCAGCCAAGGCCTTGTGGAATCTGTAAATCTTCTGAGCACAAGACAGTGGACTGTAAGAAAATTAAGGATGCAACATGCTATAACTGCAATGAAAAAGGGCATATCAAGTCCAACTGCCCAAAGTTTGCTAAGAAGGCTGAGGATGGGAAAAAGACCAATGCTAGGGTCTTCCGAATGGATGCACGAGAAGCTGTTCAGGACGATAATGTGATAACAGGTACCTTTCTCATCAATGACGTTTATGCAAGAGTGTTATTTGAATCTGGAGCAGATAAGTCATTTGTTGATGATAAGTTATGTAAGTTGTTAAATCTACTTGTTAGAACCCTAAGCATAAAATATGAGGTTGAATTAGCCGATGGCACCATAGAAACCGCATCAACTGTATTAGATGGATGTTTCATATCCATTAGGAACCACTCTTTTCCTTTGTCCTTACTTCCTTTGAAATTAGCTAGTTTCGACATAGTAATAGGCATTGATTGGTTATCTCATAACCAAGCCCAGGTCGTTTGCAACAAGAAGCAAGTGGTGATCAAGACTCCGTCTGGTGAACCACTTACCATTCAGGGAGATACCCAGTATGGACTGCCTGAGCAAGTGTCTATGCTCAAGGCATCTAGGTGCTTGAAGAAGGGTTGTGTCATTTATATGGAACAGGTAACTATTGATGAGCAGAAGCTCAAGATTGAAGACATCCCTGTCATTTCTGAGTATCCAGAAGTTTTCCCTAAAGAACTACCTGGTTTACCACCAGATAGGCAAGTGGAGTTCAGAATCGACATTATACCTGGAGCAGCACCTGTTGCAAGAGCACCTTACCTGTTAGCCCCAACTGAGATGAAAGAATTAAGAACTCAGTTAGATGATTTGTTGGCAAAAGGTTTTATTAGACCTAGTTCGTCTCCTTGGGGAGCACCAATCCTGTTTGTGAAGAAGAAGGATGGATCGATGCGTCTATGCATCGATTATCGCGAGCTCAACAAGGTTACTATCAAGAATAGATATCCATTGCCCAGGATCGATGATTTGTTCGATCAACTTCAAGGGACGAGTTATTTATCCAAGATCGATTTAAGATCAGGCTATCATCAACTGAAGGTTAAAGATGAAGATGTGCACAAGACTGCATTTAGGACTCGTTATGGTCATTACGAGTTCTTAGTGATGCCTTTTGGACTCACTAATGCACCAGCAGCGTTCATGGATCTCATGAACCGTGTCTGCAAACCATACTTGGACAAATTTGTTATCGTCTTCATTGATGACATTCCGATTTATTCAAAGAATCAGGCCGACCATGAGAAGCATCTTCGTTGTATTCTTTCACTGCTTCAACAAGAGAAACTCTATGCCAAGTTTTCGAAATGTGAATTTTGGCTTCGTGAAGTCCAGTTTCTTGGACACGTGGTTAGTGAGCGTGGTATCCAGGTGGATCCCGCTAAGGTTGAAGCTGTCATGAATTGGAAAGAGCCAAAGACGCCCACAGAGATTCGTATCTTTTTGGGATTGGCAGGATATTACAGATGTTTTATTGAGAATTTCTCAAGAATTGCAGCACCCCTAACTTCGTTGACTAGAAAGAATATTAAGTTTGATTGGGGTTCTAAGCAGCAAGAATCTTTTGACATTCTTAAGCAGAAGTTGAGCAATGCACCTGTGTTGACATTGCCTGAAGGAATCGAAGAGTTTGTGGTTTATTGTGATGCATCGCACACAGGTATGGGATGTGTGCTTATGCAGAAAGGTAAAGTTATTGCCTATGCTTCTTGACAGTTAAAGGTACACGAGAAGAACTACACCACCCATGACTTGGAATTGGGTGCCGTTGTATTTGCACTAAAACTGTGGAGGCATTATTTGTATGGTACCAAGTGTGTGATCTATTCGGATCACAAGAGCCTTCAACACTTGTTTAATCAGAAGGACCTAAACATGAGACAGCGTCGATGGATGGAAACTCTAAATGACTATGATTGTGAAATCCGATACCATCCAGGCAAGGAGAATGTAGTCGCTGATGCCTTAAGTAGAAAGGAGAGGGTGAAGCCTATAAGAATCAATGCCAAGAGCATAGAATTAAGGAATAGTTTAAATGAAAGGTTGTTAGCCGCTCAAAGAGAAGCTGTACTAGAAGCTAACTATCCTGATGAAAAGCTAGGAGTAACTGCTGAACGTTATCCTATGGCAAGGACGGAATCCTGAGATTAAATGGACGAATATGGGTTCCAATTTATGGAGGACTTAGGGATGTGATCCTCCAGGAAGCCCACAGTTCTAAGTACTCCGTTCATCCTGGAGCTGACAAGATGTACCAGGATTTGAAGGCAAATTTTTGGTGGATAGGCTTGAAGAAGTCTATAGCCACTTATGTAGCCAAATGTCTGACATGTGCTCAAGTTAAAGCTGAACACCAAAAGCCGTCAGGTTTGCTACAACAGCCTGAACTTCCCACCTGGAAGTGGGAAATGGTGACAATGGATTTTATCACCAAGTTACCAAAGACAAAGAAAGGAAATGATACTATTTGGGTGATAGTGGATAGACTGACTAAGTCAGCTCACTTCCTACCTATTAAGGAAACACATAGCTCAGATAAGTTAGCTCAACTATACGTGGATGAGATTGTATCTCTCCACGGAGTGCCAGTGTCTATCATTTCTGATAGGGATACAAGGTATACATCGCACTTCTGGAAAAGTTTTCAGCAATCACTAGGCACTCGATTGAACTTCAGCACAGCATATCATCCTCAAACGGATGGTCAGAGTGAGCGTACAATTCAAACGCTAGAGGATATGTTAAGAGCTTGTGTTATTGACCTAGGTGGAAGTTGGGATGAACTTCTTCGATTGATCGAATTTTCATATAATAATAGTTATCATTCCAGTATTCAAGCTGCACCATTTGAAGCTTTATATGGAAGAAAGTGCAGAACGCCCGTTTGCTGGGCAGAAGTTGGAGATGTCCAACTAACAGGACCTGATATAGTCCTAGAGACGACATACAAGATTGTGCAGATAAGAGATCGTCTCAAAGCTGCCAGAGATAGGCAGAAAAGCTACGCAGACTTGAGGCGTAAACCTCTAAAGTTCGAGGTTGGTGACAAAGTGTTGCTTAAAGTATCACCCTGGAAGGGAATGATGTGTTTTGGTAAGAAAGGCAAATTAAGCACAAGGTATATAGGACCATTCGAGATCATCGAATGTGTCGGATCAGTGGCTTATAAGTTAAATTTGCCTGAAGAGCTCAGTGGAATTCATAATGTATTCCACATCTGCAATCTGAAGAAATGTCTAGCTGATGAATCACTAGTCATACCGCATACGGATGTGCACATAGATGAGAGCCTGAATTTTGTTGAGAAACCTTTGTCGATCGAGGATCGACAGGTCAAGAAGCTTCGAAGGAAGTAAGTGCCGATTGTAAAGGTTAAATGGGATGCCCGTAGAGGTCCCGAGTACACGTGGGAGGTAGAATCCACAATGAAAGAGAAGTACCCCCATTTGTTTCAGTAAATCTCGAGGTCGAGATTTCTTATAAGGGGGTGAGGATGTAACACCTCGTAAATTTAAGTCCAATAATATATCGACACGTGTCATGAGCTTTAAACATGTAAAGAATTGCTTTAGAGGGACTAAAGTTGACAAACAAGGAAAGTATGTGAATAAAAGGATTCAAAATGTTAACAATGGATAAATATACCTTTCAATAACCCTACACGATGTTTATACCCTTAAACGAAGGAATTATGGATCATACGAAGCTAATTGTAGAAGAAAGTGAGAAATTACAAACTACAGGGGTTAAATGTGTCAACATGTTTAAAGTATACCTCTGAGTGACCTTTTAGCGAACCCGAAGCTTTGTAACGATTAATTATACTCACGAGAATAAGTGATAAAAATTTCACAAGGTTTCGATAAAGTATGAGAAAATTATGATAACATTCGTATACGAGGGGTTAAAAGCGTCAACATTGAATTTCATGACTTTTCGGGTGATCATAAAGTTAACCAAGGACTTAACAATGTTTGGTTATGTCATGGAGCCCTTAAAAGTCAAGTTAGAGGGTTGAAAATGCAAGAAATATAGGTAAAACCACGTTTAAAAAGGATCAGGGGCCAAAATGCAATTAATGAAACTTGTGTAACCTGACCCCGGCACTCATACCGACCGCGTAAGGTCCTTAAGGACCCTTACGCGGGCCGCCTAAGGGTCTGCAGCGACAAAAATGTGCACAGGTGCCAGTTTCAGCTGTGTAACCGACTTTAAACGCTTGTTTTACATACCAAGGGCTGCCCCAATGGTATTTCATGCATAGGGGGCACCTGTAAGCATCTCATAACAATTGTAGACTTGCATGGCATGATCATATGTGATCAAAATCACTATATAAGAAACCCACAAGTTGCAACATTGGACACTTGCACTTGGAAACTCTCACAACTCAACTTCTGGAGATTCCTGGAGCTCAAGCACACTTCCTAGGGATTCTTAGTCGTGCATAGGACCTCAGTAAGTGTCCTTAACCTTCTTTAATTCAGTTTTACTTAGTTAATTAGCCTAAAGTCAAACCGTCGTAATTAGAGTTTGACTTCGTGATTAATCATAATTTGTCCAGTCAAATTTCAAATTGAAAGTACCTATGAGTTGGTAATTATGTGGGTAATAAACCCTTAAAAGGGTACCCTCTGATTCCCACTCTAACTAGGTCAATTGTCGGGTCAAAGTTAATTACAAAAAGTCAACAGAAAGCTTATTTTAAAAAAAACGCAAAATTAACAATGTAGAAGCTATGCAACCTGTTTTATCACTAATATAACTTGGTAATTAATGTAAGAACATGTCTAAACATGTTCAACGCGACAATTTTCAGTTTAGGCTCGGTTCGGAACCGAAAGTCGCATAATTAGACTTTTGCTTTGACTTTCAGTTCTGACCCAATGTAGCATGTTTTAGAATTGCCTTAGAGCCTTAATAGGACCATGTTACATGGTAGTATAACCCTTTGTGATTATACAACTTCGTTCATTAGTTATCCGATTCATATGCATGTTTCCGTTAAGTGCTTAAATGTTGACTATTATGCCCATATGACCTTAAAATGTGATTTTTGAAATTGTAAAAGAATAGAAACCTTAGTTACCGATTTATAAACTTGTCCCTAAAATTTGACATCAGTTTGAGGTCTAGATTAGGAGTTATGCTCATTAGCGTAAATGAAAAGCTTTTTATTAATTAAACGGCGTAATTAGCATAAAGTGTATCTAAACCCAATTTTTGATGCCAAACTTTTTACCCACTGATGTAATATAATATTTTGGGATTTTTGAAGATTTTTTTTTAATTTTAGGCTGAGCATAACATAGGGTTATAGCTTTGATTCGGTAATTGTCGGTTTTGCCCTTTTGGCCTATAAAATGAGTTTTACAAATCTTTTTGATACCAAACCTTTTTCTACTGATCTAATATGATAAATAAAATATTTTAAGCTTTCTGGAATGATAAAAACAACTCACAGCAAAGGCAAAACCGGGTACCCGTTTCTCTTCTTCGAGCCGACCCACCACCACTGGCCCAAGTAATTCGAAGACCGGCCCAATCAAAGCCGAGTCTTACACGAAGACGGCCGCTCCGTCGGATTCATTGAGGTGTTTTAAGTGCCAGGGGTTCGGTCATCTCAAACGTGATTGCCCAACTAAGCAAGCTTTAGCCCTCATTGATGAACCTGAACCCACCTTCGACTCCAGCGAAGAAGAAGTGGCTGAACTGGTTTACCCAGACCGGGGTGAACTACTTGTGACCCGTCGCATTCTTAACACTTCTGTTGCAGACCCCGGGGACGACACGACATGGCTCCGTAATAATATTTTCCGTACGCACTGCACGCCGAAAGGAAAAGTTTGTTCCGTTATTGTCGATGGGGGTAGTTGCGAAAATATGTTGCAACAACTATGGTTGAAAAGTTGAACTTACCAACACAAGATCATCCAGACCCTTATCAATTAACATGGTTAAAGAAAGGTAATCTTGTCAAAGTTACCCAAAAGTGTTTAGTTCTGTTTTCAATTGGTAACAAATACTCCGATGAGCTATGGTGTGAAGTTATACCAATGGATGCTTGTCACCTTTTATTGGGGCGCCCATGGTTATATGACAGGCGCGTCAAACATGACTGTTTTCGCAACACTTACGCGTTTAAAAAAAATGGGTTGCATATTACACTCGCCCCGCTCTGCCCGAAAGATGAACCACCAGCATCAGTTTTTGTCTCCAAATCCGAATTGTTGGGCATCACTCGCATACACCAAGCGCCTATTGTGTTCGGTCTGTTTGTGGCCGAGCCCAATCCACTGATCCCCGCACCACCGGTCGCCTTCACCATCCCGAGTGTGTCTTACCCATTACAACATCATCCAAACACCAATTAATTTATAAAACCATCATTCATTCGATAGAGAAAGTTACATAATATTCCTAATAAATTAAAATTATAGATAAATAGGTCAGAAAACACAAGAAGTCTAAACCAAGAAGTTCTAGCCTAAAGTTTATTCTATTAGCAAAATTTCCGAAAAGATAATTCTCTCAGTTAGGTGCGGCTTGAAGAGCTTCTTCCTCCGGATATGGGTCCCTCACACTTCGGCGAGCCATTCTTCTATCTCCCTAGGGAGAAGAAAGGCGGGCTCATTGGCATCATTTTGCGGGGGTGTAACTTCCACCGGGACTTCTTGCAAGTTGTTGAGAGGAGGCTCCGCGGGGATGTCATCCCATCCGGTGGGATTATTGACTCCAAGTGCTAGGTTCTAATCCTCTTGGGGGAGAATTGGTTCCATGGGAGGTGTCACAAGAATGTTCAACCTCTGGTGCAAGAGGTTGATTTCTTGAAAACTGTTTTCCAACCCCACCGTAAGATAATTTATACGGTCAATCAGGATCTCCTCTACTGATGTCATCTCATCGAGAGCTTCACGTAAGGCCATAACATAGCGTACGAGAGTTGCTTCGATTGAATATCTACGTTCTCTTCGACTGTTTCGGGAATGTGCTGATGAAGTTCCACTGTTTTGGCTTGACATTCTACGAAAATAAACTGAAAAGAGTTCATTTTAATGAAACAGTAACCTCGGACACGGCCCCGTGCTCATTGAGCACGGCCCCGTGTTCACCTTTCTGCAGATTTTTGGAACAAGGAATCTTGAAGTTTCAAATTATTTTTCTAACTTTTGAGGTGTTTCCAAGCAGAAATAACTTAAAACAATGTTGTAAAACTTATTTTTAACAAGATTCCTTGAATAAAAATCTCAATAAGGCTTGAAACCATGGTGATCTCAAGCTTTAATGGAGGTATTTTGAGGTAAAAATGAAGAAGAAGGTAAGAGACAAAAGTGGAAAAGACAAGATGGTTGTTGGAACCTTCTTTTAGAATATACCTAGGAGGGTATGTGTGAAGATCCAACAAATCTGTGTCTTTTGGAGTGGTCCAAATGTGCAGGATTCTTGGCTGCATTTATAGAAAACGATAGCAAGCTGCACACGGCCCCGTGTAGGGTGGACACGGCCCCGTGTGCAGACAAAATCCTGACACATTTTGTCCGTATTCTGACAAAAAGTCAGACGGGAATCTTTTGGTGGACACGGGGGGGGGTGCTGATCTGGACACGTCCCCGTGTCTAGAGGCTGTTTATGAAGTTTCGTCTATTTCTAAAGAATTTATCCGGATCGGGTGGTCCCTTACTGGACGGAACAACCCCGAAGTGCCTGAGATACCTTAATTGCTCTAGATTTAGACGAGAACGCAAGAGGTTGTCGGTAAGGGTGATTCCTATGCTAAATGTAGGTGGACAAGTCCAACCCTTTCCCGGGCTCTCGTTAAAGAAGGTGTATGCCGAATCGCTCAGGTCTATGTATGCATCGAACGAAGTTGATGGGGAGTCCTTCACGGCACAATCGACACAGGGACGACTATCGCTCAAGTCATCAAGAGGGTTAGAGGTAGTTTCGGGAACAACGAAGTTGTTTTTATTCGAATGTGATCCCAACAATTCTTCTTGGGTATCTTCTTGAGATGAATTAATGATATCCATCTCAAGTTCCTTTACCCAATTAAGAATTAGGTCTTCCATTTGAAATAATTCATCAAGAAGCATTTCTCCTAGAAGGGTCGATTGAGAGCATTCGAGGGAGAGATAAGGATTATTTTTACTTTCGCCCCTCTTAAGGCTATAGGAAAACAATGGGTCTATATAGTGGGGCTTATAATTTAGAAAATAACATTCTAAATCTTTATGATTGCCACCACATATTTGACACCACGTACCATAAGAGGGCTGATAGTAAAAAAAATCAGTATCACTCATGTTTGTGTCTGAAATTACCAACCGTTGGGATCTTACGGTTCTGTTTTCAGTAACTGATACGTGGGCACGGGGCGTGTTGAGTGGGCACGGCCCCGTGTTCAGCTACTGTCTGACTTAAAACAGGATCGCTAGTACCAAAGATTGGGCACGGGGCGTGTTCAGCGGGCACGGCCCGTGCTGAGTTCTGCAGAAGCTGAAAAATTATAAAAAAATCCTAAAAAAAGCAGAAAAGTAAGAAAAAACGATTAGGCCGTTGATTCCTAACTTTCTTAAAATCCTTGTGTCCCCGGCAGCGGCGCCAAAAACTTGATGTGTGTTAGGTCGTATAGTTTTAATGTATATTTTTAGCCCTTTTTACACTTTAGTCAAGTTTTAAATTTATAAAACACGATATTTTACTAACACTAAACACACATATGGGCAAGTGCACCCATCGTGAGCGTAGTATAGCGTTGGTAAGATACCGAGGTCGTCCAAGGACACAAGAGCTTTTAGTACCGGTTTATCCTCAACGTCTAATCAAATCAAAAGTTTAGAAAAAGGTTTTTTAAACAAGAAAATAAAACTAACTAAAAATGCTGAAAATAAAAATAAAACAGATAGACAAGATGAATCACTTGGATCCGACTCGCCTTTAGTGTAACCTTTGATTATTTTCGCACTTTTGCACTTTTTAAGAGATTATCTTAGTTATAGTAGTAGGCCCCTCTTTTGAAGGTGACGTTACCCTCAACCCAGTAGTTTGAGTCAGCAAGGATACAATCCTAAAGGGTTGGATTATTGGAAGATAATTAATTAAGTTATTAATGCATATTGTGGTAGGCCCCTCTTTTGAAGGTGACGTTACCCTCGGCTAAGTAGTTTGAGTCAGCAGGGATACAATCCTAAATAGTCGGGTTAAAGTTTTAATAGTAGTTTACATATGAGGGGATCAATGAGTTCGGACCCCCGCCATCCAATACCGGTGGGTATTGAAGGAGGTCCTACTAAAATTGACCCAGGTCCTTGCAGGATCTATACACTGAACAAGGCAAGACTCTTACCAAACCATTCCCTTAACCCCCGACTAGGTAGCTAACATATCTCCATATAGACCGTGGAGATATGAATGGTGTAAATCTTTTATTTTATATAGACAGTAAAATAACGCCAAGACACCACGGACAAATGATAAGGAAGATTCACCTTCAACATAAGAAACTAGTTATTAAAGTCATTAATACATAACCAAATAAAAAGTGCGAAAAGATTAAAAATAAAAAGTATTACACTAAACACTTGTCTTAACCAAGTGATGTAAGAGACTTAGCCAAACATGGCCTTTGATTGTTAAGAACTCTTACGATCAATCTTGGATCCCGAGACTACTCACACACTCTATGATGGATGATGGATGATGGTGGTGGATGTGGGTTTCGATGGTGGTGATGGGTGGGTGAAGTGTGAGAGAGGTTGTTTGCCAAGGGATGGTTTGCAAGTAAGCCAAACACCCCTATTTATAGCCTGCACAGAAGCCCGGACACGGCCCCGGGTCCATTGGGCATGGCCACGTGTCCACCCATCTTCTCTTTCTTCATTAAATGTAGTTTGTCTGCATTAGTTGACCACGCCCCCGTGTCCGCTGGGCACGACCCCGTGTGCAGAGGCGTATCTGTACTATCAAGATTTGCCTAGATTCTGCGAATCTTTGCGTTGACCACGGCCCCGTGTCCGCTGGGCACGCCCCTGTGGTGGGTGATAGAAGCTTCTACAACTTTGTCTTTTCTGCAGACACTTGGGTACGCCCCCGTGCTCACCGAGCACGGGGCGTGTTCAGCCTTCTGTTCTCTTGTTTTTGCTTAGGGAGATGCTGTCGAGGGGTCGGGCATGCCACGTTTATTCCTTTTCTTGTATTATTGTTAGATTTGGCTGCATTTTTGCTTCTTTTGTTCATTTGAGCTCATTTAATCCTGAAAATACAAAAGGAAGACAAAAACACACTTTTTCCAACATTAGTACTAAAAAAGGGTTAGTTTTATGCCTCATTTGATGTAATTTATATGTTGCATTTTGCACACATCATACGTTGTGGAGACGTTTGGGTACAAAGTTACAGTTTAGCAGCTCCCACCACCCCAGACGGACTGCCAAACTGAGGTCATTAACCATAGTCTCGGGAATCTACTACGCAGTCTTGTCGGTGATCAACCGAAACAATGGGACTTGACTTTGCCTCAGGAGGAATTTGCTTATAACAGGTCGAATCACAGTTCAACGGGTCGCAGCCCTTTCATGGTTGTTTATGGTCGCAACCCGTTTACCCCTTTGGATTTAGCACCAACAATCGACTCAGCTTCTTTTTGTGCGGATGGAGATGCACGAGCAACACAAGTCCAGGAACTACATGCTCAGGTACGCGATCAGATTGTCAAACATAACCTCCAATATCAAGCTCGTGTTAATAAGCACCGGAAAAAGGTACTCTTTGAAGAAGGTGATCTTATGTGGGTATATTTACGTAAGGAACGGTTTCCTCAGGGGCGGTTCGGCAAATTGCGTCCACGTGCAGATGGTCCCTTTCGTATTATCAAGAAGATTAATGACAATGCCTACAAGCTAGACTTACCAGGTCACTACAATGTCTCTGCTACGTTTAATGTCCCTGACCTTGCACCGTATGCTGCCGAAGATGATTTAGGTGCTGACTCGGGGTCGAGTAGTTTTTTAGAGGGGGAGGATGATACGGATCCAGTCCCGCCCAATAGCCCATTGGGCCCAGCGACGAACGCAGCAGCAAACCGTGGCTAGGGCGTCGGCTCGCAACTTCTTATCCGATCCTTTCCAACCAGTATTTTTTTAAGTTATTTGTTTCCTATTTTAACTTATCTTGTTTCCTTGTTTCGTGTTTCGTATTATTATTTAAACTATTGTAATCATGGTTGGGAAGTTATGAATTATTGAATAAACGTGTTTTCATTCTTCTTGAACAATATTGTTCTTGGATTCTCCGGTTGGCCGAAAATCGCACCCATCGATAGCTACTTGGTTGGCCAAGGGCTTACGTGGGTTTGGGTTCATACGAAACCGTATCATTAACTTAGACCAAACCTAAGTAAATTCTCATGCTCTTAAGCTCTTTTCTTTTATTTTCTGCAGTTTATTTGTGAGTGTTTTGAAATCCGATCCTAACAAGTGGTATCAGAACTTCAGGTTCGTTGTCACAGGCTTGTCATGCTTCTATTTTGATTAGTTTCGATTGGGAGTAGTCGTTGTTCGAAAATCAGGTCGATTAGGGTTTATTGAAGTATCAAAGTTCAGTAAAAAGTAGAGAGGTTAGTTCGTTTTTACACGTTTTCTTTTCACAATCACAGAAAAGAAGAAAGTCAGTAGGCTTGTTCATTTTAGGGTTCCGTCGGTAGACAACCAACTGCCGCCACCCTGTTCTTTTTGTACAACCGTCATTCGTTTTCTTATCTCTTAGACTAGATAGTTGTGATTAGAAGTGGTTCAAGATCAGATTACTGAGAAGTCGGGCAACCACCGGGTTGTGTGACTGAGCGAGGGTTTTTTGGGTGATTACCGAGATCAGTTTTCTTGCCGAGTTACCGAGCATGTTTCCGGGTAGTGTTAGTTGGGAAGAACAACTGTGGGCAGGACTTATTGCAAAAGATTAGTCAAGTTTATCGTTTATAGTTTTCTGATTTCGTTGTAGAGATAGGTTGTTTATTAACGGTATACAGTAGAACAACCGTTGAGTTCAAAACTGTGCCATTGTTGTGTTTGTTCACTGTTTCGATCTTGATTTTCGTTTAGTCATTTGTAATGGTAGAAGAAGTTCAATGGTACCGATTTTTACTGGTGGAAAATGCAGATTGAAGCGTTACTAGTTCAAAAAAATCTGGATATTGCGTTATCAGGGGATACACACACAAAAAAAATGGATCTAGCAGATTGGGAATCAAAGCAACTATTACATTGGCATTGTCAAAGAGTGTGACATTTAACATCATGGCTCGAGGAAAGAAATGTGGTTCACTTTATATCGTCAGTATACCGTCTGAGGGAGAGGTTACCTTAGTTCAGGATGAAAACAAAGTTCGGTTCACAGAATCTCGGGGGTAGAAGAAGGTTTGTTTTGTAGAAAATAAACCCAGAGCAACAGGTTAGATTCAGGTTGAACGTACTAGTCAGGAGTTTTCATGGCGGTGGGAGCAGTTGCAATCATCCTGTCAAAGTTTCAAACATAGTAACCAGACAGTTGGTTAAGAGAACTAATGTTCCAACGATCAAAATCTCTCTAGAAGAGTACCTGCTGTCTGCTGAATATGGAACGTGTATGTTCTAAGAGAATATCATGATCCAACAGTTCGTGTCAGTGGGAGCCCGTAGAGACAGATGACTGGTCAGGGGCAGGCATATGACTAATGTGATGGAGCTCGGGGGAGCTTCAACGATCCTTCGATTTAACTGACGAAGGAGAAAGTTACTAGATGTACAAATGTTCACAACATAAGGCAATTTAAAGAATTTCGAGCCTCCAAGTAGGAGATTGTTGGGTTTTGAAGGCACAAATTCGTGGGTTATGTGGCAACCTAATTATAGAGAAAAAAATGAGAGGCATGCTTGGTCCACTTTGCATCTAATTCTAGCTTGTTTATTATTTCTTAGAGAATAAGTTAGAAACCCTAAATCTTTATTATAAATATATGTGGTTACAGTTGCAATATCTCATTACGAGGGCAGAGACCAATAATACTATATGTTGGTTACAACTCGTGGACGCGGGTTAGCTTAGACTGAACCACGTAAATTCTTGTGCTCTTTACTTCTGCAGTTTATTTGTGTGTGTATTTTGCAACACGATCCTAACAAAAGTTGTCGAAATTGGACACATAAACGACTTATGCGATCACAATGGTGTCTAGTATATCTACTACATATTATAATGGTGTATCTTTAACACTTTTTATTATAACTAAGACATTTAATAACCCTCGACCTAAAATATAGAGTTCTCATCTTGAATACTTTATACGTTTAGGTCATGCAATTTTAAAATTTAGGTATCGTCATCACATGATTCTGAAACACTTCAAGTGGGAATAATACTATTCAGTTCAGCACGCCAGGCAAAAATATTGCATTTCTTCGGAACCTATTTACACCAATTAAAAACAAATCTGTCACTTGAAACCTGACCCATAGCCAGCAACCTTCTGACCGCCTTAACCGAGAACTCCACTGAGGAGCCGCCAATCCAGACCCATCTATCCTGATCGGGACCAAGCGAAACAGCAGACCGAATATCACAAAGCTGCTGCAACTCAGACGCCATGACCGTCGAGTTCAGCTGCTCCTTCCAGCTCCAAGAAAAGACCTGACCCGAACTTTGCCCTATCCTATCTTTCACCTTACATTTTTTCGATGATTCCATCGAAAAGAGAGCCTGAAACCTGTTTTTGAGCGGCTCATTTAAGACCCAAGGGTCCAACCAAAAAGCTATGTTTTCACCGTTTCCAAGATGGCCTTTGATGCAATTACGAATCGGCTCATTGTTAACTTTAACTTTAACGAAGACTTTCGAAATATTTCTCCAAGTACAGCTTGCAGAGTTTTTGAATGGAATACTCTCCCAACCCACACGACTGCTATGGATGGCTTCAATAACTTTTTTCCACAAACTTTCTCCCTCTGTTTTGAATCTCC